>JAVGVS010000020.1:1845214-2445214 GCA_032718565.1 Distichodus sexfasciatus | reverse complement strand
ACTCTGAAATAATTTCAGATACAGAGAAATGAATATAATATCATGTAAGTTCAAAGTCTTGTAATTCTGACGGTATGTGTGTGGTTTCTCTAAGTTAAAGGAATTCTGTGTTATTAAAACACTAATTAATAAACAACGCAAAACACCTGTGTGGTCTCAAAGAGTTTTAATAGTAATATTCTAGAGTTGTTGTCTCGGCTGGTCTCGAAATAAAAACCATAGTCCTCTTTGTCCGAGTCCATGACACGACCGAGTACAAATACGACTGAGTCTGAGACAAGACTGAGACTTTTTAAAACTGGTCTCAAACTGGTCTTGAGTAGTACGACTGTATGAGCAAGCCAATAACCTGTAATTACAAGACAGTAAAGTCAGAATCATCCTGTTACGTCTAGGTGAAGATGCGTCTCGGAAATATGAAAGAACCCAAAAATAATAATAATAAGGTGGTAAACGCCCATCTAAAGTTATGATTCTTTATATATATTGTTTGTACAAGTGTATTTACAAAGGAACAAGCGTGAAATGTACAAATGGAAAGAGCTTCAGGTCGGGCCGGCAGACGGCACCCAAAACAAGGAATGGAATAAAACAAAATGACCCTAACACTTTAACTTTAACCTCTTATCTAGCTCTGGGGCAAAACAAAAACCTGACTGCCGGGAGTCCCGGGAGTGGCGGCTCCAATGGCAGAGGATTCCGACAATTGACCAATCACGGTGCGGTGGAAGACAGGATTTAAATGCGGCCTCGCCAATGAGCGCTTGCGACCTGCCACTCTTCTTTACGTGGGAGGACAGGCAGGAGGACAGGCATCTGGCCCATCGGGTGGCAAAGTCCGTCTCGTACCTGTAAATAGCGGCAAGAAAAAAAACAAAACAGCAAACAAACGCACCACAGCACGTAACACACCCAATCAGAAATATAGTGTTTATATTATTGTGCTTAGTACATAGCCACAGATACATTTAAGATATGAAAAAGTCCAAATATGCAGAATTAAGAGGACACACACTGTAAGAAAAAATTGGATGGAAAGACACATCTCCAGCAGCAAATAATTAAAAGACAAAGATCCGAATTCCCTTTTGACAAAGTGACAACAAGAGAAGTGAACTTAGTTTAGTGATCTGTTAGAGAACTGCAGGACTTATAGATTCCCTAGAAGTCTGTTCTAGCCTGCAGTTTGTGAACAAGAGACAGTGTGTGAAGTATAATGAATCTGTGTGTGTGGGTGCGGATGTATGTGTGTGTTTGTGTGTGTTGCGCTTAATCAAGGTCCCGCTGAAACTTAGCGGACATGATTAATGGAAGTCCCATACAGCTCGCTCCTTTCAGGCTGGTGATTTAGGACAATAATAATCCCCCCTCACTACTGCCGTGTGAATTTCGGGCCATTAAAACAATACAGCGCCAAGTGCTTCAACACAAACACCTCATTTAAGCCATATTGCTGCCAACACTCAGGGGAACCTCTGCCAAGGTGTCACATCTGAGGCAATTATAATGGGGGAAGGAGAAGTTTTAATGCCGCTCCCTGCACCGTCTCCTTTGTAATCCTCAGCCTTTGCGAGAGAAACGTTTAGCTTGGCTTTGACTGCGTTCAGCTCGAATGAGGCACCCAGAACTGCCTGGTCAGCAGTGCTCTGAAAAATTACATTCTTTGCACCCTCTGACCTGAATCATTATCGCTCTTTTGGAGAAATATCTGTGGATACAAGAGCACAGGATACACTCCTTTTTAGGTTGAGATGGTATTAGGTACATGTGCATTAGTTTGCAGTAAGTAGGGTACTCAGCATTTCCTCATGTTTAGATTTCTCACTTTCCAAAAAACAAGCATCACTAGTAACTATGGTTTTAAATAAGACACTGTCAAACATTGTTTCTTCCCAGAAGGGATACGAAACCTTACTAAACATACGTTTTTACAGTTTTTCCTCCTTCTTACTTAAAAAGTCTTTTTATAAAAGCATGGCCTTAAACATACTCCATCTACACGTAATCCCAACAAAAGCTGCCAAGGGCATGCCAAAGAAACAGGGAGTTTTTTACAGCAAAAAGACCAAAAGGGGAATCATAACTGCCTTTGGATGGCTAACAACAATTAAGGATATGTGTGGACTGACAGACAGCCAACACAATGATGTTCTTCAGAAATGAAAAATAACCCGTTCTTCAGCAGCAGCTCTTTTTTAAAGTCGTACCTCCAACTAGAGATTCACATTCCAACATTTCTGGAATTCAACATGGTTGGAGAGTAAATCGACATTTAAAAATCCTGTCAGTTCACTACTAAACCATTTGCCTCATATACACCAAAGAGATGACAATACGCACTGGACAGCACACGCCTAAAGGACGATTTACTATATTTACTATATAAGGCCAAAATACTGTGAACATTAAACACTGGACTGGTCACACACCAGCAAAAAATGCTTTGTCACAATTGGTGTAAGATAAAGCCCACAGACTGAGCATTGTTGAGGATCTCTCAGAGCTGACAAAATGTAATAAACTAATGATACAACTTACGCAGCATATGTCTCTGGGCAATTATATGACTTTGGCACTTAATTCAAACCCAAATTGAGCATGAAAAGCAAACTGAATGAATAAAGTCAGACACTACTGTACATTGAATAGAGAATAATGTCCCCATGAGGGACGAACTGAGGAGGTTGTCTCTAATGGTAATTAGTCTTACTGTTCAGGCATATACGCAATTCCCTGTCTCAAATTCACTACAGCTTTCTCTTTCAAGAAAAGCTGCCAAGTGAGGCTTCGCAGGGCTTTCTCAGTCAAAACACTACCTAGGGGGACGGCAGTATCAAAACATGATGAGTGGTAAAGTGTCTCATGACACTTCAGAAGGAGAAATAAATAGCAGATGGTAGCCATCTTTAAAGAAAGTGACAGCCATGGCTGGCGGCACTATAATTTGCAGAAGACTCATGGGTACATTCAGTTTGATATAGCATTCAGCTTCAGTGTTTTAATGTTTGGATGTTAATTAAGTCATTATTGTATAGGTCTTTGTCACATGCATGGCCAAACAAGAACATGAAGGGAGAACTGATTCCAATGTAGGTGCCTGCCTTTACATGAGCAGTGGGACTTATTTCTAAAGTTAACTTGTGAAGAGAAACTAAGTTTTGAGTCTCCTCCAAAAATGAGCAGAGTTGGATAATTGCACATGTATAATTGAGCTCTGTGAGGTCTTGTGAAAATTTGTGCACAGTTAAAGTTAGAAGAGATACAGACTAAGTCAATTTTTAGCTGTCAGAATGTCAGTGAAGCTCTGGAACTGATTGTCAGACACTTGAACATTGTTTTACCCAATTGGATGGGTGAAACTGTTTTCTGATTGGCCTGTTTAGCACAGCAAACTAGAGTGTAACAAACCACCCAAGAGAGTTCAGCCCTGAATGTTAAAGAAATCACGGAAGAGGAACTGAGGGCAAAACAATGCAGTGAAGCTCTGTGACTGATTGATGTCAGATATTGTCTGTTGGGTCAGCATCATTTTAACCAACTGTGTTGGTAAAACTGACCTCTGACTGGCTTACTTTGCCTAAAATGTTCAACATTGAATATTAATGAAAATGCCTAAATCATGGGAACTAGACGCAAAAAATGGATGAGTGAATTAAAACAAGGAATGCCAGCTTTGTCTAACATCAAAGAGGAACTCAACAAACTCCTCTTAAAAAACTAAACAGTAGGGGCAAAACTGCCAGAAAGTTGAAGTCAAGAGTGTAAATTCTTTTCAAGCAGACACTGTATAAATGGATGTCAGACTTCACCTCTAGTCTTTCCGGTGAAATTTTTGCAATAAACAGGAATGTCATGGTTTTGTGTATGGGACTAGGAATAAAGCAGAATGCAGGTGCATGGTGACTATAATTTATTGAAGAACAAAAAACAGGCACAAAAACCCAAACAGGGCCGCCAGGCAAGGGCATGAAACGTGCAAAGAAAACACAATAAAGAAGCTGACGTTTAAACTTCAACACATTACACCAAACAGACGCACAATTACAAAATAATCACTTGCTTTCACAAGGTCTGATGCAAAGCAGGACATGTAGACACATTCAGTGGACATCGTGTTCTTTACTGAACCAGGCTTCGGTCGCCCCGTGACCCCAGTTGAGTTTAAGTTGGTTGCATAATAAATGAATGAATGAATCTGTCAAACACTGCTATTCATTTCCATTAGTTTAAGCACATAGCACCGTAATATCAGTTGAGGAATAAAAATACTAGTAATAATCTAAGTACTGGTAATGCATATACTCTGTATAGCTATTGGTCAGTCAAGTTCTGCAATCCATATAAAGAGCAGCTAAAAGAAATGCTAGTGCAACGTTCTAAAACACTGGCACTACATCCCCGCTTGCTAGTAAATATTATCCTCACCCTTCTGTTGCATAACGAGAAGCAGAATTTGGGTGATTCATTAACTTCTGACTATGTTAAAGGTAAAAGGTGCTACACCTCCAGCTGCTTCTTTGACATGTTCATGTTTCACACTATGATCGACATGGCTGACATGTGAGAGAAGAGCTAGCAAAGGACCAGTCATTCTCCCAAGAAAACTGCAAGTCCTCAGACACCGCCTTACATTCTTGCACTTCTTCTCCCTGGCACACAGCACCACTTTCTGTAAAACCTCCCCGAGAAAAAGCAATGACACCAGCAGGAGGCTCTTAAAGCAGGACACTCAGGAGATAGAATCAGACCAGAGACATTCGTCCCAAAACAAATAGCCAGATCAAACAGATAAGAGAGCTTAGCCTCAGCCTGAAGTGAGAGATCCGAGCTGGGTAACCTTGAGACCCGAACCGCAGTTGAGCTGAGGGAAGGAGCTGCAGGACACCACCGCGAGAGCAGAAAGGGGCAGATCGCCAAGAACGACTGAGGGGTGAAGAAAAATCGATGACCACTAACCAGGACCCATTAATGCCCCAGAACAGGGAATGTTCTCTATCTCTTTCTCTCTCTCCACATGTGTGAGTATCTGTGCATGCATGTGGGTGTGTGTCTGTGAGTGCTTGTGTATTTTCAATGTGTACGGATTTGTATCTGTCAGAGAAATAATTTTGAAACCTGCAGCGCAAGCATGCCAGTAAAAAAGATGCCCCGAATATTGACAAGGCCTCTGCACAAGAAGTAATGGCTATCTGCTTTCCCTCTGAAGGTGACATTGTTTGCTAATGGTGGCCACAAAAACCCTGTGGCAAAATTCACAATTGATTTGCAGTCGGCTTTTCTCTCTCCTCCACACCCCCCACCAGGCTTCATAAGATAGGCCACGGTAGATGTGTGTGCATTTATGTTCATCTTTTAAGAGGGTTGTGAGGACCTGGCTGACCCCTAAAAGATGGGAAAAACTCAGATTTGTCGGTTTTCATGGTTTTGTGGGGACATATTTGTAGGTGAGTGTATTTGTACTTTACAAACTAAAAGAGGCCAAACTTGATTTTGGTTATTGACATCAAGGTTAGGGTATTATGTGTAGCTGAAGTATTACTCACATATAGTCATTATGGGAGGACCTCACAAAGACAGCAATACGAGAATGTGTGTGTGAGGCGATTGTACGTTTATACGGCCCGGGCCAAGGTCGTTTAGCATATAAGATAGATGTAGGCTGACATTAGCCTCTGTTTTGTATCCCGCCCAGGCCGGCAATGCGGGTTGCCAAGTGTCTTTATTAATAAGCTAAACGGGTAGGCGTGAGAGCTTCTGGCAGCCAGTGCGAGCGCCCTTCCGTGCATTAGCCGTGTTCACGCTGTTCTGGCTCTCTTCCTTCAACCTGTATTTGCATCAAGAGGTAGGGGAAAAAGCCCCTCACCTTACAACGTGCGTTTACACGGCCGCTGGGCAAAAATGACGTGTGTTATTAGTACACGTTTTATTTTTCTTTTTTTGGGAAATGCTACAGGTTGCTTTTAATTAGATTCACATCAGGAAATCATAAAGGGTAATGCTCGTAAAGGCATATTATATACCCTACCGCTCAAAAAATTGCACACTTCATTTTCTTTCATTTTAACATTGTCAATTATTATGTAAGAGATTAAAACTAAGAAGGAACACATATGGAATTATGTTGTAATCAAATAAAGTGTTAAGCAGATTTTATTCTTCAAAGTAGCCACATCTTGCTTTGATGACAGCTTTGTACACCCCTGCAGTTGGTGGCGTAATGGTTAGAGCGTTTGCCTTGTGATCTGAAGTTCACTGGTTTGAATCCCTCACCGGTAAAGGTACCACTGAGGTACTCATGAGCAAGGTACCGTCCTCAAGCACTGCTCCCTGGGTGCTGCTCATGTCAGCTGCCTTCAAGGATGGACCAAATGCGGAGGTCACATTGCGTTGTGGTGCACTGTGTGCCGTGCTGTGGTGTGTTCACAATGATAAATAATCACTCACTTACACTTTCTTGCCATTCTCTCAGTCAGATTCATAAGGTTTTCACCTCAATTAATAATTGTGCCTCGTCAAAAGTTCATTTTTTTTATCCTTTTGAAGGTGTTTCAGAGCCTCAGTTGTGTTGTGCAGAGGCAGGGTTGGTATACAGTGACTCGCACTATTTGACTACTGTTCTATCAATACGATAAAGTGAAACAACCGTACATAATAACTTCAAAACACAAAGGACAGCATATCCAGAAAATGATTAAGCTGAGAATTTTTTAAAGTATCATTGCACTAATATACTAGTATTGTAGTTTACAGTACAGTTACCATAGCTTAACAATTCAATTCAATTTTATTTGTACGATGCTCTTAACAACAGTTATTGTCACAAAGCGCTTTACGTATAACCGGCCCAAACCCCCAACAAGCAAGCCTGAGCCAACAAGGACAAGAGGGGAAAAAACCCCTCCAGTAAGACTCGAAGGTGACCCCATCCTCCTCTGGGCGGCCGGGTGCATGAACATTTAATACACAGTAAACATTAGTTCAAGGTTAATCGTTAATTAATCATTTTTAAAGAAGTGAAGATGTAAAAATAGTCAGAGGGGCGCTTTCAAATCCCGAGTCATTGTTGGGACTGCTTGCTAAGATCCATTCAGCAACATTACACTAAAATTAGTTCAATATTAAATTTGGATTCGGCTCAAGTCCATATAGTCCGAAAGAGGTCCAGCTGGTTCCAGATGATGGAGTCTCTGATTTAATAATCAAAATGGTTACTTTTTACAAAACTTAAAAAAAAAAATTTAGGTTTGAACTCTTTCATGCAGACTAAAGCTGATCGCTATTTAAATTCAAAGGTCTTCAGATCTGACAGTGTGAATACAGTGTGATCAAAATGCAGGCATGAAAGGGTAAAACCTGCTCTGTTATAACAGCAAAGGCCCATGAAAGCTGGCAGGATTCAGGGTTTGCCAGGCAGTATCCCCTACTGATTTGACATTGAGACTATAATCTCTTATTGTGTAAATTTAATTAGCTTGGCTGCATGCCTTTTCAAAGGGGTATGGCTACAATGGGAGAGGGGTGTGTGTGTGTGTGAATAGGTGTCTGCATGTGTGTTCATTTGACCTATAACAAAAATAGGACTAGATTACATTTTTAAAAAATAAAGTAAAACTTTGCCAGTTTAAAAATCCATGTAGTGGATCTGTGAACGTAAACCTCTTAAGTTTGAAAACCAATGGAATAACTTTTAAGTGTTCACTCCGCACTTGCTTCATTTACACATTGAGACACTTTGAACTTTTCCTCTGCCACAATTAAAAGAGACCAAATCTAAATTAGACTTCACTGCATTCATTAATCTGTCTTAGGTGAGTTAATAAAGTGTGTCTGTTGTACCTATTAAAAGGGCCAAAGAAGAAAAATATAAATTGAGTGGTTTTTGCAGGTTAATGCATGAAAAGGGTATGTGAGTGTTTGAAGTGCAAATAAAGAATGATCACTGAGTGTTATCACTAAACTCATAAATGTGAGGAATACATAGATAAGCTCTGGAGGTTACACGTAGAATTTGGACTTTTATGTTTGTTACTTTATTAAACATTTCATATATTTTTCCTCCTTCTACATTTAGTTAAATCTACATCTTGTTATATGCACGCACACACACACACACACACACACACACACAGACTTGTATTACTATCTTTGTGAGGTCTTTCCATAGACTCCTATAATGACTAGATGTATATAATTTTACACCTACACCTAATCCTAACCCTAACCTTAACCTCAGTAACCAAAAACACATCTTTTACCTCTTTTAGTTTCTCAAATAAAACAAGCACATTTTCTGTAGTCATTTTTCTCCTCATGGGGACCCCTCAAATGTCCCCACAAAGCCCAAAAAACAGAGATAAAAGTGATTTAGGGACAAAAAAGGTCCCAACAATGTATAAATACATGGACACACACACACTCCCTTGGGAATAAACTCTGTGTTAAAAAAATCTTTTATATTTGATTTGTGCAAAACTATATGTAATATATATATATATATATATATATATATATATATATATATATATATATATATATATATGTGTGTGTATATATATATATATATATATATATATATATATATATATATGTATATGTATATATATAGATATACAGTATATATATATACACACACACACACACACAGGCCTTAGGAAGCTGAGAATGTGTGACGATACCACAAAAGGAAACTGATGATAAGAGACTGATTGTCAGAAAGATAAAGGCAAGGAGGCTTTCACAAACTGACACTACCTGCAGGCGGTAAAGAAACTACACATACTCCACATACACACACAAACACACACACATACACAAACACACTTGAGCGCTACCACACGTAATTATTAACCATTAGGAAACAAGAGTTCTTGATTTAGTTTTAGTTTTCCTCGTGTGTGCAATGGTGTATTCCGCATTGTCATTATCTGTGTTGCAGCCATTTTTTATTCACACTTTTTGTCTGCTTTTTCAGATGGTTTGCAGTTTGTGAGTTCTTTTAATATTATAACTATCTAAATCGAGACATTTTATTTAAGGCTAGTTATGAATTATTAAAACATTGCAACTTTACTTATGTACTTCTCACAGAAAGATATTCCTGGAGCCAAAAACAGATTATGTTGATGATTCCAGCGTTTATATTCATTCAGACACAAGAATGTATATATTTATGTCTATATTTATAATGTTTATTTATTGTTGTGCATTTTTATTCTGGGAGTCTCTGAGCATTTCTCTAGCCATATTTACTCATGTATCACAGATATAAGAGAAAAAGTCTTTTCTGAAACTAAAAATCTGCAGCGTCTGGGACACATGAACAGCTCTGTATATCATCCTTGACAGATGGAAGACTTTGTCTCCACATCAGCATGAATGTAAACGGCACAGAGACCAATACAAAACTGCAAGTCGGCGGTTTGGAGAAAAATTATGCCAGTTTTTAAGGTGTGTTTAACTTGGAAACTTTACTTAAAGATGATGTAATACTCACTAAAGGTAAGGTTTTTGGGATGGAGGATGTTCCTCCTTAATTTGGAGGAGAGGGTAATTTTTACAATCATTATCTGATCATTATCAGGAGGAGTTGATAGCATAGCGTGGGTGTTCACGCTGTGATCAGAAGGTTGCCGGTTCATATCACAGATCTATCCCATATTTATTTTTACTCTCTAACAATAATTTCTGATTAATTGAAAATGAAGAAATAGTGAAGTTTTGACATTTTTAACTTATCAGCTAAAAAGATTTGACTGAACTGGAACACTTTACTGATTGTTGGAGTTCCCTGTGAGAGTCATGCTTGCTAACAAATACAACATGTGTCTTTACATCACAAAAAATGTCATTTTTTCACAATTCTGTTTTTGTGCAATTGTGTAATTACTCACAAATGACTTTTGTTCGTCGACATTGAAAGCTTAATGTGAAGTGTTGTTTTTTCCAACGGAGAAGTATGTTTCTGCCATGACTCTGTCGTGCTGGCTCCAGCTCTGACTCCTCCATTGTGTGACTGCAGCAACTTACATTAAATGAATGTTTACATTAGAATCTTTGGTTGTGTGTTCTGAAGGGCCATTGGTAATTAATGTAATTTCCAAAATTTATCAGAGAGCAGATCTATTTAAACTGTAGTTGTAACAGAATACACTACCAGTCAAAAGTTTGGACACACCTTCCCATTCAATGTTTTATTCTTTATTATCATGACTGTTTACATTATAGATTCTCACTGAAGGCACTATGAATGAACACATGGAATTATGTAGTAAACAAAAAGTGAAATAACCCAAACCATGTTTTATATCTTAGATTCTTGAAAATAACCACCCTTTGCTTTGATCACTGCTTTGCTCACTCTTGGCATTCTCTCGATGAGCTTCATGAGGTAGTCACCTGAAATGGTTTTCCAACAGTCTTGAAGGAGTTCCCAGAGATGCTGAGCACTTGTTGGCCCTTTTGCCTTCACTCTGCGCTCCGTCTCATCCCAAACCATCTCGATTGGGTTTGGTCAGGGGGCCGTGGAGGCCAGGCCATCTGGCGCAGCACTCCATCACTCTCCTTCTTGGTCATATAGCCCTTACACAGTTCATTCATAGTTTTGATGCTTTTAGTGAGAATCTACAATGTAAATAGTAATGTAAATAAAGAAAAAACATTGAATGGGAAGGTGGGTCCAAACTTTTGACTGGTAGTGTACACTTATCCATAATTTGTAATCTGGATACGTAACGTTGATGTAACGTTATTCATCAACACTGATGATGAATAATCACTAACTTTCACTTTCATCACTCAGAAAGAGCCAACAATCAGATAATGATTAAACAAGTGTTTCCATATTTTCTGAGATTTCTATAATTAATATTGATGTTTTGTGCTTTTTAGAGAGGCTACTAAGATTTTCAGCCCCGTAAAAGGATATTAGTTATCCTAAAATTTATGAGCTTGTTCAACTTGCTTCCAGATCAATTTTTTCCCCTGTTCTTTCAAACTCCTTCTTCATTTGCACCAAGTCTAAATAATGAAGTAAGGTTAATAAGCAGACTTTTTTAGTGTTACCAATTGTTCTCTCAAGGTTTTCTCATTTTACTTTCACTTTTTTCAACAAGAACATTGGTTTTCGACGTTTCAATTCACCACAAATGAAGCCTCCTCTCACGTTAGCTAGCGAGTGCATTAAAGTTCTGTGTTGCAGGTTCATGAGGGCAGGACTCCATTTTAGCTTAAAAAGTAAGAAAAGCAAGCCAGAATCTTTTGGGGAACTTTAAGTAACAAGGGGGGAAAAGAACATCTGAAACATTCGCTTGAAAACTAAGTTATTATTTTAAATAACTAGCAAAAAATGACATTTCTGAGGGTCGCTTTCTGTCAGCAACCTTTTCAGCAGCCACAGGTTCAAGCAAACGCTGACAGTTCACAAAGCCTGTTCTTATCGCTTCAACGCTTCTTTTTCTCTAGGTTTATTTTCCTAAGCCTGAGTCAGAGCGATACATCTGTAGCTCTGCATATCACACCGCTTTCAGATGAATTACGACAGGAAGAACGATTACGGGAAAACATACAGCACCATATTATTACCAGTGCGGTGCCGATATTACCAGCGTGTCGCAATTCTCTCTCTCTCTCTAGAATAGAGGTCAGGTAGTTTTATCCTGTGCAGATCAGCACGAACGCTATTTTGTGCTCATTTTATTTCAGTGGGTGCTTTATAAAACAGTGACCTCACTGGCTCGCCGGCCAACCTGTACTCAATAACTCGTCCCTGTTTCCATGGCAACATGCCACTCTCTTATCTTTAGAAGACCATGACAAGAACATGTGTAGTGTGAGGCAGATTAGAAGTGACACACACGCACACAAGAGGGTAAAGAGTAAATGTGCCTGAAGTCTTCACTGCTCTGTAGGTGTTGAGTCTCAGGGCAGTGTTGAGTTGTGGAGATCGCTCTGTTCATCCTCCCTGACCTGCCAAAATGAAACTGATGATGCGTCAAAAGGATGGTGGAAATAAAGAAAAGATATTAAGGACAATTGGGCTTCATTCACAAATATTCTCATAAGATTAGTAGTTGGTAACATAACAGTTAGGTGTTCGCCCTGTAATCGAAAGGTCGCCGGTTCGAGTCCCGGACTAGTAAATCTACCAATGAGGTACTCATGCGTAAGGTGCCGGCCTATGTCAGCTGCCCACTGCTCCTTCATGGATGGGTCAAATGCAGAGGTCTCATTTTGTTGTGGTGCACTGTGTGTTGTGGTGCACTGTTCACAATGACAAAATAACTTTCAAGTAGTATAATGTCATGCATCTGTAGAACTGAAAACATATGTTTTGCACAGACATGCAAGCAATAATGCTACGTTCACACGAAGAGCTACTAAAGCTGTAAAATCACTGAAGACGCTCTTAAAGCATCGCTGTTTTATTTGAGACCTTTGAAAACACTGACGGTCTTTATGAACATAAAAGAGATTTTTAAAGGACTTATTCAGGATATTTATTTCTATGAAATAGGTGGACGGGGGCTTCTTTTAACCTTTGTCCTTTGAGAAGGTGATAAAGATGATGCAACATAACAAACGTTCCAAAGAACAATCTGCCAGCTGTAGCTGCTGAGAAGTTTTCCCTCTGACACAGAAGTCTATTAAGAGCAGATATTTTTCTGTGTTTCTTTGTGTATACCACTGGAATAGGCAAGAGGACTATTCATCTGTGTGAAATAAATGAAAAAGTCAAAGTGTGACCTAGCAGGAACTTTAATAATAACATTTAAAACAAGACTCAAAAAGGTGTGAATGTTCTCTCTGTATTTCTGCATTACCTTTTGTATGCTGTTAGTCGTATCTACATTGGATCAATGTATTTACTAGCTAATGAGTCGAACTGACAGCACAATATCATAGAAAAAAAGAAGCTTGATAGAGGTGTGTGTGTGTGTGTGAGAGAGAGAGAGAGCGAGAGAGAGAGTGAGATTTTCTTTATTTGGTACCTCAGTGCAGCTCCACGCTCTCATCCTGATCTCAATAAGACCCTAGTTATTGAAAGGCTAAGACGGCGCCCAGTGTCACCCACAAAGAGGCCAGGCATCACCACTATGTTCTCTCTCTTTCTCTCTCTTCCCTCTCTTATATACACACAGACATAAACATGCACTGTGTTGTGTCCCAGTGCACCGATTGGGTAACTCTTCTGTAAACAGTGTCCACTTGACTCTGGATCCTGTGGATGAAAATTCATGCATTAAAGTGTTAAAGCCAATCAGGTTTATTTTGGAAGAATGAGACAATATCCTTACCCAGGAAATGGAGCTAAGCCTGAATAAAAATGAACTAGTAACCAAAGTTAGCCCTGATTAACAGGCCTGTATGACCAACTAAAAAATTAATATCCTAAAATCGTGAACCAGTCAGAGGATTCATTAACATTAACTGCTCTATAGGCCCAAATATGGCCTGTTGTATACAATACAGTAGTAGCTAGTGCAGAGCTTTTACAAGACTAAATGCATATGTATGGTAACAACTACAACAAATATTATTTTTCCCACTGCAACTGAATTGTTGTAAATACCCTTGCAAAACCCAAAAATCAGTGGAAAAGTCTGGAGCAAGGTGTTATTAATGATGCGATTCACCAGTGACATTGGTGATGTCGCGCGTGTGACCATGTTGCAACTCGTAATTGCAATAAACAGATGATTATTGGCATTTTACAAGATAGTGTAGATATACATTTAAAGTATGGTCAGAAATATTTACTTTATTACTTAATTTATTTCTGAATGCAACAGTAAAATGATTGTGAAAATTGGTCTACATTTGTAAGAGTATATGGGCAATGGGTTCCTTTTGTGACATCATAGTAGGTACTTCAGGTAAAACAAAAACATTTTAAGTCTTATAAAAATACTCAGGGCTTTGAAGGTTAAAATGCCCCAAACTCAAAAGGTGTTTAACAAGTGTAATATGATTTTCTGGTAGCTTGATAGATTAAATTAGTGATTAAATGGGTGTGGGTTGGTTGCTGGCCTAGTGGTAAGAAAGTCACCTACTGGCTAGAAGGTTATAGGTTCAATTCCAGTACTATTCTACTGCCTGTGCTGCCAGTATTGGACCTTTTAGCAAACTATTTGTCTCTATTTGTCACATAAAGGTGTACAATTACAACATGCAGAGAAATGTACATCCGTTTATACTAGCAATCTTAATGCAGCCATAAAGCATTAAACAATTTGTGAGTGGGCCATATTTTAGAAAGAATAAACAATATGTTACAAATGAAGCTGGCAAGACACAAGGCAAGCATTTATACAAACAAGAAAGTAAACAGGCTCAAAGGCCTTAAAACAATAAGCTGAAGCAGTCTTTTGAATGACACAAAACAGAGTAGGCCAATGTGGGGCTGCATAATGGTGAGCCTAATTAGATATGCCTAAATTGCAGACTAACTAAACTAAAACACATGCAAACACCAAGCTAACTGATTAAACTTACAAGATGATAAAGGTTCAACCAATAGATTAACAGAACAGTGTAAGCTGGAGGCAGGAACTAAACCAGGAACCAGTTAACATGCAGGGAAGGTTAAACTAGGAACAAAGGACACAGGTGTAACCGATTATGAGGCTAAACTAGCTAATTAGGGTTAACAAGGGGCAGGACAGAAGGACTTGATTGACATTCCACACAACAGATGCAAAACAGGACAGGGGTGGCCTCCGGTGGACAGCTGGGGTAAAGTCTAGGGGACTTCACTTTTTTTAAACCCCATTCGAAACATACATTTATTTATTCCCATTTTCATGTTTGCTTAAAGCCCCATTTAAATGGGAAAGTGTTAGTGTGGAAAAGCCTATTCTGCATTCATTGCATTCTTAGCTTGTTAAAATGTTTTTTAGGATGCAAATGAGTTACTTTAGTTCAGATTGGTGATCCTAATGGTTATGACGCTCTGTTCCGATTTGCGAAAGCAGTTTAGAGAAGGGCTCATCATAGCAAAGCATCTGAATAAATCTCAATCGGTGCCGGCACGTCCCCGGTCTCTGCCATATACTTAACAGTCAAGCCTTCATTTGCCTGTGCTCATCATCAACACATTTGTGTTTTACTGAAACCCATTTCCTCTGGCAGATGCACAAACAGCTATGTGTGGGAGTGAGAAGCACACCGAGACACCTCTTGAGCCGAATTGGGGGAATATGTAGTTACTGTAGAAGGCCTCTTTATTATAAAGTCCATAAAGTTATGGGCTTGAAGCTGATAAGTTATGGACTTTGGGCAATTAAGAAGCAGAGGGTGCAATGACTAATGTTTTTTACTCTTTCATTAGCAAAGTTTTTGGACAGAATCAGATGCTTAGCTACTGACACACAAATCAAACAACAACTTTTCAATGCTGTCAGTTTATAACTTTTTAAGTGAATTTTTAAGTGAGCTCACAGTGCACCACAACAAATGCAACTGTCCATTATTCAGATTTTGGGAACGCTACCTTGCTCATGAGTACCTCAGTTATACCTTTACTGGTCCGGGACTTCCCATCACAGGGACAATTCCCTTACCGTTATGCTACCACAGAGATTGGTAGTAGTTTATGTGAATAAACAAAATTAATTTTTCAATTTCTATGAGATAAAACAGTGATGGTTGTGATGTCTTCTCATCTTTGACATTTACCTTACACTCAGTACAGTACACTATGACCTCTGAAGGCCTGTCAATCTATGTGGACATACACAGAGTGTAATTCTCAACTAGACAATTTTTTAAGTATGCAATATAACATTGTGCATGCCCCTCTTCTTATCTTTGACCTTAGAGGACATGGAATCAAAGATGCTGCAATATGGCATGCATGTTTCCCATCCCTGATCATGCCCACCATGAGAACAATTTGATCTGACCCTCAGTGATTAAAATTTAAATTTAAAATGTGAAATAGCTATATATTGATATGAGGATCTGACAACCCATCAGGCAACCTCGAGTCTGGGGAGGAGGAGAAGGGGAAACAACACGCTACAGGGTTTTGAATTTGACTGCAGTACCAGTTTTGGCCACCATCTTACATATAGCTCCTTTAACAGTGACCTTGTAGTGTTTCTGTACACCATGTTGGTGCACAGTTAAAGACTACAGCCTACTTATTTTCACATCAGTACATTAACCTTTAATTAGCAACTGGTCAGTGGTCAGTTTTGTCTGAGAGTTTATGCAGTTGTTGACCACTCTCAATATAAGTCAGACAAAAATATTTAAACATATAAAACAACCATCCCATTTTTCTGAATTCTTTCATGCTCTGTGACCTCTTGAGGGGACAGCTGTATACATTTTAAAATACCTTCTTGTTTGGATCAGAATAGAAACCAGTGTAACTTTAGTTTTGAAAAGGTTGATTAAATGCCCACTTAATACATGTATAATTTTCTAAGCAAAAAAGATAATAAGATTCACATGGACGATATAGTTGAGCAAACTAATGAAGCTCTTCATTAAGAGAGTACCAGAACCTCAGCTTAGGTAATAATTCAGAGAATGCAAAGAATGAAATTTCTTCACCCAGCATGTCCCTGGGATTCTTGAAGTGCTGGACTGGTGCTGCTGTCTTCTGTGCCATTGCATTTGATATGCCACTGAGGCATGCAAAAATGGGGACACTGATTTACGATTCAGAAGAATGTTCGGCACTGACAGTGGCATCTGTTCTGGGCGCGTAGTCAAGGACATTTCAGCAGAGCCGGGATTCATCTGCATAAGACGGATATGACGTGGTCAGAGGACTAGAAGCTTTGCGATGAGCTGGAGTGTGATCTGGGCTTGTGTTCATTAAGCAGTTTAAAATACTGAAATATTGAACTTACACCACAAGTATTGTACATTAATAACATTTTACGTGCACTACAAGTAAATATATCCAAGTTCTAACATGGCACAAATGATGATCTAAACGATTAAGCTTATGGACAAGTTTAGTTAGAGGGCAGGATTATTGATTTTCCATAAAAACATAAAAATGCATTCCAGACAGCAGGCTTTGAACTTACCTACTGTAGCCTTAAATAAACTGTATTATGTTAATTATTAAATGTCTTAAGTGCAAACACTAAGAGCTAGTTTCCCAGTCGAGGATTTAGCCTAGTCTTAGACTATCTTTGAGTTTGAATGGTAAATCTCCATTGGTACTTCAATTTAGTCCAAGACTAGGATTAATCTATGTTTGAGAGACTTATATTGAGTTTCAGTGGAGAATCTCCATTTGTACTACAATTTTGACCAAGATTAGGCTTAATCCATGTTCAAAAGAACTAGCCCCAAATGTCTTCAATAATGTAGTTGGCTGTGGATGGATTATTGCTCATAGATTAAGTCTAGTCTTGGACTAAGTTCAAATCATTCAAACTCAAAGCTAGTCTAGGACTATGCTTAATCCCCGAGTGGGAAATTGGTTCATGATGTCACACTCTTATACATGCTGTCAAAGCAAGCAGTGCTTAATATAACCAAAAAAGAAAGAATATAAACAGGAAGAAACTAACCCAGGCAATGCCCTGAAAAAGCAATCTGAAAATTCAGAGTCCATTCAAGCAGAGCATGGGAATCAGAGAAAAGTTCACTGAGCACTGCCAAACAGTAATGCTATTAGTAGTACTATCTACCCAGACAGCACTCTTTCAACATGAGTTACTTATTTTGAAAGTAATAAATACAGATCACCTTGTGATTTGAACGTAGACATAAATCCATGCCATTTTCTTTATCTAAAGTTGTTTTGCCAACTCTGCCCACTTTGCTAGACTTTGCAGGTGCCTGATTAGTCTAGCAAACCTTTTGGAGCTGAGTTTGCAGCCGATCTTTTATTTTATTTTATTTTATTTTTTATATATATTTTTTTAAGTTGAAAAACATGCTAATGTTTTCAAATTGGAAACAAGCATTATAACAGCACCAGTAACAGTGCAAAAGAAAAGGCAGAAAAAGTGATGAAGATCTCTGGGTCAGCTGGGGCTAGATAGAGAGAGAGAGAGAGAGAGAGAGAGAGAGAGAGAGAGAGAGAGAAAATACAGAAAACTGCTGATTACTAAATAAGGGACAGTAGTGGAAATAATGACCGATTGTTAAACTAAACAAATGCTAATTAAACTGTACAATGTGAGAAAGTGGAAAGCAAGCCCAGACTCAGGTCACGTCTATACATAGCCCGGTATTTACAGAAACAGCTATTTCTCTCTCTCTGTTTTCAATAATATCCTTGTCTACACCAGATTGTTTTCCAAAAATATATATAATTACACAAATCTGCCTAACCACACCATCAAGAGCTGTTATGAGCATGGCACACCTATAGATCACAGGGTAACAAGAAACATAAAGCCAAGTCAGCTAATCAGAATCCTGAAAAAGCTAAACAACGTATGATACGAATTCCTGTTTCTGACGGTAATGCATTTTCTGTCGCATACCGTGAAATTTGAAAACGTAAAACTCTGTTTTCCTCTGTCTACACGGATGCATATTCATTTTCCCAGATACCCGGCAATGTGTAAACGGGGGCCTGACTCAGTAATCTAGGGATCTGGACCACCAGAGGCAAGGCAGAGGATGTGAGACCAATAAGTAAAAAATATGCTATCACTAAAGTAGATACTGTTCATGATATAGTTAAAAAGAACAATTCATGTCTATGTATGTTATATCAGTGTTTCTCAATCCCAGTCCTCACGGACCACCGCTCTGCACAGATTCGACTTTCCCGACCCACAGCACAGCTGATGCTACTGATTAGCTATTTAGCAACGTAGGACCAGCGTGCGACAGTCCAGGAAATACCAAATATGTGCAGAGCGTTGGGCCACAAGGACTGGGATTGAGAAACGCTGTGCTATATCATATAGTTTGTATGATAAAACAACTCACAGAATTATAAAATGTCAACACTATGGGCCAATTTCCCAGTCGAGGATTAAGACTAATCCTAGACTTACTTTCAGTTTGAATGGTAAATCCCCAATGGGACTACAAGTTAGTCCAAGACTAGGCTTAATCCATGAGCAAGAAACCAGCCCTATGTCTTTTAAAGTAATTTATTCTCAACTCCAAATTAATTTAGATAATCTCTATGACTTTTTTGAATACTTTTTTAGTATTTTTAGTATTTAGTATTTTTTAGGTGTACCTACCTTTTTCATTACTAAACCTTTCTTAGCTAAGACAAGAATATCCAGTCCAATGTGAACAATAATGAACTAATGAGCAGAAAGTTTGTGCAAAAGGAACACAGAAATTCGGAACATCAAGCATCATTCAGTGTCAGTGTAATTCCTGCCAACAAACCCACTGCTTAAAACAATTACCGAGAGAGAGAGAGAGAGAGAGAGAAATGAGCCTTTATTGATCCACAATGTAGTATCCCAGCACTCAGAAAACAGATAGGTGAAGTGGAAAATATCCAACCTTGAACTACGCAAGAAAATCAGTTGTTACATTTCAACAAGACCAAGTACAAAACACTTGGGATTTACGAGTTTTACTGAAGTGATCAAATGAATTCAAATCCTAGATTTCATTACAGTTTTCCTGTTTCATACAGCAAGAATTGTACTACAATGTAGATGAGATCATATTGGTGGTGTTTTGGTAAAGCTGGCATTGTTAGTGTGAAGACGTGTGAAGGATAAAGAAAAGCTCTTGTTGCTTACTGATGGAGAGTGATGCAACTCGAAAAAAGAATATGGACTGGAGAAAAGGGATTCAAGTCTGAATTAAAAAAATTGAAAGAAACATAGTTTGGGTAAATCTGGTCCCTTACCTCCACTTTTGCTGTCGCGTTAAACTGGGTATGGAGTACAGTGGTTTTGAGAGGGACTAATGACGATACAGAGATGAAGGAAGCGTACCAACATTGGACATCCATATGTGTGATAAACAGATTCATGGGGAAGTGGTAGTGTAATGGAGCTGCCGTTATGGAGCTGTGATCAAAGGTCGGAAGGCCCACTGGTTTGTATCCCAGACTGGTAAAGGTACTACTGTGGTACTCATGAGCAAGATACCATCCTCCAGCACTGCTCCTCGGGCACTGTCCATGTCAGCTGCCCACTGCTCTTCATGAATGACTCAAATACAGGGTAAGAATTTGTTGTGGTGCACTGTGTGCTGTGCTGTGTTGTGTTCACAAACACAACTAATCGCTCACTTTAATCTGATCTGATTTAAAAAGAAGATAGAAGTGGAAACAATGCATGAAAAGAATTAAACATGAGGAACATGTACAAGTAACGCTTTCTAAAATATGCCTACTGGAACTGCTACTAAAAACCAAGGTCCATTAGTACTCGTAAAATGTTACACCCACTCTCTCTCTCTCTTTCTCTCTCTCTTCTCCTATTTTACTAGTTTGTCCGATCTGTCAACTGAATCTGTGACTTCATTGCATCTGATGGCCCTCCTGTTACACATTATTTGGTTTTCTCCTTCCCGCTTTCTTTTTTTTTTTCTCTCCCCTTTTTTTTTTCTGTTGTTCTTAGGGACACTGGATGTGGAGAAGCAGCTAATTTCAATTTCAACTCGAGCGGCGGAATATCAAAGTGCTGCGGATGTGTGCCACTACGAGAAAACCAATTCTATGAATTTCTACAGATTGATCAATGGCACAGGAGAGAGGAGACAGCAAGGGGATTAAAGATTATGTTGAAAGCTAGTGTGTGTGTGTGTGTGTGTGTGTGTGTGTCAGACTCAATGCCAAATGACCTCTACTGATTGATACTCTTTATAAAAGAAATGAGTGTTTGAAACTGAGTAACATTGAGTAACATTGTGCGTGTGTGTGTGTATTTGTGTGTGTGTGAGAGAGAGAGAGAAAAGTGTATTATGTAGAAGCAAAAAATGATACAGCATTAATCAAAATTAAAAGATTTAAAATAAGAAAAAAGAAATAATGCAAAATAATGTGAAAACTTATCTGCATATACCCACACACATCTATTTAAGTAAAATTGCATATACAGTACCTCCCTATACATACCATTCTAATCCTTTCCCTTAATGGTGGCAGACCATCATGAGAATTTTTTGACCTGATAAACGGGGAGGAAAGACGCTGCAGTTGAGCTATTGACAAGACACCTAATGACCAAGGTCTTCTTAATCATCCAAATTGATAGGTGTCTATATGACAAAAGTTGTGGATGTATTAGGAAGAATACAGTATATACTGTATATATGGGGCAGTTGGTAACATAATGGTTAGGGAGTTCACCTCATGATCAGAAGGTCGCCACTTCGAATCCCGGACCCGTAAAGGTCATGAGGTACTCATGTGCAAGGTACCGTCCCTAAGGATCAATTTAATGGTTGCAAAACATATCCATGAAGCCCAATTACCTCCATGGATTTTATCAGATGCTCTTATGCAGAGCCACTTACACTTACTAATTATACAAGAGATGGAAAGTAATGAAGTACAATTTTTTGTACTTCATTGTCCAATTGACAGTATGTACTTGAGTATTTTTGAGCCAACTTTTAGCTTTTACTACATAGAAGTTCAGCATGAATATCTGTACTTTCTGCTCCTTACATTTTCAAATCAGGATCGTTACTCTTGTTTGGTTTAATTTAAATGACGTCTTTCATAACTGTTGCACTGTTTAACAGCTTAAGATTGTGACCAGCTAATAGCAGCTTGCTGGAGCAATCCGTTTGCTGTGGCATTATAAGATGCCGGGTTGTATCTTACATCAGTGAACTACCTAGCATTCTGCTTTCACATTACTTCATGTGAAAACACACACACACCCCGCAGGCGCTGACGGGAGAGCGCTGCTCCCTCTTGAAGCATGAAAAAAAGAATGACTCGCACGCAAACGCCACCTTCAGCCTTCATATTTCACCATGACTCTGACCGGCGATCTTCGGCTCCGCCATCAGTGCCGGTGATGGCAGCCGGGCTTCGTCCCAGAAGCAGGACTTATCGGGTCCTGGTGCTTACGAGCGTTACCATGGCAATGCCACGAGCCTAAACAGTTTCGCAGACATGAGCCGTCAATCACGCCAGATTGCGTGAGAGTCGGCAAGAGGTAATTGACGAAGCCGGTTGTCGGCACCAATTACAAGGAGAGAGCAGCAGGTAGGACTGTGGGGACGCCACAGGGCCCCAGATCAGCTTTGGTAGGACTCAATCAGGCCCTGCACCTGTCCATATTAGCGCAATGTTTTGGAAAAGGGGGGACAATTCAGCCTGATAAAGTATGAGAACTTCAGGCTGGAACGTTACAACATTCCAACCTGTTGCTTTGGCTGATGACATTTTCAATAGACGTCTACATGGCAGACTAATTGCTCTCCGCTTGTTCGTTTCTCATTACACAACACTTAATTAAATGTGAAACTTTGTTGAAAAAGCAAACTTAATGTTGCCGGTTCAGCATTGCATAATACACATGCCATGGTAATTAGTATCTATTAATCATTCCTAAATTATTCACCAAAAAAATAGTATACAAATGTGAAAAACTGCATATTTTAGCTAAAATTCATTTATAACACATATGGAGATGGTTGTCGTTCTGTGTGGGAAAAAAATCTGCAGTAACTCCAACAAGCTCATTAATCATTGTGCCGCATTTACATCACAAGACACTGAACTTGGTTCTGAACTTTCTGAACTTGGCTCTCAACCTTCCTGGTTTGCTGTTGTCCAGTCTGCTTCCATAGAGACGTTCACTGATGTGGAAATGTTATCAGTATTATTCCAAATAAATTAAATCAATGTGAAACTTCCCTTTAGATCCATACATTCAACAGTGACCTGCTCTGAGAACTTGTCTTCTCCTCCTCCTCCAGCACTTTTTATACTTCTGCAAGCCAGGCAGGAAGTCAGTCGCTCGGCCAGTGACCTGACCGAGGCGCACTTTATGAAAAGGGCAAAGTGGCTTGCTCGTTTCCACCCTCTGCTCGCATGACACGCTTGGTATTTAAGGCGCTGACATACAACACGGAGGAAATTTTCTCCACCAGCCAACTCTCTCCGAGTTATCGCCAGAGCCGCAGAGCAGACAGGCTGGAAACGCGCCTCTTCTGAACAAGGTCTCTGGGCTTTTAGATGCTCTAATGAGGCCACGGTATAAAGGTCTGTTTGGAAACTTCCACTCAGCTCTGATTTCTCACATCTTCACTTCCTCAGGCTCCAGCAATAAAACCTGCTTTATTTCTCTATTCAATTCAATACCATTTGTTTGGTGCCTTTTACAGCAGAAAATGTATCAAAACAGCTTTACATATTATTGGCTTCAAGGCAACAATGACTTAGCAAAGGACCCCATCCTCTAAGTCCTTTAAAATCCCTTTAAAGATGTTATTATATGGTTGTATTTCCTAAGAGACATTTAATATTTGAAATAGCATTGCCACTGTTGGTGAGTAGGTAACTGAAATGAGCTTCTAACTTTTAAGTTTTTGAACTAGCTTATCAGTAGCAAAGCTACTTTTAAAATGCTGCAGATTTCCCAATTTCTTTTACAAAGAAATCAGCTGGCAGCTGTGAGATGGAGTTGGATGCATTTCTCTAAAGCTTGTAACAAGGTTAAAGGTCCCATATTATGAAAACATTCTGAACAGTTTGATTAAAAAAAAGGTTAAATTGTATTAGTATTAATGTACGAAGAAAATCATTTGCTTACCGAGATTTCTCCCCTACTTCTACATCACATTAGTGGAAATTTGAATAACTCCACTCTCATATCTGAGAAGCTCCACCCACCAGGTAGAACTGCTAGTGCTTCTTGATCCGCCATGTTTTCTTGCAAGCGCTAGCGTAGGAATTGGCAATGAAGAAGTCTACCAGCAGAGTGCTGTGTTAAAAAAGACTAGAATGAAACAGGAAGCAAGCCTGTGGGTTAACTTAAATTTTTATAACCAACTGAAACAAAATAAAACTAAACTAAGTCCACTACAAAATTTCTTCATGCAAAACACAGGGGTAAGTAAGGCTTAAATACACGGACACAGGTGAAACACATCACGGCTGACGAACCTACATGAGGACAAGGAACACAAGCAAAGACAGCCTCTAGTGGTCAAACCAGGGATTGTGGGCTGATGATGTCACTAAAAGAATCTTGGCCCTGAACTCTAGTCTCAATTTCAACAAGATTAATTTCACCAGTTTTTGTACCAAATTTTGGTTCAGAGATTTCATTTAAAATTTTCAGTTTACCTTTACGTTTTTTAAACCAACTTTTTTTTTTACCAGCAGGGATATTCATTCATTCATTATCTGAATCACTCAGTCCCAACTGGGACTGCGGGGAACCAGAGCTTATCCCGAAAACTACAGGCACAAGGCAAGGACCAACCCTGGGCAGGCACTAACACACTGCAGGGCACACACACTCACACAGTCAAATTCACCTTCACACCTTACGGGGATATTTTAGTCATCAATTAACCTAGCACCCAGAGGAAATCCACATGGACATGGGGAGAGCATTCAAACTCCACCCAGAAAGGCCCTATGGCCGACTCGGGGATTGGACCCAGAACCTTCTCGCTGTCGGGCCACTGTGCTACTGAGGGACATAGTTCTCAAAAATATTTAGAAACTTTTATATTAGATTTGTTTTATCCTATAATGCCACGGCATGCTTTTTTAACATTGGCTTCATGGAAGAGTCATCTCCTTCCTTTCCAACCCTTCCTCCCACCCTTCCTTCTGTCTCAAGCGGGGTGAGCTCAGAGGTCAGCTCTGGGGGGGCCTGTCGGAGAGATCTCGTTATCCGCCACTCTCATGAGTGACAAATTGGAGGCTGGACAAGAAGCTGGGGCGGAAGCAAACATCCCACTGCTGTCACGGGTGTCCTCACTGAAAGCAGAGACAGAAAGAGAGAGAGAGAGGGATGGAAGAGTGGAGCATAGAAGCATTTAAGGACATCAATGAAAAACACCAGCAAGTTGTATCGCTGTGGCGACTCCTAATATGGGGTCGAAAGAATAAGAAGAAAAAGAATGAATAAGAAGAATGACAAACACAAACATGAAAACCTGATTGTGCATAAACAGTATTATAAGAAGGTACAGATTAAATACCATTTTATAGTTATTTTTGTCTTATTATTACTAATATTTTCTCTGCTAAAATGCGTTGTGCAGTTTGAACCGTAAGTCGTAAAAGGTTGAAATTTTTAGCACGTAAATGTAGGAAAGAAGTGGAACTCGCCAAAATAATTATTTTTCTCATGCTTTTTGAGTTTTTATTAACCCTATCCATGCAAAAGTAATGAGCCAATAGCTTAAACCTAACAATGGTCGTTCACTCAAATGGACTCTATACAGGGAAGGGTTAAAAGAATGAACACAGGCAACACTAACATGGAAACAAACACAATATGAGTCAGGCATCAATCTTTTAGCAAAATCGATAGTGTTGGTTCAGTTTTTAATGATAATATCTGCTTAATAAAGACTGGCTATTATCTTCTAACACAAGAATATCCAACAGAAAATGATGCCAGAGTGCAGACAATGCAACAGAACAGTCCTGTTTTCAATAAAGTACATTCTGTAAAGTACTGCACGATTTTCACTGAGGTTTGAGCCAAAAAAATGACCTGCCAGACCAACCCTTTGTCCCCTAAGACAAATGACAGGGCTCGGAGTGAATCGGCCAGTGATCTCACTCCAGCTTTCTCTAGGCCAATGTCCAGTTTGCGTCATCGATCTCAACTCGGTAATTCGGCAAACATTCAGGACCGTATATTTCAGTTCCAGAGCCTAACCGGCAGGCCAGTGTGCTGTTAAGAAGCCTCCATGGAGTGGTCATTACCTCTCCCTTCTAGAAAATGGGATCCACTTGGAAAACAAAAGATGATAAGCTGAAAAGGAGGTAATGAAAAGAGAGGAGGAAGGATTCACAGAGCAACATGGGGTCTAAAGGAGGGTCTGACTCAGTTACATCAATACAAAGGAAATAAACAGCACAGAATTTCCAATTCTTTAGGTACCAAACATGGAGAGCAGAGCATCGATTTGAGAAATAAAACATAATAAAAGAAGAGAAGGGACATTGTTAACTGTTTAGCAAAGCAAAAGCAGACTCTCAAAGCTTTACAGTGATGTCAGATTTGAATCTTTTGAATCATAATTGGAGCCTAAGCTTCAACTGTCAGAATGTCACCATGCAATAAAGCAAGCTGTGTCTGCATAAATCTGAACTGTAGTGATGTATTGGTCATATGCATTTGAAAAAGGCAATAAAAAGTTTGAATTTTTAAATCAAAAGCTTCATTCAAAAGTTATGATCCCTAAGGCTCTTAGACTACAGCTTCTTTGGTCATGATGATGAGAATATTTTTATTTGGTGTGGTAAATTTAAAACTATTGAATATTTCACCACACCACCTTCAATAAATAATAATGACATTACAAGGTCTATAATGCAAGCCTCTCTTTCTAATGGTGTCATAAAGCTAGTGTTTGCTAACTAATGATAAATTCTAATGGAGTTCTAAACCAAATGTCAATTTCATGCAAAAAAAAAAATCTGGGTGAACCTGCAATACGAGACAGTGTGATATCATAACTACATATTCTAGACAACAATTTAGAATGGCCTTAAGAATTTGATTTATTTTCAGATAGCATTTGTAAGTCACCGGAATTAGCCTTGTCTAGAAGTTCCCTTACAAAAACAAAATGTTCGCAGCAGGTTTGCAGCAAACTTGTGGTTAATTTGTGGCAAACAGTGGAGTTTGCCAGAATATGTTGCCTCAAGTTTGCCATGGTAAGCCACTAGTGCCAGTGATTTGCCAAAACAATTTGCCAGTAATGGCAAACTTGTAGTAAACTTTTGGTGACAAATTTGCCAGGTGCATAAGTACCTCAGTGGTACCTTTACCAGTCCAGGACTTGAAACTGTGACATTTCGACCTTTTCACCTATAAAACTGATCCAACTTATCATCCTTTCATTCAGCTTCCATGTGACAGACATAACTTCTCCAACATCCTGTCACACACACCACCAACCAACTTAGAGATGCCAAACACAAGTCCTTAGAATTGCAGTATATGTTCATGTTGCATTTGTTGAAGGGATTTAGATGATTCCAAGCATATTCTAATTTGGCATTTTACCATTTCCAAAAACTCTGATGACACTCATCTTCATCACCCTCCACATCTTCCTGTTTCCTCCATTTCTTTGCGTACCAGATTTGCCACCCGTGGTGTGGAGTGAGAGACCACAGCAGGTGGGAAAGGCACCAAGGTCCCTCCCTCCCTCTTCCTCCCCATCCCCTCTCCCAGCAATGTTGTCTCACCACAGGGGAAAATCGAACCTTGTGGAGCGCCATATACCCAACACAGCAAACAAAATTGCTGTGTCATACTGAGCACTAATCCACAGTGACCTTGTCCTTTGAAAAAGCAACACAAAGGAGAGTAGGGCCATTGCTTCATAGCAAAATTATGAAGTGGCTACAGATATCTGCCTGTTATTTTAGTTAATTCACTGCACAATTTTCATGTGATGCAGTGAGTGTTTCGAGTTCTACTGAGAAGATCCAATCATCTCCTAATTGCCACCTAAAGTTGCCTAATCAACTGACAGTGGTTTACATAAGGAAACAAATGAGATTCTAAGTAAGATATAAAAAGTTAATCTGTTGCAGACCCAATGATGGAAACTGGGTGGAGGCAGAATATTTTCATGAGCAATTTAATAAAAAAAAACTTAGCAGTGTACCAGACAGGAGACACGGACCACGACCGCAAGCTATGTCCAAAAATGTGAAAATGTATAAAAACATGGGAGAACAGTTTCAGTCAGTATGTAAACATGCATCAGACTGCAACTTTCAACAAGAAGTGTTGATGTTATGGTGTTAAATGTCATGTTCATGGTTGAAATTTTGGTAACGTGGGTTAATTTAGGGCAAGAGTTAGGCGAGGGTTAGGGTTTAGTATGGAAAAAAATTTAATGAACAAAATAATTCATTACTTAATTAACCAATATGAGACAATTAGAGATAGAAGATAATTAGGAAGCCAGATTTGACTCATGCTGGGCAACTTCAGTGGGTTCCACCGCTACTCTTCATAGAAAGTTGGCCAGGTACCTTTTATTTGCTCAGAAAGTTGGCATTTAAAGGAGAGAAAAAATCAAGCCTAACAAACTTTAGTTGAGAAAAGATCCGAATTTTAAGCATCTGGATGAGAGAATAAGAAGACAGAGAAGGGAAAAGAGAGAGATGTAGTGATTATGTAGAGGTGTGCATGGCATTTTGCATGCTTCCGGGCATTTCACAGTCCAGAGAAGCCCATTTTATTGGCAATCGCACAAATCTGCCACTTGCTCAATATTTAATGAGCTGAACAAATTAACCACAAAGTGGGATCTATGGAGTCTCCCTCCTCCACTGCAGCAGCCTGAAGAGGCCACACTTCTCCCTCACCATCTGATTAATGCAGAGATCCATCCCGTTATACTGCCATTCCTCCTGCACAAAAAAGCCTTTGGGTGATTCTGAAATTCACAGTAAAGACGCTAGCAGCCATGTCTCCACTATGCAGCGGTCTCCAACAGTTATGACAGGTATAAATGATTGAATCCTTTCTGACACACTGTCTTGCCACACGAAACTCCTTATTAGAAATAGCTTGTGGGGAATACATGTTAAACCTGGTACAGGTTACAACTTATCTGCTGATGTTAAGCACAATGTGCAGTGCTCATCATCCACCACTACATCAACGGGATAGAGAGCTGACCTCAGTGACCACTAGTGTCTATTTTTTTTTGTCTAGCACACCACTTACATTTAGGTTTACATTTACAGCACCGACCAGATGCTCTTAAAAAGAATGACTTCCACTTCCTAATTTCTGGGACAGTCTCCCTGCAGCAACTAAGGCTTTTGCCCAGGGACCCAATGACAGTAGTGCTGGAGGTGAGACTTCCATATCCACATTGGCACTGATTTGTATTAAAACTCCAATAACTTCCAGAAATTCCTTATAGTGCTGTTATGTAAATCTATAAAACAGCCAATAGAAAGAGTGACACACTGAACGTTAACAAGATACAAGTTACAAGAGCACACATGGACTTCTGCTCAATTGGTCTTGACAAAAATATTTTGAGTATCAATTTTTTTAAAACCACTCGATAACTAATAATTGATAAGAGAACTGATGAGGAATCGGATTGATAGGCAGAATAGTCAATGGCATCCCCACCCCAATCGATAATAGTTTCTTCATTTTATATATTCCTGTTTTTCACTGCATACCACAATGATTTTCAATAATACTCCAGCAATGTGCATACACACATCCAAAGCCCTACCCAAGTGTGTGTATGGTATGAATAGTGTATCATCACATAATTCCCATTCTACAGTGATCTTTTGTTTGGATCAACAATGAAATGGGATGAAAGGTGGAAGGCAAATTCAGCAAAGAAACGAATGAGTTACAGTGCCCATTTTGTGCAGTAATCTTTCTAGATCCATCATAAATACACAAATTAAAGTCTGGAAAATGAAACTCATTTTTGTGCTCCATTCTGAAAGTAGCTGCCTCATTAGCCATGTCCTTCCAAGGTATCAGACTTATTGGGAAGCATTTAGGCTAAAATGGAATCTTGGCAGCCTTCGTGTTCAGGATGTCCTTCAGTGCTAACATACTGTATGTCACAGAGAGGGCTTCTTAGTTTCTATAAAAATGAAAAAAGATGGAAGTGAATGCTAACATGGTTAATATTCAAATATTTAATGCAGTGAGTGCTTGTATCTAAAGATAAAGCTAACTACTTATGTCTAAAGCTAGTTTTACAGCCAAAGCAACTAAAGCTTATTCTGTCTCAGCTAACATATGCACAGATATCCGCAGCTGGTAGTGTAGCTAACCTAACTACAGCTATTATTAACATTAGCATTGTCAGCATTAACCTTGAAGCTAGTTAGGTTAGCAATCCTAGCTAACACTATCATTAAAGCTAAGATTAGCAATAATAGATTGGAAGCTAGCTACTAACATTAGTGCTATTTTATGAAACTGGTCAGGCCAGTGAGGCCAGTTAAAGGGCAGAGCTTGCTAACTCTCATTAGTGCTGACATTAGTGTAAACAGTAACACTAACGTGTTAAGCTAGCTAGGTAGCTCAGAGTCATCATTAATTCAATCTTTCGTATCAGAACTTATGTCAGGTGAACTGCATTATGGGTTTTAGTTTAATGGAACAGCATTACACTTGGGAGTGTAAATATCCAGTTGGTTTTTGAAATATTTCTTATTCTCCTCATGCAAAAAAATTGGCAAAGGTACAAAGGTCCATTTTTGCACCCAGTGTAAGTTAAAGTTACTGGCTTAAAAGTTTACAGCAGTAAGGATTGTCTGGATGTGGCAGGCTAATGAAAAGTCAGAGTGCTACAAGTCCATATGAACATATCAGTAAATATCTCTGATACATATGTTCCACATGTCATTACTTTTGCACCAGTGGTTATAAAGATCTTTGCTATGATCATCCATCTCTTATTTTAACCATCAGTCACAAATTAGCGCTAATCAGTGTCATGATAGCATGTGCTCACACGTCTTCTTCTTTGTTTCTCTCCCTCTTTTCATCCTGTTTTCTCCTCTGACCTCTTTCACCATCTCACCTCCACTAATCACGTCTTTCATCTCACCTGCCTCCATCTCATCTCCACAGTTCCTTTCTCCTCTAATCTTCTCAGTTCTCCTCTTCTCTTTCTTTTTTAACCTTTCCATTCCTTTCCTCTTCTCCTCTGCTCCTTCTCTTAATCTTCTCTGTCCATCTCTTGCACTCAGCTTTTTTTTCTTTACTTTCTTCCTGTGTCCTCCGCTCTGACATATTTCTCTTCTCCTCTTCTCCAGTTACTGTCCTCTAAGAATGCCACACAGATACATTCTCTCTCTCTCTCTCTCTCTCTCTCTCGTTCTCTGGGAGAGACTGATGAGCTGAAAGTGAGATTCCTCTCAGGGTGAAATAGCCCATTGAGCTGGGCCGGCTCCCCTGATGGCCCGGGGCGGCATTAGCTCCAGATTGCCTCAATTACGCGCCAATTGGCCCAACATGCAGGTAAAGATTGTCTATCCTTCTCCCCCCTCTGTCTCTCTTCAGTAATCACCCTGTTTCCCTAGATCACTCCTCCTCCTTCTTCTTCTCCTCCAGCCTTCCTCCACCAATGTGACCTACTGCTGAGCCTGACTGAGGAGCTGACTTTGGAGCCTGCATTGGGTGTGTGTGTTAGTGTGTGTGTGTATGTGTGTGTGTAAGAGATTTAGAGAGAGACGGACCTACTACAGAGCATGCCTATGTTACCTCCTATGTGTGTGGTTTTGTGGGTGTGTGTGTGTGAGAGAGAGCGAGAGAGAGAGAGAGAGAGAGAGAGAGAACGTGAGATTGGGGAGAGAGAGAGAGCGACAGAGAGAGGTTGGAGAAGTGGATAGAAAGAAGGAGAGGGAGAGTGAGAGAGTGAAATTGGGGAGAGAGGGGCTTATACCAACCCTGTGTTACATCCTCTGTGTGTGTGTGTGTGTGTGAGGGAGAGAGAGAGAGACAGAGAGAGAGAGAGAGAGAGAGAGGAAGAGATGGCAGAGGCAGGGGGTGAAGCAGAACGTGCCTACAGGCCCTCTAGGCAAATCCTTAGAATCAATATCATCTTGGCTGGTGTGTGTGTGTACGTGCACATGTGTGTGTGTGTGTGTGTTGCCAGCAAGAGCGACACTGTTTAAATACTATATCCCAGTCTAAACAGGAGTCCATTTCGCTGGCCATCCTAATCCCCGCACTCACTCAGCTAAAGCTAATTCATCTCACAGACAGCTTGGCCTTCATCACTCTCTCCCTCTCCTCCTCTTCCTCATCTCCTTGCTCTTTTGCTCGACTGCTCTTCGTCTTCTTTTCTTCCTGTCGATCTCTTCCTCTGCTCCTCTTCCCGTCTTTCCCATCTCCTCCTCTTCTCCCTCTACCTCCTCTTCCTCTCCTTGTCTGTATCATCATCCTATCCTTTTCTTCCACTAGCCCTCTTCCTGTCATCCTCTTTCTCTCGTCTTCTTCCCCCTCTCCCCTTTCTTCATTTCCATCCCCTCCCTGATCTCTCTTTCCTACCCTTCATGTCCTTGTCTTTCTCTTCTTCCTCTCCATCGCCTTTCCTCTCCTCCTCTTCCTCTGCCTTCTCTTTACTTTCTGCTCTTCCTACTCTTCCTCTCTCTTATGTTTACTCAATATTCTTCTCCTCCTCTTCCTCTCCCACCTTTCCTTTCCTCCTCTTCCTCTCCCTACTTTCCTGTCCTCCTCTTCCTCTCCTTCCTCTTGCTGTTCCTTGTTCTCACCTCTTCTTCTTCTTACTCCCTCTCTTCCTCTCCTCCTCTCTCCACCTGGCTCTTCTCAGCTCTACTCTTCTCCTCTAGTCCAGTTTTCCTACAGCAGTGCCATAACATTTCATAACACTCTAGCAGCAGCACCACTGGGTGAACAGTGACAGGTGTGAGGAAAACTGTTAAACAGTGGTGGCAGCCTCATCACCAAGATGACATCACCGCCATAATATCACACACACCCACACTCACATTCTCTTTCTCATTCCTGTTTCACTTCTCTTATCCTTCTCTCTTCCGTCCTTCTTTTTTCCCCTCTTTCTTGCTTGCTTTCAAAGCACCAGTTGAATCTTTGCATCTCTTTCTTTACAAAAGAGATTGAAACAAAACCTGTTCCTTCCCTTCTCCCCTTTTCCCTCCTTCCTTCCTTTCTTCCTTCCTTCCTTCAGTCTTGCTCGTTTGCTTTCAAGTATACATCAGTTATATACGTGTCCTTCCTCACCCTCATCTTTTTCTCCTTCCTAGATTTACCTTGAGTGAAAAACTCTCATTCGTCAGCTGCATGCCTGTGTTCCTTCCCTTCTTTCTTTGTTCTTCATTCCTTTCCTTTCATTTCTTCTCCTTTCTTTGCTTGCAAGGCATCGGTGCATCCTTCTCCTTCCACACACTAATTTTCTTTTCTCCAGCTCCTTGTTTAACTAGAGAGGAAAACTCTCTCTTCAAATGTACTGCTCTGATCCTTCCTTTCTTTCTTCCTTGCTTCATTCTTGCTTGCTTGCTTTCAAAATATCAGTTGCATACATCTCCTTTCTCAGCCTCACCTTCTTTTCTTCTTCTCCATCCTTGATTTATCCAGAGTGGAAAACTTCTTCAGCTACACTCCTTTGTTCCTTCCCTTCTTTCTTTGTTCTTCCTTTCTTTCATTTCCCTTGCTTCCTTCTTCTTTCTTTGCTTTCAGAGCATTGGCTGTATCCTTCTCCTTCCACACACTGGTCTTCTTTTCTCCACCTACTTGTTTAACTAGAAAGCAAAACTCTCTCTTCTACTGCACTTCTAGATCCTTCCCTGTGCTTCATTTCTTTCTCTCCTTCTTTCCCAACTTTCTTGCATCAGTTCTTCATTCTCCATTGCTTGCTTTCAATGCATCAGTTGCAACCCTCTCTTTATGGATCCTCATCATCTTCTCTCATCCTTCCTCCCTTTCTTGCTTTCAAAGCATCAGTTGCATCCTTCTCCATCTACACATCTACACCCTCATATTCTTTTCTCAACCTCACTATTTAACTAGGACTACTTTCTCCCATCTCTCACTTTCTCACACACCTTCATGTCTGTAAGCAGACACACACATTAACCATTGTGTGGTGGCCTGGATTCCGTCTCTGTCTGAACGTCCCTCAATAAAGTAGAATAGCCTCAAGCCCAGGGACCTGTCACGCTTTCCTTAATCAGTAGAGACCCCTTCAGCCAACTGCACTATATTCCCCCCCCCCCCATCTCTCTGTCTCCAAGATCTCTTGGCAGTCTATCTGTTCGCCATCCTCCCCATCTGTTTTCATTCATTAGGACAGATCCGCTTCTGTGGGCATCTGACACCTTTTCACATCGAGCTGCACAATATAATTAAGAAAGGCTGCGAGATCCGTGTCTCTCTCTCCTCTCTCCCTCTCTCTCCCTCGCTTTTTCTCTCTTTTCGCCCCTAGTTTTCTTTCTCCAGTGCTTCTTTCATCCTGTGTCTTTAGTGGGTGATAGTTTGGGTCTGATGAAGTTCGCTCGGTACTGCTCATGCCAAAACAGCAAAAATCAATAAAGGCACCGGTTCATTGTGTGGACACTGTCTCCTTACGGTTAGTGTATGATGCAATATGGGCTCATAGTGCAATAAATATGTTAGGCTAGTCATTCTGCTGGCAAAAATTTATTTTTTGAAATGACTAATCAGGAAAATTTGCTGAGGATCAATCTGGTCAAGAGAAGCCAAGATATATTTGACAAACGTAACAATCGTGAGGCAAATGTTCCAACGTCCTGCCACTTTGGACACTGAAGGACTAACGGAACTGAACAGTTCCTGCATGTATTTCAGGACTCAAGTTGGGACCTGTTTTTGCAAAGTATTGTCAACTTTCTAGCCATACCAAGTCTCTCTATATTCCTAATCAATATTTTAGTGTATCGACTTAACCTTGTTTATTTGACCATTATATATATTTTTGCCTTGATATTCTGTTTGCTGTTTCTATGCTTGACCTCTACTCTGGCTATTCTTTTTCTTTCTTGCATTGTTCCTGATCTCTCCTGCCCAGTCTTTAGACTGTCTGTAAGATCATGAGTCTGGACTCTGTTGCTGTTTGCTGGCTCTGATTATATTTACTATATTATATTACTAAAATTCTGTCTCAGTCCCACATTGGAATTAAAATGCTAAGTGCTATGATGTCTGTGAGCCTGAATCTAACAAAACTGGTTTGGTACCAGAACTTCAGGCATCCAGAACTCTTCAGATCTGTCACGTTCGGGATCGCACAAGGGTAAAGGTGATGGTGATAGGATGCAAACTTCTGGGATCTGACTAAACTGATCAAAACCCCAGCTGTGAAGGAACACCTCGAAATGAGTGAGCGAATCAACGATGAGAGAATCAATGTGCTACCATGATTTAATCGTAACTCAGGCAGGAAAAACCAAACAAGACACAGGTGATAGTTGCAAATATTGCAAAGACAAAAGTGTAATTATTTGATTTCAAAGGGCAATTGAGCAGTTTTAGGGTCATTGTTATGGTGTTCATGAGCTGTTGGTTCCAGCAGGGGTCAGCATAATGGCTTAGAGCTATATCACCTTATTTTGTGATTAGATATTGCAGATCTAAAACAACTACCAGGTTTTTATTCAGCAGTCATCAATATTCAGCAGTCAAAGACATATTTAAGACACTCAAACCACTTAATGACTTCAGTTCTGTACCTAACTGGAAGTCAGTACAGAGAATGAATACAGTCACTTGACCTGCAAAAGTAACATTGCTGTTTAACTAGATATTCAAGTACCTCTATGTGGCTTTGCCAATGTTGTAGCGTCCTTCCCCTGAGTCGTCTCGGACAATGACAGATTTATTGGCATCAATGAAACATATTTGCAATAAGGCGTCCGGCTGAGGCGCCCATCCGCTGTAGAACAGACCGAGCGCAGCGTGGCTCTGCACCAGGCAGCTTGTACTAGCAGGGTTTCCCTTCACTTGATTTCTTCATCAGCAGGTAGCGGACAGGGCTTCACACCCTGCCGCCTTGCCCATATGAGCCATTCCATTAGCATTTGCATGTCTGCAGAAAGACATGACTGAGCACACGTGTCCACCGTCACGCTTCTGTACGTTCGCAGATGGACACAGGGGTGGCATGCTTAACTTAGCCCTAGTCAAAACAGCACATTTTCCGATCATTTTAAACGCAAATGAGTTGACATTTCAGGTTCATTTGAATTGATAGCATTTTCGGGAGGCACACTACAAAGCAGTAGAAGAGTGAAAGCAGAAGTGAGCTGTAGGCTGTACCCATATTTAATAAATAATAAAATCACACAGATTTGGTACACTATTCATAGAAATGTGTAATCTACCCTGCTCCTAGATTTTCAGAACATTTATTATTTCCACAGTCCATTAAGGTTTAAATTAATCAATAGTTATCTCAGTGTTTAAATGCAATTTACATTTACAGCAGCAATAGGATAGATATAGATATTTACTACAGTTAAATTTCCATTTTCTACTTAAGCTATTGTCAGTGATCTGGTTAGGATGTGGCACAATGCTAGCCATAGCCATTAGCCTGTGTAGTGTGGATGGTTAACCCAAACATGGAGTGAGATGTGAAGAGGTAGGCTAACCACACAAGTTGGTATAAGAACTCTCTAACACGATAGAGTAAAGATTCCCACCGGAATCCGCGTTCTATAAACATACACTCAATCGAAGAGATGAACCAAATAACTGGAGTACTCACAGTTGATGCTGAAGTTAATCGGAGTTGGGCCAGGTTGACTCAATGACTGAGCGGTGAGTCACAAGAAAAAGCCTCTATTTATACTCCGATCGTGCCGATTACCTCCAGGTCCTCATGCCGGTCACGTGATCGGAATGTGTGTGACAGCTGTAGTGTTAGTTTTGTTTACCATGACAATGGTTGCTAGGGGAAGAAAGTGTATACATGGAGAAACTGCACTGAAATCTGAAAACATGACGTCAAGCCGAAAGCGTTCCACTGTGTGACTGCGCTTTACTAAAATCAACACAGACAGCACGACGTGGGGCTGGGACAAGAACTGGGGCTAGCAATACGTCAAACTTGAGGAAACACCTTGTTAAACATAAAATATATTAACGAGTGGATGAGTGTGCAGTGTTTGATAATTGAATCACCACAGTTAAAGCTACAGCCGCAACTACAGCACCTGCACCGACAATCACTCATGCAGCCAGCATCGACATAGAGAACGTCGAATCTATGCCCAGTGATCTAATTAGTGATCTATCTGTTTTAGTTATTGTTCTGGGATATTTTTATAAAACCTCAAATATATTTATGTCATAGTTGTAACATAAGAAATGTTTCAAATTAGTTTGGGGCTTATTTATTATCACTGTATTTTATATGTTGATACAAACCACGTATTTCAGATTCAGAGCAAGGTATCAAAATAAAGTACCGTTCAGTATTGATACTGAACACCAGGTACCAGTATCAGTATCAGTTCAGATGTGAAAGGTATCCAACCCTGTCGTTCAGGGAACCAATGATTGGTAGTGCCAGAGGGAGGATTCAAATCCATTATATCTTGGTGGAGATGCATGTCCTAACCAATAGGCTACCAACAGCCCACCAGATGCAATGTTGGGGAGGCTACCCAGAAAGAGTTATAAGTGACTTTTATGTATTACTTCTTTATAAAGTAATAGTGTTACTTAGATGTATCAGACACCTTATCTACTTAATTACAGGAACAGTCTCCCTGCAGCAATTCAGGAGTTAATGGTCTTGCTTAGGAGCCTTATGGTGTGGAGCTATTTTAGGTGCATCTAGGATTAAAACTCTCAATCTTCTAGTCCCCAGGGTTTCAGTTCCTCTGACCATTGTGTCACCAACATATTATTCATAAGTTGTAGTTAAAATTAATTTACATTAGTTACATTACTCATTATACTACTATATGCCACGTGTGGAGTCGGCCTGACATGAGGCGAGTTCACAGTGCAAGCCATTTGATTCCAAGAACAAAACATAAAAAGGCACGAGGGCCACAAACAAAACAAAACTCTTCTTAGGATCTTCAGAAACACACAGAGCACGCCGACACAGGGAGGGTAGTGTGAGGGTGGACCGACAGAGACGATGAGGAAAGAACCTGACTTAAATACTAAAACAGAAACAATGAAGAGGATTAATTAAATGAGGGAAAACCAATCAGAACACAAACAGAAAACAAGCAAGCTTAACCAATGAAGTGAGAACCAATCAAAACAGGGGGCTGGACCAAAACAAACAGGAACCAGGTGAACAAACTAATGAACAGTGATCTACCAATGAGAGACAAAGAGAAGGTGGGACAACAGCTTGACAGGAGACACAGGACTGAACTGAACACAGCAAACTAAACAATAGTGGCATCTGCTAGCCGCTTCACAAAAGTCCAGGGGACTGTTATGGCTAAAGTCCAGGGGGGTCATGACACTATAATACTTTTGTTTCCCCTGCCCCAAAACAGTTACATGCGAAGTGTTAGCCATATTCGTTGACAGACTAATAAGGTTTACTGAAATAATTCACCTTATGAACTTTTTGTAATAGGACAATAGGTAGCATAATGGTTAGGCAGTTTGCCTCATGATCGGAAGGTCGTTAGTTTGAATCTCAGACCGGGAAAGGTAAAGGTACCACAGAGGTATTAATGAGCAAGGTACTGTCCCCAAGCAGTGTTGCCCGGGCGCTGCCATGCCATGTGCTGTTCTGTGGCGTGTTAGCGATGACAAATAATCACTCACTTAAGTCACTTCACTCAGACAGTTGTGCTTTTGTACCTCGCTGGCAAACAAGGCAAATATGTGGGATTGAACTAAGACAAAGTAAATTAATAATGCGTCCGTTAGTAAAGAGATATTAACCTGTGCTCCTGGAAACTAGGAAATGCCACACGAAGTTGAAGATCCTACTAGTAAAGTCGGAGCAAATCGATCTACCCCGACTTCGAGTTGTAGCAGCCTGACGTCACAAAAAAATGGTGGCGCCCATGGAAATGCACGACATGAATCATTTACTATATTCTACGCTATTATTTATCTTCATTTATTGGTTATACTAGGTATTGCCCTGTAAATTATGCTCCTGCTGTTAGCTTTCATTGGCTTTGAATGATGCAAATAAGGGTCATGTTGCCGCTAACACAAGGATGAGAGGACGCACATGCAGGTATTCAGGTGAACAGTGATTTATTTACAGTGGTAGTAAATTCAGTCCTGGAATAGTAGGCACAAAGCATTCACAACACCATCGACCACAAGGCTAGGCACCGCTTGACGAAATCCACACTTTGAAACATGCTAAAGTCCAGTTGAGTACAAACTCTAATAATCCAGAAGGTTTTGCTAGCTTCCTTCGCCGAATACCCGTAGCGCAGCACCTCACTAAGAGGGAGAGAGAGAGATGTTGCAGAGGAGCTCAATAGTTCGACAAGTCCTCTCCTCTGAGCTGTTTGTAGCTTAGCAGGGAAAACACGGTAGCGTCAGGAGCTGGAAAACATTTGTGACGTAAACCACAGAATCCAAGACACAAACTCGAACAGAAAACTCCTCATGAATAGGAACTGAACTATGACGGAGAAAGTTTTAATAATGACCAGTTATTCATAACGAAATGATTTGATCAAACAGGAATCCTTATGAAAATAAATAAATAAATACATATTCATATTTCAGAAGTTGTGTAGTATGACAGAAAAACTGTAGGCTAAGGTAGGCTACACTGCAGTGCAATATTTTCATATCCAAAATAATTTATTTCTGCAGAACAGTGCAGTTTTTTGTATGAAGTCCAAAATATTTCATTTACTGCAGGAATACTGTAGAAACCTATAGTTTTGATACTGCAATACAATGCGGGATTTTTTATTAATCAGTTTCTCATTTGATACTTGAACATTTTCTATTTATGTTTGACTTTGTTCACCTGGAATGCTTTGAGGTCGCACCTAGTACACATCAAGTGGAATAAGTCCAACATCCCAGCTTTCTGGGATGCAGCATTAGTAGCAAAGTAGACGTGTTCTATGAAATGAGCTGTGATATGGAGTTTTCTGATCTATACTATTTACCCCATCTCTCCTATGTCTGATTGGCTCTGTTTTCTCTGCTGGAGCTCCTGTCTGCTCACAGTAACTCCATCAAAGAAGATAAACAGTGATAGATGAGAGGTCTGACCCCTCTTTCATCGAGTGTGTGTGGTCATGGCTCTTCAGAAGTAAGCCAAAGAGAAGAAGAATCCGACTTCCAGGTATATAAACTTGAACTGTGACCCCACAAGCAGCCACCCGGTCGCTAAGGCCCTCTCTCCGGTCCCCACACTGACAGTTCTGACACCTGGGGCCAGTGCTGAAAACCAAACATGTCCACAGGAGTCTATAGGATTACATCTGGAGCCTGTCAGTGCATGCTCGGAATTCCATAAGGAGTACTAACCTATTTTGCTTTCTGGGTATTTTAAGAAGAATCGGGAACAATGGCCTCGCTGGCCAACTTCTGCATGGTGATGGAAGGTGGAGAAACTGAAGTAGGAGGAATTTATCAATGTCATCTGAGCGGATGCACCAAACCTGGCAAATAAATCATTTTTTATGAGCGCTCATCTGCCATTATCACTGATTCACTGCAGGCCACTAGACATGGAAAGTGTGAGAAGCAACTTCATAACGAGGAAAATGAATGTAACAGATTTACTCAGTTATACCCAGCAACTGTCATGCTCCATAAGGAAACTGGGAATAAATAGATATTTCCCTTTTGAATAAACCTTCTGTCGTTGTCCAGATTGTCCAAAACAAAACAGGAAGGATTTAAATATGATAATATCATAACTATATATTTATTCGACTGTTAACTGTTAATTAATTCTAGAGGATTTTTTAAAAGTGCAAAGCTAATTTGTTATTGGGAACAGGTTTGACAAAATATTTTTTCTCTTTCCAGCTTTCTTTTCATTACATGTACAGTTTTTTTAAGAAACCACTTTCTGTACACTGAGGCTACAACGTTAACCACTGCACACAAAAAAATTCAGTAAATACATATTTGTAGCGATCACCCCTCTCTAAAACCCCATAGAGCTTTACATACCACTACCATGTTCGCCTAAGCATCGTGTTTAAAATGAACAGAACAACACTACTAATTCAATCAGTCTGATCATAAACTAAGCAGTTTAGAACTTTTCAGAATATCTGACTGAATGTGAGACACTGAGATGAAAACAGTGATTATTCAAATAAAACCTAAACATGGCACTATACCATTTATTCTGATACCAATACCGATATTGTACCAATACGGATATCTAACGATATGATACAAATCTGATCCAGTCTCTGAGTCTTTTTTAAACAGAAAATAGACAATAATGCTTTAAATGTCTGAATACATGACTGAGATTTTTCTGTTATGCTAAAGGAAATGCTTGTCTTAAATTCAGTTTTCCTAACTGAAGCAATGTAATAATTACACACCCATATACATATGCTAAATTATTTATTATTAAAACATCTCAAAAATTATTTGTTTGAACACAGTTCTGTCAATTTACTATTTTGTTTGAATTTATTATTTTTAGTTAACAGACATCTAACTCTTAAATTTAGGTTTACTCAAAAATGACATGAAATGCATTGCCTTATTGTTGGGTTATTATTTTATGTTGTCTTAACCTTTTTCAGTGTATATAAAGTTAGTGAGTCAAGCATGAGCCAATCATCTGTAAAATGATTAATTTTTGGCAAGTCTTTATTAAATCACTTGTCTGCACAAACCTCAACATCTGACACATACAGTTTGCCACAATCTCTTCCTCTTAACTCTCTCCTAGATCCCATCCCTAACTGAGAAGCTTGATCTTCTATCCCGAGCTGACACATTACATATTAACAGATTTGCAATCGCGATAAGTCATATGCAGATCCAATAACAAAAATGGCTGCACTTTTCTTTGAAGTGCTTTGCATCATCATACCCTGTGGTTAAACCGTGCACCATGGGGAGAAATGTTGTCTATTGTTTCACCTTGTGTCATGTGGATTACATCACACATCCATAGCCGGAGGGAGGCCAGTCCTCTTCTGCCATTTAAATGTCTGTATATAGTGCAGCTCTCTCTGTTCTTACCCATCATGCACTTCCCTCTCACTGTCCTACTATCTGACACTTACACAACACACACACCAACGTCTAATTCTCTGTTCTTGTTCACGCTCAGTGGCCAAAAGGAAAAGTAAGTGAAGAACATTTCATGCATCCAACATATTTTAGACATCCAGTAGAGCTGCTTTCTTAAAAGAATGTAACATCATGCAGGAAAGTATAATTAGGTATTTGTAAAACATTTAGGGAGTGTTCACATGTATGATAAATGCATATTTTTTTATACACTTGAGACTCTGGTTCACACATAACAGAGTTTTAGCCACTTTTTTTTCCCTCCAAAGTGAAGATTTTTCAAAACGCTGGATTTTGTAGATACGAGTAAACGAAAGGCCCAAATGTATAAAAATATATGTGTTTATAAAAAGATTATATTACCTAAATATCACATTTGTTACAATATCACACTGCTGCAATATTTGCACAATATTTGCACTGCCGCTACATATTTGCACAACTATTGATCAGTGCTGTACATATCACTGATTGTTTTTTCTAACTGACTGCATCTGCATAAAATATTAAAAGTATTGCACAGACTCTAGTTCTCCACTGCTGTTACAATATCTGCACATACTTGATCCAACTTGAATGTTAGCTCAGACTTTATAAGAGATACTGTTTTATTTCACAGACTGTATAGAATTTTTTATATTGAAACTGTTACTGACCTCATGCACATTCAGTGTAAAAGACAACTCCAAGACCATAGTCGTAGGCTGAGCACCGCATCCTAATTGTCTCTCTTTGTACTTCTAGTTTAAAATGTATATTTCATATGCTATTTATATATTGTTTATTCTATTTGCCTTATTTGTTCTTTGTTCTTTGCACCGTTAAAACTGGAGCCACGTCGTCTCGTCTCTCTGTATACTTTTACAGTATACAGTATAGCAGAGATGACAAAGTTTACTTTGACATTTAATTTTTGACATTTATTGTAGAACTGCTTATATTTTGAATTTAAAAAAACATTGTTTCAATATAGCAAGATCACCACGTTTAGTGAATTGCAATGTGTATTTGCATCATAATGAAATTATACATTTTGATTAAATTGCACTTGCTTAAAGACTCAAAACATCACTAGTTAATCAGTCTGGTTTATGAGATGCTGCAACATATGAAAACTACATTTAGCGTTATTATACATCCTTTCCCTTTTTCTTTGGACACTTGCCACTTATTTTTTAATTGCACAGGTTGTCAATAAAAATATGATGAACTGAGTAAATTTAGCTATGAAAAATTGCTTTTCATTAGGATTTAAAACATTCCTCATTGCATACTGAAAGAGCGTATTGTTATAAATGAACAGTCAACTGAGTGGTAATGAACTCGAGTAAGAAATGAAAGAAAGGGCAATGAAAAAGAGATGAGGGTAAAGGAGAGCAGAAGAGGAAGGTCTTTTCCCTAGAATCAGAGAGCGCGGGGAGGACCTGAATGAAAACTTGGCTTCCTTTCAAATATTTTATTTGCAACACTTGTCCTATTTAATGGTCTTTATAACAAAAGGTACTGATATATTTTGGTCCTAATTAGTGCATTTTCTTAAGGATAAGAGAATGTTCTAGTATGTACAAAGTATGTAATTAAAAGGCAGAGAAAGTTAAATGTCTTCAGGGTGTTACACATTAATTGCCTGTGCGAATTAACATATCCGCCCAACCACTCTTCCCTCTTTGAAAGACCTAAATCAAAAACAATGGAAAATACATGAGAGAGAGAGAGAGGAGGGAAGAGAGAGAGATGAATGAATAAGTTTGAGAAAATGTTTGATTTTTACTTGAACTCTTGTAATATGTGAACAAAAAGAAATAAAAACTCGATATGAAATAGCTGAATCTGTACAATTTCTCATTTGGATAACAACATATTTAACTATCTAACAATTCCTCTCCTCTAACTTTGCTTTCACCATCAGCAAAAAAAAAGTCTTTACTCCCTTCCTTACGAGACATATTGCTCCCTATAACAGTGCTGAAACACCAAACCCACAATCTGCCGTCAGACTTTGCCATAGTGTGGTTAACTACTTGTGACTGGCTGTCGCCCCGGTGTGTCTCGCACTTTGTGAAGCTATTGGCCTTCGTCAGCACTTTATTGGAAGATTGACTGTGTTGAATCAGCATTAAAATTAATCAGGGAGAGTGAGACTTCTCTTATTGGCTATCTGAACCAGCAAATCGCTGCACAAGGACAGGGACGGACAAGAGTAAAGGGAGAAAAGTACTGTCAAGAAGGCAGGAAGGAAAACTGAACTCGTATAACTTTTCCCCGGCTACAGTTAGCAGTGGCAATGGTGAACGAGTGTACTCATTTACAAATTTTACAGTATTCAAAAGGTTATTTAAATGCAAGACACATTCCACAGGGCTCATTAGCATGGACAAATAGGTTTAGGATATAAAAACTAGAGTTGGGATCAAGACCACATAAGCCGAGACCCAGACCAGACCAGACCAGGACCAGGACCAGAGTGTGTCGAAGACCCACACTCTGAAAGACAGAGATTGAGACAAGACCGAGACTCATTTTGGTCTATAAAATCAGCTGCTTTTGGCCTTTCTGGAAGAGAACTACGTTTTTGCACATGATGGCGTTCCATATTAGAGCTGCGAGCGCTAACGCATGTTTACATCGCGAATAAAGTAATTAATGCGTTTTTACGCAATTACTTCAGTTTTTATGCATGGAATTATTCAGAAATCATTTCACATTCAGGGAAAGTTCTAAGTCTAATGATTCGGACAGAGGGTTTCGGTAAGTTAAAGAAATTCTGAGTTATATAAACACTATTTAATAAACAATGCAAATGTCTGCATTGGTCTCAAAGAATATTTATAGTAAAATTCTTAGAGTTGTGGTCTTGTGGTTGAAATAAAATCCAGAGTCCTCTTTATCTGAGTCCATGACAAGACCAAGACTTTCAAAAACTGGTCTCGAGACCGAGACCGGACTCAAGTACTATAACATCAACAAAAACACAGGAAACCATCAAAAAGCAAGGTATTTTCTAAATTTCCATAACACTATAGTTACAGTGCTGAAAATGAAATGTTTGGCCTCCTTTACATTAATTTTCTCAAAAGTTACAATGTATCAAGAGGAGTTGCTCAACAGATTGTCAGTTCTGTAATATCATCCCATGTGTTTCAGGTTAAAAGTAACTGCCTCTAATACGGTTAATCCCTGAATGCCGATGTGCCTGCAGTTGACTCTAGTGTCAGGCTTTTTGTAGACGTTTTCCAGACATATTGGTGTGTTCCCACTTGAACATAATATTTCTGGTGCAACACGGTAAGCGTTATCTGTTGTAATGATCTCAGAGCGCAGAGGCTGCAGAAAGTGTTCAATTTAACAGCAGAACTCCATTGTGCACACTAACCACCACTACAAGAGCCCACAAGTGATGAATAAGAAATGTTACCTCTTGTCTGGAGTTGTGTCAGAGCTTGTGAGCCTCACTGCTGAGACGGGCTTCACCAGAAATCTCTTTGAAGAAGTTTAGGTTTTGTGGATTACATTTAAAGGGGGATTGCAGATTGTTAAAATTTTCTACCTGTGGATAAATGCTGCAAATGTTTTGAGTTCAAACTGTGATGGATTGACATCATATAAGCAAGTGATTTCTTGGATTAAGACATGCAGCCAGGGTGTGGGAGAGTGTTTTTGTTAGTACGAATGAATGACTGGCCAGTCCAGATTCAGAGAGGTATCAACAGGCAACAGGGCATGAAAGATGTGACCGTTTGTTTCAAGGGTTCAGGCTGACCTGAAATAATGTGCCTACCATTCCACTTTGGTCATTTCATTCCGTACAGAGCTGAATTTTCATGTTTGTTTTTTTTCGACATGAGGGAAAAAAAATATGTACCTGAACAGAAAAAAGTTTGTTCAAACACAGGGCTCTTTCCGTTTCGCTCTTTTCTCTCTTCAGTGGGTGATAGGATGGTATTACATATCGAGATGTCAAAAGGAAGAACAGAAGAACCGGCAGTAAATCTTGGGATTGCCAAGGAAAACCATGACCATCTTTGCATTACAAAAGAAAGCACAGGAGATGGAAGGATGAATCAAAAAATGCAATATCTTACATTAGCCTGCCATTGATACAGAATGTAACTGTAATTTCAGTAGAGGTCAAAGCATTGTTTAACCACATGTGAAAACAGGTGCAATACTACTACTAATAATAATAATAATAATAATCGGTCCCTCCAGGATTTCGCCTGCCTTTTCTGAGATTGTCGCAGCCTAAAATGCCTGATTTTGAGGCAGCTATTTTTTTTTAATGCGATGAAAGTTGTGGCGTTTTGTTGCAATAAAGTTGCAGAAAAACTTGCAATTTTGTCCCCCTTTATAATGATTCTTTAACAATCATTATAAAATGTGAGGTATGTTTATCATACATTTCCTGCGTCTTCTAAACGTAACAAGGAAGTGAGTTTGCTGATGTATGGCTCAACATTTTGTGAGAAACGACTATGATGGTCAAAAATGGCAAAAAATGTGGTAACTGGTTAAAGGTGCAGGGTAGTAATAAAATCATGGGGATTGGCTGAATTAGCCTTAATAGTTGTGATTGCAACATCGCGAAATCCTGGAGGGTCTGAATAACAATGTTAGGGCACTCAAAGACACTGTACATTCATAAAATACAATACACCAAATAAAAAAACATCAATAACCATACATTAAAGTAGAACAGTGCAGGGTTTCCTTAAAGGCTGGTCCAGAGGTGAGTTTCCTAATCACTAGACCACCACCAGCACCCATTTATACCTCCAGCGCTACCATCATTGAATCCCTTTGAGTGAGCGAGACCCTTGACCCCAAACTACTCTCTTCAGGGAGACTCTCCCTGAAATTAGGAAAATGGAAGTCGCCCCAGATAAGAGCATCTGCTAAATGCTGTTAATGTAAATGTATGTGCATGCGTGCTAAGCATGCAGCATTCAAGACAGCAACACTAGATTTCAGCAGACAGGTGGAGACTCAGTCATCCAGGTGAATTGATCAGCATGTGATGGTCAGTCTAGCCATTTCACACACGCACACCCATCTGCTGCATGTGCAGTCTCTGAGCTCTGAGGGACAGGGGGTGGGGGGGGGTGGCAGGCTGCAGGGGCTGAGAGGTGCTAACAAGGTGGTAACAAGGTGGGAAGATGGAGCTGGGCTTGTCAGGATGTGATCATGTTAAAGTGGTGGGAGGGCACGAGGTGACAGGACACGCGCCAAGCCAAATCAGGAATTTATGGCATAAATCATAAGGTGCGGACATTTTGTCCTCCAGGTTCTGACATGTATGAGCTTGTAGAAGTGACATTTTCTGGCATAAAATGGATAACATAGTGGGCTGGATGTAAAAATATGCAACAACGCTCCTAACATGCCTCAAGCTGTGAGTGTGTATGTGGGTATGTAGGATGTTGTTATGTAGGATCTCTATTATGTATGGACTGGTCATGTAACAAACTTATGCATGTTTTGGTGTGTGTTTGAATGTATCTCTGTATGAGAGTGTGTGTGTGTGAGAGTTTTGGGTATGTACATGCTTGTGTGTATGTGTTTGCATACTTTGGTTTGTGTGTGTTATTTTGTTAGTATTTGTGTGCTTTTGTGAGTTTGTATAGGTGTGTGTGTGTAGGTCTGTGTGTGAATGTTTTAGTATGAATGTATTGGTAAGCGTGTATTCATGTATGTATGATTGTATATAAGATTTGGTGTGTACATGTGTGTAAGATTGTGTGTTTGTTCATGTATTGGTAAGCGTGAGCTATGATTTACGCACGCTCCAGCCCTCTGGGCCTCTGTAGGGTCTCTGCATGTACACAGCAGATGGATGGATGGATCAGCAACGCCGTAGCAACAACAGAATACCAACAAGCCCCCGAACAGCCCCACAGCAGCGGCATCAAAGCGCCTTTATTACATTACACACACACACACACACACACACACACACAGTCGGGATGCCGGTCTTTCACTTACCGACACAAGCAGCTCAGGTAGCTGCGCAAACGCACCGCTTTAATACACAGATGCACAAAGACGAATTGGATTTGTCATAACCGAGATGACCGATGGCCTGAAACAGATATGAAAACATGCAATATCTTAGTGTAATGTCACCACCAGCTGGAGCCTTGACAGAATGTTTTATACTTTTAGACTTTTATATCTCAGTCAAAACAGCATCTTGTGTCTCATATAAAGATCAAACATCAAATCAGCATTTACTGAAACGTTAAATATGACAGAATATTTCCCAATGAAAAAATTGGAGAACATTGCTTGCTTTGAAATGAAAGTATTTCTAAATTGGTCTTAAGTGGTTTGTTAGCAAGATGAATGGGATTTTTATGCACACATTTGAAGAAGCACTAACGTGGCACGTTGGGGCAGTGGTTAGCGCTGCCGCCTCACAGTGAGAAGGTCCTGGGTTCGTTCCCCATGTTGGCCGTAGCATCCACCGCGATCATTTTAACGTCAGTTCATTGTGGGGCACTGTGTGCTGTGCTGTGCTGTGGTGTGTGCACAATGACAAATAATTACTCACTTTCACTATTAAAAATACGGGAGGGGGGATAAGTTGGTGGCATAACGGACCTTCTAGCTGTAAGGCTACGGCGTTAATCACCTCACGTCCATGCCGTCCCTAAAACACTATTTACAAAGCCATATAAGAGCAGTTATATTTATAAAGTCTCCAAAATTCCCTAGCAAACCAAAACATGCATATGTTATAGGTTGTTAAACAACATTACATTTTTGTCAAATCATTAGAATTATTAAAAAAGACTTATTTAACCTGACACTGTAAATCTATAAATGTCTTACATTATGTAACTCCTGTAGGCTTCATATGGAATCTAGGTGATACAAAGAGACACTTTTCCTTAGCACCATATGGCACAAATTCCCATTTTCTCGCTGACCGCAATTCCGCCCACCCACAAAAGACCTTCTTTACACACCAGCCATCTTCAGTACTGTGCCATAATTTCAGCTTGGTTTATAAATACGTCTTCTACGCCTCACATGAGGTCAGCAGAAGAAAGGTGAACTAGAAACGCAGGAGAGACTGAATGCATCAAGATGGCTTTCTTGTCAGGGAGGAAAGCGTGAGGAGGCCACTTCTCTCTGTTGGTGTCAGTTGTCTGATTGTTGGAGGGAAGAAGTGGCTGCTCTGTGCCTTCTAATGGGTATGGAAACATCCAGTGTGAGTGCTTCAGGGAAATTGACTGCAGGCACTTCAGAAAACGCTGGATTTTTCTTTTTGTGCTATTACGTGAGTTCAGGCTTCAGCTCGGGCTCGGTGGAGTGACAAAGGCTCACCTTGTGACCTCTCGGTTCAGCGGCAAGGCGTCAAACCCAGGCACAGCGACTAGGGTTTAAGCAAAAGACGCATGGGAAAATGTGGCTCTCTTACTTATCTTTCCCTTACACGGGGGCTTTGGAAGAAGAGTGACGTGAATGCGACACAGGCATCAAAGTGGCTCAGTGTAGAGCTCATCTCGGGTGCTCTGATGTGTTTTATGGAAGGAGAAGAGATCACTTGGATTAGGCTGAATTGCAGGAATCTACAGAGGAATGGAAGGTTAAAAAGTCAACAAATGCAGAGTATATTCAAGCACGTCATTTATAAAAAATATAATTCTAAGGCCTCGTTCACGCGGACGTCTGAACCAGGTGTTTTTCTGGCGTTCGTGGCGCCAGGTGAGCGTCGACTGAACGCAGACCATTTTTCTGCTCATTGGAGCAAATCAAAGCGTCCACACGGGCGTTCAGCACCGGCGTTCGGCCAGCTGCGCGTTCGGGTGGCGTCAAATAAACGCTGCATGCAACATTTTCTTGGCGTCAAAATCCCGACGAACAAGAGGAAAATGACGCTATTGCGAACACCAGTGAAACGCCATTCAAACGCAGCTACAAAACGCAGCAAAAACAGAGGGCGTTCATTTCGAACGTCCATGTGGACGAGGCCTAACATTGACTAAATTAGAAACTAGTTTCACTTTATCAATATTATAATTCCCCTTTGCATATATTACATTTCAACACAAAATGACTGAAATTGTCACAGTAGAGGGGTGCAGTTTCCCTCCAGACCACTAGAAGCCACTAGAACTTGTGGTGGTTTGTTTTGTCATAAATCCGCTTAGTCTAGGTTCATGTTTTTGTTAAGATTTGTGCATTTTATTTTCTTTTGTTGTTGTACTAATAAATCTAATCATTCCATCCTGCCTCATCCCTTAACCAACATTTCAGTACTGCCTTGCAACATACACCTTTAACACAGAATCACAGGAGGTTTTCATGAAGTTTCATTGTACAATAAACACAATTTTCTTTTACAAGGTTCATGAGAGGGCGGCACACTGGGCACAGCATGCAAACGTCACACAGAAAGACCGCATGGCCAACCCAGGGATCGAACCCAGGACCTTCTCGCTGTGAGACAGCAGTGCGTGCCACCGTGCACTATAAACAGTATCCTTTATTATGCAAGTTGTCATTTAAATATAATAAACATCATTTCATGTTTTATTTTAGACCTGTTGTAAGATTCAGCCCCCCCTCCAAGATTCAAATAAACATCCAATTAGTGTTATTAATCACAAAGCAATTAGTTCCACTTCAGAAACACTGGCCATCTTTAAAGATGTAAAGTATTCAATTTACATGTGTGACCACGCTCCAAATCAATTCTATATTAATTTGCCAAGAACCATAGTGTTTGTTTTTGTTGTTATGCTGCTACGCTTCTATAATCTACCACTAATGAACGTTATTGCCTGGTGGAAAATTTTTTATATTGATCATTATTAGTAGTAAATGAAATTGATAATTTAACACTGGTGCCTTGTACTGTTTCGTCGGCATCACAATTTATAAAAGCAAAAAAAAAAAAAAACCCTACTCGAGGCTGTTGGTTAAAGCAATTTTATCATCTTGGTTTCATTTACTTTATAGCTCAAGTAAAGCAGTTAATTATTGATGTATATGGAGTGTTAAAAGCTTTGGAAAACTGGAAGAAGGTCTGCACCAAAAAATACACACATAGAACAAGAAGAAAAGTTTTTATTTAACCTGAAATTTAGATGTTTGTATAATTCATCAGAATAACGCACAAAGCATTATGTACCAGAAAAGTGAATGAACCTCACATTTCTGAAATGACACCACCTCCGGGTCAGTTCTAAATGCAATACAATACGCATTGCATTAGTATGAATATCCAGAGCGTATGAATATTATCAATATTAACATTGTTTAAAAGGTAGCTTTTAAGCTAAGACAGGGCTTTTCCATTAACGTTTACTTAACTATGGATTCTGACTGTCTATAAAAGATGAATAATAATTTCAAAAATGTTTTTTTGAAGCATTTGCTAATCAGTCTGCTTAAAATAAAACAATACTGCCAGACAAGGTCAAGCACATACCAAGTAACTTGAAGTTAAGCTGACCAAATGCTCTATTCATCCAAGAAATAACCCACTTCACACCAATACACCAGCCTGTAGCTGTCAAAAAGCCTGATGTCAAAAAAGTCAAACAACTCTGTTAAGAATCTAAGTTTCATTGGAGTGTTACATGTTAAAAAACTGTTCATTGTTCACTCAAAATAAAGGTTGAATAATGTTTTCTTGCATGTCAAAAGAAGTGATGGACCATTTATTTTTAATGAGCTTACATGATTGGGCGTTATAGTGGAAAATCTTTAGCTAATTCTAAGACATATGCAAAGCCACTAAGACCCTGTTCACACATAGCCGAGTTTCTGGGAAAACAATGATATATCCATGCATTTGTGCCTTCCATTTACATAAAAACTGAGGTTTAATTAACTGAAAACAATTATTTTTGAAACCTCCGGCCAAATCGGAGATTTGGGAAAACTCCAGTTTTCATATCTGCATGTAGACAGAGGAAAACTGAGTTTTACGTTTTCAAACGTCACAGAAAATGCATTAACGTCAGGTGCGGAACAGGAAGGCGTGTCATTCATTGTTTTTTTTGTTTTTTTTCAGGATTCTGATTGGCTAACATGGCTTCATGCTTCTCATTACATTGCCGCCTATAGGTGTGGCGTGCTCAAAACATATTCGTGTAAATGAATACTTTTTGGAAAGCGATCTGGTGTAAACAAGGATATTATTGAAAATGGAAAGGGGGAAATAGCTGTGTCTGTAAGTACCCAGCTATGTGTAAACATGCCCTAAATCTGCCATTTAATATGAAGGCCCTTTAAATAACTAAACATGCAATGTAGAATGTGAAAATAGTACGCTCATGCTGATCATTCCTATATCAAACAAAAATTTGCACCATAATAACAAGCAAGTGTAGATGTATTTTACACTCAAACATAAAATACACGTAAAAAAAAACAGTATCTACTGTGATGTTTTAACAAAATATTATTTTGACAAATAATTCTAAATGTTATGCAATGTTCTTATTGGTCTCTTTATTTAGTCTCAATGGTAATTTCATTTTCTGTCCATTTCGGTCATTGGTTATAGTGTTTACTTTGGGGCAGTTGGTGGTGTAACGGTAGTGTATTCGCCTGATCAGAAGGTCGCAGGTTGGAAGCCAGGACCGGTTAAGTTACTACTGAGGTACTCATGAGCAAGGTACCGTCCCCAAGCACTGCTCCCGGGCGCTTATTAGCTGCCCACTGCTCCTTCACGTATGGGTTAAATGCAGAGGTCACATTTCGTTGTGGTGCACTGCGTGCTGTGCCGTGATGTGTTCACAATGACAAATAATCACTCACTACACTTACTTTGCTTGTAACCTCTTTATTGTTCAAGTTTAGACTAATTGGTTTGTGCTTAGTTTAACCTAATTCTTGTTTTCTGACTCTTTATTTTTGTTTGATTCTCCCCTTTGTTTTGGTCGTCCACCATTTTGTACGGTGGCCAAGAGAGTCCAAAAGCAATTCACAGTACAAAACATGCTGCCAATATGGAAAACACATGCAACTTAAGAAATGTGCTGCAAATAGCCACAACACAACGGAAGTGAGGCAAAACTACGAAAGTGTTTCCAGTGGAATTGTAATAATCTGGCAAGCTGCATGATTTTAAGTTAATTAAGGGAAAACATATGTACCATAAACTAATAACAATATTAGCCATTATTATTAATACAAGCGTTATCACATCAAATTAATTTTTACAATAAAGTTGTTTCAACAATCCGTTCAAATAGAATAACTTACTTTTCCACCTGTAAATGATCACCAATGACTTCCATTGTGATGTGGCTATTTGCAGCATGTTTACAAAGATGCAGGCGTTTTCCATGTTTGCAGTGCGTTTCCAAAGTTGCATGTGTTTCTCATATTTGCAGCACGTTTTCTATTTTGAATTGCACTGGGTTCTCTCGGCCACCATAATTGTGTCTATTCCTGTGTGGCTGAATTTGATGTTTGCTACAATGAAAACTGACGTCTTTAGTTTCATTTTGTGGCCGTTGTGCCTTGCTTTGTTTGCAAATAAAATTGGAGTATTCTCTGCAAATGTGTCTCAGTCTTTTGTTTGACTCCAGGTCATTTTGTGACAATTTATACCTGCAATGACTTTACACTACAGTATGTTTATTTGAATGTGTTCCAACTGGTTGCTGTATCACTGATAAATGTGTGGCATCACCACCACTAGGGGTCTAATGCAACGAGGCTATAGTCGGCCATATGAGAAACTTGTGGCAAATGCATTCATTAAATTAGACACAAATCTGATGTGCATGGCATCAAAATGTTCTGTCATTCATCATCCAGTGAGCTGCACATTGGTGACAGTTTATGTGAGCACTCATTCTTTAGGTAGAATTATTAGCCCTAACATTATGACCACTGACAGGTGAAGTGAATAACCTTGAGTACCTCAATACAGTGAAACCTGGCACTGAGCGGGATAAATTAGGCAGCAAGTGAGCAATTCGTCCTTGAAGCTGATGTGTTGTGAGTATAAAAAATGCAAGAATAAGTATTTGAGAAACTTTGAAAACATTCCATTTGTGATGAAGGCTAAATGACTGGGTCCGAGCATCTCCAAAACTGCCGCTCTTGTGGGATATGGTAGTAAGTTTGCTGCAAAATTTGGTGAGCATAATGTTATGGTTGATCGCTATATGCTCCTTGAAGGTACAGCTATTTACTGACCTCTATTCACTACACAGTGGCCTGATCCTCCTTGACTGGGCCTTTTCAACTCTGACTTACAATTCTTGTCATAAAAATGATTTTGCACTTTTCTAATGTTCCCAGGACACCTATATTATTCTTTCATTAGCACAACTTGAATGTGTTTTTCAGTACTTTTAGTTTTGCTACTTACTGTCTATGCTTTAACTCCCTTTACATACACTCATCCCTTTAGTCGAGGGCAACCTGCCGTGAAATGAAGAACAGTCCCTGTTGGTACATGTTTGGTTTATATTTGGAATTAGCATACAAAATGTTATTTAAAAAAAAGGAGTGTCCTTATGTTGGCGTGTGTTATGTGAAATGGTGCGTTCTGATAAAGCTGCAACACAAAGCTACTATTAATTAGCATGCTCTTATGTGCCAGTGAATGAAATGAGATCCCCAGATGAGTTACTCGGCAATGTCACCGAGCTAAGGACGCAATTTATAAAACTATGACCCACTTCAATTAATATTTCACAAAAAAGCATGACATTACAGCAGATTCATTAAATTAAAGACTAGAAACAATGTACTTCCTGTACAACATTAAGCATATGTTGTGCAATGGGCCTGAAAACACAATCTTAATGTGGAAATGTATGGCAAATTGTCACGTCTATTGGCATGTCGTAGAGGCAGCAGGCGCAAACGTTAGACATCTTTGGCCCAAGTACTTTATTAAGGAGAAAAAAAACAACACGATGGCTAAATACAAACAGAAATTCTTGGTTTGATATTAAACAAACAGGTAGCACAGCAGACAGGGGTCGGTTATGATGCAGACCCTCCAGGATTTCGCAGTGTTGCGATCACAACTATGAATGCAAATTCAGCCAATAGCCGCGAATTCATTACAGCAACTTCTCTGCAATTTTTGACTAAGTGGTGTTTCCCGCAAATATTTGAGCCATACGTAAGTAAACTTACTTCCTTATTACGTTTAGAAGATGCAGGAGGAAAAAAAACGTAAAATAATAAAAACGCCTCACATTTACCTTGAAAAACAACTAAATGATTAATGCTTAATAAAAATAATGGTGGGTTTGTTCATTTTATTTTAATTAATTGTTAAAGAATCATTATAAAGAGGGACAAAATCACATTTTTTCCGCAACTTTGACTTGAATGAAAAGCTTTATAAAAGCTGAAGAACTCATTTTCATTATTTCATCTACGGTGATACGAGACCAGCTCAAACAAGCTATTAATCATCCAAATAGCATCCAGCATGTAATTCAGAGAGTATTCCAACGCATTTGCAGCCATGTTCAGCAGTGCAGCTCAAATTTCATTCACAGTGATCATGGACACTGGAGAGCACTTGTTGCAATGTTGTTAGTTTAATGTATAATTCATGTGAGCTGTTTTAACAGCCTACTTTGTAATAAAAACCCTTTTAAATGAAAGCACACCTGGTGTCATCATCTTCTTGTAAGCTGAAAATGTTTTTCAACTCATCTCTACTCACTGATATTAGAAACTAAATCACTAGCCACCAGTGTAATTGATCGCAAGTCGACAGGTTGATTCCTAGGATTAGTAGAAGTTTATACACATGACCCTGCTGTTGGTATTACTGCCCTTCTCTGGGACCCTTAACCCCTAACTGCCCCGAGAGTGTTGGATGAGTAACTGACCCTTTGTTTGACCCCAATTTCTTCTAATATGTGTATGTGGGAGGAGGTTTGCATTATGAGCAGAAATACATCTCGGTGTCAAATCTCATATCCAATGTGTCTCATTTGCTTCTTCTTTTAGTTTCTAGTGTTATTCTGTTTTCATGCTCACGTTCTTTGTATGGTGGCTGAGAGAGCACAGTGAAATTCAGAATGAAAAACCATGCTGTAAGGCAACAAAACATTAATCAAGTTAATAACACATATGCAATCACACTGCAATTACAAAGATGCTACACAAATTCAAAAAAAAATCATCATAATGACAATACATGCACCACATTTTACAATGACAGCGCAAATATGGAAAACACATGCAACTTCAGAAACGCCGCAAACTGTCACTACACACCGGAAGTGCTTCCAGGAGACTTGATTTTGGGAGGTGAAATGCTTTTTGCATTGTATGGCGCTAAAGAGAAATGTTATATTTGAGTATAAACAATTGCCATGGTTTAATCGTACATAGCAGTTGGTAGCATAATGCTTAGGGCATGCGCACCGCGATCAGAAGGTCAGTGGTACAAATCCCGGATCATCCCCAAGCACTGCTACCCGGGCACTGTCTATGCCAGCTGCCCACTGCTCCTACACAGATGGGTCAAATGCAGAGGTCACATTTTGTTGAGGTGCACTGTGTGCTGTGCTGTGCTGTGCTGTGCTCACAATGACAATTCCTCAAACACTTATATGTGCAGGAATTCATGTCCTCAAGAAGTATGTGACCACCCGGAAAAAAATGTCTCCAGACACGTTTCCAAAGGTGCCTGTGTTTTCCGTACTTGCACTACAGCAATGAATGTGCAGCACGATTGTAAAACGTTTTTCCAAATTTGTGTAGCATCTTCATAATTGCAGTGTGCTTGCACCCGTGTTATGAACTTGATTAATATGTTTTGTCGCACTGCATTGAGCTCTCTCTGCCACCGTACCTTTGATCCTTTTTCAACACTAAAAAATCAATCGTCTTGTAAATAATTGTTAGTTCACCATAAGACAAGCAAACACAGCACTGGGTGGGAGGAACAAATTACACCGTGCTGACATTTCTGTTCCCACGTCTCAATCTTCTGTTCACACATTCCCCGTACGATTCAATACAGAGCAATTGCGTATCATTATACTCATGGTGACTGTTATCTTCATTCCTTCTCCGTCTGATACGTCCTTCTATCTGACCCATTCTTTCTGTTTGAATAAACCAGCTCCTTTTCTTCCTGTCAAGCGCATGCTCGGGTTTTATGTTTGTAGCCTGGTGCTCGCTGTAAATTGCACGGCTCTTGCGCCACTGCGGGGACACGTCGTAATTCACGTACTCCGTCTCGCATGTTAGGTTCCAGTTAATTACGAATTATTTACGAGTAATGCCACCCGTCTGAAATATGCCGCCTCGTCTTCGCTGTCAGGCGTATTTCACCGCCTTCGTCACGCTGACATGGCAAAGAATAAGACCTCTTAAAAGATTTTGTAGGTTTTCCCATCACTGCCTACTCTGAGATGGAAATTTTTATTAGAGGCATGAATATGAATTGTAATGTCCCAGAAAAAAGGCTCACACCCTCACGTGGGTGTTTTATTCACACTACACTTAATCATGCAGAGAAATGGTGCTGTTTGAGGCGTTTTGTTATATAAAACGTTAATTTAATGTTAAATAAATGGGATACGCCGTTAACAAGAAACGTCCCGTGATATGCAAAGCAGCATTTTAGGAATCTTAATGTGTTAATGCAGCAATTAATCTGAAAATGTTAACATTTCTTTAATGCAAATGAATCATATGACCAAGTTTGGACCAACAGTCCATACCTCCAGTATCTGACCGCAGCTTGGTCTATATTTAACACATCCCTGTAAACATTTATTACAAAGTGTAGATTTGGGATCGCCTCTTTGAAAATGTCATTACACGGCAGATTTGAGCGAATAAAAGGCGCAAATAAGGTGATGACGGGAGAAATCCCCTGCTGTGCTGAATGGAAATTTTTATTTTAAAATGTTAGATAAAGATAAAGTTGTGTGCACATTTTATGGTGATGAACTTTTCCTCCACAGCGGATGTAACTCTGCAACTGTTCATTATGTGCCTGTCTGCAGTTAATTATGGATGTTATGAGCAATTCCTAGTCCTGTGCATAATATTCCCCAAAAGAAAGTTGATATGATGTTCATTTTAAACTTTATGTCTTCGGATGACATTAAAGGGAAATCACAATGATATAATTTTAAGTGAATTTAAGTTATAATTTGTTATTGTGAACACATCACAGCACATCACAACAAAATGTGACCTCTGAAATTGACCCATCCATGAAGGAGCAGTGGGTAGCTCTGGCAGCGTCAGGATGTAGCAGTGCTTCGAGGCGGAACCTTTCTCATGAGTACCTTGGAGGGACCTTCAAGTCCCCAACTGTTATGCTGCATTCACACCAAAGGCTACTAAAGATGTAAAACCACTGGAGATGTTCAAAAAGCATCACTGTCAAAATATTGTGAAGTGAAGAACATCTACATTCCAACTAGTTGCCAGTTGTTGACAGCTAAACACGTCAAAACTAATTTGCATGAAGTTAAGCTGTGTTAAGTTTCCCAACCTTTGGTGCTTGTTGCTCTTATCGCTCTTGTCGCTTTTCTCAATAGAAAGTCAATTATGTCCTGCGATTTTACAGCTTTAGTATCTCTTGGTGTGAATGCAGCATTAAACTATCAACTGCCCCAGGCTACAAATTGTGTTAAAATCACTTAATCCTTGGTACTGTCTTGTCACCTGCACCTGAGGTCAGAAGAATAAATATTGAAAAGTTTTGCACTTACATGTATCAATTTTTTAAGGAAATCTTTTAAGGAAAACAACTGCCACATTTGCTCAGTATGACTTAAAAATGTACACTGTTTTGGCAACTATTTTAATCAATCATTAGCAGCTATAAAAAATTTTATTAGTTTTAAATCTCTCATAGTCATTAGTTTGTCAGTCTGGCAAAACTACAATATTAAAATATTAAATTTAAAAATCCTGTGGTTATGTTTACATTTATTAATCAGGTTTTCATTTTTGTTCAGCAGAAAAGAAAAATAAGGATTTAAAAATCCTCAATGCTTTACATTTGTTAGCCAAATTCCCATCTTTTTGCAGCAGTGCGATCCCTTAAGGACCCTCATATTCGGTCGTTGTGTTTGTGGCTTGATTCACACAGGCTGGGTTTACACTGGTCTGGGTTGTGTTATAGAGGCAAGTTCATCAATATCGACCCAACTCCTTTTGAGAGTTCTTAAGCAGGAGTCGGATAGCCCAAAAGATTCCGCCCACTGTGACCGGGGGGATTCGTCTCACCTCCACTGCCCTGAACTCATCCGTCTGCCCTGCTGCACACACACACACACCCACACTCACACACTGAGCTATCGGTGTCCATTTTGACCACCTCTTTTTTCCCAAGGACCGCCGCACGCTCTGTCAGCAGGGACTTATGGGAAAACGGCCCCTCTATCTCCCGCTCTCAGCTGGCGATGCCACTGCTGACTGGAGCTTTGACAGGTGTTGTCATGGCAACCACACTTCCAGACGGGCCTGGCGGCCCGGTCGCCTGGCGTTTGGATAAATGCTGCGATTGGACGCTTGGAATCGGCCCACTTTCATAAAAACCCAACTCCGCCAACTGCACTTTGGGGCTATAAAGAGACTCCCTACTTTCCCTTCAAATTCTCCCTTAAGCACAGGCCTGTTAAGTTAAACGATGTTAAAGCAGCATGAGCAGGTGGTCACGGGGAACAATCAAATGATCACGGCAGTGTTCTAAAAATATTACAACATGAACGAGGCAATTCAGGGCCCAGAACAATTTGTACCTGGTCGTTGTGCCTTTTTATTGATTTCTACATGGGAATCTAAAACACTGTCATCATGCCAGATGGTGGAACACAGCGTGTATGGGTTGATTTAAAGCAGAGATTATTAGCCTCGTTTACAGCCATTCATTATCATTTCATTGGTATGATCTATGAATATTTATGGTAAGGATTCAAAGAACATCATATACATAAGAACAGACCATCCTTCCACAGCAATAATTATATTAAAGTTCCACCTGCTGTTTCTGAAACTCATAAAAATGGTCAACTGATCAAACTATAGGTCACATTTTACTACTCCAGACAGTAAACTTATGACTAACTTATGAACCTCAAAAGAGAAAGACGACATACATCAAGACGATATCAGTCCTGGCTCTTCAACCAACTTTCCCTCACGCTTAGAACTGCTAAGGTCCATACTGCCTGCAACAAATCTGCTTGAAAGTCCTACATTTTGGAGGTAAAAAAGTGTTTTGATTTTTGGCTTGCATAAGTTACACTCAAAAGTGTAAGTTATTTTCTTTTTTGACTTTCAGGGTCATACATTTTGATAAATTTGACCATGGATGTGTGGCACAGTGGCACAATGGTTAGCGCTGCCACCCCACAGCAAGAAGGTCCTGAGTTTGATCCCCGGGTCAGCCATAGGCCCTTTCTGTGTGGAGTTTGCATGCTCTCCCCGTGTTCACGTGGGTTTCCTCCGGGGGCTCCGGTTTCCTCCCACAGTGCAAAAGCATATACTATAGGTTAACTGCAGACTCTAAATAGGCCTCATAAGGTGTGAATGTGAGTGTGATGGCATGAGTGTGTATGTGCCCTGCGATGTGTGTGTTGGCACCTGCCCAGGGTTGGTCCCCGCCTTGTGCCCGTAGTTCCTAGAATAGGCTCTGATCCCCCCGCTACCCAGATTGGGATTAAGCAGTTCGGATAATAGATGAATGGATGACTCTTCGATCAGACCTTTGATTCCTAATAAATACAAACATATATGACATTCTCTAAGCTCCCAAATCCCTCCCTACATCCTAGAAGATGCAGGACCAGTGCCACCATGCTGAACACACCACAGAGAAAAAGAAAGTTGACAGCTTGCTCATTTGCATTTTGCAAGGGAAAATACAATTGCATTTGGGCATGTCTGCCATAGACAATATAAGTTTTGCATGTAAACACAAGGAACGCAGAGGGTGTTCACATTCTATCTGAATGCAAATGTATATATTTACATTTGCAGCTTTTGGTCAATGCCACTATCCAGAGCGGTGTACATTTTACTAGAGGGACAAAACTTTTCTTCAGGTTAAAGGCCTTGCTCAGGGCCACAGATATGGAGCACAGCACAGTGCTGAAGACTGGATATGGTCACACAACCCCATGCATATAAACAAGTAAACACGGCCAATTACTTAGGGCAAAAGACTTTAGAAAGATTTCTTAAACCCACAAAGGACGCACCATCTGTTAAATATGTTTGCCTAAATGGAATGGCAAACCTGCCTTTGAGAATTTGACGATTGCTCTGTAAATTTGTGTTTGTAAAATCATACAGTTCACTTCAATGTAAACAACTACCTTTAACCAGTACTCACTGGCTATTTACATAGAAAGCTACAATTTAAGCTCTGCAATCATTCCTTGAAGAAGCCAAACAGTGGTTTTACCCATTATTAAGTGTGTTTTTCTTACTTTACATTTGTAAATGATGTGATATCTGGTTAAAAAGCCAATTTTTCCCAGTCAGTACTGCCAGAAGGCTGGCTTTAATATATCATTGGGTGCTTTTCGTCTGCAAATTGCAGAAAGATCTCTTCCACCAGAAGCAGATTAATGCAAATTAACGAATTAGAGGGGTTAAAGGAAGCTTCTAATTAGACATCTTACATATACATACTAGCCATCGACTGCATTAGCTTGCAGATTAACCTCAGGGCCAGAGTTTTAATGCGCTCTCAGTGGCAGAGATTAGTGTAACAAGATAAAAATCTTATTCATTTGTGATTTTCTTGATAAAAGATACAGACATCTAGATAAAGATTATCACAAAATAATGCATATAGTGTAGGCTTTTAGTGCATCAGCCTCGCAACCTACAAAGGCCAGAGTGCACGAGGTTATTTATAGATGAAGAAAAATGTGCAAAATTTGCGGTGTAATGACATCAGGCCATGCATCATTTCTCGCTGGTGTGTGTGTTAGCATTTGAGGCAGCAGCCATTAGTGAAGAATAATGGAACTGAGACATTGACACACCTGAGAGAAAAAAAAAAAAACCCAGAAACACACACACATGCTGTGTGCACTGTTAATAAGGTATAAGTTCTGCTGATTAATAATGTGTATTCATTTATTTACTTAATTATTTACTGTAAGTACACAATTGTCAGTCTGTCGCTTGATGGCTGTGGGCAATTGAGAGTGCCAATCGCAGAATAGATCCCACATCCTATGAAAGAGCATCCATGCAGAAAATTGTGTTGCCGTGAATTTACTGAAAAGTGTGTTTGTGTTGGTGTTTGTATAGAAGGTTGTTTGTTAATATTAGCAATATTAAATGTGCAGAAATTGCAGATGAGGGTGTGAGTGATAAATAGCAGCTTGACATATGGGGTATCCTTCCCTGACCACGGCAGCATTACTCTATTACTCATAAATAGTGTTAAAGCCTCCATCATATCACATGAGCAATGCTGTCTTTCACTATACTGCATTACCCAATGAATCATTGGCAAACGTTGAAGGTAAATTATGACTATCATGCTGCTTCAGTTGAGGTGAATGCCGACTAGAGATAGCACCGATCCGATATGTCAATTGGTATTGGTCCAATAACGACTCTAATAGCTGGATCAGGTATCTGTAGCATTGGGCCGATCTATGGAGCTGACCTGTAAATGTGCACACCCTCAATTAATTATGCACGGGAAGTGGCACTGCGGTAAAGCTGGTTTATTGTTCGACATCTGCACTAATTCCTACATATTGATATGACAATGATCAGAACAAGTAACGCAACACACTACAACCCCAAAAACAAATCACACGATTATACTGTTTAATTTCCTTAACCACACTAGCTCTCGCTCGCAATCTCTGTGTTCCTGATGGTTTTTAGCGCCGCAGGATTAGGGACCGTCACAAAATTTCGCAACTGTGTTTAAACAGTGTTGTTTTAGTTAGGAAAACAGTATTTAAGTCAAGTATTTCCTTAAGCATAACAGAATAATCTCAGTCCTACTGTATGTTCAGACATTTTTAAAGCATTGTTTTAAAAAGACTCAGAGACTGTATCGGATTTCTATCGTATTGGCAGATATCCAAATTTACAATATCGGTATTGGTATCGGATATTAAAAAGTGGTATCGTGCCATTCTTACTGCCGATCTCACTGTAGTAGGTCATGTATTGGCCATATTTGTCAAAAAAATGTCAGCCGTTCTCTGCCTCACTAACAATAATTAGTTTCAGATCTTACAAATCTATCATGTTGATCTAATATAAATTACTTGACTAGAGTTGGCCTCATGATCGGAGGGTGCCAGTTCAAGAACCAGAATGGTAAAGGTGTCACTGCAGAACTCATTAGCAAAGTACCGTCCTCAAGCAACTGTTCCTCGGGTGCTGCACGTCAGCTGCCCACTGCTCCTTCACAATGTTCACAATGACAAATAATCACTCACTCACCTGGCAGTGGTGATTGCGCTGGTGTAATTGTAAGACACTGTAGCTTTGCTGAGATTTTTGTTGTTTAAACAAACTGAGCAGCTATAATATAGATATTATTTTAAATGTTGCAGATTAAATATCTAATGACACAATTTGGCTGTCTGTGAATGACAAAAGGACATTTCATATTCATGTACAAGATGTTTCTAATAAATAACATCTCAATGTCAACATATAATATGATGGTAATTACGGTAGCTATAAATACTAATGGAATGTGAAAATGAATGCTCTCAGATTTCTGAACCTTGCTAGTTAGTCACTGATTCCAATTGTGCCGCCAATGCTGAAAATTCCAGTCTCTGCAGGCATGTTGCAAAAACATCAGAGATGCGGGCAGCACTGGATCTATATAAAAAAAAATGCTTACCGTGTTATTTACAGTATTTAGGATTTAATTCATGTAGCTTCATAGAATCCCAGAAAAATATATTTGTATCTTCTCATAGTGTTCTAAAGCTCAGAAGGGGCTGGCAGATTTTAATCTTGTCTGGCTGATTTTGCCTCAATTCCCTGCACTCCAGAAGAGTCTCAGTGTGTTTACTGAAAATGAAGCAAGTGAAATATGAAGTTATTCACTAAAATGTCAGAGTTGCCCTTTAAGAGTGATTACATATCAATCACATATTATTACTTATCAAAATGGAAAGTAAATGACATTACTGGAAGCATATGAGCCAGCCATCAACATGTAATAACCTACAATTATTAATAACTAATTAACTGATAGAAAAAATACAAAATATAGTTATTTGTATACTTTATAAGCATTCCAAAAACATAGTGACATACGAGTGTGTTTGGTAAATGACAAATTCCACACTTTCTACTAAAACATTATACACTCTAAGAAAAACTGGTTCTTCATTAGTGCTCTGGAAAGCCTTTTTATGATGTTTAAGGTTCTTTGGAGAACTGAATGCAAAAAAAAGAGTTTTTTTAAGTAACATTATTTTCAGTGCTTTGAAGAACACTTTATGTTAAAGTATGACCTTAATGACTATTTACCCTATGTCTAACCTACTGATTTAGTTGTGGCTGTGTAGAAATTTTGTAACAGATGGTTTCTGCCACTGTCTTTTAGAGAGATCAGTAATTTTGTGTGTAATTTATATAAAGTAACTGATAACGTGACTCACTTAAGTTTTACCAAACTCTACATTTGAGCAAACTGAACAAATTATTACATATTGCACATAATGATCACATGTACAAAGATACAAATACGATTTACACTACATTCTTCACAATCACTTCTGCAAAGAACCAATGCGTAAATAGGTCTTTGTAGAATCAGAAAAGGTTTAAAGTCCATGTTGGTTCTTTACAGAATAAAATATAAGTGGTAATATATATATATATATATATATATATATATATAATATATATATATATATATATATATATAAATTTAGTGCTGTTTCTAAACCAATTTGTTTTTATAACCAATTAACAATGTATTGGTCAAAAATAAAGAATAAATAAGACTAAAAACAAAAGTAGATTTTAATGGATTTTTTTCTGTTTTTGCTGTATTAAATAATTGTAATTGTAATTTCACATATCTCATTCTCCTGCTTGTAAATGCAACAAAAACAATTTAAACTGTTCTGCAAACAACTAGAAATAATTGTGTTAATGATAATAACAGTGGAAATGCTCGGTCTTTTGACCAGACTCACGCCATGAGATCTTCTTAGCTGGGTTCTCAATTCACTTTCCCCCAAATTTTTGAAAAAGAACTAACAAATCGTTGCTTCAATTATTACTTTCTAGTTTTGAACAGGCAAACCGAGCCAAAAAGACCATAGTTGATGAAGAGTCCAGTGAAAGTGAATGATTGTTTATCATTTAGCCAGACACAGCCCACCACAACAAAATGCATTAGTCCCATCCGTGAAGTAACAGTGGCCAGCTAACACTTGGGCTTTATACTAAAGAAATAGAACAAAGTAATTATCTAGTTTTTCACCAAGGTGAGTATCACTTGCTTTTTGTTGTCAAGGAAACAACATGTAGAACTGCTGTAAACACACCCACATCAGTGTCTCATAAGTGTCTTTACTTAGAAAGCAGTTTTGCACATTGGGTCAGCCATTTTCAGAGGTCAAGTGAAACTCCACTAAAATCTTGAACGAATCATTAAACGATATAATGGCATGGCCCATTTGTTAAATTACTACAAAATGGCAAATTGTTACATTAAACCACATCAGCTCATTAATATTTTGACATACTGCAGACCACTTTTAAAGCGGGTACAGTTGTGGTGTGAAAAACTGACAGCATTACAGTTTTAAATAAGAGATAAGTGTTTCGGTATTCATTTTAAAAAATTAATTATTGGCATTTTCATTTACTGTTTGTAATGCAACTTTGCTTTTCCTGACAGTTTGATTTATTCAAACATATGAAGAGCACAACTTCATCTGCCATTCTGCATTTTCAATTTGACTCTGATAGATAGTCGATAGATGCGATGAACGAGCAGATGAACAGACAGACAGATGAATAGATAGATAGATAGATAGATAGATAGATAGATGAATGAATAGATAGATAGATGAATAGATAGATAGATGAAAAAAGACACAGACAGACAGACAGACAGATAGATAGCTGAATGCTAGATAGTACCTGAGATATAGATGAATAGACTTCGAGCGAACAGACAGACAGACAGATAGATAGATGAATGAATGTAGATAGATAGATGAATAGATAGATAGATAGATAGATAGATAGATAGAGAAATAGATGCCTAGAGATATAGATAGATAGACAGGCGAACAGATAGATGAATAGATAGATAGATAGATAGATAGATAGATAGATAGATAGATAGATAGATAGATAGATAGATAGATGAAGAAATGAATGCCTAGAGATATAGATAGATAGACAGACGAACAGACAGATAGATAGATAGATAGATAGATGGATAGATAGATAGATAGATAGATAGATAGATAGATGGTAGATGAATACCTAGAAGAGATGTAGATAGATAGACAGACGAACCGAGGATAGAATTAGATGAATGGAATGAATAGATAGATAGATAGATAGATAGATAGATAGATAGATAGATAGATAGATGCCTAGAGATACCTGAGAGAGAGATGTAGATAGATAGACAGACGAACAGACAGAGATAGATAGATAGATAGATAGATAGATAGATAGATAGATAGATAGATAGATAGATAGATCAAACTGATTCCTCTAAAAAGAAATAACAGTAAAATCCATAAGTCCATGAAATCTTGATTTTTAAAGCAATGGCGTAACTAATACTTCTCAGAGACAAAAACACCTCTCAGCTGAAACTGAAGAACTCAGGTTGGTGTGAAAGAGGCCATGAAGAGGCAGATAAGATGTGTAATTATCTGCTTCACTACCCTCAAGTATCTTCTCACATCTGTGTTTGTTTTAGAAACCCAACACGTTTGTCATCAGAGTCCTATTGCTTTATTTCCAGAAGTCAAAACCAAGGACACTATTTTACACATTTGTTTACAGTCCAAATGTTCCTTAAGAACACAGTTTGACTGCTATGAAGACTGGCTGGGTATAACTGTAAAGCTAGATATCAATATGAACCATTTTTTAGTATTTAAGTGAGTGATTATTTGTGATTGTGAACACACCATAGCACAGCACACCAATCCAAGGAAATGTGACCAACCCTGCGATGTGTTGGCACCTGCCCAGGGTTGGTCCCCACCTCGCATCTGGAGGAAACCCACGCGAACACGGAGAGAGCATGAAAACGCCACACAGAAAGGCCCTAAGGCTGATGCGGGGATCGAACCTAGGACATTCTTGCTGTGAGCCGGCACCATGCCGCCCTACCCCACCATCTGACCCATTAAATTACAAAATTAAGTAAAAATTGCAAAAATAAAAATGCAAAAGAGAATTATTCCATCCTGTTGAGTCCATCTCAGAATTTAGCACAATCCATCTTTTACACCAGAGAACTTGAATAATTCCACATACACTTGTTTCTTCTGCTCTAGTAGTGACTGTCAAAGTTGAAAATTGAAAACGGAAGAAAAAGACAAAACAAAAGAGCCTCTGCAAGCCTTTGTCTAGACAAGCAGTTAGCGAGGGTAGCGTGGTGTGCAGTGTTTTCACGTTCTCTCTCAATGAGCAAGCAGGTTCAGCCTGGAAGATGCTGGCAGCGAGTCGATGACTTAAATGAATCAATCAGACCGAAAGACACGCAAGGCAGGGGGAGGAGAGGGGAGGCACCGGCAGTCTCCGGGGAGCTGAAGGGAGCTCCGTGGTACTCTGCTTTCGCCCACGTTTCCTCCTTCATGGTTTTAAATGCAGCCTTCCTGTGCTCTCTCCCTCCGCGATCAGATTTCCTTAGCCGACATAATGTAAGGAGGCTCTTGGGGCTCATTGATTTTTGGGAAATGGAGTGCACCATCCTGTTCTTGGGTTTCATAGATGCTGGAAAGCGAGCTTCGATAAAGAGACAGAGCGGCGAAAGCGTGCCTACCTTAACGCTTTGGTCATCAACCACCTCACAGCCGAGACTGAAATGAGAGCTTTTCCAAACCGCCTCTCCACTTGACACAAAGTCAAGTGTAACTGAAGTCATTTAAAGCGTGAATATGTGACCGTTAGCAGAATGCGAACGTGAGGACGAAGAAATGCTGCAAATATAAATTTGCACTCATCGCTGCCAGTGGACTTGTTCAAGGTATTTTGTAGCAAATTTTTTGCGTAACTCAAACATATGTCATCAATATGTATATCCCAAATCAAAAAGTCTATGTTGGCACATCGAACTGAAAAATTGTACTTGTCCATGTCAGTTTTCTGCTCCTGCTGGTTTGACCCATGTAAACATCAGCTTGATGGTTATGTCAGAAGCATTCAGCAGTGGGCCGAAAAAGAGGCATCTGAAAGGCACCGGGGTCTTTCCTCAACACACCTACCATCCTGCCTGTTGGGCTTGACCATGAGAGAGGAAGATGAATGGTTTAATATCTCCTGGCATAACGAGTAAGAGCAATTTGGAGATTAATAAATTCGCTCAGAACATGGACATGGAGAGAGAAGGGACGTCTCAGCACTGGGTCGCCCTGTCGGCCTGAGTAATTATCACCATAGAAAACTGCCAGACGTGGGGAAGCGCAGTGAAGCAGAGCAGTGTGTCATAGAGAGAGAGAGAGAGAGGTTTAATCAATTTACACAACGTGTTTAAATCTTAACACTGCAAAAATTATCTTGGAGTAAACACACTGATAAACAGCTTATTTTTCGCTTTTCTATGATAATAATTAGTGTTTTTATTAAACAAAATATTTAAATAAATAAAATAAGAACTTACTATCATATTTTATTTGCATTTGAGGTGTAAATTATAGTTATCATCACAATGTGATATTATATTGATTCTTTTGAATCCTCCCCCTTTGAATGACTGCCGATATCACAATGTCTGCTGCGATATGATTTCAGTGCAGTTCAGTTCAGGAGACAGACTTTTCATATCGTCGCTGTCGGGCAGAAACCTTTATCAGTTAGTTTTTCTGAAAACTGAAAAAAATATATATGAACATTGTATATAAATATATGAACAAGCTGTTTTCAATACTTTTCGACAGTTAAATATTTCTGTCAGGCATCTGTGAAGACAGACCAATAGAATTGTTATATGACAAAAAATAAAAACGACCAAATCTGCACTTACAAGGTTTCTGCCCAACAGAAACGATATGCTGATATGACACAATCACTTCCACTGATATCAGATCACAAAAAGCAACTAAAATATCATGACACCTTTACCCTTGAGCTCAACAAACATTTAAGTGAAAAGTGACCTTATCTTTTAACAAAATAGACCTTCTGTTCAATATGAAGTGACATTACAATATTGATTAATGTTTCATTTTTGGATCAATGGTATGACCTCACTGATCATTGAATCAATGAATCGATGTAGATTCATGTATCATTACTGTTTATGCAACACATCAGCCAGTACAAAAACAATTCATTTCTTGTATGATGGCATATTAGGGCCATTGTAGATGAAAAAGAAAAAGCCTCCGAGAAAAAACTTGTAGATTTATGAGATGAAAAGTCATATTCTCTGAGTTTAAAGTGTTGAGTTTTTGTCTCACAAATGAGCAACTTTATGATCTTGCAGAATATCTGACATTTTTGTCTCAAATTTAAGTTTTTTTTTTTAAATCATAAATTTTCCACTTTAATCTCAGAGAATATCTGACTTTTCTTCTCTTAAATCTACGACTTTAATCTCGGAATTTCTTGGGGGTTTTTTTCGAAATTTTTTCCTCCCTCAATTTTTAAAAAAATCTACAATGGCTGTTGTAAAAATGACATCAAAAGTTATTATTGCAAATGTATATTAATGAATTCGATCCCATTTTGGAAATGAATGACCGCCATTCATTATGCATGACTCAGATCAGATTCATGACCTTTGATTCTCGCCAGCAAATGATCTGCTTCTTTTGATAATTCTCTTCTTGATATATACAATTAGATATTCATCGTCTCGTTTTTTTCCACAATTAATTTCTGCAATAATATTGATGTCCATGCTGCTTTCCCACAAATGTGAATACAACCTGATGATGGGGTGATGGTGTGATTGCACAACAATTCCTGCCGTAATCAACACTACATTATGATTCTGTATTGTTCTGATTGGGCTGCAGTGCAACTACGGCACTGCTGCTGGAGCATACTGTATTAGTGAATGAGGGAGACAGAGGGAGAGAGAGTGTGTGAGAGAGAGAGAAAGAGTGAGAGAGAGAGGGGGGGGGGATCCCATAAGGAGGCAAGCATAAAGTCACACAATTACTTTTCAACACACACACTGTTCCTCCTTATCCGGTGAGCACAGACCAAGTCCACATCCACAGGGAAGTGACAAAAATACAAAAACACACCTGCACCATCACAGATGTGTGTGTGCGTGTGTGTGTGTGTGTGTGTGCCAAGAGACACAGGGAGAGAGAGGAAGCAGATGGAGAAAGAAAACACCTGGTAGAGGACATGCCGGGAAGGCAAAATTAGTACAGGTGAGCACAGTGAGGACAACGCTCCAGGAGTCTTCATCAGAGTTCATGGGCCTGATTTTATTCCACATTTTTCTTCATTTTGTTCCATCACATATGAGGAATGGAGCGAAGGAAGAAAGAAATAAACAAATATTGCTTATTAGCATCTCAAACGAGCACCTTATTTGTAGACTTACAGGTGTGTTTTTACAGATTGCGGTTCACGCTCGGTTCAGGGTTTGCGGGCCAATCAGTCTGTTTATGCTCTGAACTGTACAAAGAGGAGTTATTAGTCTTTTAATTTCAATTAGTTATCTTGTAATTTCTGCTCGGCCATCTGTTTGAATATGAAAGTTCACGGTTAAATTGGTGCTCTGATAATTTGTGTTTTACCGCCAGTGGCAATGTCTTTAGAAACATATTAGTGTACAGGTCAGGAACAGTTCATGCATTTATTTTCTCCAAGGCTGACTGTATTTTACTTGTCTTTATGCAACACCCGTATGTACACTTGACACACATCGGCACTGTTGCGAACAAGCGTGTTTTTACAAACCGGCGTCCAGCAGCATGACAGCAGGTAGATTTGGAATCAAGACTACTTAAACCGAGACCGAGACAAGACCGAGAAGAGGGTGGGGTGAGATTAAGTCAAGACCAAGACTGGACCAATGCACGTTTTACACCAAATAACAAATAAGTGGAACACGCAAAGCCTAAGAAACACTGATAATGTTTATTCAAAATTTCTCTCTTACATATCTACAATGAGGAAATAGCTTCACTGGAAGCAGTTATCCACACTGATGATAAAGATAGAGAAACACTCTTAACTCACACTCTATTCATCTCTCTCTCTCTCTCTCTCTCTCGCTGTCGAGAGAACTGGGAATTTGCAATAGAAAACAATACACAGAGGTGTTGCAACACATACAACATTGTTTCTGAGCATAAACCAAATCAAACTCCCACCGACACTGATTGGTCGACATTAGAAATACACGTTTCTCATGTTGACCCATCAGCAGGGACGGGATGTCCATTTGGTTCATGTCCAAAAACAATACTCCAGACTGACATTACAGTTTGAAGTTTTGAACAACACCTGCAGAGAAATGAGGGTCACGTTCACATTGGAGTTGTTTATACTTGATAAACAGATCAGCTACAACATTACCACTGACAGATGAAGCGAGAAACATTGAGTATCTCATTACAATGACACCTGTCAAGGGGTGCAAAAACTAAGCAGCAAGTGAGCAGTCATTTTGTCAGTTTATGTGCTGAAAAGTGTTGGAAGAAGGAAAAATGGGCAAGAAAGAGTTTTTTTTTCAGATGAGCCCATCTGGTCCGATTCCACAGAAAAACGTACTGTGCCACCAATGAAAAGCTTAATTTTGGTGATGATGGAAATGTGTCAGAGCACAGAGTTCATCACTGCTTGCTGAAGATGTTTGCGTAACTACAGTCCTATCCTACAGTCTTACACTGACCCCTGTTAATGATGTCAATAAGGATTGACTGTCATTGTGAACACACCACGTGACCTCTGCATTTGACCCATCCATGAAGGAGCAGTGCTTGGGGACGGTACCTTGCTCATGAGTACCTCAGTGGTCACTTTACTGGTCCTGGATTCAAACCTATAACCTTCTGATCACAGGGTGAACACCCTACTGTAACGCCACCAACTGCCCCAAATGATAATGATAATAATCATCCATTTAATTTATAGTTGCCTTTCATGGCCCCTAGAGTAAGTCATAATAAAATAAATAACAATCCAACAGAGCAATAAAAATGGAGCAAAACATTTTTAGTGTAAAAAGATGAGTCTTAAGGTGAGATACAGAAATAGGCAGAGTCAGTAGTTTGAATGTGTTGTGGTAAAGAGTTCCAGAGATGCGCGGCAATACAACTGAAAGCTCTTAGTCAGGGGTCTGCAAACTTTAGCATCAAAAGAGCCCTTTTCCCACCAAATAAAATTCAGGTGGAGCCATAAAACCTATTTGACCCCAAATAATGTAGATAACAAAGCATATTTGTGTACTTTATGTACTGAACCTCTTTGTTCCATTTACGAATTAATACAGGTGACCAGTGACACATATTTACATCGACAAAACATTTTCATCAAATATATATTTTTTACAAATATCAATATATAATAGCCATTATTTATTGACATTATTTTTTCAAAGCTACAGGGAACCCCACATTGAGCTGCGGCAGAAGGACAAAAGAGCTGCAGGTTGCAGATCCCTGCTCTAAGTGCTATAGTCACCAACAGTTGGGCAGTTAGTCAGAAGATCACCGGTTCAAGTCCTGGACCACAGAGGCACTTATAAACAAGCTACCGTCCCAAAGCACTGTCCCAAAGCTGGGTGCTGCCAGAAGCTGTCCCCTGTTTCTTTACGGATGGGTCACATTTGATTGTGGTGCACTGTGTGAATAGTAATCACTCACTTTCAGCTATGGTTTTGGAAGGGAGATAAAAAGTGGTGCATGTTTGTTGGTGTGGGTTTGTAGTAAAGCATTCTACAAGTCTCCTTCTCTCTCTTCATCACATACTCTTTCTTCTGCATTCAAGATTCCTCTCACTCTTTATCACACACTCTCTCCCCTAACACTCAGTTTCGAACACACACTCTCTATTACTCTTGCTAACAGACATTCTTACAAACACACATGCTCTCTCCCTCACATACAAACACCGATTCTCTCTGTCTCATCTCTGGACTCCTTTAATGCTCTCCTTGTTCCACATCCATTTACATTTGTACGCTTTAATTTTCTCTCTGCCCCACTCCGCCTTTGTTTGTTGTTTCCCCTTGCCTCTGTGCTAATGGTTTGTGACAAGACACTAGACTGCAGAAGTGGAAAGAATTTCAATGCAGGGTGTTGCTGAATGGAGAGCGAGCGGGAGAAAGAGAGAGAGCAGTGTTAATGCTCTCTAAGGTCATGCAGACCTCCGTCCAATGTATTCAGGGCAAATTCCGAAGAGTTTATCATTATTTTTGTTTGCTCAGTCGATATTTGCTGAAGTCTTCTATTCCCTCATCCATTGATTTTTAATCTCTGAGTCTCTGATATTCTTATTATGGGGTCAGACTGACATTAGACAGGTTTTATAATCTCTCTGCGAGCTGCTGCGGACTTCAGCATTATGGATATATGCATAGTCACTGCGTAATGAAAGCCAGCAGCTCGTTGTAAAAGTGGAACACGATGCTACTAAAGAGCGTATTAAGCAGTAATCTCTTTCTGCAGGAACATGAACTCATTTGGTGGGAAGACTGAAGGCAGCCCTTGAGCACTCTGTTTCCACTGTTCACCTCAGACAGATCTCGAGAGTTTTTCTCCTCGTTTGAAAGAGAGGAAAAAGCCGACAGGCACCTGGATGGGAGATTTTTATTCCATGCCTGGCAGACAGTTGTGTAATGGTTGAGAAAGCGTGTTTGTGTGTTGTGCTTTGGGCGAGTTCCTGCACAAACATTTTCCTCTGTGTGTGTGTGTGTAAAGTGTGTGAGAGAGTGTGAAAGGCGGGAGAGTCCGGCAGGCAGGCGTGATGTATGATTACACCAGACATCGTATCAATCAGGCTAAAGCATGTCTCACCGTACACACACAAAATGAAAAACAGAGTGAGTGAATGCTATGGAAAAAGGAAAGCAGAGAGAGAGAGAGCGGCAGATAGACAGACACACGGACCAAAACGGGAGAGCTAGAGTGAGCAAAAGAGGGGATACAAGCAGAGATACAGCAAAAAAGAGAGTGTGAGTGACAGAGGGAAAGAGAGAGAGAGAAATGATAAACTGAGCAACATCAGAGATAGAAAGTAGAGGAACTAGAATTGGTTTTGTGAGTGGTAGAGAGAGGAAAGGAGGAAGAGAGAAGGAAGGAGGAGAGAAGAAAAGAGGAACAAAGAGTGAGGGAGAGAGAGAGAGCGCAAGAGGGACAGAGAGGAAGAGACTGAGAGAGAGAGACAGAGAGAAAGAGATAGAGGGAGGAAAACAGAGAAAGACAGGATGGAAGAGAGATGAGAAGGGAAAAGAAAGAGAGTGAAAAGGAGAGAGCGGGGTATGGAGAGAGGAACAGAGAGAGGTGGAGAGACGGAAGAAGAGAGAGAAGGTTGGAGGGTGTAAGAGAGAGAAAGAGAGGAAAGGAGGTGGGGGAGAGAGAGAGAGAAAGATAGAGAGGAAGATAGAGAAAGATGGGGCGGAAGACAGGAAAAGAAAGTGAGGAAGAGAGCGAGAAAGAGCAAGAGGGAGAGCGAGGGCAAGTCAGAGATGGAGGAGGATGGAGGGCAGAAGATAGAGGGAGAGGAGAAAAGAGAGGAAGAGACAAGGATGGGGAGAGAGAAAAGAGCGAGGAGAGAGAAGGATATGGACAGAGGAACAGAGAGAGCTGGAGAGAGAGAGAAGGAAAGAAAGAGTGAGAAAGCGAGAGAAAGAAAGAGTGAGAGAGAGAGAGACAGCGAAGGATGGACGGTGGAGGAGAGAGGGAGAGAGAAAAAGAAAGAGGGAGGGTATTGAGAGAGGAAAAAGAAAGAGAGAGCAAGACAAAGAGGAACAAAGGTGAAGGCAAGGGCAGAGAGGCTTGAACAGCAGGAAAGCGAAGTAAAGAAAGACAGAAGTAAGAAGACAATGCTGAAAAGAGAGGAGTGTAAATGGAGAAAGAGAGAGAAATGAGAAAAGGCAGAATGAGCGGCGAAGGCAGAGAATGAGAGTGGAGAAGAGTGGAGAGAGTGGAAGGAAGGAGGTGCTGTGATGGATCTGCTGAGAAGGCTGGGTGTCTTCCACGTTGCTTTTTAATTACCTCACCATGACTCATATTGCTTTCACAGGCAGGAGGGAAGCAGGGAAGAGAGAGAGAAAAAGAGAGAGAGAGAGAGAGAGAGAGAGGTGGATAGCAGAAGGAGAAGGATGCCAGCTAATAGGCATCTGGGAAAGCGACTGCGAGTCATCCGTTATCCGGCTCGGCTCTGCTCGGCTCTCCTTTTAAATTGCTCTGAGACTTAAAAGCTCGGCTTCATCCCACTCTCACTCGGGACCGGACGCAATCCTCGACTCCCGCCTCCACCTACACAGCCGTCTCCCTCCAATTAAAACATCCAACCCCGCATGCAAACCTGTCTGGACGCTGGGCCCTGGGGGGGCCACACGGCGGGTTGGAGGGGTCAGGAGGTATTCGGGGCTGATCTCAGGTCAGGAGCGAGTCAACACTCAAGGGGAGGAAGAAGCAAATGATTAGTAGAGAGTGTAACGATACATTGTTCCACATTGATACATCGATTCAATGATCAGTCAGCCCATAGCATCGATCCAAGAAGAGAACACTGATCAGACATCACACATTTTGCAACGTTCCATGCCAAGTAAGAAGGGAGATGTTAGCTGGTTTCGTGCCAACTTTTATAAAACGTGATAACACTAAGAATGTAATGATACACCAATCTACATTGATATGCTGAATCAAACAAGCACATAGCATTGATCCAAGATGAAAACATCCATCAGACATGGCATATTGTAAAGTCATTACATTTATGTTTACAGTGTTTAGAAGGAAGACAGTAAGGGATAATTTGTCTTTGTGAACACACCACATCACAGTACATGGTGCACCTTGACCTCTGCATTTGACCCATCCGTGAAGGAGCAGTGGGCAGCTAATAAAGGCAGCACCTGGGGAGCAGTGCTTGGGGATGGTATCTTGCCCATTACTGGTCTGGGATTCAAACTGGCGACCTTCCGATCACGGGGCAAATGCACATCCACTACGCTACTAACTGCCCCATAGCAGACCCTCTTATCCAGGGGTGCATTTCACAAAAGCATAGTTGCTAACTACGTTAGCAACTAACATAGTGTACATGAGCAACTAACATAGTTTTGCTAACACAGTTAGCAATACGTTAGCAACTATGCTTTTGGGAAACGCACACCAGAACAGTTGACTTACTACTGGCCATCTGTACAGTTCAGCTATAAAGTAAATGGTGTCATAAAGTAGTTGTAGGCGAGAGCAGCTGTCAGGTGGGCAGGTTTCTGAGTGTGTTTAAGAACTCTCACGTCAACCTTTCAGATTTTATAAAGTTGTTTGTGTTGCAAATTCTGCTAGACTGTACTACCTCAAAATGCCCCAGAGAGAATCCCTCAACAGCAACAGGACACTTTATTAGGATAATTTCCTGGGGCTCTGGGGCCGGGCCCCTAACGTCAGGCGGCGTTAAGTGTGCAGGTCTCGAGGAGGGAGGAGGAACAACTTGACACCCCGACTTCAGGAGCTGGACAGTCCGAGACGCTTGGGTGGAAATGCTGGCCTGGCTTCTGCAATTAGCAAGTTTATGCAAGTCCCTAGTGTCACTATGTGTTTAAGTTAAGGTCTGCTGCTGTGCTGCTGCTGGCTTCTAAATGTGTGTTAACTTTTTTCCCCACTGTAATACAGTGTTTAGGCACATCATCTGGGTTCACACACACACTTTAATCCTAACACGCTGTCTCTTTCACTCGTACTCTTGACATGTGAGCACGTTTTTTGTTTAATATGCAAAATTCCTATCATTAGCTCCGGTGAAAGTTTTATAAGTGCAGAGCCAGGGCAATACTCAGAGCTCATGTTGGAGAAAGCACCATGGGAGCTGTAGGGAGGGATGGAGAGAGAGAGAGAGAGAGAGAGAGATATGAAGAGATATGTACACACAAAGTTATAAAGAGACTAACTTTTAAGAGAAACAGAGGAAAAAAAGAAGTGCTGATAAAAAAGAAAGTGACACTGCATGAGGGGTCAGGAAGTAGTGCTTGGGGCTGACTTTTTCCTGTGTTCTCATTCAATTTGAACAGGACAACATCCACTCATTTAATGAACACTGCATAGCGTAGTGTACTGAGGAACCTAAAGCGTCAAGATTTTAGTGAAACACTGTGGACTCAACCATAGACTAACACACAAACACACAAACGCACACACCCCACCATGACTTTATCCTCCAGATTTGCCCCTTTTAAGAGTATTACCATATTGCAGAAAACACATTATTAATAAACTATACATTAAGAGTCAGCAGGTACATTTTCCAAATTTAATGACACTGGCCTAAAATTCATTCATTTTCTGAACCTCTTAATTACTATCAGTGTCGTGGGGACCGGAGCCTATCCTTGGGCAGGCATCAACACACCACACTTACATTCACACCTTACGGAGTGAATTTAGAATCACCAATTAACCTATATTGCATGCTTTTGGACTGTAGAAGAAGAAAGAAGAAGAAACCCCACGGCCAACCCGGAGTTCAAACCCGGACCTTCTCGCCGTGAAACGGTGGCACTAACCACTGCGCCATTGCGCCACCCCTATCCTGACATGATTAGGTTAATTAACACAAATGCCTTTAAATCTAATGTTGCTCTCACTGGACTGGATTTGAGTTTTAACTCACGTGTTAAAGCAAGTTAAAACAAGTGTGCATCTGGGGGTGAATTCATCATGCGGCAAACCTCTCAGAGTGCCATTTCCCATTCCCCTTAAATGCCGGGTGAGCTTGCACCTTGAATTGCTAGTAATTGCTGAGTAAAAGTGAGCACTTAGGAGGAAAAAAGTTCCAACAGCGCAGCAGACTTTTTAGACCAGGTTTTTTGAAGGTGTCAAAAGTGTACTGGTTTTCAGTCTGGCCATTTGTCGATGCACCATATGTTTCAAAGTTTTCACACTAGAACACAGTACTTTTGCACAATGACAAATCCTTTTATGATCAGCACAATTACAGCTGTGGTAATTCTGTGCATGGAACCAAACGTGAAGATCAAGGTCCTATTTAATTTGATAATCCCACACTAGTGAAAGTGAGTGATTATTTGTCATTGTGAACACACCACAGCACTGCCCACAGTGCTCCTCAATAATATGTAACCGTTGCATTTGATCCATGAAGGAGCAGTGGGCACCTGACATAGGCAGCGCCGCGGGAGCAGTGCTTGGGGATGGTACCTTGCTCATGAGTGCATCAGTGGTACCAGTCTGGGATTCAATCCGGTGAGCTTCTGATCAAGGGGCCAACACCCCGTCACCCCACCTGTCACTTTTTCCCCTTTTAGCATCACGCTTGACCCTGACTCAGGGTCACTGTCAGACATTATTGGCTGTTAGTGGACAGAGATGAAATGTGATGGTGGGTGTTAGCAGGACAGTTCAAGCTTCAAGTGCGTTCTGCTACTGAGAATTATCCTTATTTAAAGCATGAAGAAGTTGAGTGTGAGAATGCTAAGCAAAACCCTGATCACTTATTAGAGATATTACAGTTCATGAAAGCTTTGTTAAGAGTGCAGTCTTAGATCATCATTGTTGGGTAATTGCCTCTGTCTTTCACACATAACGTGATTTAAACACACACACACACACACACACACAACACAAAGAGGACATCCAGCAGGCACAGAAAACAGGCGTGAAATATTTACCCTAATGAATTATCACTAAGTAATTATCTTCTCAAAACTGAGACAAAATGAAGCTACAGAATCCAAGCCTTGTGTAATTATGAACCTCATATTGGCTCATGATTTGTGAGGAGTGTTTGGAACGCTGCAAGTGTCACACTTTAAATATCAAACAAATATGTTGATATAGTAACACAGTTAATGTGTAGTTCAGCAAAAAGATCACAAAGTTTTGAAGATAACAACTGCTCTGCAGACCTTCATCCCTCTCACTAAGGTAAGTCCACATGGGCGTCTGAATCAGGCGGTTTTCTGGTGTCCATGGCGTCAAGTGAGCATGGACTTAACGCCGACCGTTTTTTTTTTTTGCTCATTGGAGCGGATCAGAGCGTCCACACGGCCTTCGTTTGGTCAGCTGTGAGTTCGGATGGTGTCAGATAAACGCAGCTTGCAATGTCTTCTTGGCATCAGTGTCTGGAAAAATTATTTGCCCATGATTCCAAAATTGTTCTGATATGGGAAATGTAGAAGAAACCGTGTCTTGAAAATGTTCAAGGATATTGATTCAGCCCAAGTCAGTTTTAATGAAGCATAGGGACCCATTTTTCGTGAACTTACAGAACGAGCCACAGAAACGAGACACAGGTAAACACTTTGGAGAGCCTGATTACTGCCCCCACACGAAACTACAAATTGGGCTGCAAGTTGGCGTTAAACAGTATCAGACAAACACCAATGCAATACCTTACTGAGGTCAAACAAGCACAGCTACAAAACGCTGCAAAAACACGTAGGGCATTCAGAGCATGTTCATTTATCCAAGATTCGAATGCTCATGTGGATAGCGCCTAAAAGTCCGTCTCTTTAACCAAAAATGACTTAAATGAGTGACTCTCTGTAAGGTTTGAGCAGGAACCAGTTGGCACCAGAGCCTCTTGTGTTTGTGTGATTGAGTCTCAGCCATGCTGTCATCACTCACTGAGTAATAAAGATCTCTGGACTTTGCTAATAGCAGCTACATGGTGGAACCCAGGGGGTCTATTTAGACAGGTATTCCAGATGACAGCTGTGACAGCAAGATAAACTGTCACACTGTGGTAGTGAATCACCTCCACCTGCTCTCCTTACAGCAGTGTGTATCCTGTGGTTTCTGCCTCCTTATTCTGATTAAACTATACCCCATCCATTACATCACTGTTGGGTAAGTTACTCAGGGAGAATAATAATTTACTAATGTAAATTTTAAATATTTAAATTACTTACTACTCTTTTAAATAGTAAGTAAAAAATGTAGCTATTAAATGAGTCATTCATTCATTCATTCCTTCATTTATTATCCAAACGCTTAATCCCAACCGGGTTCCGGAAACTACAAGCACAAGGCAGGCACCAACCCTGGGCAGGCGCCAATGCACCACGGGCACACTCGCACACAAACACACTCTCAATAACACCTTATGGGGTTAACCTACAGGGCATGCTTTTGGATTGTGGGAGGAAATCTGAAGACTTACCAGAACCCACACGAACACAGGGACTGAACCCAGGACCTTCTTGCTGTGAGGTGGCAGCGCTAACCACCCTGCTAACTCTCTGCCTTCTTTCTCTATCTCTCTTTGCTCTTTCATTCTCTCCCTTCATCATTCTTTCCCCTCTTGCTCTTCATTTTTGTTGTTTCCTTTTCTCTATCTCTTTCCTAAATCCAAGCATTTGTTCCTACACTCACACCCTCCTTCACTCGTGTGGTACAATCTCTCTACAGACGTGGCAGAGCGACATCTCCTCTCTACAGTAATGGGAAACAGATAAACGGAACGCTATCACCATCTGAGCAACTCCTCATTACTGTTAAGCTAATGACGACGGCAGCTTCTTCACACCCAGACCTGCTCTCTCTCTCCCTCACTCTCTCACTCTCTCACTCTCTGAGCCAGACAGACTAACAAGTGACAAGAAGGAGATCTTATAATCTGCCAAACCCAAACTTAGCTCCCGATAACCCTAAAGAGGTGCGGTAACAAGCCGTCATCAAGCTCCTCACGTCCATCCCTCCCTCCCTCCGCAGCGGCTCAGTGAGATCCATTTTTGGCTAAAAATGGTCATTCTAATGGACATGTTTTACTCCAAAAAAACGGCCGGGGTCAAATTTCCATTAGATGTGTAAAAGGGAGTATGAATTACAGGGACACATTAGCTCTGTGTTGGGTGTTTCAGCACCGCTGGAGAGACACGTTAGTGCTGCTCGTCTCGCCTCACGGTAAAAGCTTCCATTTCTACGTGGTTAAAAAAGATGAGTGGAGGATTTTTTTTCTTTATTCCCATCAACACAAGAAACCCTCTTCCCTGCATAACTGACACTGCAGCATGAACCTCTGGCTTTCACTCTCCCTTCTCTCTCTAGAACTGTCTTCATGTCTCTCTTTTTACATCCATTTTCATCTTTCTTTTCCACATATCTGCATATCTGTGTATGTGTTTGCTGCTCTCTCTCTCTCTCTCTCTCTCTGTCTCTCTCTATCTCTCTGTTTCCCTCTCTCCCTGCCAATTTCTGTTTGATCCTCAGTTCTCTCTCTCTAACTCCCTTTACGTCTGTCATCCATCTATTTTCATCTTTCCGTTTTACACACTCTCTTTGTTCCACTTCTATCTTCTTGACTTTCTCTCTCTCTCTCTCTCTCTCTCTCTCAAGGTTCAAGGTTCTTTATTGTCATCAGTCGCTTTATACATGTACAAAGTCTGATGAGACAGCGTTTCCCCGTGGTCCTGGTAACACTGAACATTACATTCAACAGGACAAAAGGTGCAAACAAGCAACACAATAAATACAGTACGAAAGTGACGTTTAGTGTAGAGATGGAATGTAAACATCAGGACGTTTGGTATTGCTTAGTGTATATTGCTTAGACTCTCCATGTTTCCCTCTCTTTTTGGACCAAAAACCTCTCCACCTCTCTTCATGTCAGTCTCTCTCTCTTCTTTTTCTCTGTCTCTCCACAACTCTTCATGTCTCTCCTGTTTTCATCCATATTCGCCTCTAGCTCACACAATCTCTTTCCGCCAATCTCTTTTTCTCTCTCTGCCTCCATTTCTCTCCACCATCTCAATCTCATGTAAAAACTTTCATTCCCACTCTTTCTCTCTCTCTTTCATCTATTTCCATGTCTCTCTTTTGTCTCTTCTTTCTCTTTTCATCTCACCATCTCTCTCTCTTTCTTTCCATGGTTCTCTCTCCTTTCTTTCTCTGTCTCTCCACATTCCTTCACCTCTCTCCTGCTTTCATTCACATTTGTCTATCTCTTTCCTTCTCTCTCTCTCTCTCTCTCTCTCTCTCCCTCTCTCTACACAATGTCTATGTTTCTATCTATTTCCTCTTTCTCTTCTCATCTCACCATATATTTTTCTTTCCTTCTGTCCTCTTTCTCTAGGTCCATCCCTCTTTTCATCCATATTCATCTTTCCCTCCATGTACTGTGTCTTTGTGTACACCCATCTCTTTCTCTCTCTCTCTCTCTCTCTCTCTCATAATACAACATTAACCCTTCTGCCTGCTGTACTAAAACTCATCTATAATCATGAGCTTGATAGTCTTGCTCCTTCATATTTATGTGACAGATGTTACAGGTTTAAAACAGCTACCAGCAGTCAGCTGGAGGTCACACCATCTCACCAAGAACCAACAACCTGGTCCAATATGAACTCACTCCATCCACACGATCAGCTGTTCTTTGGATCTGAATTGTAGTATGAAATATATCAATCATTCCTTCCAGCCTCAAAGCAAAAGCAGCTTGTGAGATGAAGTGACACATGATCAGCAGGACTCTGGAGTCGATTCTCAGTGTGGCAACAAAGAGCCCTGCGGACGTCAAAGCGCCATATCAGTGTGTTTTATAGGCCTTTCTAATCTATTTACGATCCAATATCTTCAGTGAAATGCAAACTGAAGGGTGTATTGTGATGGTCATTGATTGCATAGGCGATATGAATGTATTTCAGTGTTACATGCAAACAGCCGGGGGAAGGAAGTAGAGAATCGATCAGACAGCTTGTTTGGCGGGAATAAAGCCCTTCCTCTCAGCTGTCGGGGCGTTTTATGCCACCGCGGCGGACTTTACAATGACAGCACGGTTCTATTTTTAGTACAAACTCAAGACGGCTCCGATAGCTTCGATTTCCTAAGCGTCGCTATTGCATTACATACAGGGTTTAATATCGCATCACATTTCTGTAGTGCAAAAAACCCCACTCGCATTTCAGTCTGATTGGATCACATCACTCAAGGACAACGGCAGCCAAAAGTTTGCTGCCAACTTTACTCACTCAGTCGGAATAGTGGGAACATTTCTTGGAATAAATAACAATTAACACTCTCAATCTATAAATAGCTGGTGTTAACATGTCTCCAGCAAATACATCATTACCGTCCGTAATGTGATCGTTTAACAATTTCGCAGAACAATTCCGCGTCCCGTTCCCGTGAACTTCATATTGAGTCATCTCGGAGCTTAGCGGAATAAATTCCATAGATAAATCGCCGATAAGCCGGTTTCAGCTCGGCCACAAAAACCGTTCGGCCAATCCAGAAAGCTGTGATGGAAATACCAAGCTGCTAATTAGCAAAAGCTATCTGCACAATGATTTCGGAATAAACGCTAATATAGTGCCGAAAGCAATTAAGCGAGTCTGTAATGGTAAAACAAATGATATCAGAAGGTTAATTGGAAGGGAATTAAAATTCAGATTATGCTGATTAGACTGTCATATGGTCAGGGAGGGATTGACTGGAAGAGAGAGAGGGGGAGAGAGAGAGAGAGGGAGGGAGAAGTGAGAGATTCTATGTGAAGACGAAACAGAAAGTTTCAAATGAAGTAACAGAAGTTTTAAAATAACAGAGTACATATGGCACTGGAATGAAAAAATAAATGTTGCTTTAAAACACAGACTTCTGTGTTTTTACCAAAGAAGTGTAAAACAACAAGATAATTGTAGTATTATTACATTATATTACATTACATCTACACAATTTCTATTATTCCGTCTATTTCCATTTCTATACAACACCCTCTCTCTTTTACTCTCTCTGTCTCTTTTTTCTCCTTGTCTTCTCTCTCTTTTCATCTCACCATGTCTTGCTCTCTTTTCCTTTATCTCTCAACAAGTCAGTCTCTCTTTACAGTGCTATTTACCGTCTGGTAAACGGTATCGTAGCCTCCAATCTGCCACCAAGAGACTGTGTAACAGATTCATACCACAAGCCATCAGAACTCTGAATGCACATTAAGCTCTCTTAAAATACCTCAAACTCCTGCACTTTACATACCTACTGTCCACTTTTTACATCAGGCACACTCACACTCACTAGTGTTAATACAATAACTGTAAATTCTCCTTTCTTCCAATGATGCCTTCAATTCTACATCTAAACTGTGCAGTATAATTATAGACATTAAGATTTACATCCCCACCTTCAAATAGTACTGGAGTGTTGTGTATTTATTGTTCTGTCTATTTATTGTGATTGTTTTGTACTGTAATGCTCTTGCATTTTATTTGTTAAGCTGCTTAGATGCTGATGCTGCCAATGTGCCTTAAAAGAATACCATCTCCATTCCGTCTCTTCATTTAACGTCACTTTCTTACTGTATTTATTGCATTCGTTCTGTATTTATTGTGTTGTTAGTTGCCCCTTTTGTCCTGTTGAATGTAATGTTCAGTGTTACTATATGTTGCACCGGGCCATGGAAAACGCTGTCTCATCACACTTTGTACATGTATAAAGCGACTGATGACAATAAAGTACCTTGAACCTTGAACCTATTCCTCTCTTTCTCTGTCTCTTCTTTTTCTCTAGGTCCATCCCTCTTTCCATCCATATTTAACTGTTTTCTCTCTCCTCTCACATTAGTAGTATTATTACATCATATTATAGTAAATTCTGATGCAAGGTTGAGCTCTTTTGCATATTTTATTGTATTTAATGCACATTTGTTTCCGACTTGAATGCGTTTTCAAATACTGAATAGTGTTGTTTCTTAGTTCAGGGAGACTTGTTTATATCGAACGAAAAGACAGAGAGATGAAATCAGACATTTCGCTTTTTATTTATTGCTTATTTTCAGTATATTTACCCTATTTCTTCAAGAGAGAGACCCAAAGCAAACCATCCTCCTGGAATAACAACAACAGCAACAAAACCTTTTGTGGAGAAAAATGAATAAATGTACATATTCTACTAATAGCAACAAAAACATTTTGGAGAAAGTTGTCTGTTTAGTTTTTCTGTTTTTTTAACAAACTCAAGCTTTCTGTTTCCTAAACTAAGTTCACAGTTGGCCACATGAGGGCTTGTGTTTTTTCCTCGTTCTAACACCACCAATTCAGCCAATTAGGTGAGGGGTTTGAATCAGACGTGTTAAACTTGATAAGATTTCTAAACTCTCATTGCTCAGTCCCTCCATGATTTAGTGACCTTTTTTGTTGTGGCCTAAAATGCCTAATTTTGCGGCAGCTTTTCTAAAAAAATTTGATGAAAGTTTTTAGGTGTTTTGTTGCAATAAAGTTGTGGAAGCAAGTCAAAGTTGCGGAAAAATTGTGATTTTGTTCCCCTTTATAATGGTCCTTTAACAAAAATCACACAGTCACTATTACTTTTATTAACCATTAATCATTTCATTACTTTTGAAGGTAAATGTGAGGCGTTTTTCTCACGTTTCCTGTGTCTTCTAAACGTAACAAGGAAGTGAGTTTGCTGACGTATTGTTATGATTGCCGCTCACGCAAAGAAGTCGGATGCAAATGCAGGAATCTCAGATGTTGAGTCTTTTATTTCGTGTACACACAAAATCACCCGATGTGGAAAAACTCCCAAAATCACTGGAACAAACGGCTCAGCCAAGCCAAACTGAGTTCTGTAAACAGTCCAAAACAAGTGCGAGGAGCGAGGCAGAAAGGCAGAGAGAAAGGCACTTCACCGTGAGGGTAGTAGCAGTTAGCTTAGCAGCTAACCATAGCCCGGATGGTACGTAGCTTTAGCTTAGCTTCTTTTGGCGTTAGCTGGCGTCTGAGGGAGAGCAGAGATTATCGGTGCACATGAGGGTGAACGTACAAATAATGAGATCGGGCTGGTTTAAATAAAAAGACACAAAACTAATTAACGAAAATGACCCAATGATATTTCGACACACAAATAACAAACAGGTGAAACACATTAGGGAAGTGAAGCCCAACCCATGATGCAACAAACCTGGAAGTGGCTAAAGGGGAATCCTTACAGGGACAGACACACCGTAACCATGACAACCCCAACGCAGACTTCATCAAACCTCAGGGAGGCCCAGACGTGATATGTACGACTCAACATTTTGCGGCAAATGGCAATGATTGGTCAAAAGTTGTGTAAAAGCTTTAGTAATGGTAGTAATGGATTCGCGGGGACTGGCTGAATTTGCATTAATAGTTGTGATTGCAACATTGCAAAATCCTGTAGGGTCTGATTGCTGAATGTGACTCATTTACAGTGCCTCCTGCCAATGAAACACAAGGACTGTGGTTGACATTCTGTTCACATTACCTCAAAATTGTGTTTGTCGCAGAAGCACATCCTGACGAGTTCGGGCAAGTCATGTCCATATGCTTCTCTGTCAAATCCAGTGCTCAGTTGCAAGGTTTTTGATGGGCTTTAAGTTGCAACTGGCTGATGTCACTGAAAATACACAAGTGCTAATGCGTCTCAAGTTTAGTGAGTTAATAAGCTGATGGTTAAGAACGCCAACATCTCAACTTTGATCCTGTTAGCCCTGAGGAAAGAGCTTAACGAAGATAAGCCAGGTTACGACTTTTACACCGATATGTCTGTTCAGTGGCACAGTGGTTAGTGCTGCCACCTCACAGCGAGAAGATCCGAGAGTTCGGGGTAACGCGATCATAGTTGGGATTTTGGCATTCTTAAACATCAGCTTATTCAGAAAACCTGAGACATAATAGCACTAGTGTATTTTCAGTGGCATCGGCCAGTTGCACCTTAAAGCCCATCAAAAACTTTGCAGCTGAGTGCTGGATTTGACAGAGAAGCATATGAACATGACTTGCCCAAACTAGTCAGCATGCACTTCTGCGACAAACAGGTAATGTGAGGTAATGTGAACAGACCCAGTACCACTCAGCCGCAGTACTCTGTGTGGAGTTTGTATGCCCTCCCCGTGTTCATGATGTTTTCCTCTGGGAGCTCCGGTTTCCTCCCACAGTCCAAAGGCATTTAGTATAGGTTAATTGGTGACTCTAAATTGGACCTGTAAGGTGTGAATGGGAATGTGATCATGTGAGTTTGTCTGCCCTGCGGTGTGTTGGCTCCTGCCCAGGGTTGTTCCCTGCCTTGCGACCGTAAGTTCTTGGGATAGGCTTGCGGTCCCCCCGCGACCCCAGCTGTGATTAAGCGGTTTGGATAATAAATGAATCAATGTCTGTTCATGACCGTATTACAATTTTCCTTTTTCATTGTTCATTAAAATGAGAAAGTACAGAACAGGGCCTATGAGAAGTTCACAACACAAAAAGATTAGAAATGTAGGCTTAAACATTCATTTTTTCTTGATTCTAAATGTCGTGCTTCATTTACACATGATCTATTCGACCATTACTGGTATCTAATGCTCATTAAAGTAGAATGACATCAGTCATTCAATCATTAATTGCCCATATCAGGACAAAAAAAGGCAAGCAGAGAAGAGTCAGGGAGCTAAAGAGAAAATGTGAAAACAGGAAAAGAAAGTGCTGCTTCATTAGGAACATTCATAGGAAGAAGTTGCCACTTTTTTTCCAAGTTTATCAGTTAAATCAAACTCTAATCAGCCCTCATCCTCCCGCTTGGACATTTAGTTCCAGAGTTTCTTATTTTGTTGTCAGACTTGTTTGTTTGTTTTACTTTATTTTACATATTACCGAAGCGCTCATTACGTAATCATTACGGCAGCGACACAAATTTGCATGTGCTCACCGAGGGATAATTTGCTCAGAATTCTGGCAAACTGCCGATATATGCTGCTGCTGATGAAAGCAGGACTATAAGAAAGCAGCACTCGAGTATCGTTGCAACAGATGGAAAACCAGGAATGAAAGGACATGGTCCTGATATTGCAATCCGCACTTCTTCACATGGCCCTAAGATGAGATGTGTTATGTTGAAGTGGCATATTACACACTCAAGTCTCTCAGTACAGGGTGTGTGAAATGTCACTCCTTATGAATTCCCCTTTCTGCAAGAGATGCGTTGAATGTCAGATTGTGCAAATATTTCAGTTCTTTACAGAGTAAGGAAGCGTACGATGCTTTAACCCTGGGAGTTGAACTGCTGGGCCAGCGAGTGTGTTTACATGCACACTCGTATCCCAGCTTTGGATGTGCATGTGTCTCTGTGCATGTAAATATTATATATCCCACTTAATGAGACAAGGAAAATCCCTGGTGTTTTGCAGCTTTGCAGGGTTATTCCATAAGATATCTGAATACTGCAGTGTCTAACTCAAGTTTTGTTTTTGCTGTCAGTCATCAATGCATAAGTGGTTTAGTGTTTGGGTACTTAAGACCGGACCAAGAGGACTTGGGATTTTATTTTGCGACCAGCCAAGACCACAACAGGAATATTACTTTTAAAACTCTTTAAAAAATGTAGTTCTCTTCCAGAAAGGCCAAAAGCAGCAGATTTTATAGGCCAAAATGAGTCCAAATCGGCTCAAAATGAACCAAAACTTTAGCATTTCTTCATTTTCAATTGATAAGAAAATGTTTTTCCATTTTATAATGTTAGTGAGTAATCAATAGGAGAAAAATAAATAAGAAAAATGTATTATTTGTTTTTAAATAATTTTATTCTTTATCCAGATGGATACCAAATGGTCTCATCTCCATCTCAGCCCTTAAGAGTCTTGATCTTGTCTTGGTCTCGACACACTCTGGTCTTAGTCTGGTCTCAGTTTAGGTGGTCTTGATCCCAACTCTAAAGTGGTTATGTAGCTCATCCCATCAAAACCTAAACCATGCTATAATGACAGGGTGAGGCTTTTTAATGTACTGTATGTAGAGAGTAAAGGTTGATCTTTTTCGTCTGATCCAACAGAAGAGATCAGCTCAGATTGCTGAAAATGTTATTGTCGGTTCCCATAGAAAGCTGTCAAAAAACACGGAGCATTACACTTGAATATCAGTCGTGTACATGTTATAAATAAATTATTTAGTTATTCACATGAATCAGATTTAATAACAGTTGTAAAATATAATTAATTTAGACAATTGAATGTGTGTTTGTAAATGCAACCCTCAGTTGTGACCTTGCTGGATAAGAAAACACACACACACACACACTCACATGTAACCTCACTTCAGGATGCACTACTAAAAGTCTAAGGTTCAGAGTTCCAGCACTAACCCCACCCCCCACAACCACTGCTCTGTTTGTCTGACCCTGCTGAGCTGACACCTGTGTCCGGCACAGGAGGCCACGGTCAAGCCAACTGGCTTCTAACACCCTGTCTTTCTCTGGGTCACGATGCCCTCCAAATTGCACTTTAAAAAAAGTCAGGTAACTGCAGTATGTTCACAAGGACTGACCAAAACATAGTTCCACACAAAGCATATTAAGAATATTCAAGAAGCAAAAGGTAAAAATTGTAATCTGAAAACACATGGCATGGAATGGCAGACAACAGAAGGCATGAAAACACAGTCAGTATTAGGGTCTGTGTCCACCAAAGTGTTTTTTTGCACTGTGAGTGGTCAAAACCTCAGTTTCAGAGCGTTTTCCTGTGCTTATCTCAGCGCTTGTTGTTGCTAACTTACGAATTTCCACGTTCCACGGGTACTTCCACGTCAGTTTTTCATACAAACACTGTAAAGTGTTCCTTTAAAATCGAGAGTTTAGCCGACATAAAAGAGATTAACTTTAATGTTAGTGAGTTCTTGACTGTGTATGTTCCTCAATTTTGATTGGTGAGCAAGCGAAACAGTTTGTCTGTTATGAGATTGGGGCAGTTTTTAGCGTGACGGTAAAGGTATGACTAGAAGGTTTCCGGTTGAAGTCTCGGACCGCTAAAGGTACCACTGAGGTACTTGTGAGCAAGTTACCGACCCCAAACACTGCTCCCTGGGTGTTGCACGTAAGCCCTGGGCCTGGGCCAGGCAGCTTAGAGTGATGCTGGCTTGAGCCCTCAGCATGGGGCTGCAGATGCCCTGCTCAGCAGAGAAAGAGGTCGGCGCTGCAAAGCAACTCGCAATGCGCTGACCCAACAAACCCGTTCTGCCACTTCAGCCACTCTCCTGTTTACAGAAGAGAAGAGAAATGAAAAATATCCGGGCCCGGGCCTCCAGAGCGCAGCGCCACAGAGGCATGACATTTAAAAGATTCAGTGAAAGGTTGGACACTCAACACAGACCTGTCTATGTGTGTGTGTAAGTGTGTGACTCTTGCTTCCTCAAACACACACTATGGGGTAATTAAACCTTGTCCCCTCTTGCAGACCCCCCCTACCTCTCAATCTTTTGCTCTTTCTTCCTGCTACCACTCTCTTCCCTTCTATCCATCTCTGAGCACCATCTGCTCGTTCCTTATTTCTCTCCTTCACCTCATTGAATATGAAACACCACGTTGGGAAATAGCGGTTTAAAAAGATGGAAAGAAATTCTGAAATATATTCACATATCCGGAATGTTATTTACAAAAAATAGAGCGCCAACTATCAGATAAACCAATAACCAAGTTTCTGTACTTGCTAATGGATGCTGCCTGTGATTATCAGAGTTGACTCGAAAGAGGATTTTCCTCTCCATGTATTTTGCAAGGAAGAATATCAGTTGTAAGATGTATGAAAATTTTACCAGGCCAGCAGGAGTGACACAATGAGCCATAACACAATTGTCATTCTTCTTTTACTGTACTGTATTGTGAGTGAGTGATTTTTTATTATCATGAGTGAGTATTTATTATCGTGAATACACCACAACACAGCACACAGTGCACCACAACCAAATGTGACCTCTTCATTTGAAATCTTTCATCCGAAAAGTAGCAGTGGGCAGCTGACATGGGCAGCGTGCGGGCTTTCAAATGGTATCATGCTCCATACCCATTTACATTAACATTTACAGCATATAGCAGACGCTCTTATCCAGAGTGACTTACAACCGTGCTTTGTAGTCCACAACTGTTCTTCGATATTAAAGTTACGTAAAGTTCACAGACAAACATACATGTTAGTGTTTTTTAGGGGAATTAAAAACTGGTAAACAGTGAATATGATGGGTAGATACTCCTTAAAGAGGTGCGTCTTCAGACAACATTTGAAAATCGCAAGGGAGTCAGCAGTTCTTATGGCAAGAGGAAGTTCGTCCCACCACCATACCCAGCACCCCTTAATTTCAAATTTTCCTAATTTTATTGCCCTCCGTAACTGAAACACCCCACATTAGAATGGTATTGCCTAGCATTCCATTCATTCCAAACCCCAACTCCATTTCAAGGGGTCTTGCTCTCCAAACCCAACACACCCTCCCCAGTTCAAACGGTATCACCCTCCCAAACCAAACTAGTACCAGTTGGTGGTGTAATGATTAGGGAGTTTGCCCCATGATCGGTTCAAGTCCCGGGCTGGTAAAAGTACCACTGAGTTACTCCTGGGCAAGGTACTGTCCCCAAGCACTGCTCCATGCCAGCTGCCCACTGCTCCTTCATGGATGGTTAAATCACATGCTGTGCTGTGTTCACAATGACAAATAATCACATTCACTCACTGACTTCAGTATCAGCACACCCGCATGTCAAATGCTATCATCCTCCATACCAAGAACCCTGAAATTTCAAATGGTTTCACCCATTGGAGTCCCCCCATATAGCAAATGGTAGTGCCCTTAATGCACAGTACACAATCCCTTTCCAAATGCTATTTCTGTTCCCCAGCTAACACACACCCCACCATTGTGTGTGTGTGTGTGTGTGTGTGTGTGTCTGGGGGTGTGTGTGAAAATACATCAAGGATTGAAAGTCAGTACCCAAAAATTAACCAGAGAATTTTCTAGTCCAGCTAGTTCATGTGTTGCTTTGGGCTTCAGTGTAACATGTGGACTGTTATATCTCGATAGAGGGACTGCATTGCCAGTAAAAGACTGCACGTCTTGTTTTCTCCCTGATAGCAAAAAATACAAAATGCTTATCACACAAGAGGATGTTTTTGACACAGTGCAGAGAGAAGTATCATTTGCACCTCTCCTCTTTTCCCCCTTCCCATGCTCATAAAGTATTAAAAAGGCCTGAGGGATTAATTAAACACATGTAATTGAAACATAAAAATGCTTTGCAATCCCTACAGTATCAGCACTCCAGTTCTAAACAGCCACCCAAGCTTTTACACTCCCAGGCCTCTTCTCCCAAATGACAGCCTGAAAAGCTTTAATGATCTTCCCCATATGGTAGCATTAACAAGACTGAAGCGTGCTTTAAAGCGCTCATTAAAGTTTTCCAAATATGTATAATTTATACCAAAAAATTGCATAGAGATTATTTCTATGGGAGCAGAACTCCTAAATATTTTAACAGAAAATAACAGATGTGGGGTTCGCCACACTCAAGTGAATCATTTGCTTAGAAGGGTAAGAAAATAAGAATTTGTAGATGTATAATATAAAGACAGCAACAAAATTAAAATCGTTTGCAATGAACTAAGTAGGTTCCCCGTCAAATTCGGTTCTTTTATCCATATTTTGTTCCAGCTTTTCCTCTGGTTCAATGACCTGCTGACAATGTTTCGGTTATTGATGTCTCTTCATCGCTGGTGTTAATTGGAATTTCTTTTATTAATGCTCATTAAGATTTTGTACTGCTGGAACATAGCCTAAAAAATATATTTCTCACAGTTCTAAAGGCGAGTTTTCACTAGGGCTGCATCGATCCAACTTTTTCACTGATCCTGAGTATCGATCCAATATTTTATTATTATTTTTTTTAACCTTTGCAGTCCTATGAGAATTTGGGGCGATTGTCTATACCTTTGTTTTTATGTTTGATTTTCATCCAACCATAAGATCGCCGATCGGGAGCTGGTCGTGAGGGCTTAATCGATGCTCGTTACCCCATGTATACTACATAATGCACGATTAAGCTAAAACTTAAAAAAATAGTCGCATGAGTGAAAAATTAGCTGAAAATGGGCTGAAAATCGCATAGCGTAAACCCAGCCTAAGAACAAATTCCAGATAAGAAAACATTGGTGAATGCTAGAATCTTCGTGCATAAGAGGGGTTTAAGAACCAATTTGTTCGTAAGAACGGTTGGTGAATGAGGCGCATTGTTTTTTGTGGTTGGTTAAGATCCTCATAAATGTTGGACGTTTGAAACAAACACAAAGTCAAGGCCCTACAGATCAGCTCTACACTTTCAAGATCATTCACACCTTATCTCATTCCAAAGACTTTCCTCACTGCCTTTGTTCCTGGTCAGAATCCCTCCATGTTTCTGGCCCTTTTGCATTTCAAACAGCTCACGTCTGAGATCTCATTTACACTCGAGCGCTAGCGCCTTGTCCCGGACGCGCTAAAACTAATTTCCACGTCGCTCGGCCCTGCGCTCTGCCATGTTTGGCTTCATGTCCTCCAGTGAATAAAACCATTTCCAATTCATTAAGCCCCGCTTTTGTTTTAGAGGGTTGGCAAATTAAAGAGGAAGGGCCTTTTTTTCCCCATTTCGCTCCCTCTCCCTCTTTCGCCGCACTGGCTCTGGCTTAACCATGAGGACTCGGTGGCATGCGTGACTCTTTCTTTCTACTCCTAATTCAGTTTGGGCCGCCTGAGACCCGGAGCTCCCAGAGGAAATACAGCCGAGGAAGCCGCATTTCAGCGCACTAACACGAGGACCCTGGTCCAGCACAACGGCCTGCATTTGAGAGAGCATTTATGTTAGTCTGCCATGTTAAGCGCCGGTAAATTGCCTGGCAGTAACAAGAAAGTGGCTTTGTAACATGCTGGGAGTGGTGTTTAGGACCAGGCTAATGCTACTGAGGTGGATTTTCGAAGGCAGTGGACTACAGGAGTGGACTACTTTCCTGAGATTAAAAAAGCATAGACTAGCAGAGAATTTAAGAATTTTAGGAGATATGTTATTTGCATGTGATTGACTGACTGATGGCGTTCCTTTTAGATCCAAGGTTCAGGTTAAGGTTCAAACACCACTTAAGTTAATTGGGCAAGTTAATTTAGTTCCAAGTCCTGTTTGAGGGAGTTCCAAATATGGTTTAATGATGGATGTTGTATAATTTAGTTTCTTTGAAATGGCCACCCTGTTTTCACAACAGTTTCATAACATTTCACTGTGCAAAATCATGAAAATAAGAATATTGGTGATTGTTTCATAAAATGAGTTTAAGATTAACGTCATAGATGCTTGTGTGTCTGAGAAACTGAAATTATGTTGATCATAGGATGAGGATGTTTCAATCCCAGAACCCACCTTTGGACCCCTGAATAATGCCCTTAAGTCCAAGTGGCTCCAAAGAGACTGTTCCTGTAATTAGAAATGTATGTCACTCTGAGTTAGAGCATCTGCTAAATGTCATAAATGTAAATGTTATGTATAGGACCAAATTGTTCCCCAGGCTTCAAGAACACAAAGTTATTAAAAACTTTATATAGGACACTCGAGTAAAAATGATCCTGGGACTGTGGTGCTGAAGTGGACCCTTAATTCCACAAAATCCTGTAATAAGGGAATATAAATTGCTAAATACTGTTAATTTAACTTATAAAGTCTCAAAATGTCCATCTAATGGCCTGCATAAAACACTGCCAAATGGGCCAAAATGTGGATTCGGGACATAGCTTGTTAGTTATATAGCAGTTCAGCTCCAACAGCCTAAACTAGAACAGTTTGGTGTTTATTTTTCTCTCTTTTCACACCAGAAATATCAGAAACTCCATAAAACACAGCCACCATCATGCGTGGTAAATTCAGCCTACTATAGAAAGCGTCAAACTTCAGCACGAGTTCTGCTGGCTGCTTTGGTAATGTAGTGCACGAAGTCGAAGGGCAAAGCAGACCAATCAGAAGCAGGCTCTTCACAGACTCCTGCAGTCCTCTCCACCCTGCCCTGAAGCCCTCCACCGCTAATGGACTGACTTGCCGACCCGCGATTGTGCGAATGGCCCGCTCGGTGTCTATTTTAACTGCAATAACTGGCGTGTGGAGGCATATCGCTTCACAAGGACCGAGTTACGTAAGCGAGCTACCTGACGATCGGTTTTAGCAAATGATATGGTGGCCTGTAAATGCTTTATACATATATGCATGAAGATAAAATGGTAGGCTTCAGCACAAGGATCTATAGAGACAGTCGATGCATTTTGCATGAAGATCGATAGAGCTGAAGACACAGGAAAGAATCACACTCAAATAACAGTGCGGAGAACCTCAGTGCACCGACTGATATGTGAGGTGTAATTTAAAGCCCAGTTTATAACAAGATTTGCGATGAGACTATGGGACTGCCTGAATGTGCAACAAAAAGGCAAGGCAGTATCAGGATGGTGGTCCACTCGTATTTTAACACCCACATCACCGTTCAGACACTAAACAAGGTATTAAGTCTAAAAGCGTCATGATTTTAGGCAACCAACCATTTGCTGGTGTCAGATTCGTCAGTGATCTGGTAAGGATTTGACGAGAAAAACTTTATCGGAACGCTCCGCAATTCGGATAGGATATTAACCGAATGCCACACTTTCACAATTTGACAGTGATCTGGTTAGGATGTAATGAATTGTTACTCGTTAGCCCTTGTAGCGTGGTGGTTAACCCAAACGCGGCTGAGAGTGCGAGTAGGCAGGAAAGCCACGCGAGTTGATATAAGAACTCTCTTATGTGAAGAGTAAGGATTACCACAATAATCTGCGTTCTAACGACACACACTCTAACAAAGAGATGAACCCAATAACTGGAGTACTCACAGTTGAAGCCGATGAGAATCGGAAAGAGGGCCAGGTTGACTCAAATGGCAGAGCGGCGCGCCGTGAGAAAGTGAAACCTTTTATACCCTTTCACCGTAACCGGCCGCGTCCCATTCCAACTACCGCAGTACGCGTGACAGCTGGTGGGTTAAAACTATCACATTTGCAGGGATAACTTGTGAATGAATAAGCAGTGTTGGGGAAGCTACTTTTATTTGGTAGCTTTTCAAGCAACAATCTACTTATGACTGAAAGTAGCTAAGCTACAACCAAGCTACTATTTTAATATAGTATTAAGGAATAGAGCAGGGGTGAGCAATTAAGTGTTCACGTAACAACTTCGAATTGACATGGAAGGCCGAAGCAAGAGATCGTAATCAACTCTGCTCAACTGAACTTCATTTAAAAAACAAACAATTGTCTAGTTTTGATTTGCTCTTACTGGTAACACTAGATGTTACGGTTAAGCTATAAATGTGCAGAGCAGGGCATATCTTTATGTAATTTTATTTCTGACAATGCATTCTTTTGACAACAAAAGCAATATAAAAAATATGTACGTTTTTGCATTTTTTTACCTTCAAAATAAAAGCAATGCAGTTGAATGGTGTGCATGAAGTACACTACTTAATTTTATTTTTTAGTTTAATTTGTTAATTCACACTGTCCTCGGGGGGGCGGCCAGAGACAAAAAGGGCCGGATGTGGCCCGCGTGTGGCAAATTATTTGGAAATTTTGACACTGTTGATCTCAATAAGCTTTTAGCACACATGCAGGTGGATTTATACAACAACTTTTTTAAGTTGTGAATGGCTTACCACACTGGTTTACACTGACTGGTTTTTACATTTATGGCATTTAGCAGACACTCTTATTGAGAGCAACTTCCATTTCCTAATCACAGGAACAGTTTCCCTAATAGCATCTTGGGTTTAAGGGTCTTGCTCAAGGACCCAATGATGGTAGTGGCGGAAGTAGTTTTCGAGCCCAGCACCTCTTGGTCCAGAGGCAAGTATCCTAAACACTAGACCACAACCACCCCTTACTTAGTTTCAGCTCCTATCCTGCTCAAATCTACAAGATGGTTGCCCAAAAAGACAATGTAGAGGCTTAAAGCAGTAACCAAATCTGCAATGACAGAAGAAAATCTGCACATTTATGACAAAGGAAGGACATTTTGTGGAGAAATTACTAAACAAAACAGAATTTAAAAAAGAAACTTGCACAATCAAGAACACTCTGGAAAGGTTCATTTCTGACTCATGTGCGTGAAACTCATTTTGGCAGAACGGAAACCAATCTAAACATGCACAGCCGCTACAGACGGCTTTAATGGTTGTGTTTTTAAAGCAGCTTGTCAATGCTAACCAGAGCTCTGGAGTCTTGTTAGAAACCCAATTCCTCTTCAATTTAGGGGCCCGGCTCACCGGGGTCCAGATAACCGCACTCCGTTAGAGGCATTTGTAGCTGAAATTGAGCTGCACGGGCATCTGCAGCACAATGTTTAAGCGGCCGGCCGGGGAACGAGAGCGTGGGTGTTTGAGATGCGATGCAGAGCTGAGAGAGAGAGAGTGAGTCGCGGGAGTAAATCTCTGTTAATAGCGTTTGGAGAGGGAGATTGCAGAACAGAGGACTGAAAAGAGACTCAGACTCCCCCCCAAAACCAACCTGGAATCAGTGGGAAAATAGGGATGGAGACGGCAAACACAAGGACATTTATTAAAACCAATAACACAGAACTAGTCTGACAGACTACTACTACTACTACTACTGATATATTACTATTAATTGTTAATAGTAGTAATGATATGTATGCTGCTACTACTGCTACTACTACTACTACTACTAATAATAATAATAAATAATAATAATAATAATAATAATAATAATAATAATAATATATTTAGAGATTTCACAAGATTGAATATACACAAGAGAACTTCCACTGACTGGAGAAATGAATTATATTGTTACTTAATGGCCTAAGTTTAATTTCCTTAAGTTTCTGAGAGTTTTTGCAGTAATTATGGCACTCAATTCAGAAGCATAAATCATTTCACTTCAAATTTCACCTTCCTTTAATGTTACATCTGCCCATAATTTAATGTCCAGGCATGCCAAAGCTGCCAGGCAACAGACTGTTCCTTATTCACTCTGAAAAATATTCTGTTATTATGATAATTATATGTTTCTTTTTATTTAGTTTGAATGTTATTTTGCCTCTACTAAAACTACTACTACTGCTGCTGCTGCTACTACTACTACTGCTATTTCTACTGCTACTGGAAGTGAAAAAAAAAGGTAAAATTGTTACTGTAGCCAGACACACCACGCCACACCAGCACAGCACACAGTGCACCACAACAAATCTTGACCTCTGCATTTGCCCCCCATCTGTGAAGGAGCAGTGAACGCTGGCTTAGGCAGCACCCGTGGAAGCAGTGCTCAGGTATTTGCACCTTGGTATTTGGTAGTACCAATACCAGTCCAGGATTCTAATCGGCGACCTTCTGATCACTCCCTAAACATTACACAAGCACTGCTACTACTGCCATTACTACTAGCACGACTACTGCCTCAATGCTATAACTACTAGTGCTATCATTACAACAACTAGTACTGCTACTACTAATAATACCACTACTACTGCAGGTGTGGTGACCTATTGGTAGAACACTGCGCCTTTTGGACCAGGGGTTGTTGGGTTCCAAAATCTGACTTCTGGCGTTACAACACTGGGTTTCTGAGGCAAAGATCCTTAACCCTAAGTTGCTCTCAGGGCTGTCCCTAGAAAGTGTTAGAAATGTAAAATTAGCTCTGGATAAGAGTGTCTGCTAAATGCTGTAAATGTGCTGCTGTGTTACTACTACTATTTAAATAGCACCTACTACTACTGGTGCTACTACTACTACTAAGATGTTAGCCTAAAAAGGGTTACCTGGGTATCTGGGTTTCTCTGCGTAACCTAAGTCTTTTCTTTTCTTTTGAGAAAACTATGAGAATATGATTTATGTAAAAGAACAAAAGTCCACAACACATTAAAAAATACCGCAAACCAGCTCAGGTTGGTGTACTGTGAGTGAGAGTGAGGTGCTGTAAATTAGAAGTTTAAGCTCTTAATTAGGTGTAATAATATCTGTGAGTTGATAATGTCCTGAACAGAAGTCTTTTTGAATAAATAATAATGGTTTAAACTTATTTCAGTAACTTTGGCGTCTGGTTTGACATTAGATTAGAGAGTGTTAGAAGAAAAAATAGACATGTATGAAAATAAATAAAACCATATTTTAAAATAGCTCTTAACAGAGTTTTTCAGTGAACTGCAGCATTAAACTCAGTACACAGAATATGTTGGTGAAATATACCAGGAATAACTAATAAGACAATTTTAAAAATATACATCTTTATGGGTATAAAGACTCATACTAAGCTATAATAAGCTAATCCTAATGAATCACAATCTAATCTAATCTAATCTAATCTAAATGATTTAATGTTATGAAGAGGTACGTTAAGCTGTTAGTGCTAAGATGTTTTTACAGCTAATGACTTTTATTTCACACATACAAACAAACTACAGAACATAAAACATGTTTACAGCAAATAGTGTTCAAGATATTACATATATATAAATATATAGTAAAATAACAGCTATATGTTTACATAGTCCTAGTACTACTACTACTACTAATAATAATAATAATAATAATAATAATAATAATAATCTTAGCAACATATTGAAACTGCCATGTAACAAATCTCTAGAATAAAAAAAATTCTGATAAAAAGTATTTCTCAAAAAAAATTTATTAACAAAACCAAATTTCTGAGACGTATGTGTTTCTATTCTTCTAATAGACTTTTTTCTTCGTCTTCATTAACAAAAATTAGATTTTTGCTTTACACCAACAAACAATCAGAACTTTTTCATGTTTTCCAGCTCAGAAAGCAGTGATCATTCTAGCCTATAGGCTACCTGTTATTATTTTTGTATTCTTTTTCTTTTTTAACTCAGCTCAGACATTCCCCCCCTTGTAGCTTTAAACTATAACCTTCAAAACCCTGTTTGGAAAGCTTCCCTAATGGATGTGTTATTGTTGACTAATACCGGCGTCCCACACTCTCCCCTCTCCCTATTTACCTCTACACTAGTTGAAACTGCATATGTGGTAAGTTTTAAGCTAGAAGTTTGGTTTGTAGCATTGGTGGACCATTTACAAATGAGAACTGAATGCTTTAAGACCTCAACCCAGAAGCGAGGCAGTTCTGTTCCACACTTTCTAACAACCCTTAATTGAATCAGGGTCACCCCTAGGTTTTATTATATACACCTTTGTTTTAGTATATAATAATATTCCATATGTAGCCTGTATTTGTACCATTTTTGACCCTCACTTTGTATTTGGGATCATTCTTCTGCAAGAGCATGTGAGGTGGAGCAATCCTCTGTCTCTGTCTCCAATTTCGCTCCGATACCGCTCACATCATCTAAGCCATGCCCAAATCTACCTAGAATTCACCTGTGCGTCAGCAATTGTCAAAATTGTAACACTTCAAAAATTGGGTTAATGGTCTTGCTCAGAGACTCACTGATGGTAGTGCTGGAGAGTAGGATTCAAACCCACGACCTCTTGGTCTGTGGGCTAGTATTTGATTTTGGACTGTCCTAAAGAGGTGGTGGTCTGAGTAAGCATAGCACCCTTATCACTTGCTAGGACGGTCAAGATCAAGCACATCTTTACTCTGTACCTTGTAGAGTAGTTAACCAGTACATTAAAACAGTAGCCTGGCTACTTTTCAATCATAAGTAGCTTGTAGCTTTTAAAAGTTACCATTTAAGTAGCTTCCCCAACACTGACAGCAAATAAATAATGCACCCTTAAGGTATGTTGCAGTACGAATCGATACAAGAAGGATTTTTCTAAGCGTTATTAGGCAAGACACTCTTACACTGCACAATCATGACAAGACAAGTTTGTGTTCCAGAAACACAAACTCAAAACCTCCATCTCTGCTCCACCATGCCTGGCCATAACAACAACTGAAAGGCACCAGAAGCAGAAAAAAGGACAATTTATAGGCAACTGTGATCCCGAACAAGGGGAAGAGATTTAAATCTGAGCTCTGCTAAGACTTCCTCCTTCTCACCTTAAGCCTCTCCTGCACTAGCCAAGTTGGGGCTGCACAGATTCCCAATAAAATGTCAGAAAATAACATCAACTGCACTTACCCTCCATTTAATTAGGACACCCGCTTACTTCCAGCTAGAAGGAGAGCAAGAGACTCCAGCCGTCATGGATGGTTGTGGTGGTCCTCCAATAGTCCCTTCTTCAGGTCAGTTCTGAACCAGAAGCGTTCTTGAATATTTATGAACTGTTGGCTGCTGCAATAGCTTGGATATTTATGAGCTGTTGGCCTAGCACTAACAGAGAATACTGTATGGTAAATATAAAACCAAAGTTTTACATTTGTAATTAGCCAGTTTATCTGAAATACCTCCACTCTCTAGCCACTTGTTAGGAATTCCTGAATATATATACACACCTTCCTGGTACACTATGTGTGAATAAAGACAAGAAGAAGTTGCTTTTCCATATCAAATAACTGCAGGCTGTATAACAGGACGATTAGCTTTTACAATATGTTAAAAGATGCATACATGCAAGGCCATAATCTCTTCAGAAGTTACAAGTCCTGAAACTTTCATTCTCAGATCCTCAAGAATCCTGGATTGTTTAAAAAGCGGGCGGCGATGACAGATCAGACAAGGTCAAACCGTCTGAGCGTGCTTTCTCAGTAAGTAAAACATTTATAAACTTTTTCGTATTTTGCCCGGTACATCTACTGACATTGAAACATTTGCAAGACATCACAGTAGTAGAAATACAATATGTTCAATGAAAAACAGACTGAAAAAAATAGTGATCTTAGGTTTCCCTGTCTTTCTGAGATCAGATAAATTAAACATCATTCCGACCAAACACAGCAACTGTGATGCTGGAAATTATTCATCTATATTTCTATTATGTCACATACAGTTCATATGTAATTACAAACTCATTTTTATGCATTTTCACTTGTTTCATTGTTCATAATATGCACTAAATATTACATTTTATTTTCTAATTTATGGTACAAACATAATTCAAATTAATTCATTTTGTGAACGCTTTACAACATCAGAGCACACCACAGCAAAAGTCACTCACTTTAAATGAGCGGCTGACAAACACCAACCAGGGAATGGTGCTTGGGGATGGTACCTTTGCGATCCGGTGTTGACCCGGCGACCCTCTGATCAACTCCTAATTGATACACTACCAACTGCCCTAGTTTGACTACTGGGCACTCTTACATTGCGTAACGTATTTAGTTGGCTTTTATGGTTTCGAGCATTCTTACACAGATATTTCATTATTGTTGATCTATTATTATTAGAGATGGTCCGATACCACTTTTTTATGTCCGATACCGATACCGATATTGTAAATTTGGATATCTGCCGATACCGATACAAATCCTATGAGTCTTTTTTTAAACATAAAATAATGCTTTAAAATGTCTGAATACATGACTGAGATTATTGTTATGCTTAAGGAAATGTGATTTAAATACTGTTTTCCTACTAAAACAATGTAATAATTACACACACATATGTATATCCTAAATTACTTGTTCTCAAAAATTGTTCGTTTTGAACATACTCATCTTTCTTCTTTCTTATGGTTACACTATAACATTATAAAATTGAAAAAACTGATCAATTGAAAATGAAATACTGAAGATTGTCATTTTGAACCAATTTGGCCTATAAAATGAGCTGCTTTTGCAGAAAACTACATTTCCCACAATCCTATGTGTACAATGAAGTGCTGGGCGCGTGTTCCAGAATAAACAAGGGAAAATTTAAATAAACGGCAGAACTGTGAGTAGAACGCTGGTTATTACAGTTATTTAGCAGCTAAAATATGGTTTGTGTCTGTAATAAAAGGGGACATTTTGATCGAACTGGAGCGTTTTAGCGAGGAATGGCTCTTATCGCTCATTAACTGCGCCTGCGTTTACATCGCGAAAAATGTCATTTATGTGTTTTTATGCATTTACTTCTGTTTTAGTGCACAGAACATCTCACAAATACTTTCACATGCAGAGGGATCAGGCCTAGTCGTGATCGCGCCACTTGTCACTACTGAGCGTCCATGTGAACTACAAGCGAAGCTGCTAAAGTGAGTAAAATAGATTAAATGAGCTCGATTCTGAAGAATTGCCTCGACCGTTTTTTGTAATAGAATTATTAGTCGAGTTATTGGAACAATGGTTTCAGCTCTATTTTACCGCAGTGCCACTTCCCATACATAACGAATTAAGGGTGCACACATTTACAGACCGGCTCCATAGAACGCCCCAATGCCACCGATACCCGATCCAGCTGTTTGGGCCCGTTATCGGACCGATACCGATCCACATATCGGATCGGCTACATCTCTTATTATTATTATTGTAAAACCCATCTCCTCCTTTCCCCCCATTGTATATTACACCTACGGATAATCTGTGTCATTTATTCCATAATTTCTTCCTTTTCATTTTTCTACCTTTTCCCCTAAATATACCCTCAATAGATCTGTAACTCATCATGCTCTTCATTTCACATCCAACACTATGTGGCCCGGATCACTCCGATGAACAATCTTGTACAATTTTAACATGGTCACTCTCATGCTCATTTCTATCATTTCATTTCTCACTTTTTGGCCCATGCTCTCATTTATTCCATCATGTTTCCTCATTCTTTTCTTCATTCTTTCCTCCTCCTTAAAAACGGATACGTTTCGACACTACATTTTTCTTCCTCCGTCAAATCTATTTTTTGGATTCGAAGCTTGATCCGAAGAACAGAAGGACCCGTCTGACAGGAGACAGCATCTATTTCAATTAAGTCCATCCTTTCCTTCATTTGTCCAATATCACACAGACCACCATTATTTTTCAATTTTAAAGGCAATCAAACTTGGTATTTGACTTCGACTTCTCATCTGTGGCACAAAATTAAATCCTTTTTATTCATCCACTCAAACCGCCAGGACACTCATTTTAAATGGTCCCAATAATATGATGCAATTTTGTACAGATATGATGCGTATTATACATCGACTCACCGTTTTACTTTATCTTGTCTGGCTACCTTTATCTTATCATCTTCAAAAATCGTTTTTGTCCCTAAATATCATGTTCCTAATTAAGTCTGTAGATTTTTAACGCTATTTCGTAGTGAGCAAAGTCAAGCTTTTTCAGCTATTGGAGAATATGTCAAGATTTGGAGTCTGATCTTTAAAATCTGCCGTAGATATTTGTGTTGCAGGAAGGAGCAGTGGGTTGTAGTGCATGTGTTGTGCTGTGGTGTGTTCACACTGACAAATAATCCTCACACTTTCCATACCATATGTCGATTCAATGCATGATTGTCCTGAGATCAGAAAGTCTGCTATAAAATATCAGATTCGAATTCGTTCACTTTAAGAGCCAGTGATCAGTTTCATATATTGATTTTATTATCATACTTCCATTAATAATTTAAAATGACAAAAATAACAAAAACGTTATTCAAGTTGGGGCAATTGCTAGCACAACAGTTAGGGAGTTGGCCACATGATCACAGATTCCCGGTACCACTAAGGTACTCATGAGTAAGGTAACCGCCCCAAGCACTGCTCACCGGTGCTGCCCATTTTCAACTGCCACTGCTCTGTCATAGATAGCTCCGTGCAGAGTACATTTTGTATGTGCAATTAACTAGAGGTATGTACAGTGCTGTGTTCACAATGACGAAAAATCACTCCTGGTTTTTTATTTGTAGAAGTAGGTGATTATTTGTCATTGTGAACCCTACAACACAACATGCAGTGACCTCTACAGGTGGCCCCATCCGCCCAGAAGGAGCAGTGGGCAGCTCTAAGCGGCACCCCTGGCGCTGGTGCTTGGAAATAACTACCTTGCTCATGGGTACCTCAGTGGAACTTTTACCGGTCTGGGACTTAAACCAGCAACCTTCTGATCACGGGGCAGATTCCTAACAGTTGCCAAGCTACCAACTGCCTCGAAAGTGTGGAGCGCGTCACAATTTTGCGTGTCCTTTTGGATCGATACTCTGGACTCGTAGCAACATTGATCATTAAATTGATATCAATGTGGGTCGATGTATGGTGCACTCCACCATGATATGTCCTCCACTTAATTTGTCAACAAGCGATACAAGAAGAACGTAGGTAACAATGTTTACAATGTTCACCATTAATCAAAAATCAAAAGGATCCAATCTAGCAAAAATTAATCTTCTCAACAAACATAAGGCCAGGTTTGCTATTCTGGGCAGCGTTGACAACAGGTTGTGACTGTTTTCTTCAATGTCGTATATGCGCCTATGATTAGAGAGACAGATGGCGGAATGATTAGCCATGACTATAGCAGAACTTACGCAATTTAATTAAACGCTATCCAGGGCACTAGTGCTCACACTTCTTCTCCAAGAAGCGTGGCGACGAAACGCCAGATAAGCCCATTAATTAAAGTTTTCAATCACAACTCAATCCAGACAACTGGAGTCTAATTGAAGACGAAGAGCAGCGAGTGGGAAGTGCATCCAGCGGCCTGGAAGCTATCGTGGCTACGTCTCCATTTAAAGCCGTGAGAAGAGACCAGGTGCCCATCAGCGCTCTTGTTTCGAACAGTGACCCCGTGTTCACGATTCCTCGGGAACAAAAAGAGAGTGGCAGCGGACACAAAGAAGCGAAAGCAGAAGACGCGATCTCCACCCGCCGTTTGTCATTCAGCTAATGATAACTTATACCTCCGTCCTGAGGTTCACATTATACGCCCAAATAAACGCTCTGGCTTCGCCTGATAGAGCCCAGCGGCGGCGGGACTAAACCAACGTGCTAATGACGGTTCTCAATGACCCTCTTTGCGCGGCTTTGAAGGAATTCAAGCGCCGTTATCTAATTCTCTATTATACAACCCAGCTTTTGAAATCTATATCCACTCTCTCCATTTCCCTAGAAACATGCGTGTTTTCTGGGCGATCCGCTCATTTAGGGTCACTTTTTCACAAAAAAACCTCTCCACTCCTTTGCTCATCCAATTTTTTTTCACAGGCTTTTAATACAAAAAATAAGCAACTGGGACACTGCTAGGCCTTTCTCAGATTATACAGTCACTAAAAATCTCTCATTCAGTCCACTGGTCTGAACAATCACGCATTCAACCCGGCCTGTCCTTCTCATCCTTTTATTTTGTCCATTCACATTATTCATCAGTGTTTTTCCTCATAAATCTTTGCATATATTTGCCACCCCACACTATATTTCATTCCACCTTTTGTAGTCTACTGACCTTAGCATTTGTTAGTCCTGCTCCTAAACTCAACTTAGAATTCCATTAAGACCTACAGGCCTGTGATAATCCAAATACAGAGGAAGGGGGAATCAAAATCCCCTTCCAAAAGACAGACTAAGGTCTCAAAAAATGAGGCAGAAGAATAAGTAAAACAAATCCAATACTGGAGGCAATGGCAAGGTCACTGGTCTCGGTTTAAATATTATTCTACAAGGTTAGGCTGTTCTGGCAAGGACTTCACATTATGCAGAAAAATCAAATCTAGTATACACTGAATCTACTGAAAGCCCGCCATGATTATAAATGTGTTAATGTGGCGTGTGTGCTTGTTTGTGTAAATATTTTAGCTCGCCAGAAGCACTTTAAACTATCACATGAATCAGCCTTTGGTGTTGCTTTGGTGCTCTCTTTTACCCAGAATGCAGCAGTGGGTGTCTGGCGATACCTCTGGCGTTCTGCAAAGAGGACAAGTAAGCTCGGCTTCAACCTGGTGCATCAGCATAAGAGCGACTTTTACTAACAATCTTTAACTAACAGTCATAAGTAATAATTTGTAAATATAAATAGAAACCACGTCTTTATTATTATTATTATTATTATTATTATTATTATTATTATTATTATTATTATTATTATTATTATTATTATTCAGTTTTCAGACAATACCAAAGTCCAGGGTGAGAATCTGAATAAAAGTGCAATTGCAGCAACTCCAACAGCCAACTCCATGCAGCCAACATTCCGAGCTTTTTGTGCATGGCCCGTGACTTCCAGCAAAACAAAATGACAAAACTTTTTCTTTCATGGTTATTTATTTATACATTTTTATGTCATATTTCAAATATATTTTTCCTCTAAAATATTTCATTACATGACAGAGAATATACAAGCTTCCCTCTCACTTGTGCACCGATAGCATCTGAAAAAAAAGAATCTCAAAAGAAAAATCGAAAAGTAACAAAGAGATACACCGTAAAATTTCTCTTTCAGGGGTCCGCACATAACACACAGTCTAACCAGCTCACTGTTCAGCCGTGCCATGATTGTTTGACCTCTGGAGGAGTTTGTGAAATGTGGAGAAGGACCATGAAGGTGGTGTTTTCTACTGATGGAAATGGAAATGATGAGCAACTGCAACTTTATTTATTTTTACCCCAAATGGGCTTTGATCCAGTAACCAAAACTTAACCCAAAGTCATGGACTTAATGGTGTATGTAAATGGAACAGGCGCAGCAACACCATGCAGAGTGTGTGTGTGATTGTGTGTGTGTGAGGAAGAATGACCTTTGCTTGTCAATTTAAAATGTGTTTTAACATGTTTCATTTGCATGGAATTTTAATTTATCACAACCTGTGACTTTAGCTTACAGGTGAGAAGAGGGAAAACAGCAGTGTGTTAGTTTGGAGGTTGTGTTCTCTACAAAAGAATAAAAGGAGGTAATGTCTAGCTTTTATTATTAAGCTAATTATAACGTGTTTTATGATTTGAGCAGAATGTGATGCAATTAACAATATGTTACTGAAGCCGTCAAACTGTCCTTGTTTCAGTCATTTACTGAAATGTGATATTCATATTTATGAAGAAATTAAGTATTTCGATAATAATAATAAAACTAAAAACTAGTTTTAACTAAAGAGTTAAATTTATTAATTCATTATCCAAACCACTTAATCCCAACTGGGATCGCCAGGGAACCAGGGAATAAGCCGGGAACTTACGGGCGCAAGACGGGGAACAACCCTGGGCAGGCGCCAACACACTGCACACACACTCACACAATCACATCTTGCAGTGGCAATTTAGAGTCACCAATAACCCCATATTGCATGCCTTTGGACTGTGGGAGGAAAACGGAGCCCCCGAAGAAAAACCCACACGAACACGGGAGAGCATGCAAACTCCACACAGAAAGGCCCTACGGCTGACCCCGGGATTGAACCCATGACCTTCTCACTGTGAGGCGGAAGCGCTAACCCCTGCGCCACCGTGCCGCAATATGAGTGAACAATTTAAAAATATATAGTAATGGTTAGATTTGGTGTGCGACTTCTGTTTGAGCGTGAAGGCGTAAGATTGATGCTTAATGCGTGAATGTCATGCCAGATGCGTGAGAGTTGGCAACCCTGGTATAGGCAGTTTAGGTGCATGTTTTTTAGATGAAAAGATAATTCTTGATTTGTTGATTAAACACTGTTAAACACACGGAGTGAGCCATGACAGATGATATTAAACAGTCAAATTGTCAAGATTCATACAGCAGCCGTGCTCTCAGTTGAAGCCCCAATAAAATACAAATAAACTGATCTCAGTTCAGGTGTTCGGGACACATGAAGCCACACACATGTGAAGCAAGTTAAAGTAGGATTGTGAAGGTGCAATGACTTTTAAAACAGAAGTTTAAACTGTGTTCAGTTGAATCTGATTGATAATAGCTGGACAATGATTTAAAATGAAGAAAATCTGATATCTGAGGTATATTTCGAAGTAATGTTTTATGCTGCTTTAAGTCGAGGCTCAGACTGAGGTTGTGAATGTGTGTGCTGTTTAAGGAACGGTTCTATTTGTTTGCGACGCTCAACTCATTGCCCACAGTCCATCTAACGGCTACTGATGGTGAATGAGAGCAGAATCATCGTTGCGCCATTTACCTCAAAGCACTGTAATTGACCTTCACTCACACCGACGCCATTAACACTGTGACACGCTACAGTGGCGGGACAAAGGACCAACACCATTAGCAAAGTACGGCAAGGTTAGAAACCTCCTTTACCTTTAGCTCCCCTCCACTTACTCACCCAGATCACAACCACATGTCAGAGTCATTTTCATAACCGTTATTTTAATGCAGGTTTGTGAAGCTCTCTCACTCTTTTATACACACAAAAATCCCAGTGCTGCTCTACATCTGTGTGTATGTTCAGGATACAGTCAAATTTCAATGCACTCAGTGCCCGCTCAGTAATACAAGGTGGCATTACTGGCTGAAATGATAAATACATGAACATGTTAAGCTTTGAAATAAATAACATGGAATCATTAAGAGCTCATTTAAAGGTCCTATATTATACATTTTACCATTAAAATAGGTTTATGAGCTCCACTAAACATGTCTCTGAAGTAGTTTGCTAAAAATACCTCTCAGATTAGCAATTTCTGCCTGCTTTTTACCCCTCTCTTTCAGTCCCTTTCAGAACAGGGTGTTTCTCATTAGTATTCTTAAATGCAAATAAGCCGCTGCTGCCCAGACATGCCCCACTCCAGAACTGCAGCGTAGACAGCATTTGAACTAATATTCGATCTAATATTAAAATTTTTCTTTCGCAACCTGTCACATCCTTTCCTTTGAAAAAATCCAAGGCCTGCATCGTGGAAGTATTTTAGTCGCTTAACTTATGATAAATTATTATTTTGATAAATGTCTGGTTATATGTGCTATAGTGAAAGCAAGTGCAGAGTTTAGCATGTATGGAAACACACAGCTTCAACAGGGCTAAAAACTAAGAGGTGTACAGAAGCCCTGGACCGAAAGGCCACTGAGAAGTCCAGGAGGCTCTGTTCCAGCTACCTACATGTACGTACGAAACAAACCTGAGATCCAAGTCAGTGCTGATCACTGGGACGGTAGCAGACACAAGCTATATTGCATTTTAAGATAAATATGAACAGATTACATATGAGTGTCAGCAACATTTACAAGCCCAAGGACTGAGAATGAGACATCCATCTCTTTCATCAGGAACTCTAAAGACTGACAGTAAAATCCTAATGATCAGACATTGCACGTTAAATGAGGATGACAGAAGTGTATGGCGACGTGAACGATACTGGATCAAAGCAAATTTATACATGATTGTATGATAGCAATTCACTTTTTAAATGTCCACTTCAGTCATAATTTTGAAACGGCTTTTCATGTGAACCATATTCTCAAATTGTTTTCCGTTTACTCCACAGAAGCCTAAAGTAATGATTCTTTTGATGAATCACATGCAAAAATCACACAATCAACATCCACAGAGGACCTAAAACAGAACTCTGATGTACCCCATATACTGCTCAAAAGAGAATGGCTTATGGCAAAATCTGTTTGTGGCAATGATCAAAATAAAAGTCTGATGGCACCGTCTCTGGTGGTGGCACGTATTTCCAAATGTGTGCTGGACTGTGTAGAACATTATTATTACAATATACCATATTGCTTAATATGACGATGTTATTGAAGACGTTCAACTGAAAAACGGTTATCCTCGCTGCGAGGATGTGCTGAAACATTGCCTTCTCCTGGGGGTCCCGTCAGTATAGTCTGATTCCTTTTGAAGGTCCTCGAAACAACTTCACAGCAGCCGATCTCCATGACGCAATGAAGTCTGTAAGTGACATTCATGATATTCGCCGGCTACTGAAATGCTTGGATGCACTATCAGAAATCAAAAAAAGCACTCCAGCTCCAGCACATACTTCCCAAATCTGACTGCCAAGATGAAAAATCTGCAATTCCAAGCGTGAAGGTGTCACCGGTGTCCTTCTCCGACCTGCACATGTCCATCGTTGAGTCTTCACATAACACACTCACGAAACAGAGGGATTTCATTAGAGAGCGGTCAGTGCTGATATATAACACACTGAAACAGGCTCAGCTAATGTTCCACATGAGGTCAAACTGAATGGATGCGTTAGCATTCTCTCCATTCGCACAGGTTTATAGGAGATGGTGGGTGGAGGGTAGACATGCCTGGGTGTGGTTGACTACCCTCTACAGTTCTGTCACCATTCCACTAAACTGATACATCAGCAGCAAGACAGGAAAAGTTGTTTGTCGTAAAAAGTAAGCCAAAGGACGAGCCATACAGCAACATCGTAGATGGACGAAATTCACACGAGAAAACGAAAATTGTTACAAAAGCATATAAATTTGTGCTTTTTTAGTTCAAAGCGACACTCAGCCCAAAGACACCAATTTGGCTGTTAACGAGTGAAGATATGGATTTTAGCGCATTAAAATCCACATTAACTTTCAACCCTTGTTAGCTTCATTAGCGTCTCTTGGCAGAGTGCCCCTTTAACTTTATCTTAGTCTGAGAACTTGCAGTCTTTGTCCATTTGTGTTCTGTGGATCGATATTTATGTAATATATCATATACATGTAAGTCTACAGTTCGGTTCCATTCAGATCGTCAATGTCGCTGAAAAGGGTGTTCGACATGAAGTTCACCTTCACTACATTTGTCCATCTTTCATTTTTGTTGCCACTTTCCTTCTAACACTCTGCTAATCCATCATAGAAGTTCACACGTCCATGTAGTTTGCTTCAAAGTGGAGAGGTAAGACGTTTGAAGGGGCTTGCTTTCACCTCTCATTTGCCCCACATCTTCCCCAATTTCTGAAGAAACGCCATCATCTTTGGTAGCATAGTTGACACTTTGGCGTGTCAGCAACGTGGAAAGGGATGGAAGGGTTACTGAAATATGGATATGAGTGAAAATGGGTAATACGTTATGGTGGCCACATTTAAAGGTCACAGCACGTATATGGGTTGATAACAAATGCTAAATTTGGCTCAACGGAAGATGACAGTGACAAACGTGCTTGAGGAAAAGACAATGGTAGGCATGTAGTATGTAGGGTGACCAAGGAAAATAAGATGAAGTATGAAGAAGGAAACAATAAGAAACAGAGAAGATGAGGGTCAGGGGGTGAGAGGGAGGTTGGAAAAGGGAAGGAACATATCTGGGCAGTGCTTGTTGCTGCCAAGGGGGGCGTCCTGCGTGGTGGAGGGGGTGGGGCGTGTCCCGTCATCTGGAGAGCAGCAAGAAGAAGATGCACAGGAAGCTAACCAACATCGCTCTCAGAGGAACTGGTCGTAGACTTGGGGACAAACCTGGAAGTACATCTGGAGAAACAAACGAAAACAAAAATGTCTCAGTTTAAAATGCAAGGGGTGTTTGGCTCATGAGATTAAGGTGACTAACAGAAAATGTAGGGAGGAGCAACAAACTCTTATCATGGGTGCCAGGTCGAGTGTAGCGGTTGTGTTGCAGTAATCTTACTCTGACTGGGGCTTTGTGGTCTAGGACTCCTCTGAGTGTTAGTGTCTATGAGTTTCTTGTGTCAACACTGACCTGGGTCTCAATGGTGGAAGTGCTGGAGGTAGAATACAACTGGATTTAAACCTATGATCTCTTGGTCCATATATGGGTGTGATTCCACTAGATAACCAACATTCCCAGTGACGCTGGATACTGGATATGAGACCCAATGTGTGATCAGCAACACAGGAAAAGTTCTTTGTTTGAGAAATATTACTTACATTTAGAGGGTAATTACTTATAAAAACATGGCAGATGCTCTTATCCAAAGCGACTTTCATTTCCTTATTGCAGAGACAGTCTATCTGAGGGGTTCAGGATCTTGATAAGATACAGAGACGCTCATCCCTACCACTAGACCACCAGGGGCAGTTGGTGGCATAACGGTAGGGTGTTCGCCCTGTGATTGGAAGGTTGTAGGTTCAAATCCAGGACTGGTAAAGGTACCATGAGGTACCCATGAGCAAGGTACCAAGCCCAAGCACTGCTCCCCGGGGAGCACTTTAATAACTGAGCTATCATGAATGTTTAATATATTAATGCTTATTATAATAAGTAATGTATTGCTTATTATTACTTACCACTTATACCAGCGTTTCCCAATCCCGGTACTCGCGCCCCACCGCTCTGCACAGATTCGACTTTCCCGAACAAACGGCAGAGCTGATGCTACTAATCAGCTAATTAGTAACGTAGGACCAGCGCGCGACAGTGCAGGAAATACGGAAAATGTGCAGAGCGGTGGGGCGCGAGGACCGGGATTGGGAAACGCTGACTTATACAACCATTAACCATTAATATTGACTTTCTGTGAAAGTTGGTTCTTAAAAATTGTCTGGTGGTGGCGTAGTGGTAGACCAAGCAGTTGCGGTTACAAGTCTTCTTCAATCACGCCCCTAGCACTACTACCATTCAGTGACTGAGTGAGTGATTATTTGTCATTGAACACAGCACAACACAGCACACAGTGCACCACAACAAAATGTGACCTCTGCATTTGGCCCATCCGTGAAAGAGCAGTGGGCAGGTAACATGGGCAGCGCACAGGGAGCAGTGCTTGGGGAAGGTAACTTGCTTATGAGTACCTCAGTGATACCTTTACCAGTCCTCGGATTAAAACCGACGACCTTCTGATCACAGGGCGCTACGCTATCAACTGCCTCAAATGTCTGGCAGGATCCCAACTTGTTACAGTAATCAGTAAATGGAAGCTGCTCTCAACTACAGTGCCTGATACATGCAAAGAAATGCAAAAATCTTACTCAACCCTGAAGGGTTCTACACTTTATTCTTGCTCACAGAGTAAAATTGCATTTTAGCACTGAACACTTTTACATACATTGCTGCATTTTGCTTTGCTATGTGATAAACCCCCTGCGTTTAAATATTAACATTAAACATCAGGGCTTGCCAACCCTTTCCCTGGAGATCTAGAGCCCTGCAGAGCTCAAATCCCAACCTTATATAACACACGTGACCCTAATATTCCAGTGTTTACTACGACCTTGATTAGATTCTTCAGTTGTGATTGGTTAAGGGTGGTGTTCATGTCCTCAGGACAGTAAATCTTCAGGAGCAGGGTTGGGATGTGCCTCGTGTATAAGGGATTATGCCTAGTTGGATTTTTGTAAAGAGATTAAGATAATTTATACAAAATTAACGTCTTAATTCTGACATAGATCTACAGTAACAATCATTAGAACACATACTCAAACATTAAAAATAGCATTTATTTCTCAAAATCGTTAAAATCTTCCTGTCTTTATGAGATCCAGCTCATGGTATTTTTCACGATGTAAACACACATGCTGCATTTGTTAGCGTGCACGACTCTCACAGGGAACATTCACTAAAATGTTCCAGCTTAGTTAAATCTTCCCATTTATTACAGACAAAACTTATATTTTAGCTGATGAATAACTAAAACAACCAGCGTTCTACTCACAGTACAACCATTTACTTGATATGTATTTATTCCCGCCATAGAATGTCTCTGCATAATAAAAACTCAGAATATGAATATGAACGTGTTCATGTTCACAGTCTTGTGCAGACATCATTTTGGGAAAAATAAAATGGTTGATTTTGGTGCAGAAGAGCGTGTCTCAACTACTCAGGAACGACGAGAATTGAAGTGATAGGCAGAATCCACAATAACACAGATATTGATAAAATCGTACCAATTCCCAGCCCTAGTAGCTAGGACACACGCCTTTGGACCAAGAGGTAGTGAGTTCAAATCCTACCTTCAGCACCACCATTGGTGGGTTTCTGAGCAAGACCCTTAACCCCAAAATGCTCTTAAGGAAAACTGTCTTTCAAATTTGGAAGTGTACATCGCTCCTACATCTCCTTTTCTTTCATTCTTTTAGGCAACAAAATCCTAAAAACCTACATACGCACACTAAATCTAGTGCCACTCCCCTTGTACCCCCTGCAGCTCCAACACTGGCAACCCACTTGCAGAAAATTCCCAATACAATCCATTACAACCCCGAGCCGATCGCAGCCTTTCACATGCTAATCTATTATTTAGGTGGGGAAAAATCTCCTAACCATGTAATAACCAGGGCCCAGACTTTGAAGTACGTCAGAAAGAGGAAGAGAGGAAAAAAAGAGAGAGAGACATTTTGCTGCACAAAATATGGGAGTTGTGTGGAAGTGGATCTATTAGAGAGGTCAGTAATGCAGAGTGGAATCACGGCTGCTGATATAATGGCTATAAGCGATCGGTTGCGGTTGATGTCATCATCATCACATAGCCTAGGCCAGGCGCTGGAGTGGACCTGTGTGTGGTTTCACTGCTGAAGTGCGATAACGAAGAGCTCGGGGACGCCGGTGTGTAAAAGGAGACCAATTAAAAGCTGTTGTGTTTCAGCAGTAATGATGAATAATGACTTCCTGTACAACTCAGAACTCCTAACACACATACACACGCGCACACACACACACACACACAAATTAAACATGTTTGTGTTGGCGTTCTAATGCAATATTTCATTCCCATCTTCTTAGTGTTCAGAGGCACACCTTTCCTCTCTTTCTTCCTCAACATCCCATCTCTTTTACATGCAATCTCACACACACACACAAATACACACACAAACACACAGCTGCGTTTTAGCATTGGTTAGTCAGGATCTCATAACGCCATAAAAACCTGCTGCTGCTGTCTCCCACACACAAATGCACACACAGAGCAACATTTTGCTATTATTAGGTCCTCATAACGCCTAAAAAGACTGCTCTCTGTCCCTCTCTTATACATACTAAACTGGGTTTAAACAAATTATTTTTACAATGTTATTTTGATAATAAATACTTTTGCATATACATGTGGTGTGTAATTAGGGGGCCATGCAGTGGAACACTGCGTGGAACCCTATCGGAATCGTGCTGATTTTTTTTTTTTTTTTCTGCCTTAAAACGCGTTGTGGAGAAAAAACTGTAAGACCTACAGCTTTGAAATTTGGCAGGTAGGTCTGGTACCCCACCCACTACTGAGGCAAAAAAAAATTGCACCAACATAAGCTATTTTGCGTTTTTCAAAAAAAAAAAAAAAGCATTTTGCCTAATAACTTTTGAACCGTAGCTCCGATTCTCAAAAATCTTATATCAACATATTCCTTGGGTCAAGATGAATCTTTATAGACCCTCACATCTATTTTCGCCATATTGGATTTCTCACTAATTTGCATAATATGCAAAACCATCTCTTGCGAACTAGTCCCTGGATTTTTATCCAATCTGCATGCAACTGGTATCATTTGAATCCCAAGACACTCTTCTTTAATAATCATCAAGCACATTTTTAATTTAGGTCTTCATTTGGCTGTAATATGCAAATAAATGTGGTGAGCTTGGCATAGGACTGCAATGCCACACACTGAGTGTCATGGAAATCCGGCTCTGGGTGGGCTACAGCTTTGAAATTTGGCAGGTAGGTCTGGTACCCCTCCCACTACTCAGGCAAAAAAATTGCACCACTCTGCCAGTAGTTATTTTGCGTTTTGTCTAATAAGTTTTGAACCGTGGCACCCTAGATAAAAGGATGAAACGTGTCATTTTTCAACGTCTGTCCACTTCTATTTGTCAAAAACTGAAAAACTGCAAACTGCATGGCCCCCGTAATCATTGCTTGCAGTTATATTTATTACATTGTTTTAGTTAGGACAACAGTTTTTAAGTCAAGTATCTCCTTAAGCATAACAGAATAATCTCAGTCATGTATACAGACATTTTTTAAAGCATTATTTTCTGTATTCTGTTTTAAAAAGACTATTGGATTTGTATCGTATCAACAGATATCCAAATCTATGATATTGGTATCGTGTCGGACATAAAAAATGTAATACTCTAAAAACTCAGATTAAAATTTTGCTATTATTTAAGGGGTGGGAGCTATCAGGACCTCATAACACCCTTAAAACCTGCTCTCTGTCTCACACATGCATTTAAGCACACAGCACACACCACAGACTCACAGCATTTTGATATCAATTTAAGGATAGAGGACAATCAGGACCTCATACTGCCCTAAAACAACTGTTCTCATCGCACACACACACCACATTATGCATGCAAGCTGCCAACAGTAAGGCTTTAATAAATAAAGAGTAGCTTTATGTTTAAGGGATCAATATTGTTTTTATCAGGGGTTTTTTCAGAGCATGTGGCAGTAAATCAATACAAGTGTAATACGTTCTTATGCCACCCTTACAGTACAACACACACAAATCACGTGACTGGGACTGTCCTGTATCCTGTCCTAACCGCTCAAGGACCTTTCAAAGAGGTTGGGAGTTTGAGGCTTGGTTCTGGAATGTTTTCGCTTGGAAGTACATATGTATGTGTGTGTGTTTGTTGCAATGTGTCCTATATGATCTTGGCCAATTATACAGAGCGATCATCCAGCAAACTCACAGATCCAAGTTCTCAATTTTTAAACCCACTGGGGTCTCATGCTGCTTTTTATCTAATAAAAATCTAAGAAATATCACATATGAAAAAGAAAATATGGAAACAAGACTCCTCTTATAAAGAGTTTATAATCTGGTTGTTAATTAGGTTGTAGACAGCTGTAATAAGCAGTGATAAACAAGTTATGACTGTTGTAATACACGGATGCTGCCGTGAATCCTCCATAAAAGATTTGGAGTGGTCGACAGGTTCAGATGTTAAACACGTATAAAGCGAATATCTCCCGAGAGCTGCCTTTGTGTCTTTCAGCTTTGGGATTTCCGCTCCTGAAAGCAATCCCCATCCGTTTCCAATCATCGGCTTTTGTCTGCGACTACTCAAGTCTGGTCGGCGAGCGGAAAACCCGGCGCAGAAATCGTGCGGCGTGAACTCAGCTCAAGAGACTTCATTTCTGTGTGTAGTGTGTTTCAGTGCCTTTTCACACTTTTCATCTTTCGCAACGTTGAGCTAAACATCTTACTCAAGGACGTAAGAAACGGAATCTCAAGCGCTGGAATGTGCCGGAATCCCAGCAACGTGAGCAGAGAGGATGGAGTGAAAAGGAGAGAGAGAGAGAGAGAGAGACAGAGAGTAGATGTGATGTGAGACTATAGGAGAGGAGAGAAGAGGAAATGAAAGAGGGGAAAGGAAGAGGAGAGCTGATGCGATGTGAGAGAGGAGAAAAGAAGGGAAAGAAAGAGTAGAGATGATCTGAGAGGCGGGTAAAGGAAAGGAAAGAGGGGAAAGGATGAGTGGAGTTGATGAAAGAGGAGAGGATAGGGGAAGGAAAGAGGAAAGAGGGAGAGGAGAGGTGATGCGAGAGGAAAGGGAAAAAAGGAAAGGAAAGCGGGGAGAAGAAGAGTACAGGTGATGTGAAAGCAGAGGAGAAGAGAGGAGAGGAAAGGAGAGGAAAGAGGGGAGAGAAAGAGCAGAGGAGATGTGAGAGGAGAGGAAAGGAAAGAAAAGGAAAGGAAAGGAAAGGAAAGAGGGAGAGGAAAAGAAGAGGTGATGTGAGAGGAGAGCAGAAGAAAGCAGAGGAAAGGAAAAAGGGGAGAGGAAGAGAAGTGATGTGAGAGGAGAGAAGATGAGTGGAGATGAGAAGAAGAGGAGAGGTGAGGTGAGATGAGAGGACAGGCATGAGGTGAGGTGAGGTGAGGGGAGGAGAACAGATGGGATGAAAAGGGGAGGAGAAGTATGAGGTGAGAAGAGGAGAGAGTAGAGGAGAGGAAGTGGTGGATGATTTGTCTTCCAGGTATATTATGAAGGTGTGAAGTCAGTACACATATCCTGAGCGTGCAGCCTCATGGGACAGAGACTGAGCACTGTAAACACACACACACACACACACACAGTTTCTCTCTCACTGTGCACAAACCTTTACACTCTTTCTTTCTCTCCCTCCCCAACTCTCTCTCTCTCTCTACACACACACACACACACACACAACACTACACAGTAGTATACAGACTACTCAATATACACAGCACAAATAACACTCTCTTTTTGTCTCTCTCTAGAGCACACACAAACGACTACACCGATCTTTCAGTGCACACACACCAATACACTCACACTCAGACACACACACACATGCACACACACACACAGTAGCTGACCTGCAGGAGTTAGAACAGTACCCCCCCCCTCCAGTGACTGAGAGCCCCATCACCGCTTCTGATCCTCATCATTAATCTGCCTTTGTCCCTCCTCCTCCTCCTCCTGTAAGAGCTCGGCTCTGCCGCCCCGTTACCCAGCATGCCCGGTGGTCAGGTCTGTGGGCGGTGCGACCAGGTACAGGTGTGTGGGCAGCACCAACCTCCACACAGGTGACGTAACACACTCCTGCTGTTGAAGCCTCAGGACGGGAACGGCAGAACGGTGCCAAAATATAACAAATATTCACACTCATATACAGTAGTGAACTAAAAGTCTAGAGCAGCCTCGCAATTCTTCATAATCTGCCTTCAAGGAGCCAGTGTTTTTACAGCTTTTTTGCAATCATTTTGACACTTCTGTCAACATCGTGTCTCAACACCATGCCCACTTTTTCAAAACACTTCATAATGTGAGTTTAATGCTAAGGGTCGACTGATTATCGGCCGGACTGCTTATCAGGCACCGATATTAGGCATTATGCAGATTATCGATATTGGTGTTTAATTGTGACCTTTAAATTTGACTATATTAAGTCATTACAAGGTGTGCTACTGTGGCTACACTGCTGTGTCTTCTCTCTCTACCGTTTGCTCTCGACTCACTGCTTCATTTAATGATTGTCTCTGATTGGCTATATGTCACACAAGTAGTAGCAAATCAACGCTGAAGCCTTGTTATCACTCACACACAAGTGCAGCGGAAAGCTCTGAGAAGGAGACAAGGAGAGAGGAGAGTTTAAGCTAAGCTTGGAGTTTGTAAAATTCAACATTTTGACCGATTTAATTTTTTGCATATCGGTTCCAAATATCAGTTGTTGGTCCCGTTAACTAGAAATAAGTGGTATCGATATCAGCCCTGAAAAACCAATATCGGTCGACCTCTACTTTACACATCTGAACCAAGATGCACAAAAACCACCAAAACACTTTAAAATTCACTCAAAAGTGACTTGTGCTGCTATAACAACAGAATACACTAAGGTGCTCACACTTGTCACCTAAAGTACAATGATGGCAATGGTGGTCTAGCGCTTAGGATACTCGCTTCTGAACCAAGAGGTTGTGGGTTCGAAACCTACCTCCAGCATTAGCATCATTGAGTCCTGGAGCAAGACCCTTAACCCCTCTGAAAGTGGTAAAAAGAAGTCGGACTGGATAAATGCCGCAAATGTAAATGTAAAACGAATGAAGTTGGAGCACTGCATAATGCGAATATGACACCTCTTACAGTTAATATAGTATTTAAACTAGTGAAAGTGAGTGATTATTTGTCATTGTGAACACACCAGGGCATAGCACACAGCACACCCCAACAAAATGTGACCTCTGCATTTGACCTATCTGTGAAGGAGCAGTGGGCAGCTTATGGGAAGCCCGGGGAGCAGTGCTTGGGGACGGTACCTTGCTCACGAATACCAGCGTGGTACCAGAATTCGAACCGGCAACCTTCTGTTCACAGGATGAACGCCCTAACAATTCTGCTACTAACTGGTCCATGTTCAACTTTACGTGCAATATACTGTAAAAGTACATTTTTCATACATTTTATATAAAAGCAATGCAAATGTATTCTCATTTTAGCTGACAAAAACTCTAATTTTGAGGAAAATAAAAATAAATGAGAATTCTCTCAAGACCTTTGCCAAGTTCTGCATCAACTCTGAAATGCTGAGCAAAAACGAGAGTTCATTTGTTCCAAGCCTAAAATGATCTTAATTTTTCACTGCTGCCAATTAAATATTTTAAACCTATATAGTGTTTCGACCTTTTTCTGTCATGCTGACGCAGCTGCAGTGAGATGATGTGTGCTGTAATGCTACACTGGGGAATGGGTCATGTCGTTCTTTAAGTCATTAATAGAACATAAGCGGATGACTTAAAAACAACACATGTTGGGGGATGTCAGAACAAAAGAGTGCACGGGACAAACGAGTGGAATGTTGAGTTTGTGCTGATATCAGGATCAATCCACACTAGAGAACAGCAATGTAAATGGCCACCTGTTTCTTATGTATGAAACCATGTCGACAAGTATTACATCTTATCTTTAAGTCCAGATCTCTAAACTGGAGTACTATAGCTCCCTACTTACTTGCTATCCTTCTTAGAAAGCAATTAAACCACTCCAGCAAATTCAGAATGCTGTCGTAAGATGAGTCTACCATGTTCCAAAATTCTCTCGCACTACTGCACATGAAGGATATGGCTTCAGGTATCTGCCTGCATTAGATTTAAACCGTTAAATGTTAAAGACTCTAAAATGGTCCAGTCCTCCTTCCTTATTGGTCATTGATCAAACCGCTTGTCACTTCCCATCCTCTCAGAGCTTTAAGCACTGGGGGATTCGTCTTGACCTCCCACTTCTCAAAAGAAGAGGAAAACTCATCCATCAAGACTACTCAGTCCTGGCAACTCAATTGGAGGAAGTACCAGACCTGCTGAGTCACTCGCTGTCTTCAAACATCGTCTGAAGACTCACTTCTTACCTAGGAGACTAGCTGCAGTTCACACTAACATTTATTTTACTGCAAATTAGTAGTTGTGGTCAAGACCACCTAAACCGAGACCAAGTCCTGACCTAGACCAGAGTGTGTCGAGACCGAGACAAGACCAAGACTCGAAAGGGCCGAAACCAAGACGAGTCCTCTTTGTCCGTCTGCATGACAAGACTGAGTACAAAGACGGCCGAGTCCGAGACAAGAACAAGACCTTCAAAAACCAGTCTCGAGATCGGTGTCTATAACACTACTAAAAATGTAAAATGATCTCTCCTGCAATCAGTGGACCTTTGTAGTGACGTAGCAGCTTTAATTTTTTGTAATCTTGATGCAGATAACATTGTGCTGCTCTAATAGCATCTCAAAAAGTATTAACAACAACACTGGCAGTAATTACTTGACTTGCAGCTCTTGATTTTAATATAAAGAACAGGTTCTCTTGTTGAACGACAAGAGCTTTAGGCATATACCATAAACTGTAATTTACAGAAACATTCTCAAAAGTTTTTACTCTAAACGTGATCGTATATAACTAAGTTCTTTGCTGAATAGTTGTTACCAAACAGAGATCTGAGACACATCTGAGAATAAGGTGCCCTTTCATTCTCAGATACTAACAGATTTCACAATGCAACTAGTCAATGCCTCACTCTTACTGTTGTAACCAAGAACAAGCTCAGGTTGACCTGACCTGCTCACATTATAAGCTACTTCTGCTCTATCTTTGAGACCAAACAAGAGCAAATGCAACAGTCTGAAGATCACTGGTCAGGAAGGAAAACATGAAAGAGGAAAGACTGCATGGGTCAGTAGATGCTGAACCATATCACACATCCTAAACATACCAAGTAAATATTTCATCTTGTTATTGAGAATTAACTAGAGCTAAATGAAGTATACATTCAGCATACACTCATGTCATCTTATAAGATTATTTCGCAAATACAAGGTAACCAAAAAAGTTCCTGCCATTTTTGACCTTGCATTGGAAGAAGCCATCACTGAGATGGAAATAAGTGTCACGTTCCAGCAAAGTGGTCGAGATGGGAGTGGGGACATTGACCTTGTCCTATGCATAGCATTTAACCTGTGCAGTCGCTATGCAGTCGGGTAAGGGCAAAGAGAAATGGAGGTGTTGAAGCTGTTCATTCAGGGTTGCCTGCCTTATGATTTTTAGGTGGACCTGTACACAGCCGAATCAAGTCGTCAAATTCGTCAAGCCTTTGGGAAAAATTCTGCCAATGAACACACCACCAGACATTGTTTCCAGAAGTTCAGGTCGAAAGATCTGTCCCTTTAAGAAAAAAAATTGAAATAGCAAAAACGTTTTTGGTTACCTTGTAAGTATCAACATTATATAGATTCTAGAAATCAATAGTCCACCAGATAGCATTTAGTGTTTTGATTGAGTGCAAATTGATCTGAATACTTGCCTTAAGATAGTAATTAGACTTTGACAAAGAAAAAATACACACTATTTTCCTGAAGTGTGTTTAAATGTTAAAGCAAGAGTCTTGAGCCAGATGGTGATCAGTGACGTTTAATCTGTTCCAAGCCTGAAGCTGACTTTCAGGAGATGTGGGATGGAATGAAGTGAATATAAGACCAATAATTTATAGCAATGTCCTTTATGTGTGCTTGTTTATGTTAGTCTAGCCTGATGTGATGAACCTGGATCTGTCTGTATTTAAACCTTTTTCTTGCGTGTTTTTGGTTTGGCTTCTATTATTTTATCATTAATGTTTAATAATACTCCGTCCATCCTGCACCTCTCTGTTTGTCTGTTATCGTGATGTCCTTAGCATATTTGTAAAAATGGCACATTCAAGGTTTATGGTTAATGTACACAGTGCTCCACTACACATTAAAGGTAGACGCAGTAAGAGTTTCAAGCTGTAATATCAAGTAAAACGTACGGTACCTTGCCCAGCTTCCTTTTCAGTGCCTGTTTCAATAATTCAGTGATGATGTGAAGTTCTCACTCACTGTCCCTACAGCACTGCCTTCATTCGTGCTATTCAAATGAGGTGCTTTAGGATGTAAAGGCGAGTGATAAATACATAATGAGATTGGCTTAGACTTCAAGTTCCAATTGGTCAACTGCCACCAGCTTGGGTATGAAGACACGCTCATTTGGTTAAAGGTAAAAGGTGAATCAAGTTATTAGCCTCAATTAGACCCTTAAGATTAATGCCCCTCTTTTCATGTTATAAGGCCTCTTCTCTCCACTGTTTATCCAAATTGCAATACAATTATTTAGTGGCTTTTTAGTTACTATGAGACAAGAGGACACTAATTCAGAAGCCATTCTGGTGGATGTTTCCCAAAAGCGTAGTTGCTAACGTATTACTAACTACATTAGCAACACTATGTTATCTGCTTATGTACACTACATTAGTTGCTAATGTACATTATGTTAGTTGCTAATGTACACTACGTTACTTGCTAATGTACACGTTAGTTGCTAATGTACACTCTGCTAGTTGCTAATGTACACTACGTTACTTGCTGATGTACACTGTTAGCTGCTAACTAACAGTTAGCAGCTGCTAGCTGCTGTGAGTGTATACACTACATTAGTTGCTAATGTACACAACGTTAGTTGCTAATGTACACTACGCTAGTTGCTAATGTACACTACGTTACTTGCTAATGTACACTGTTAGCTGCTAATGTACACTACATTAGTTGCTAATGTACACTATGTTACTTGCTAATGGACACTGTTAGCTGCTAATGTACACTACATTAGTTGCTAATGTACACTACATTAGTTGCTAATGTACACAACGTTAGTTGCTAATGTACACTATGCTAGTTGCTAATGTACACTACGTTACTTGTTAATGTACACTGTTAGCTGCTAATGTACATTACGTTAGTTGCTAATGTACACTACGTTACTTGCTAATGTACACTGTTAGCTGCTAATGTACACTACGTTAGTTGTTAATGCATACAACGTTAGTTGCTAATGTACATTATGTTACTTGCTAATGTACACTACATTAGTTGCTAATGTACACAATGTTAGTTGCTAATGTACACTACGCTAGTTGCTAATGTACACTACGTTACTTGTTAATGTACACTGTTAGCTGCTAATGTACACTACGTTAGTTGCTAATATACACTATGTTAGTTGCTAATGTACACTATGCTAGTTGCTAATGTACACTATGTTAGTTGCTAATGTACACTATGCTAGTTGCTAATGTACACTATGCTAGTTGCTAATGTACACTATGTTAGTTGCTAATGTACACTACGTTAGTTTAACTATTTAACATAATTAGCAACTATACTTTTGGGAAACACACCCCGGTTATATCATCTGCTAAATGCACTGATTCTTACATTACATTTCATTTAGCCTTTAACTATTCTGGCCTTCATTTCAAGAAAAGTGGCCTCTGTGATCTTACTCAAGGATTTTGAAAAACTTAGCAGTATAGCTGTTGAGAAATAACTCGATGAAGGATATCCGGAAGACAAAAAACCTGCTCATATTCATTTTTTTAAATAGAAAATGTTAATACAATTAATAGAAAAGAGTTAAACAAAGCAACGCAACAGCTGATGCAAGCTGTGATCAGCGTAACTGCGTAATGTGAGTGTATACGGCATGAAAGCAGATGTAATGCTTGATGAGATTATTTATTCCCCCTACACTGCTCAGAAATTTAGTTACATCATTCCTGCATTCTCCTTCATGATGCCAGTCTGTGCAGATTCTCAGCAAAGACTCTGAACTTCGGCAGTTAGAATCTGATCGCCGCTTAGCGTTCGTCAGCATGTAGAAAAGAACACAGCCCTGCAGCATTCATATATGTAAGATCATTATTAATTATGTATATTAGGGGGCATGAAGTGACTAACAGTGACACAGAGTACAGCGAACAGTCTTGCTCTCGGCTGGAAAAAGCCAAGGGTGACGAGTGAGTGTGAGTGCGATGGAGGGCGACGGCGCGCTGGACCGCTGCCTGCTCCCTCTCAGCGTTTTTGGCACGGTCCCCTTCCTGTCGTCGCCGTGCCCGTTTTGATACCCATCCCGTGCCAAGTGAGTGGGCTGCGGGGGGCCGAGTTGGGGGGGGCGTAGTTGGCACGGGCCGAGCTCCTCTGGCTGGGCGTGCAGCTGCCTCTGTGCCCCCCTGCACTGCACGGCTTCAGCGTGCCACTGACACGCCTGGCACAGCTACAGCACCAACCCGGCTTAACACCGAGCGGCAAGAATCACTGCTGCTACGCTTCGGTTACTGTCAGTCTAAACACCCTCAGTCTCTCACTCTCTTTCTCCCTCTCTCATTGTCTGTCACTTCCTCGCTCATCTATCTGCAAGTGCCGCTCTCCTCTTCTCTCTCTTCCTTCTCTCTTGCTTGTAGGTGTTCCTATTTTATCAATCTCTGTCCTTCTCACACATTTTCAGGGCTTTTTCCTCTCTCTTACCGTTCTTTAATTTCTGATGGTTTATATGTCTCTTCTCATCTCTCTCTCCGTCTTTTACACTTTAGTTTCTTAGTGTTGGTCTTTCGCTGCATCTCTCTGTCTTGCTGTCTGTCACTTCCTCGCTCATCCATCTGCAAGTATCTCACATTCTCTCTTCCTTTGTTCTCATGCGTTTGTAGCTCTTCCTGAATATGTTTCACTTTTTTCTCAATTTCTCTTTATCGCCTTTATTGTTCTCCCTCTCTCTCGTTCTCTTACACTGCCGCTCTATATCTCTGTCTTTGTTCCTTAATTTCTAATGGTTTCTATGTCTCTTCTCCTCTCTCTCTCACTCCTTCACACTCTAGTTTCTTAGTCTAAGAAACTTAGGCTAAGTCTAAGTTCCTGAATACATTTCTCTTTTTTCTCATATTCTCTTGGTTTCTCTCTATAACCTTTATCTCTCCCCCTCTTTCTCTTACAGTAGCTTTATTTCTCTTTGGTCCTTAATTTCTGGTTACATTTACATTCACAGCATTTACCAGATGCTCTTATCCAGAACCACTTAAAACAGTGCTTTGTAGTACACGAATACAGTTCGTTGATCAGTAAAGCTATGGTTAAAATCAACAACTGTCATTAAAAGCAATGTACCACCCAGTAAGTGTTAGGTAAGTGTAAGTCTCTCTTGGTGTCTCACTGTCTCTCGCTCTTTATCTCTTCATCAAGGTGTATATGTCTCTCTTGTCTTCTCAGGACTCAGGCCGAGACCACAACTCTGTGTATATTTCTATTAATAAGCGGTTTACTGTTGGATTGGATAACTTCTGACTGCACTCAAGTGCAACCAATGATGTTACCGCCGACCGCGGTTACCTGCCCTGCCCCTTCACACATGCGCATGATCACACATGAACACAGGTGAGGTTGTGGTTGTCTGGGAAAGAAGTCAGGAAAATTGGATATGATCAAATTTGGCTGTCAATACCACAAAGAATTCATTATGTGACTCACCAGGGAAAAAAAAACCCACGACAGTGTCTTGTTTCTGCCGTACTGTGATAATGGAGACGACTGGTTTGGACAACTTCCAGTGTTTGAAAAAAACAGTTTCTCACCAGTTTCAGGCAGTTTCTCCTGCTTGCACTTTCCTTTGGTGACGGAGACGTCATCGATGGCGATGTCCCCTTCGAAACTTTCCCCACGGATGCCCTCGAACACCACCTGCAAATCAAACACGGCTTTCAGCAAGACGTCCGCCTCTTTCATCACATACAAAAACAGTGCAGCAATAGCAAGGCGGCACCAAATCAAATGTTCAATCCAACAGCGGTGGAGAGAGAAAAACAACAGCAGCACTTTAATTTTATTTGATGTTCAAGTGTATCTAAAAGAACAAAAATCCAAGAAATATATTGAGGACTGTAACTAGAACTAGAATTCACGAGTTTGTTCTGAGCATTTGAACGATCAGAGATGATAAGAATTAGATGTCATTAAGCAAAGAGCTCATAATTAAAAGTGTCAGGACTTCTACAACTATTAATGCTAAAAAAGATCTCTCTCTCTCTCTCTTACTCTCTGTCTCTTTTACTCTCTGAGCCTCTCTCTCTCTTTCTCGCTGAGTCTCAGAGTCTTTCTCCCTTTTTCTCTCTCTTTCTCACCCTGAGTCTCTCTCTCTCTTTCTCGCCAAGTCTATTTCTCTTTCTCAGTGAGCCTCTCTTTGTTTTCAACTTCTGGGTAGTTTTCACGTCAAACAAAAACTGTCGAAGTGAACCAGGAGCGCTTTGTGTTCATAAGGTGCGAGTTAAACTAACCAGATGTGGTCTCAAATCGGTTCGTTTCAGAGCGGTCTGAGTTCGTTTGGCGTGTTCACATATACGTAAAAAATGCTGACTAATCGATCTGAGTTCGCTTTAAGGGCTGAAACGGACCAAGTGTGAAAACACCCTGAGTCTTTCTTTCTCGTTGAGTCTCTCTCTCTCTCTCTCTCTCTCTCTCTCTCTCTCTCTCTCTCTCTGTATCTCTCTCTCTGAGTCTTTCTTGCTCTACGTAACTTAGTCTCTCTCTCTCTCTCTCTCTCCTTTGCTCTTTCAACCTCTTTTCCGTGAGTCTCTTTCTTTCACTTTGAGTCTTTCGCTCTCTCTGTCTCTTTCTTGCTGAGTCTTTCTTTTTCTCATTGAGTCTCTCTCTCTCTCTCTCTCTCTCTCTCTCTCTCTCTCCTTCTCTGAGTAAACTAACCATTAACTCTTCCCTTCCTCACCACGCGTTCCACAAGTCCCGCTACACAAAGCTAACCCTGCCCCCTTTCGTATTTGATTGACAGCTTAATTACATTACTCAAGCTCTCCTGCGCAAGGCTAATCACCAACGCGGCGCTAACTCTGTCCTACAGTAACGCGCGACATCGCTCAGCCGCTAGGCTCCTGAACACAACGGCCAGCAGATTGATGAAAGGAAAGAAGGGAGTTCGATACGCTTTCACTTCCCCCCCAAAACTGTTTATCAGGGGAGCGCGAGTCCATTCATCGCCGGCCACTCCGAAACCCGGGGCACTTTTACGGCCTGCGAGAGGCTTTATTTCCCCCGATAGAATCTGATCCGCGTTCTCCAACACCTTGATTTTCGGTCTAATTCCGAGCTGCTCTGATATTTAATTACATCCAAAGCAGCTTTGTCTTAACATCGACTTTAGAGAGCCGTTTAAAAAAGGCCAGCGATTTAATCTTTTTATTAATTTTGAAAGTTAGCTTCCCTGCAGGGGAATTAAAGCAAACAAACATCATAGATTTGAAGTTTGTTCGTGAAACCCAGCCTTAAGGGATCCAAAACACCACTTAAACTTGTCCAAAGTTCAACAGCTCGTTATGGAGAGGGATAGGAAAGTCTGTTAACACATTTCTGCTCTTGAATTAATGATCTAATTTGAGCTTCTCTAAAACTTAAAGAGGCTTGAATACCCGAATATCTCCTGCCCCAAGTCTCTCCGCAAAACCTGGATGCTACGTACACACCAAGAGCTACTAAAGTTGTAAAATTGCTGAAGACACTCAAAAAGCATAGCAGACAAAAAAAAATTGCTTTTGTCGCTCATGTCATCATTCAAACCTTCGATCTCGCTTAATGGAGCCGCATGCTTGTAGCCAGTGCGACAGCAAGCTAGCTGTATAGTTGCTGTTGCCGAGCCCAAAAAACGATATGAGGTACTCAAATACAAGAGGCTAATTGATCAAATTACAGCCAAGAACAGAATTACATCAATTACGTAAACTTTTGTAGTTTAGTAAAGTTAACGAATATACTGTGCAATAATAATGCGAAGCAGCATTTTACTCAGACACTTCTTACCATGTCTGTGCTTTCTCATAATGATCTCTGAAGGTGAAAAGAATCGGATCATATAAGACAGGGTGCTCTGCGATCGCTATGATCAGATCAGAACAAAAGTACGGTAGGAACCAAAGTTTCTGAGTTTGTTCTCTGAGATCCCTGCAAGCGAAGAACGTCTACATTTTGATTGGTTGCCTAGTTTGCATAATTTTAAGTCTTCAACATTCAACATTTTTTTGTCGCTTTAGTCGCCCAAACTCGACGCTTTTGTTGCTCGTCGCTTTTGTCAATAGAAAGTCAATTACATCCGGCGATTTTACAGCTTTAGCAGCTTGTGGTGTGAACGTAGCATTGCTGCTTTTAATCAGTTATGGTTTACAGCGGTTACGAGAGAGGAAGACAAAGAGAGAGGGATGAAGGAGGTGCTCCAACATTGGACATTCAAACAAGCAATGTCTTAAAGACAGACTGCCACATTGAACCAAATAAAAACATCTGTCTCATATTTGGGGATGTTTTGTTGCATGTGAAAAATATAATGTATTAAATTTCCATTATTGTACCTACTGTGCACATCATTCAAATGCGGAGATCACATTTTATTGTGGTGCAACAACAGAATAAAAAGTAAACATTTGTAGAGAGAAAAATGAAAGAACAAAATTATGGAAGCAATAATTTCACAGGATTACAATCTTTACTAAAAAAACCTCACAGGGTTTCATGTAACTTTAATTAAAACCAACGCTGAAGCATCTGCATGAGGCTATTTTAGTCAGGTGACTGAAACCCGCACACACACATACATACATACGTGCTTAGCGCTGTGTGAGCCTCCAGCGAGTGTGTGCGAGTGTGTTTTGTGTCATATTTGTATTCATGACACTAAGTGAAGTGTGAGCCTCTTGAAGAGTTTGAGTGCGTCTTGTTAAGAGCCCTTCACACCAGACACAGAAGCGAGACAAGGCCGAGGTCAGGCCTCCCGACCCCTGCTGACCGCCGAGCAAATGTCTCCGGGAAAACACTCCTGACCTCTGAGCTCACCAGCCAATCCAATTATACACACACGCACACACTTTCTTACAAAGCCGCTTCTGCCTCTTTCCCGGCCCTTAGCTTAATCTCTTACCTATGTCTCTTTTAACAAGGGAAGGAAAGGATAGAGGTGGTGGGGGAGGGGGACGAGAGAGGACTGAAAAGCAGGAGCCCCGTTGCCACGGGCGCCGCGGGTCAGTAATAGACTGCCCTTCTCATTTGTAAGGTGGGCTAATTTGATGTGGTTAAGGGTGACGGCGCGGCCGCAAGCGCAACGACTAAGCCCGGCCTCTTTCTCTCTCTCTGTCTCTCTCTCTTTTCTCTTTCCCCTTTCTTTCTCTTTTTCACCTCGCTAATTGGATGACGAGGCGACCTCACGGGAGACGGAAGGAGGGACAGAGAACGTAACAGGAAAGTCACATAACGTAAGGTAACGGACTCATTTCGGAAGCTGCATCTCGACCTCGTGTTTGACTAGGAAGCCGACACGCCAACCTGCGATTAGCCTCCGTCAACAAGGCTGGGAAGACAAAGCGGGTAAACACATAAATATACTCGCACCCCTGCGCTGTAGCGTCCTCGAAGACGCCGGCGGTAATTGGCAGAAGCTTCCCCCCGCTTTCGTACGTGTTTATTCCTTTCCTTTAAGCGCATGCAAAAAATCCTGGTCGGCTAATAGGCCAAAAGCGAGGAGTGCATTAGTGGCTTTGACCTCATTATGGAGAAGGACCTCACTAGCGCCTGCGCAGCCACACACACATGAACACACACACACATTTCCGCGCCCACGTTAACAGACTCGGGGAACTGAAGGCTAATGCAAGAAAGCCATTATTCTCAGCGTTCGAGTGCCCTGAGTGTACGGCAAGCGTACGGGTTGCCATTTTTAATGGAGCGGAAGGGAGTCGCTGGGCTTGTTTGCGAAAGTGAGAAAGGAAGGAGAAAGAGAGAGAGAGAGAGAGAGAGAGGGGGAAACGAAAGAGGGAGGGAGGAGTTAATTAGTGCCTCTGGCTGCTGAAGGTTATGAGTATGTTGTGGTGAAACTGAATGTCTCTGGGGTATTCTTACCAACGTCCGGCTGTGGAAAAACAGAGCCGAGATAAGAAGAAGAAGAAGACGACGGAGATGGAACATGCCGGAAAAAGAAGAAGAAGCGGGGAATGAATGGAGAGGTTTGAGCGAGGCACAGGGAGAGAGAGGTTAATGGAGGGAAACACAAAGCGACAAACAAACTCGGAGGACCCGAGTTCAGCAAAAGAGACCACCAAAAAAGAGGACGGGTAAAAGAGGAAAAACAGAGGGAGAACAGCCTGAATGCGCTTTAAGACAGCATGGAAGTGGAGCATGTTTTTTACACCCACTCCACACCCCTCCATCTCTTTTTGCTCTTTTTGCTCCCCATCTTTTCAGAAAATCGTAATTAAGCACGGCTAATTACTGACCCTCCCTTGCTCCCCGCACTCCCCTTTTGTCGAGTTCTTTGCGCTTTTGTCGCCATTCTGTCTCCCAGGACGGCACAATATTAAAAAGCGTAGACGGAGAGAGCGACAGAAGCGCTTCCGAGCACTTTAATACCGCCACTGATCTCCCCTCCTGATGCAAGGAGGCCCTTGGGGGGTCGACTTTGATGCCGCTGGCAATGACGCCGGCCACGGCGCCGAGAATTGTGGGTAAAGTCAGATCTGCGTTGTTATTTTTTCGCCAAGACGAACCTGGCCAAAATGAGGCAAAAAAACTCCATCAAACGTCCATAATTTCATCTGCTCTGATATGAAATATATCTCGTTTAGGGTTGCACGATACTATCGGAATCTTATTGGCATTGGCGCGATGCTTAGATTTGCCTGATATTTGATGATGCATTTATAGTACGTCGGAAATGTATCGCTTGTGGCAGGCACGTCCAAAGTCTAAGGTTGGATTTTATACAGCCCGCACCTGTCTTAAAATGTATGGACTTATTTTGTGTCATTATTCTGAGCATACAGTGGAACGTTAGCGAGCAAAATGCACTTAATAGTATAGCAGGTAAGGCGCTCTTATCATACATTTCTATGCGGTAGTACGCATCTCAGGAAATAGCTGGGGTTTTAGCTTAACGGCTTTCTACACACTAGGTAGTGCACATGGAGTGTAACACGTGCATGTGACATGTGACTTGTTACACTATATAGGGCGGGAAGTGACATCAAATAATGTGCACTACGCTGGACATCTCAACTCTGCTTTCAAGCTCGCTTGACTTGGCGCTGTGTATGAAACATCAGAACTATGGCGTTATTTTTGGTGGGTTTTTGTTGCGTAATATATTTTCTTTACACGCTCAACTCTGCCTTCCTCTATCGGCATCGTTATCAGTATTGGCACATATAAGCGTAAAAAATCTTAGATATCGGTATCGGCCAATAATTCCCTTATCGTGCATCCCTAATGACGTTTCTTAGATAATTATTTTAAACTGCCATTTTAACCAGAACCAGAATGTGCCGAAGTGCCAGTTTATCTATTAAACAGAACGTCATGGGGATTGTGCCCCCAGCACTACAACCACTGGACCCCTGAGTGAAAACTTTAACCCCAGTGAGACTGTACCTGTAATTAAGAAGTGGACATCACTCTGCTAAACGCCGTAAATGTAAACTTAAAAAGTGGGTAAAGTCAGATCTGTGCCTTCTTTTTTGAAGACGCTGGCCACTAGGAGAAACCGTCTTTAAAACATGGCAAAAAAACAAAAGTACAGAGTAAGCCTTTGGAGTTGTGTTGTTATATGACGCCCAGGTGGCGTTTAAGAGGTCTCTAAAAGAGAACGGGCACATGGCACACTGCACGATTGGGCTGGTGTCTGATACAGAGGCCGTTAAAACGCTGCCAGAGGGGTGGAGAAAAGTAGACATGAGGCCGGTTCTGGCACCACGTTCTCCCTCTCTATAACGTCTGTTTCTGGAGGGAATACATCATAAAATGAAAATGCAAATCCTGTGCAGCTGGGACACATCACTAAAGCCTTAATAGCATTTAAAAGGCTTAAAAATACAGTACTGCGTGAAAGTCTCGTTTCTTTATATTTTGCTTCCGAAGAGTCAGACTTTCCTGAGATTTTAATGTGTTCTCACAGAATAGTACTTACACATACTTTGGACCAGAGGAAACCCACGCGAACATGGTGAGAGTATGCAAACTCCACACAGAAAGACTCTACGGCCGACCCGGGGATCGAACCCGGGACCTTCTTGTTGGGACGCAGCAGCGATAACCACTGCGCCACCGTGCCGCCCCTGTCTTTCATTGCAAAATGTAAACTGCTCTGAATAAAAATGTTTCCTAAATACGGTTAATACGGTCAATAGTTCACAAAGTCTTAGTGCAAAGTCAGGAATATTTATACTGGAATTAATGATGTCACATGACTTAATAATAATCTGGTCTATTTTGACATGAGGACTGGATTTCCAGATTGGAGTCTTTGTGAGGAGCAAAACAAATTCTTGGACTGGATTTCCATCCCGGGACCTTGCAGCACTGAGCATTTAATGCTTGTGCTTTGAGCCAAATTTTAATGATAAAGGCTCAAAGGCGGCAGCAAAAACACAAACACATTTACACAAATCGTGTGGAATTAAGAACATATGCTATAAAGATAATTAAATTTAACTTCTCTCACACGACTGCACAACAGTCATTACGGTTAAGAGTCGTCTAATAGAGATCACACAACATCGTCACAACAACACACACTCTCTCAAGCACACAAACTCAACTATATATTACACCATCAGACAAAACTATGACACAGTGGATTCAATCCACAACAATCCTCTCCATCTCGGAAAAAGGCTCCCGATGCCTGTTCTCCTTCTGCTGCGTCGAGGGAGAGAAATTCTAACCCGAACAGAGCCGGTGTTCTGTTACTGTAACACAGCGGGAGCTGAAAGCGGGACACGTGTCGGGGCGAGCCGAGCAGACGGGAGCAATCGGGGTTCAGCTTAGGCTGGCGAGCGAACAACTACACGGTGCTCATGGCTGAGAACAAAAAAAAGAAGCAAGAGACAGAGAATCTCTTGTCTTTGGAGCTTAAACACGAGCAGACAGATTAAAAAATGATCTTTGTGCAATAACAGTTAGAGATCAAAAGTGACAAGCGACGCTGATTCATCCCGACTACTTATTATTGCGACGACAGAGGGGGAATGAAAACTGTTTATAATCATAAATTCAATGTCGTATTCATCGCAAGTAAGTCGGGGCGTCTGCTTTTCAAATGCATTAGTGTTAGCTAGCTCTCAGACCTGCGCGGCATGCTAATGCGCCGTCGGGACTTTGATTAGTGGGACCCTGATTAGACAAGATGACTCTGCAAAATTAAAATGACGTGTAAGAAGGAGGAAGATGAGTATGAAGTTTAGTGAGATAGCAAGGGGTACAGACTGAAACATCATTCCTTTTTTTGGAGAAACATGACTTGAGAATGTTAGTTTTTGTCACGTGAAAAGAAGCAAACGCACCTGGAAGGGGCCACTGGGGTAGACCACCACGTTGGCCTTCTTCCAGCTGGGACCCTGGTGCCCCGAGAGGGTCCAGGCCAGCGAGTCCACTGTGGCAATGCTCTTGACCCGGAGCAGCACGTTTAGAGTTCCTGTAGTAGAGAACACAGACAGAGGGAGAGATTGGCTCATAACAGTAAAAAAGGTCTCCACACAGCTCTGGTGAAATTAGAAAAAAGACTTATATATCTTGCAAAAAAATTACAAATTTGCAGTGTGGAGGAAGTATGATGATGATGGTGATGATGATAATGATGACAGCGAATGTGATTATGGTGGTGGTGGTGGTGGTGATGACGATGATGACGACAACGACAGTGAATAAGAATGTGATTATAGTGATGGTGGTGATGATGAAGATGATAATGACGGTGAATGTGCTTATGGTGATAGTGATGATGATGGTGGTGGTAATAGTGATGGTGATAATGATGACGGTGAAGATGATAATGACGGTGAATGTGATTCTGGTGATAGTGATGGTGGTGGTGATAGTGATGGTGGTGATGATAGTGATGGCTTTAATGGTGGTGATGGTGAAAAAGATGATGATAGTGATCATCACTATGATGATGGTGAGTATAATGATGATGGTGATGGTTGTGATTGTGGTGAGTATGATAGTGGTGGTGATGATAATTGTGGCGACAGTGATGGTGATGATGGTAGGGGTGATGGCGATAATGGTTGTGATGGTGAGTATGATGATGATGATGATGATGGTGACAGTGATGTAACGATGTGATGCTCCTGCTGAAGATGAGGGTGATGGAAATTATAGTGGTGATGATAGTGATGAAAGTGACGCTGCCGATGGTGGTGATATGATGATGATGATGATGGAGATGCTCATGGTGGTGGTGGTGGTGAATATGATGAGGAGAAAACCACTGATTTTCAGTTTCAACAAAGTTTGATGAGTTGAAACAACTGAACGAAGTCTTTCCACTGATCTGACACTAAAGTTCCACTTCATCTTCTAAAAACTCTGCATGTGTGTACGCTGTGTCACAATGTGAGTGTCGTGAGGTTGTGTAAATATTCATAGTGTCGTTCCACAATGTTACACAACGGAACGCTATTTTCCAACAACCAGTTTAATGAAGTCAGTGTTTCATGAAGGGAACAGATGTTTACATGAACCCTGCAACAGCCTGCCCTTAGATGCACCAACAAGCTGACATGTACACACACACACACACTCACACACAGATATGATAAGCGACATGAATTAATGTCCTTATTTTGTACTTAAGAGAATACAGTGTGGTTCAACTAGGATCTGATACAAACAGAGAGACACAGAGAGAGAGACCCAAGAATCACTCCATGTTGTATGAGAGAAAGGAGGAAAGGGGAGAACAATAGCTGAGAAGAACACAAAACAGAGAAGAGGGGATTGCGAGGAGGAGAGGAAGAGAAGGATAAAGAGACAGAAGATGAAAAAAGAGGAGAAAAGAAGAGGAGAAGAGAAAGTTGGGGAAAGTAATGGAAAAAAGTGATAATGAGAAAAGAGAGGGAAGCAAAAGACAGGAGAGAAAATGAGAGAAGAGCAAAAGAGAAGAGAAGACAAGAGAGCCTTAATAGTTTAGACTAGAGGTCGACCAATATTGGTTTTTCAGGGCCGATATCGATACTAATTATTGCTAGTTAGCGAGGCTGTTAACCGACATTTAGAACCAATATTTTGAAAAAAAAAATTTTTTTACAAACACCAAGCTCAGCTGAGACTCTCCACTCTTCTCCTTGTCGGAGTTTCACGCTGTACTCGTGTGTGAGTGTGGTGTGAATGACAATGACAAGGCTTCAGCACTGATTGGCTTCTACGTATATAGCCTGACATATACATTGGCTGACATATAGCCAATCAGAGACTGTTGTGGGCGGGACATTAAATGACGTTACGAGTCGAGAGCAAACGGCACAGAGAATGGAGCCACAGTAGCGCATCTTGTACTTCAAACACTGATACTGATAATCGGCAAAATGCCTAATATCGTCCACGATAATCGGCCCGGCTGATAATCAGTCGACCCTTAATATTTTAGGAATAGTGATGGATGGACCTGATGCTATGTGTGTATATTGTGAGAGTGAGAGAAATACAAAGAGGGAGAGAGTGTGTGTCTGTCTGTGTGGTGCATTCACATGTGTAAATCTGTGTCTCCTCAAAATCTGTCAGGCATAACAAAGACACACAAATGAGGTCAATTAATAAATGATTAAGCTCAGCCTCCCACTGTTATGAGGTGATCCCTAGTTAATGTGATTTAGTTAGAAGGTTCTCATTGCTGTTAAATCAGTGTGACGGACTCGAGACTCTTAATGAACTTCATGAACTTTAGGACTCTCGGCCGTGTTGCCTCATACACACTCTACAGACTGACGGTGGATGTGACGGCAGAAGTCAGGAGCTGAGAACCGGGTGAACTGGAGAAGAAAGCTGTAAAACCGAGAGCATGAAAGACAGGTTTAGCGAAGGAAGAGCAAAGGGGGAGAGGGGGAGGGAGAGAGAGAGAGAGAGAGATTCATTTCACAGAACACAAATACACAGAGAAAAAGATTCATTTTACAACACAAATGTAGATAGATAGATAGATAGATAGATAGATAGATAGATAGATAGATAGATAGATAGATAGATAGATAGATAGATAGATAGATAAAAGGGTAGCAAGAAGCAAAGAGACAGAGAGAGAGAGAATACTGTCTGAAGATTCTGTCTCTCCATTTCTCCCTTCTTCTCTTCCTTTCTTTTCCTCCTTTCTTCTTCTCTCTGGTTCTCTCCCCACTCTCTCCCTCTCTTCCTTTATCTCTCTCCTCTCTGTCTGTCTCCCTCGTGTCTTCTCTCTAACTCTGTCCCTCTACTGTCTCTTGTTCTTTTTTTATCCCTTCAACTTCTCTATCTCTCGTTTTTCCTCTTTCTCCAACTCTCTCTCTCTGTCTCCTCCCTTCTTTCTCTTTCCCTCCTCACTCTTTCTCCCCCTCTCTCCAGCCTCTCTCTCCATCTCTCACAGCATCCCTTCCTTTCTCTCTCTCTCTCTTGTTCTCTTTCTCCACTCCCCCACCTCTCTGTCTCTGTAGGTGTATTGATCCAGTGAGATAATGCAAAGCTTGTCTCTGTGAGGTTGTGAGAGAAAAAGACACGGCTTTGGATAGCTTCATTTGCCCAGTTTGAAAACACACACACACACACACACACACACGTTTTTTGTCTCAATCCTCCTCCATACCACACTGACGTATGTGACTCTCCAGCTGTAAGTGAATCTGCTTTTGTACATCTTACAAACCTGCACCGTGTAGTTAAAGCAACACAACTCAGTAACACAAGCTGTGAAAATTAACAGAAATCAGTCCATGGCAGGAAGAGAACCTTCCAGTCCCTTAAACAGCTCTACCGAAGCTGCTGATTGCTACAGCATCATTACTGATTACATATTGCTTTTGCTTGAAACTGAAGCAAATGTATGACAAACATTCCTGACTATTCCAATCGGCATTGGCGTTGATTGCAACTCTTTCGCTTCGTTCATGCAAATGTTGCCTGAAATCACAAACACATCAACTTCACACAATGAGGCAAAGCAAATCAAGGCAAAAATGTATGAAGTTGGATTGATGGGAACAGCTCTGATATATATTCATGAAGGCAGTGCAACAAATCAACTACGGAGTTTGTAGCCAACGGTCAGATCTTTCCAAACTTCAGTGGGAGTTGTTTTAGGCTGGATTTAAGCTACACAAACTCTTTAAAAAGTGCAGATTTTGGTTATGCTTTTGGTTCCATAGAGTTTAAACTACATGCCTAGAAGAAATTCCATAGATTGAAGATTCCAGTTTTGGAAAGTAAAATTCCAGTCACGTTTTTCAGCAAAGTGGCACTAGACCAAAATTTTATTTGAATTATTAATGTGGTGAACAAGTGAAGCATGTTAATAGCAGTTTTAAAATGAGGTTTTAACACTCACCCCAAAATCTCAAATCGAAAGCTGTAGAATGTAAACTGAGCAGGAGTTGTACTTTTACATTCATTGTGAATCCAACTGAAGTTTCCATTTTTGGCTAATTTGGTGATTTCTAAAGTAAGGGCTATGTTATGATATGGAAATATGCTGAAAGCAATGAATGTTGTTTCATAATAAAAACAAAACAAAAAGATTAATGCTGCCTAAAATTTGCAATAATTCAGCCCGAAAAGTGATTTATCACTTTAATCTGTGGGAGCTTTATTTTCAGTTGCAGTTTGAAAATAAGTTCCTTTAGAATTTAGAAAGAAACAACATGTATGTGTGTATCTGATTATGGAAGTCAAAAATATTCTGAGCTAATTATTCCAGGTGTGAAACTCAAAAAATGCTTGACATGCTACGACTGATCCAAAACTCCCCAGTTCCTCTGACATGGCATTTACTGGTTCTTTTCTTCTCACCAATCACAAATCATAAATCAAACTCTTCCTCTCCGTTCTGTACTGTCCAAAGTGTGATTAATAAGGAGAGACGGAGATGAGAAGTGAGACTATTCAACGTTAGTGTTGCCTCTCCTGTCAAAACACGTCTGATCTTGGTTATACCACCAGCGCTAACATCGCCGCTATTGCTACTGACATGTTCAGTTCCTGCCTGAGACGTTGCTACACACCACTGAATCTGAAACCTTGCTGTCTAATGCATGGTAAGAGAAAAAATATATATATACACACACTTTGCTTCATAGAGCGCCATTGTTTCATGCAGCTACATGATGGAGTCAGAGGATGGGGCTCACCGTGGTCAAGATGGAAGCAAGAGTTTGTGTCTGTATTTATCAAAACGTATGACTCTGAAAGGTGAAGCAAACAGAACTGACACAGTTCAGCGTAGCTTTAAAACACTCTCTACCTTCATATCGCCGAAACTTTATTACGATTTGACATTATTTTAAAATTAAGATTTTTATATTACTTTTAGCACCCTGTTTTATAGTTTTTAAATGCTTTAAGATTGTTCATTTATTTAAGATTATGCTACAGCGCAAATATTAAGTAGCTTGGATGTAAATACAGTAGCTTAGTGTTAGTTAGCTACTCTCTCTCTCTCTCTCTCTCTGTAGCTTGTAGTGTTGCTAACTATTATATTAAAATGGTAGCTTGCCTGTAGCTTAGCTACTTTTAAACATAAGTAGGTAATGGCTTCAAAAGCTAAACATAGCTTCCCCAGCACTGGCACAGGGCTTATTTTTGTACGTCGCAAACTTGGGTAGTTGTTAACGCTAGCTGGCGTGAAGCTTAACTTCCACGCTTCATGTCGAAACGTCTGAATTCTCCTCAGGACGCCGGGAGTAATGATGGCTCAGGCAGCTGTGCTTCTCCCCCAACTTGGCATGTTCACCCACCGCGATGCCCATTGCCTGTGTGCCAACTCTAAACCTAATCATTAGTGGATTACGTACGCAGCACTAGCGATTAGACGTTGCCTGGCCCACATGGAGACAAGTGGGTTTCTTAGCGTGATCAGACATGCACTGATTATCATGAAGACTTAACAAACTTGTGTAGAAATGAGTATAGGTATACTGTAAAAACAAACAAACAAACAACTGGGCTGACTTTATACATTTAAATTGCTAACAAATGTACGTAATGTAATGTAAAATAACTAACTAATAAGCAACTTGCATGTTCAGATTAACCCTATTTAAATTGTTTAAGAACTTAATTAAAATTATTTAATTAATAATCATTTATTCATATTACTCTTAATACATCTTCTTCCTTAAACAATCTGTTCATAACTCTAAATAAAACAAAACTTATAATACTGCACATTTATATTGTACATTAAATTCAATTCTATTCTAACATTTAATGCTTACTGAGTCAACTGAAGTTGATAAAGTTCATTTATATATATACAATATGTATATAAGATTTATTTGGTGTGCAGTCAAGATGGTCATCTTTTCTCACTGTTGGTGGGACATTCTGGATGGAATCCTGGTGGGATTCAAGGATGAATTTCCAGTTAAGAATAACTTGTGGCTAACTGGACGACATCCTACTGACAGGAGGATAAAAAGGGAAACATGGGAACACAGCAGGATTACAGGAGGAGGAGGACAGAGCGTATCGGAGCTGCTCTGGACAATGATGAGGTCAAGAGCTTTTTATAGTGGAACCACCAATGTTACATTACTTTTGTATCTTTACAATGACATTTTCAACTACCAGCTGTTTTGGATGGGTGTTGAATTGTCAGAAGTGGCATGTAAAAGGCTACAGTGGCTGCATAGGGCACGGTCATTGCATCACAGTGTGCTTTTGGCAGCTGCAAGATGGAGTGAGAGAACAGAAATGTGGGTCATTCTGGATGAGATAAAGTACTATTGCATTGATTATAGATACATTATATACACATATTACATAAATAACTATACAGTATATATATAGTCATCCCAGAAAGGTAAAGGTACCACTGAGGTACTCCTAAGCATGGTACTGTATATATGTATATAATTTTACAGTGACATGGATTTTGAACTACCGGCTAAGGCTACAGTATTCTCATTGCATCATGGAGCAGATCATTCAGCTGTGAAATGGAGTCAGACGCTGGAATTGGACGCTGGACGCTAGAAAGATTCTGTGCCCATATTCATCGAAATGTATGACTGAGAGGTAAGACGACTAGAATTGCCTTATAAACTATATATATATATACATATATATATATATATATATATATATCTCATAACTTTGGAACAAGACATGACCACAGCACTCAAACAGCAAAGGTCACTGCATGAATTTAGACAGATCATGTGGATTATGAGAGCTTTGTGTGTGGGTGTGTGGGTGTGTGTGTGCGTCAGTGTGCGTGTAGTGTGCGTGTGCATAACTTTATGAGAAAGAGAGAGCACCTTGGGGCGATTTTGATCGTGATTAATGTGCTTCGCCTTTCAATTATAATTTTCATTAAGGATCTCCTGTCTGCTGTGAGCCTCTTAAATAGCAGTGAAATTAATAAAACATATCCTTTGAAATAAGCGTCTCGGGCCCGGAGCGGCACGCTGGCGTTTTTCAAAAGGCTGCGAGAATGGGCAGAGCCGCCTGCGTTAACCCCGCAGCCACCGCCGGCAGCTTGAGGTGGCTTGGCGAGCGGCAAAACGCCAGATAATTAGATCTCGGAATGAAGAGACTGCGGGAAAGAAGCGGCAGGAAAGAGTGGTGGGGGAGCGAGGAGAGACGAAAACAGAGGAACAGACTGAAAAGCCTCCTTCATGGACAAAGAAGAGCTAACTCTAAAGAGAATGTGACGTGGGGGGGATGAGGGGTGGGGGGGGGCAGAGGTGAGGAAAAGCTGTGAGAGGATTAAAGTTGTATTTTAATAGTACCAAAAATGCTGGCAGTAAAGACAGTCCTGTTAGGGTTTTAGTAACCGCATTTGTCATTTTGGACAGAGCAAACATATCCCCAAAATTAGTTTAAAAAGTTAAAAGTTATATTTTCCCATATTATTTATTAAATAGAATGTGAAGATTTTTGGGGGTCTTTGTGAGAGTGCCAGTATGTGGGGTGGTTTTAGGTGATAGTGCGGAGCTAATTTACATTTACAGCATTTACAGGAACTGTAACAAGAACTGTAGGAACAGCTTGTTGTTAACAGCCTTGCTCAGTGGTTTTACAGTGATTCCTGGGATTAAACCCCCAATCATATGACCACCAGTTTTACTCACTTAGACCAACACCATCCCACATACATTCTTCCTAAAAAGATAACAAAAAGTGAATTTAAGTGAGTGATTATTTGTCATTGTGAACACAGCACAGCACAGCACACACAGTGCACCACAAACAAATGGGCCCTCTGCATTTGACCCATCGGTCAAAGGACCAGTGGGCAGGTACAGTAACATGGGCAGCGCCCGGGGAGCAGTGGTTGAGGATGGTACTTTAACAGGTCCGTGATTTGAACTGGCGACCTTTCGATCATGTGGTCAACTCCCTAACTGTTACCACTACCGATGCAAAAAGATAACTCCAGGACCAAAACTCATTCATTCATCAATTTTCCATACAACTTAATCCCAACTGGGGTCGCGGGGGGCCCGGAGACTATCCCAGGAACTCACGGGTGCAAGGCGGGGACCAGCCCTGGGCAGGTGCCAACACATTACAGGGCACACACACTCACACAGTCACACACCTTAAGGGGCCAATTTAGAGTCGCCAATTAACCTATATCACATGCCTTTGGACTGTGGGAGGAAACCGGAGCACCTGCAGAAAACCCACGCGAACACGGGGAGAGCATGCAAACTCCACGCAGAAAGGCCCTACGGCCGTCCCCGGGGTTCGAACCCAGGACCTTCTCGCTGGGAGGTGGCAGCTCTAACCGCCACACCACCCAGGACCAAAACTGTAGTTTTAAATTCTGCATGTAACTATACTGTCTCTTTTGTACCTCAACCTCTAGTTTTTATATTTTAAATTTTATAGTGTATACTTTTTGCTCACTCTGTGTGCCTTACTTTGTACTGTGTAAACTGGAGCCCCGTCGTCTCGTCTCTCGGTATACTTGTAAACAGTAGAGATGACAATAAAGTTTACTTTGACTTTGACTTTCAACTAAATTTGATAAGATCTGTTTTCGGTTACTGAGGTTAAGGTTAGAGTTAAGTGTAGCTTGAATAATATTTACATCTAGTCATTAAGGGAGTCAAACGAGGGACCTCAGAAAGGATAGCAAGATGTGTGTGTGTGTGTGAGAGAGAGAGAGAGAGAGCTAAAGATGTTGATATAGCTGTGTAATGGATTGCTGTCAAATGAAGAGCTTAGAAAATGACTGATAGCATCGCCGGTCCACCGTAAATCAGACGATGACCTTACACAACCCTGCTACACACACTCTCTCTCTCTTTCTCTCACACACACATATTCAAGTTGTCAGGATGAAACTGATCAATCATCCCATAATCTTTTCAATACAAACATTTAAATAAGATTACAAATGAAACTCGAGACATTTTTCATTCTCAAAACTCAAAAAATAATGATTCTAGAAAAAGGACGTAAAAAAGGGCTTGCAGGGAGTGTGTGTGTGTTGATGTGTGTGTGTTTCTGGCCAACACTTATTTTATGACTAACTTCAGACTCAGCCGGGCCCGATCCTAAGCATTTACGGTATCGGTGTTAAATTTTGTCTATTCTCTCTGTGCCGTTTGCTCTCGACTCGCTGCTGCATTTAATGTCCCGCCCACAACAGTCTCTGATTGGCTACATGTCACACAAGTGGTAGCCAATCAACGCTGAAGCCTTGTTGTCACTCACACCACACTCGCACACGAGCACAGCGTGAAGCTCCGAGGAGGACAAGAGGAGAGAAGGAGTTTGGATATGGATATCGCCCCTCAAAAACAATATCGGTCGACCTCTAGACGTTAGGATTAATGTTAGCTTTAGTGGCAGGAACAGAATTTTTAGCTATAGTTATGGAATGTCCCAAAAAGTGCAATGACGTGTGTGTGTGTGTTTCAGTATGTTATATTAAACAATGCAGCAGTGTAGTTTCCATGGGTATAAACATCACACTGTACAAGGGGACCTTTACAGTACTTACTGAAAATCTTTACACACCCACACCCCCCCCCCCACACACACACACAGCATGAGTGAGGTGGTAATAGATGGATAATGTGACATATTCCCAGAAAGCTTAGCGTCACAATGAAACGTTTCACAGTACACCATCCAGAGGGATATGGTTCTCAAATTAAACCTGAGCTCAGACACATACACACTGACTGTGACGGGGCAAAGCTAGAGAGTGTATTCTTAATACTTCCCTCCCACGCACACACACACACACATACTGTATATAGCCTAATGGGACTGAACAGAGGTGGCTGATAATTTGACAGGGACAAGAGGAGGCGGAGACTGCAATAGTGACAATTGCCTCTCTCCACTTTTCTGACAAGCCCCAACTGTGCGTGTGTGTGTGTGTGTGGGTGTGTGTGGGTATGTGTGTGTGTGTGTGTCTTACAGTTGCGAGTACAACATTAGTGTGACAGATGTGTGACAGATGTCCTCTCCTCTAAGGCCACCTCTCTGGGAAGGTGCCAAACAGCAAAAGACAATCAAATCGACACACACACACATGCACACACACACATACACACACACACACGCACACACACACGCACACACACATGCACACAAAACTAGCTGCCTTGGACTGCTGAGACCAGACAGATGTCACTTTAAGTTACAACTCCATGCGTTAACACTCAAAATAACTTTGGCTAGCGCTCTCTCTCTCTCTCTCTCTCTCTCTCTGCTTACCGATGTGTTTGCCGTTCATGTGGTAGAAGAAGGAGACACAGTAAGGCACCCTGCCCGAGCCGGAGGGGCCCCGAGCCGCCGTGACGTTGTAGAGGGGGGAGAGAAGTCTGGCTCGGTCTCCTTTCTGACGTGGTCGTGATGTCTCAATGTACATATAATAACCTGTTACAGCAAGACCGAGACACAGCATCAGCATCACATTAGACACGCCGCCAAGCAGCGTATTCAACAAGCTGGAACACTCATTACTTGACTAGAGCAGGACAATATAATAATAATAATAATAATAATATGAGTTGCACAACAATATCGGAATCTGTTGATATTTGCTTTTTGTATTATCATCGCTATGGGGTCTGATGCTCAGATTTGCCCAATATTTCCAGCCGGTATTTGATGATACATTTATTCCATGTCGGAAATGTTGTGCTTACAGTACACCAGGAATGTCCAAAGTCCGAGGAGGCCCGTGCCTTCTGTTGTAAATGTATTGTGTACCAAAATTCGGAGCACACAGTGGAAAATCTCTTCATTACATGCTCAACTCTCCCTGCACGTGCACTTGACGTGCTCCGTCCTCACTCGAGTCTGCTGATGAGTACCTCAGTGGTACCTTTTTTAGGTTAAATCAGAATATGATATAGTCTTGCTATTGATCGCTGGCTCCAGAACTGAAATCTTAGCAAATTTTGTGATATCGGCAGAATCGTATTGTTTAATGTATCGATATACTATCATATGGTGGTATTACACTCGCAACACATGCCTGTAAGTGTGTGTGTGTGTGTGTGTGTGTACCTTCTTTTGTCCCACTCCTGTCAGTATCAGGCCCGGTGTTGACTGAGCGTTTCGGGTTCTGGCTCAGATGGTTCTGTCTGGTCCAGTCAAACACATCGCTGCGGTCCTGAGAGAAGCCGCATATCCTCACGTCCTCAAAACCACACACGTGATCTAAAGAGAGAGAAGAGAAAGCTTGAGCGCTGATACCAAAATACAGGTAATAATAGATTCAGTGGGCAGCACGGCGGCACAGTGGTTAGCGCTGCCGCCTCACAGCGAGAAGGTCCTGAGGTCGAACCCCAGAGACAGCTGTAGGGATGCGTGGAGCTTGCTTGCTCTCCCCGTGTTTGCTCCAGTTTCCTCTCACAGTCCAAAGGCACGCGCTATAGATTAATTGGCGTCTCTAAATTGGGCCCGTAAAGTGTGAGTGAGAGTGTGACTGCGTGAGTGTGTGTGCCCTGCGGTGTGTTGGCGCACGCTCAGGGTTGTTCCCCACCTTGCGCCCGTAAGTTTCCGGGACAGGCTCCGGTCCCCCCAGTTGGGATTCAGTGGTTCAGATAATGAATGAATGAATGAATGAATAGATTCAGGTGGGATGTGTGGCCGCGGGTCTGACAGGAAGACCAGAAAAAAAAAAAAAACGATGAAAGGAAGTGGGGGGATTTTTTTTTAAGATGGAGAGAAATATGACATCCACTTTCCATGTTTTACACACCGCATTAAACTTGATTAGTGTGTGTAAAAGGTCTCCTCTCGTTTGGGATGGTTATATTATATCCAGCAGCAATATTTTCTCTTTTCCAGCCCTGAAATATCACGAAGGCTGGGAGAGACTACAGCGGTTTCTTTCACAAAATAAGCAGCTATTTTTGGCTCCACTTCATTCGAAAAGGTTTTACGTTAAGGTTTTGGGATAAACCAGCGAGGTTCCTGTCTTACAGCTACAGCCTCCTTCTCCTGCTCTTCCTCCTCAGTTTGTCCCACCGTCCTCTCTTCTGTTCTAATCTATGTTTTCTTAATTGTAACACTTTGGAAAAGCTGTGAGAGCAGACTGCCAGCACAGCCGTGTTGAATTTAATTGAACTTGAACTGGGGAGGGACAGAGAAAAACAGAGGTTGGCAAAGAGAGAAGGAACAGAGGGAGTGGAGAAAGAGAAAGAGTGAGAGAGAGAGATGGAAAGGGAGGGAGGGAGAGAGAAAAAGAGACACAAGATGTGAGAAGTGAGGGATGGAGGACTAAAGGGCTGAGAGTTTGTGAGAGAGAGACAGTGAGAAATAAGGTGAGAGAAATGGAGAGGGAAGAGATGTAGATGGAAAGAGAGAGCGAGAGAGAATGAGAGGTAAATGGGTAGAGAAAGGGAATGAGAGGAAGAAAGTGAGAGATGGAAAGGGAGGGAGGGAGATAAGAGAGTCAAGATGTGAGCAGAAGTGAGAGAGACAGAGAAACAGAGAAGGGAGAGATTTAAATGTGGAGAGAAAGGAAAGACATTCAAATGGAGGGAGAGAGAGAGAGAGAGAGAGAGAGAGAGAGAGAGAGATAGGCAGGAGAGGGAGAGGTTACAGGCAGAGAGAGAGAAGACAGGGAGGTAAAAGGGACAGACAAAGAAGGGAGAAAGACACAGAAAGGAAGAGAGGAGATGGAAAGGGGGGTGGAGAGATGGGGGGAGATAAAGAGAGAGAAATAGGAGGAAGAGAGGTTAATGGGGGGAGAGAGAGGTAAACAGAGAGAGAGAGAGAGAGAGAGAGATGAGAGAGAGAGAGAGGGGGGACAGAGAGAGAGAGAGAGAGAGAGGGGGAAGGAGAGGGAGAGAGAGAGAGAGGATGAGAAAGAGAGAGAGGATGAGAGAGAGAGAGAGAGAGAGAGAGGGATGAGAGAGAGAGAGAGAGGATGAGAGAGAGAGAGAGAGAGAGAGAGAGAGAGAGAGGGGATGAGAGAGAGAGAGCGAGAGAGAGAGAGAGAGGATGAGAAAGAGAGAGAGGAGAGAGAGAGAGAGAGAGAGAGAGAGAGAGAGAGAGAGAGAGAGAGAGAGAGAAGGGAGGAGAGAGAGAGAGAGAGAGAGAGAGAGAGAGAGAGTGGGGGAGGAGAGAGAGAAAGAGAGAGAAAGAAGAGAGAGAGAACTGAGAGAGGGGAGAGAGAGAGAGAGAGAGAGGATGAGAAAGAGAGAGAGGATGAGAGAGAGAGAGAGAGAGGGGATGAGAGAGAGAAAGAGAGGAGAGAGAGAGAGAGAGGATGAGAGAGAGAGAGAGAGAGAGAGAGAGGGATGAGAGAGAGAGAGAGAGAGAGAGAGAGAGAGAGAGAGAGAGAGAGAGAGAGGATGAGAAGGAGAGAGAGGATGGGAGAGAGAGAGAGAGAGGGGGATGAGAGAGAGAGAGAGAGGATGAGAGAGAGAGGTAAATGGGGAGAGGTGTAGAGAGATATTATGGATATGGTGGAGATCTGTCTTTACTCAGAAGGTTCTCAAAAGTGCAAGCTGAAAACAGACAAAAAAAAAAAGAGTGTAAGCATACAGGGTTGAAGTGTGTGTGTGTGTGTGTGTGTGTCCATGTATTTATCGTGACAGTCCCTAAAAAGCACTTTTTATCTGTTTAGCTTTGTGGGGACATTTGAGAGGTCCCTATGAGGAAAAAATGACTTATAGAAAATGTGCTTGTTTTTATTTTGGAGAAACTAAAAGAGGTAAAAGATGTGCTTTTGGTTACTGAGGTTAAGGTTAGGGTTAGGATTAGGTGTAGGTGTAAAATTATATACATCTAGTCATTATAGGAGTCTATGGAAAGACCTCATAAAGATAGTAATACAAGACTGTGTGTGTGTGTGTGTGTGTGTGATACTGCCAGGATGGATGGTGTGCAGGGATTAGGACGCAGTTTAGAATACGATCATCTCCCACATAGATGCACATACTGATACTGACTTTAAATCTTTAAATCCGAGCCTAAATCCAATCTAATATTCTTGCTGAGACATCACAGCTCTACCTGACCCCAGATCAGCGGTAAAGGTTCGCCAGAGACCTTCTTATGACTTATAACCATTTTCAATGTAAACATGCACACATCCAACCCCACGCCTTCAGCAGTGCTAGAGTTCCTCCACATCATTTCCCTGTATAACTGTAAGAAGTGTGTTTGTTCCTCGGCGTTGCTCTGTAATGACTTGTGCAGCAGTACGAGGGCACGGGAGGCCCGTTCTTGGTTTTAATTGAAAGCAGAGATGCGTTTTTAATTTCGCAGTGCGTTTTAGAGGAGAAACATTGCCTTTTCTCACTAGTGTAGTTAACAGTAGCCCTAAGGAGCAATCCGGAAGCCTTCATATTGCACGTTAACAAATTGCGTGCCGTTAATTCCAGCTTCCATTTTTTCACGCTGGCTTACAGGAGCTCCGAGCCTTGCTGCTGGTGCTCCAAACTTTATGATGAGATAGAATGTTATTCCAGAAGCCTAGCCAGAAACTGGATCCAAAACTGCACTTAAAGGTAGTGTGAAGAGTTTAATGAAAACATAATCTCAATTAATCCTGTTAATCTGTGTTATTAACTGCATGTTGGGCATGCTGATTTATCCATTCATTACGTCCTATAGGACAGCCACATCCTCATAACTTATTTTGGCAGAATGTAATGCCAATTATGTGTGCATTCCCCTCAGCTATACTATAGTATACTATATACGCTAGACTATAGCAACGTGTCACTTCTCGTCCTCTCAGAGCATCAAGCGCTGCTCATCTGGAACCACCTCTACATAAAAGAAGAGGAAGTCATGCATCAAGACTCTTTGCTGTGCTGGCTCCTCAGTGTTGCAACGAACTTCCTCTTGCCATAAGAATTGCTGAGTCTCTTGCTGTCTTCAAAAGTTGTCTGAAGACACAGCTCTTCAAGGAGTATCTAGGGGACTAATTTACCCCTCATAATTACTGTTTACGTAGTTTTTTCCCCTTCAAAAAAATAATTTAAAATAATGTACATTTGTCTGTGAACTTTCATGCTAAATGCTAAATGCTGTAAATGTAAATACAGAATTGTGCACATCAAAAGACGGTCCTAGAAGTCCAGAACACACAGCACATGGAGGCAGATGCAAAATATCTATTAAAAGAAATTACAATTATAACTTACATGCCAGTATGTCATATATATTTAAGGCTAATTAAGGACCTGTGTCCACCAATCACAGTTTTTCAGCTGAGATAATGCTCAAAATCTCACTTCCAGAACACTTTATCTGCGCTTCTCTCAGCGCTTGCTGTTGCAAAGTTACAAAAAGCGGCATAGGGCACTTCCGTATTCATTCCAATTTATTGTAAACATTGTAACGTGTTCCTTTGAGATTGGTAGTTCAGCCGACATAAAAGAGCTTTTCTTTTACAATAGAGAGAAATCGCATCTTGGCATTAGCAGCAGCATTTGAACTAGACATGTTTTCAAGACGTAGAGATTGGGTGCACGAGATAAAGCATGCAAGAAAACAGCTGGGAGAGTACCACTGATTAGGGGTTTGATCACATCATTGACTTACGCTCTGAGTACTGGATGATCCGAGTGACGGTGTCTCCGGTGCTGAAGGTGGTGATGGGCGTCAGACCCACCTCGTAGGACACAGGAATCCGCAGGTCTGTTATGGTGTAGGACATCAACATGCCTTTCACTGGCTCCCTGGTGTTGATCTGACGGGAAAGCACCTTCTGACCGTTCTGCAGGAAGACCAGAGGAACGACAGATGTCTTATTCTCCAGCACTTCACACGTAAAGCATGAATCATTCAGTGTGTTGTGGATGTAAATCAGTATTAGCTCTTGAGAAACCCACGATGGATTAAAACCAACTTCGTTTCACAAACCGAGACAGCTGGGGAGAGAGAGTCGGCAAGCATCAGCATCAGTTGATGATCGGGACGCTGTGTGTTTCTCCAGATTGCTTTATTGGGAATTTGTAAAGTGCTTTGTTTAATGGAGCAAGACAGAGGTTTTCATTAAACGCTGTTAAATTATTAAGAGTCATTACCTCTTAAGAGCAGCGGAATGTGACAGTGTCTAAAAAAAGATGAAGACTCATAACTCCCTTTCCTTGAGGTTAAATAAGCAAGATGCTGAGAGGTGAGGAAAGACATGACGAGAAATCAGCGAATAAAATGCTGAAAAAGAAAAAGACACCTCTTGTCTAATCGAGAGCTCACGTCAAACCCCACTTTGTTACAGTTCGACTGATGTATCACATGAAACTGTTATAGGTAGTGATGCACGATATGGGAATTACTGGCTGATTTTTTAATGAGTTTATCATACATGAGGAAGGCATATTCGAGAGTGAGCAGAGGCAGAATTAAGCCAAGATATTTTGCTCGCCAAAGTTCCACTACACACTCAGAATTTTGGCACAAAAATAGCTCCATAACTCTGACATTTCTAACCAAGTCAAGCATGCGTGAAAACAGAGTGGAGCGAAGGCGGAGCATTTTAAGCATAGTGCACAACATTTTAAGAAAAAGTCACCTCTCGGTCTATGTGGTGTACCAAGTCAAATAGGGCAAGTGTGACACTCCATGTGCCCTACGTAGTGCGCAGAGAGCCGTTAAGCTGCAACCCCGTCTATTTCTTGAGATTATTCCTATCGCATAGAAAAGTATGGTAAGAGCACCTTACCTACCATACCATAAGTGTGAGCCCAGTGAGGCAAATATGCAGTTTAGTTAGTTAAAAATATTGAGCGTGTAAAGACAAGAGATTTTGCTCGCGAACGTTCCACTCCGTGCTCACAAAATAATACATTTTAAGACAGAAGGCTGTATAAAATTGAACGTGCCTGGCACAAGCGCTACCTTACCGACGCACGATGAATGCGTCATCCAATATCGGCTGGAAATATAGAGCAAATCTAAGCATCGGTCCGATACCGATGACAATTATCGGCCGAATCTGATATGTTTCCAAAATTATCGTGCAACCCTAGTTACAACGATGATTTCAGAATCTCATTCATAATTCTCTCTCTCTTTTATTTCAGTCTTGAGACTGTTTTCAGAGTGAATGAACCTCAAAGCCTTAGCGAATGAGTATGAGCCTCTCAGCCACCATTCTATTCCTCTGTAATCCTTTTAGTGTGTGAGCACTCCACACGACTCCTTTACATTTGGATTAGCCACACAGGCGGTAAAATGTGGGTAAGTGCGTGTGCATGTGTGTGTGATGTCATGAGAGTGAATGAGTGATGTCATCCGAGACAGTAGGGGGCAGTTTGAACAGCTAAATCTAGACTCCATTCTCTATGTCTGCACACTCCCGCTCCAGCTCCAGCTCTCCACACACACACACAACACGACACATTTCAGCAGGACAAATGAGCCTAATGTTAAACCTAATTATGAGCACAGTGGACTCCATCTGACCCTACATCATGTCAGAGAGAGAGAGAGAGAGAGAGGGGGAGAGAGAGAGCTGAGGGAAGATAGAGTGAAAGATAAAGAGAGAGAGAAAGTCCCTTCGTATATGCGGTGCATCTATATACATAAAACATGTCACTGCTCTCCTGTGGCGTAGTAATTAGTCATGTGGTGTTTATCTCCATGAACAGGGATGAATATTTATGCTGGTGTGTTTGATGAAGCGCGAGGAAACATGACTTTGCATTTGTGTGTTTGCAGCGAGTCAGACTATTTGCATATTTATGGGACTGTGTTAAACTGATATGAGGGGCTGAGTTTATGATGGGCGGAGCTTTGGCATTGTGTTCACAAATAAAACCCTCATATTCATACATGTATGCATGGACACACACACGCACACACTCACTCACTCACTCACTCACACTCAGTGGTGTAAGAACTTTCAGTCTATAAATATCACAGGTTTCCTATGAGAATGTGTGAGAACAGAGGTTGTGTGAAGCAGGTTTGCGTCTCAGTGGGGTTCACCTGCTGGGTACAAACCAATCATGAAGTGCAAACTATCTTCTTCACACACACACACACACTTATTGTATGTAAATTAACTCACATTCTTAATATGTAACTCAAATTCAAACACTCTCTCTCTCAACACACACCCACTCCTACTATATAAAACCAATCAGCAGAGCAGACTTGGACATAGAAGTACACGTGTAACACACACACACACACACACACACGCACACCTAATCACCCATCTAAATTAACACTCATCCAAATAGGCATGGATCCTAAATTCCATGTAAATTCTAATTGAGACAGACCCACACACACATACACACACACACACACACACACTCCTCTAGAAGTGTATACTGTATGGTGTGGAAGTGCAGTAGAAGGCAGGTAGTCTCTCCAGGGAGAGGGTAAACATATGGCACCAGACTGTTTTAGAGTGCAAGCTTGTTGTATAGATCACAGAGAATGCAAAAACACTGATAACATTTTGCGCAGTGGAGCGCAGAGTTTGTGTGTCTATCAGCAAATTCACATATGTGACCCGATCTGCCGTAATGAGTCGGAAGTCGGCGTTCTATTTATTTAGATACGGGCCGATTATGTTGACAAACATCAAAAATATCGATTTTTCTTTTTTGGTCTTATATGAAAGAAAAGGTCTTCAAAATTCTGAAAAAGAAAAATCGATACTGTTGTGATGTTTTTCAACATAATCGGCCCGTATCTAAATAAATAGAACGCCAACTTCCGACTCATTACGGCAGATCGGGTCATGTATGGTTCTGCTTACTGGGTACACACATACACACACACACGCACACAACACAAAATCTCTTCCTCTCTCTCTCTCTAGTTGGTAGTGAGTTGGTAGGTACTAGTACCAGTAATGGTACCACTGAGGTAACATCCCTAAACACTGCTCCAAAGGAGTTCACAAAAGGTGCCTATTGGGTCAAATGCAGAGGTCACATTTCGTTGTGGGGTATATACACAAACACACACACACACACACACATTATGCACATTAGAGAATCGTGCTGTAAACAAAAAAAGTGTTTAACAAACCAGAATATGTTTTATATTTTAGACTCTTCAAAGTAGCCACATTTCACTTTGATGACAGCTTTGCACACTCTTGGCATTCTTTCAATAAGATTCATGAAGTATTTTCCTGGAATGGTTTAGCAGGTCTTCAAGGTTTAAAGTTTTTAAAAGCCCACCTAAAAGTACCAGTGAAGGCCACTTAGCGCTGTTTCTCGTTTACAGTAAAATATGTAGACAACCGCTCAGGAGAAATGGCCTGTCGATGTTTTTCACGCTACACATGGCGACCGTGTTGAGTGCATGCTACCTCAAGGACCATAGGACCAAACGCTGAACTTTCCTCTATCCAGTGATGTGCGGAATGTGTTTCTGTCTCATACAGATTGTTTGAAATAAATTTATGAAATCTGCTCTTTCATTTAAATAGCCCTACTATATATACATATAAATTCATGTCTGTGTCTGTTTGTATGTGTGTCTACGCCCGTCTCCCACTTTCCAATTGTTTTTGGAAATCTTTCATATTCCACAAAAAACATTTTTTCTCTTTAAGAGTCAAAACAGAGGGGCTGATAACTACTATAAACCAACAGAGTTTGCAGAGTGAATATATTTTTAAAAGACTAAGCGGTGGAGAGTTTAGTGGATAAACTGCTGAATAAGACTCCTCACTAGCCTCTAGGAAGAGAGAGATTTGAAAGAGAGAGAGAGAGAGAGAGCAGAGCAGAGCAGAGCAGAGCGGCAAAGCGAGAAAAAGGGAAGGAGAGGTAACGAGGTGACAAAAGCTGTCGAGAAAGAAGAGGAGCAGTGATAGAGCATTGAAAGGGAGAAATGGACAGACAGACAGAGATGCATGAAAGGATGTATGGACGGAGGGATGACTTAAATCCACGGCAAAACCAGTCGCTTGTTGCAAATTTTCAAAATTGTTATGTTTTCACGAAAGGGCATAAATCAAGCTTCAAAACGATACCTATATCGAATGAACCGGACGACATATGACTGAGATATCAACATTCAAAGGAGTCGGGTTTCTCCTGTCGCGCCAAGTGAGAAAGGGAGAAATCTGCCTTTGAAGTTGACTATCGCTGTAGCACTCACAGACGCTTGGTGCGGTCGCGGCTACGTTTGCATTCACGGTAGCCTACGCTGCATTCACAGCCACACGGATAGCCTACCCGTGTTAGGTTAACTGAACTTGGGAGACGAAGATGGATTCCGGAGAAATATCTTCACGCTAGTCAACCAGTGGATTTAGCGTAAATATTGAAGTAGAGCGGTCAAAACAGAAACTTTTAACATTCTGCTGGAATTGAATTCCTCACCTCAAGAAAGTCACGTTTTTAGGATGGAAAAGGTAAGTTTTTCAGCCTAATTTATTCACAACAGTACAGTATAGACCTTCCACTGTTTCAAAACACTACAAACAAAAAATCGCGAATTTTACCCCACGCAACATAAACAGTGTTTTTTCTCGGAAACCTCCATTGCGACAAGCGACTGGTTTTTCAGTGGAGGGTCACATATTATCCTCTTTAAAGGAACCGAACTCAGTCCTCTAGAAGTGGTCCAAAAAGTGGACCAACAGAAAGGGAACTCGGTTCTTTTGATGTTCACACTGTGAGTTCATTTGAAAGGGGACTCGGTTATCTTTCTGCTCCACTTCAGCTCAGATGGAGCCTCAGTCCTTTTTCTGTTCATACTTAATTCTTATGGAGCTCTCAGACCTTTACTGCTTTGCATTCTGCATAGTGTATTTTTTTTTTTTTTTTTAACTTTTTTTTTTAAAAACTGTCAAAGCGAACCAGGAGCGCTTCGTGTTCATAAGGCGCCAGTTAAACAAACCGCGCCGCAGACTTAAAGCAAACCGGACTGTTGGGTTCGTTTCAGAGGGGTCTGAGTTCGTTTGGTGTGTTCACATATCCATAAAAAATGCTGACTAATCAATCTGAGTTTGCTTTGAGGGCTGAAACGGACCAAGTGTGAATACACCCAGAGATAACTTCAGGGCAGCGTAACGGTTAGGGTGTTTGACTTGTGATTGGAAGGTCGAATCCTGGACTGGTAAAGGTACCACTGAGGTACTCATGAGCAAGGTACCATCCCCAAGCACTGCTCCCCAGGTGCTAACAATGTTAGCTGCCTACTGCTCCTTCACAGATGGGTCAAATGCACATTTGGTTGTGGTGCACTGTGTAAAGATGCTTGACATTTGATTCACACACCCTTACAAATTTTACTTGCACACTTAAGCTCTCAAGCATGCAGGAGACTCAAATTCTACAAACAACACAGCTTCAAACTCCATTCACACACCCACTTGACCACTAAGTTGCACTTCAACGTATACTCGTAAATTCTAAGCATGCTCCAGACCGAGTTCTACAAAGGACACACCTTCACTTCACACACACATCCACTTGACCACTAAGTCGAACTTCAACTCACACTGATAAATTCCAAGCATGCTCCGGGACCAATTCTACAAATGACGCACCTTTACACTCACACACACACTTCCACAAACACACCCACACACACAACCACTTAGTGTCACTTCATCTCACACTCTTGAACTCCATAAATGGAGTGCACACACACACACACAAACTCTCTAGCTCCTGCTGAGTAACACGCTCATCAACTCTGAGCATGAACGGACACACACATGAAACAAAACAACACACCTTCACACTCTTCCCAAAATAAACACACACACATTCTCAACTGCTGAGTTGCACTTCAACCAACTCACACTCTTAGGGTGTATTCACACTCGCCTTGTGTAATTCACTTAAAACGAAATCAAGTTCGTTTCCTCCCTTGGTTTCAGACCTTTTGGGCAGGTGTGAACTCAGGTGCGGACCAAACAAGCGGATCGATACCCAGCTGAAGAGGTGGTCTCGGCTCAGTTCCAAACCAACTCTGGTATGGTTCATTTGAGGTGTGAAAGCAGCCCGATCTCCGACCAAGTTGCAAAAAGCTTACCTTTTTGGAATTAACAGGCTCTCATTGGTGTGGCGCATTACAGGAAATGATTGTTTGGATCACTACACAACACACAGACATGCTGTTGCAAAATTACTAGCATCATATTGTAAAACTGACGTTGCATCAAATGCTCCTGACACTCAAACATTTCTGCAAACATATGTAACTGTATAACCCATATCGCTATAAGGACGAGGAGAACAGCACGCAAAGTCTCCATGATTGTGTACTTTCACTTTGGGCTTCCCGCTTTACCCCGCAACATGTTTCTGTCCAGTGGCTGAAAGACCTTAGCACACATGTGGTTTTGTTTACAAGTTCTGGTCCACTTGCACGGCCTACAATGTGAAAGTGAACTGCACCAAAGAATAAAAAACTTTTTATTTGATCCGGACCAAAGCAAGTGAACTAACGGACTTTCCAGGTGTTAATACACCCTTAAACCCACACTCACACAGACAAAATTCTACAAACCACATACCTCCACACTGCACTCACCACAAAACACACCACCAACGTAAAGACACACACACCCTAAAGCTGACGTTTCTTGACATAACAGCTTTAGGATGTTGACTCCCGGTTCCCCATGGCCTCTTAGCGACGGTGGGTATAAAAAAAGGAGCAGATTAGCTATTCATACGCACAAAGACAAGGAACTAATCTCCCAACTCCCCCCACCACAACCGACCCTCCATAATTCATCACGCTTTCCCTCCATCCCTCTCTGGGCCCGCTGCCTATGAATAGACAATTAGAATGTTGAAGTAGGGATCCAACAGGGCTGCAAAACACTGGCTCACACACACACATACACCCAAAGACGCTCCTACCTACCACCAACAGCGATGGCATTTTTGCTGTGCCAGCGTTGTCCCAACCCCCAACCCCCAAATGCGAGCAGTCGTCCTCCAGACGTTTAGGCAGTGTGTTTGTTTGTGTGTGTGCCATTTTGGTGAATGCTGAGATACACACAGAGAGGGCACAGACATAAAAAAACACAACGCTGAACGGAGGGCGTGTGGAGTTAAGCCTGAGTCCACATCGCTGTCTTTCTGCTGACAGATACAGAGCGAGGGAGAAAGGAAGTCGGTGTGTGTGTGTGTGTGTGTTTTACAAGTGTGTATGGGAGCGTGTTGTGCCAGCGTAGCATTCTGAATCTGTACAGATATGTGGCTGCTCTATTAGTTGACAAAAAAAAACTGAAACGGGAAACAACAACAAAAAAGAAATTCTAAAAAGTCACTGGCAAGTTACAAGCATCAGCAGTTGTTTAGGTCACAAACCCACTGACCAATGCAAATTTATGGAAATCTGACCAGAGGCGTTCAACATGTTGAGTATTTGTATGTATATAAAGAATATGTTCATGTAATATGAATGAGGAACACAGGAACGCAACATGTGAACTGGAAGCCTGCCACAGTCAGGGTCAAAGAGCTGTATAGAGGGTTATGGTGGATTGTAGTGTGTTGTTGGGAGTTGTGGAGTGTGTTGCAGTGTGTTTATCCTGGTTTCCATTTGGGTGATTGTAACGGGTTGTAATAAGCTGAGTTGAGTTGTAGTGGGTGTAGAAGGTTATCTAAGGGCTTGAATGCAATGCAGAAGAGGGCATACGGTTTTGATTAACTGAAAAAGGTCGTTCAAATTGCACATGTTGGCAGCAAATCTTTTTCTTCATTGCAGGTAAATGGATTCTGAGCTAAAGGATTCTCAACTTCGTCCACAACTCAATGGCAGGACTATGCTTCTGCTTGGAAGCCATTATTCACCTGCAATGAAGGAACAATTCTGAAACTCCACCAACATGTGCAATATGAACAACCTATGTCAGGTAATAAAAATGTTATGCTGGTTGGTGGCAACCAGGTGACATTATGTTAAAAATGTTGGTGGTTTGTAGTAGTTTACTGGGTTGTACTGTGTTGTGTTAGGTTTTACTGGGTTGTACTGTGTTGTGTTAGGTTTTACTGGGTTGTAGTCGTTTTGTAGAGGACTGTAATGGGATTAAGATACATGTAAAAGTTCATGGTAGAATAAAATGGGCTAATTGAGTTGTACTGTGTTGTAGTTCATTTTGGTGGGTTGTAGTGGGATGTAGACACGTGTAGAGGTTTATAGTAGACTTCAGTGGGTTTACTGGGTGGCAGTGTGTTGTAGTTGGTTTTAGTGGGTTGTAATGGGATTTAGTTACATGTAGAGATTTATAATGGACTGGAGTGGGTTTACTAGGTTGTACTGTGTTGTAGTTGGTTTTAGTGGGGTTGTAATGGGATTTAGTTACATGTAGAGGTTTATAATGGACTGGAGTGGGTTTACTGGGTTGTACTGTGTTGTAGTTGGTTTTAGTGGGGTTGTAATGGGATTTAGTTACATGTAGAGGTTTATAATAGACTGGAGTGGGTTTACTGGTTTGTACTGTGTTGTAGTTGGTTTTAGTGGGGTTGTAATGGGTTTTAGTTAGATGTAGAGGTTTATAATAGACTGGAGTGGGTTTACCGGGTTGTACTGTGTTGTAGTTGGTTTTAGTGGGTTGTAATGGGATTTAGTTACATGTAGAGGTTTATAATAGACTGGAGTGGGTTTACTGGTTTGTACTGTGTTGTAGTTGGTTTTAGTGGGGTTGTAATGGGTTTTAGTTAGATGTAGAGGTTTATAATAGACTGGAGTGGGTTTACTGGGTTGTACTGAGTTGTGGTGGTCTTTGATACAGAATGTGTAGAGGTTTAAAGTAGACTGCAGTGACTTTACAGGGTTGTGCTTTTTTGTAGTGAATTCTAATTACATTATAGTGGGTTTTAGTAAGTTGTGGTGGGTTACAGTAGGTGGCAGTGAGTTGTGATGGGGTTCAGCTGGGATGAGTTATGTGTTATTGTAGGTTTTGCTGGGATTATAGTTGGGTTTAATCACTTGGGATTGATTGTACATGAGTTGCTGTGGGTTGTACGGAGTTGTAGTTAGGTGTAATGAGCTGTAATAGGTTGTAGTGGGCTGTAGTATGTTACCTGACGGTCAGAGTATGGATGGTTTGGAAGCATTGTTCCTCTACAGAATGCTGTTAATCCACTGTTATCTATTTTTGGTGTGTAATCTGCAAAGATGGATTACTGATCTGATCTCCCATGAGGATTATTGATTCGCTTTGGGACATTTTTTTAATTAAATTTTCTCAAGTACGCCCATGTTTGTCATGCTGTCATTTTCAATAATAATATACTGATACTCTAATGTCACATGTGTATTAATGAATATTAAAAGGAGAAAAATTCAGCCTTAAAAAAGTTTTCCACAAATGTGAATGGGAGTAATGTGAAGTGTGAGTCTAAAAAAATTGTGTAACAAAAAATTGCTAAAAAGTGGAGATGCATAGACATAGACACTATAAACTGCACAAGAAGCAAAGTTTTGAAAAGCAAACAGGAGTGTATGAAATGAAAGATTTAATTCAGTAGGGGAGAGAAGGAGAAGTGAGAAATTAACCAAGAATAGCCAGAAACGCAAGCAAATAAAAGGAGTGATGGATCTCCTCAGAGACGATGAGACAGACAGAATAAGAGCAAAAAAAGGGCAGGAGCCAAAGGATTTATGAGGAGAAGCGAGCGACCGAAAAGGAGCAGTCACACTCTGATTCAAGTGTGCGTGTGTGTGTGTAAAAATGTGCGGGTCCTTTGAGGGGTGGGTTCTGAGTGTTGTTAATGCAGTACAAGCTCTGATCGATCAGCCGTCTGCTCTCAACACAGCCCATACAATTCCCCTGACTCCTATTATAAACACAAACATTTATTCAGCCCACTTACTCACTCACACCAACACTCAATATGGAGAGAGGCAGCAGGAGGGAGGGAGGGAGGGAGGAAGAAAGGAAGAAATTTGGCTGGCTTTATATCTGATTTATATATGACTGAAGATCTAATTTCCCCTAAAATATATTTTGTAGATTTTTGTAGTTTTGTGAGTAATCTTTGGCATGTGAGAAGCAGCCGTCATGAGGAGAAAATGTTTTTATAGGAAAGTTGCAAGGGTTTTGTGTGAAAAGTAAAAAAGGTAAACACTTTGCTTTCAGTAACTGAGATTTGTCTCTAGTCATTATGGGATTCAATTGAAGTAGCTCTCGAACATAGCAAGATATCACCCTGTGTGTGTGTGTGTGTGTGTGGCCATGTATTTATCGTATTGTGGGGACCTTTTGTCCCCTAAAATCACTTTTATCTGTTTTTTTGGGCTTTGTGGAGACATTTGAGAGGTCCCCATGAGGAAAAATGACTTTATAGAAAATGTGCTTGTTTTATTTGAGAAACTAAAAGAGGTAAAAGATGTGCTTTTTGTTACTGAGGTTAAGGTTAGGGTTAGGATTAGGTGTAGCTGTAAAATTATGTACTTTAGTCATTATGGGACTCTATGGAAGGACCTCATAAAGATAGTAATACAAGACTGTGTGTGTGTGTGTGTGTGTGTTTGTGGTTACCTGCTGGACACTGATCCAGTATCCTATAATCCTGTCCACAGCACTGGGTTCTCTCTGGGTCCACTGTAGGTTGTAGGAGTAATTATTGCCCTTCAAAATGCGGATGGGGTTCGGAGTGTCGTAGTAAAACTCTGCATTGTAAGGTCGAGCTAAAAGATACAAAAGAAACTAATTAACTCTATACACTTATATACATTTAATTTTTTATATTGTGCAGGTAAACAGTATACAAAATGATATTGATCAAAAATTCAGCCCATGGAAATAACACATAACTTCAGTTAGATATATAATATCAAATCGAATCTGTCAAAAAACAACAAATAGAGTCAGGTGCTGATCTGAGGCTAGGTTACTTTAGCTTATTTAGTCCTCTTCAGCCGCATCGGTCAGCTCTCTCATCTCTAAAAACTAATCATATCCATAGCCACTGTGTTTGGACACAGGCAAGATGGGTCGCTAAACAATATAGCACAAAGAATTTCATCTAAAGACTGTCTTCCACAAAAAAGTGTGGTACATATCGTATCGCCGTGTCTGGTTTGAGGCAGAAAACTAATCTCCTTCTACAGACAGAAGACGATAGCCATAAGAGCTCTTAAGTGAACAGGTGTAGCTGTGTGTGTGTGGTGTGGAGATGGAGGCGGCTGATAGGGTTAGCATGCTTTAACTGCTGTTTTGAGGAAGACATCTTGCCCGAGTCGGGTGAAGATAAGCTTTCAGAGGAAAAAGGGTGAGTATGAAAAGGGGACCAAGCTAACATATTTACCAACTATGCTTTTGAGAAATGCACCTCTGGACTGGCAAAGGTACTCATGAACAAGGTACCACCCCCAAACACAGCTCCCGGGCACTGCCAAAAAGCTAGCCACTGGTCCTTCATGGAGGGGTCAAATGTAGAGCTCACAATTTGTTTTGGTGCACTGTGATTTGTTACTGTGGTGTGTTCACAATGACAAATAATCGTTCACTTAGTAACTTCATGTGATAGTTCATATCTCCAGTTTGTATATGCAGTATCTCACCTGAAACAACAAAAGTGCAGGAAGACATCCCGACCCCGTTGCTGACTTTACACTCATATGTGCCGTTGTTGGTGGGGTCCAGCTTGAAGCGTAGTTGAGGGACATCCTGGGGGTCCACAGGAGGGGTCCGAATTGGAATGGTATTCCGGTACCAACGGGCATTGGCTATACGGTTGGGGTTGGACTTCTGCACAACGCAGCGAAGGATGACGGACTGGTAATTGGGAGACCGGACATCCTGAAAGACTGGGTCCACCACAGGAGGGTCTGAAAAAACACAAAGGATGAGGAATCACCATATGATCACTAGTCAGTATGATTAAAAACTTAAACGTACAAAATGGCCACAGAAATCTGGAACCACGATTGATTAGACTGTCTCTGTGTTCCCACAGGGGGCCAGAGAGCAGCAAAAGAGGGAAAGTTGGTGAAACAGACATTGGTGACCCTTTGATATGAGTATTGATCGTATAAATGATGGAAGGGAGAATTCTCCTCCACGTATTGGCACTCTCAAAGACTTCTACCTTATGCTAGAAGTCATGAGCCATTAGCTGGAGGTTAAATGAGGCACAAAACAGTTTGAGAATTGGCTGTTTTCCAGACTTCAGTTTCTACATAAACCCACATTAACCAGCTATAAATGCAATGGCTTAAAGGATTTAAAGCCTTGCCTTACTCTCTTAAATAAGAGAAGTGGCAAAAGAGGTTCTTTGTAGTAATGCCGAAGAACTTTTTTTTGCTTTGACGAAGAACCTTTAATGGGTTGGAAGAGTCACTTTATGTTGCACCTGAAAAATTTTCAATATAATTCAAAGGCCCAAAGACTATATACTTCATTCATAGAATATATATATATATATATATATATATACATATATACAGTATGCAGTATATATACACAGTATGTATATATATATACATATATATATATATATATATATATATTTATAAATAAAAGACACCTGATGAAAATCGCTTATAAAAAATGCTGTTATGGACAGTTCTTATTTTATGAAGAAATACTTTATTGCTTGTTCTAATTATTTCTTAGTCAGCAGAAATAAACAGCTAAGTGAGGTATGAGGCTATTGACTACAGCAATGAGAAAGCTTCCGCTGTCTTTGTTAATTGCACTTAATCAATTCTTAGTATATGTAGCCAGATTTAATGCAAGCTATTAGCCGTTATTTATGAAAATAGCAACACATACAAAATGTCCACACATCAGCTCTTATGGGATGTTTGCAAATAAGGATGTTAATGTGTTTAGAAGATGGAAGATTGGTAATTTTAAATAAATGATTTAGCTTATATTAAACAGTCCTTGAAATATATATTTTTTATTATACTGTATTGTATGTTTATACAGGACTGATTTTACAATTAGTTTCATTTGAACTATTAGGAAGAAGAGGTAGCTAGCTCACTGCCCCCTTCCTTAGGGTCAGCAACATAGAGCTAAGTAGAACACAATGCACTACTCAAAATGACAGTGTTTAAGATTAGATCAGTCCCAATTTCAAAATACTCTTAAACAAAAACTTTTGTATTTTCTTGGTCTCACCCAGAGACAAACTTTCTTAGAGATCTCATATCAGCGTGCTGCAGTGCCAGCTCTGGTACAACACCTCCTGTATGAAAATCCATTATCTGCCGATTCGCAACTCCGCTGTTCACTGTCACAAATATGTTCCAGAAACCCCCGAGGTTTGCCATATTATTTGTCACATATAATCCTCCACCACTCGATTTGCTCAATCCTCAAACATCCGTACGACTGCCAACTTCTCTTGGTGAGAACGAGCCGATGGGACTGCAGCCCCCAGAAGGCCAGCAACAGTGTCAGACAAGACAGTGGGCATCACGGCAACCGGCACCACGGCAACGGGAATCACGGGCAGCGGATGGGAGTGATGGAGTGTTGCCAGTCGTCTCCATAGGGAGGGACGGACGGAGATGCAAACATCACTCCAAATGCACATTGCATCTGATCTCCTGCTGAGTAATGAGTCGTTGTTTCATAAGTACACATTCCTGTCCTGAATTGTTAGCAGCAATAAGCACATGGAAACAGAGGTTTGGTCTGTGTGATGTGTTTTGTTATTAGTTTGTGAGTGCACAATTGACTGCATAAAATTTTTCATATTGGAATTGTTACAGATCTAATACACATTTAGTGTAAAGACACTCTCTAGGACCATAATTGTAGGTTGAACACTGCATGTAACTTAATTACACAGTCTCTACTTCTAGTTTAAAGTGTACATATTTATATCTAGTTTAAGTGTATTTATGTTCTATTTATATACTGCTTATGTTAAAAACTGGTGCCGTCAGTTCGCTTCATCATCTATATACTTGTATAGTATATATAAAGATGACATTTGTTGATTTTGACTTGTGTCATGTATATGTGTAACTGGTAGCAAAAATGTCCTTAACCATAAACTATTTAAAGGAAATAACTGTTTTAAAAAATATTTTTTATTATTATTATTATTATTATTATTATTATTATTATTATTATTATTATTATTATGTGATGTGTTTAAGAATCTTATTTGACACTCACATTGTTACAAAAACATGCGAACCTGAGCCTAAGACAGCAAGGATATATTTAGGTGAAGTTAAAAGGTTAGGAAAAAATGAATAAAGTAAAAGTAAAACGATAATTGAAAAATGTATACTTTACAATAAAAAATCAATAAAAAATTCTTTCTTCTTGTCTCTGTGTGTGTGTGTGAAGAGCCAAACAAAGGAGAGTAGAATAAGACACAAAGGTGGTGTTGCGGTGACATATAGAGTAATTAGCTGCAGGGCTGTAGAGAGCAGAGAATAATGCTGTACCACTGTGTGAGTATTTAAGTGGAACTGCATCACAACAGGTTTGAAAGGCCATATGTTTAAGGGCCAAAGAGGAAAATAAACATCTCTCTCATTCTCATTCCCAAAGCAAACTCCACGCTGGACTGTGCTTTAATTTCACAATACAACAGTTTCCTAAGAGGAGCATAATGGAAGCAGGTGGCAAAGGAGACCTGCAGCCCACAGCACACACACACCGACATTACATAATAATAATAATAATAATAATAATAATAATAATAATAATAATGATTATTTGAATACATAATAAATTATAATATTAATTTGGGGATCACAGTTTTAGCTGCTTAATCCTATTTAATATATCCTGTCTTAGGAGGAACCAGGTTCACCACATGTAATTTGTATAACTGTCTATGTGACAAGTAAAGAATATTTAACGCACACACACACACACACACAATAGCCACACACACACCCACACACACACACACACACACACACACACACACACACACACACACACACACACATACACACACACACATACACACACACACACACACAGCCAAACTGAGAGGAAGCCAAAGAGGAGGACAGTGATAGGAATTAGTGAAAAGAGAAAAGGACAGACTGGAGAAAAAAGCTCTGTGTGTGTGTGTGTGAGTGAGTGTGCGTGTGTGTGTGTGTGGAGAAACAGAGACAATCTCAGTAATTACTGAGCTGCCAAATGAAAGCATGGTGGGGGTTTTTTTTTACAACAGATCCCAACAAATTGTTCACGACAGTGCAGAGAAAACGAAAAGTGTGTGCTGGAAACCCAAAGCGATCAGCAGAAGAGAGTGATCCAGCTGGTGTGCTAATGACTGAGAGGAAGAGACGGAAAGACAGGAAAATGGACGAGTATAAATACTATTGTAGGGACTTCACTGTAAGGAAAGTGGTTTTCTATTGACCTTTTATTCACTTAAAACTTAAAGAAAGAAGGAAAGAAAGAAAATTATGGTGAACGGTATCAGTATAAATATTATTTTTTAATAAAGATGAAGGTATTTTTTTCTATGTTCTCTTAGGAAAGTTAGTGTTAAAGAAAGAAAGAAAGAAAATTATACTGAGAGGTACAATAAATACTACTTTTGTTTTTTTTTCACTTAATGTGTGTTTGTGTGCGAGAGAAAGAGAGAAAGAGAGAGAGAGATACAGATCCATTATGATAATGCTAGACAGACAAAGTACGCACATTTGCATCAGCTCCATAATCCAAAAACTTTGTGCTTTTCTCAGACTCCACAAACAATGCTAATCGCCAACATCAGCAGCTCGGGGCGCTCAGGGTCGGTAGGCTCGCGACCCTCACGTTACGCCAGCCCTGCTAATTTCCTGTAAATCCCCTCTCCTTCCCTCGTCCTCGGCCCCGCCCTTTCATTTAGAGCCGATCCGTTTTCAAAAGACTCAGCTCGAACCATGAACTCCATTATCGAGGCACAGCGCCTCGCTGCACGCTAATGGCCTGGCCAGGAAAAGGGCTGAATAGCGCAGAGTGTCGCTGAGTTTTCCTTGCCGTCTTTTTGCCAACAAGTGTAAGCACCCCTACGCTAATGAATTCGGAACCCATCAGAAAACACGCTTATATATTTATATATTTATATATTTTGCGAGCGTCCTAATGGATGCATTATTGAAAGTGTGAATGCATTAAGAGGTGCTGTTCGACTCAACGTGGGAGAAAGGGAGCGCCAATAACAGCCAACCGCTGGCACACAGCCTTAATGTAATATTTGTTTCGGCGCGACGTGGCGTGTCCATCCCTCCCTCCGCGCTCACAGCCGCCGTTAAAGGCCGCATTAAAATCACATTGAAAGTGGCTGGATCTAATCACGACATCGATTGAGATAAACTGGTTTTGGTCCGGCTTGGCTCGGCTCGGCTCGGCTCGGCTCAGGCTGGTCATGGATTGCCAATACAGATACTGTGGAAAGTAGCATTGACTAAACGAACTCTGAAGCTAATCACGTTTTAATTATGAGCTCAGAGAATCCTGATGATCCTCAGATGTTCCGGATGTCTTCTGTGCATAATTTACACTGAACTGATACTTTTGTGTTGACTTGCCAAAAAAATGTTTTGGTCAAAATACTCAATGCCAACAGTAACTAGACACAAAATTTGTTGTGTCACTGCTGTGCGGCAAAAAAGTAAAAGGGATAAAAGTGTGAAATGTATATAAACTGTAGTACACCTTACTGTTTAATTATGAGCTACAAAATTAATGTTAAGCTCATAGAAAGGGGCTAACAACAAGAAAAGTAATAGAAAAGGAGACGGCCCCTTGTGGCCAAAACAGGGAATGACGACCTTAATGAGTTTGGGCCCAGTAACAAGAAATGTAATAATACAGATCTCTTTAATGAGCTGAAGATTTTAGGCCAGGAACAAGGTTACTATGACACATTTTGGAAGGTGTAAAAGCAACAAAAAGTGGGAAGAAGAAGAAACATAAATACTGAAGGGAACTCAGTGATGGGCAGTACAATGGTGCAGTGGTTAGCACTGCCACCTCACTGTGAGAAGGTGGGGTCTTGGGTCAGCCGTAGGGCCTTTTTGTGTGGAGTCTGCATGCTCTCCCTGTTTTCTCCGTGGGGTTTTCTCCAGGGGCTTTGGTTTCCTCCGACAGTCCAAAAGCATGCAATATAGATTGATTGGCAACTCTAAACCGGCCCCATAAGGTGTGATTATGTTGGTGTGTGCCCTATGGTTGGTACCCACTTGTGCCCGTAGTTCCTGGAATTGGCTCTGGTCCCCCCGCGATCCCGGTTGGGATTAAGCAGTTTGGATAATGAATGAATGAATGAATGAATGAATGAATGAATGAATGAATGAACGAACTCAGCGATTCCTTGTACACAGTATAATATGCTACAGGCTGAAAAAAACTCCCTCATCCAAACAGTTGCTTTAAATGGTTATGGAGTCGGGAATACAGATATTAAAGAAGCAATCAACATTGGACCTTCATACGAGTGTCAAGTCTCAGATGTGTGCAATTCATGATTAACCTAGAAAGTTATTTTGGACAGTAAATGAAAAATATTTTCTCTGAAATACGACAAGCCAACATTGAGCTATAAAATTGTCCAATATGAGTAAATCTTGCCCCTCACAACCACGAAAGCTGCTTTAAAACTCCAGGGGGCGGACAAAGATTGAGTGATGAAGCAAGCGCTCCAACACTGGACCTTATTTTAAGAGACGGCTTAATTGGAAACTGTGGCACGGGGTGGTGATGGAGTTGCATCAGGAAAACTCTCCCTGTAATAAGAAAATGGAAGTTGCTCTGGGTTAGAGCTTCTGCTAAAATGTAGTAAATGTAGCACATGCACATATCCTGTGACATTCTGTGCCCTTTAATTGTGGAAATCATGTCACTTCATGATCTTTTTCAACATTATCGCAATGTGAAATTCCCTCCACATCTCAAAGACTGACGTTCAGTGTCAGTGATCATTTTGGTCACGGTATAAAAGCATTCATCAAAAAAGCGTAAGCAGCAATCATTATATTATGTCAAGTAGGCATTTGTCTTGTGTGTAATGAAAATTCAATCAACGTTTGAGCCTCTTGCTGTCGTTAAACGGTGATTGAGGACCCATTTCTTCAAAGCGTACTTCATTAATACATTAATAACAATAATTAGGTATAAATGATGTGCCTGCTATGTGAGCTCATTTGTGTACTGCTGATTTGTGTAACTACTGGAATGTACATTGATCTTGGCCATGATAGAATCTTATCTGCTCGAGATTTAAGGCGTATTTACTAGTAAGAGGAAAGTGTTTTCCTAGTAAACTCAAAAGCAATCAAGTTAATCACTCTGGATAATAACATCTACAAAAATCCACAAATAGAAAATCATATTGCCCAAGTAACCAGTCCAAAAGCATAACAAGTTCTTCACAGGGTATCAATATTTCACACTCTTATGCCTCATGTCCAATTAAGTGAACTGCTATTTCAGTCCAAATTTGTTACCCTGCCCGTGATAACCCGGCTAACGTCATTTTTTTGGTGATTCTCTGTTTTATACACTGTCATTCTATATAATGTACGGATCATTTTGAGAAAATTTCACCTTGACATCTTTAATACTGACTGAGTAAGGTCACATCAAAGTTTTGGCAAATTATAGGCTCTGAAAAACATGTTTTTGAGAAATTTCAATGTAAAAATAGCAAAATTAATAGCACAGTTGTCCTTAATATTCACCAAAATAGGGAATGACAACCCTAACGGTGCCTCGCCTTTGAGGTCAACATAGGGATCTACCATTTTAAACCTTAAAATGGGGAGGAAAGTAAGGTAGAATTCAGATTATTGACAATAAATGCAATAATACGGGTCTCTTCAATGAGCTGAACATTTTAAGCCATGAACAAGGATACTATAACATACTTTTGAAGGTGTAAAAGCAACAAAAAGTGGAGAAGAAGAAGAAGAAGAAACATAAATACTGAGGAGAACTCAGTGGTTAGCGCTGCCGCCTCACTGTGCGAAGTGGGGGTCTATGGTTCGAACCCCGGGTCGGCCGTAGGGTCTTTCTGTGTGGAGCAGGCATGCTCTTCCCGTGTTCGTGTGGGTTTTCTGTGTGGGCTCTGGTTTCCTCCAACAGTCCAAAAGCATGCACTATAGGTTGATTATCATCATTTTTGTCCTCTCTTATCCACATTCTGGATAAAACTTGAACTTTACTAAAATAGCATTTTCATAAACATGAACAATTTCACTTGGACCTGTTTTTGTTTTGTGATTGTCATCTATTATTATGTGATTTATTTACTGTAGTTATAGATTTAATTAAAATTTCCTACTGCCATTTAGATGCAAAAAACGCACCGTGTGAGACCTGGGTGTTATTCTATACAGTGTGTACTGTATATTTTTTTATTGGCAATAAAGCTGTCTTGAATCTCTTGTATCTAGAATCTTTACAATTTGGCTTGGATTTGAGTTTGTTTTGACCCAACTTCTACTGAAAACCTTTAATTTCCATTATGCCCATGTCATACTTTAATACATCTTTGGCAACATCTCCACAATTTAACAACTTAAAAGTTGATCTGAGCCCATTCTGACCCCAATCAAGCTCGAAAATGACAAAGTGCGAGAGCACAATGCATGTCATTAGTCTTTCACAGCTGGACTTTCTCACGATAACTTGTATTTCCCCACCAAACAAGCAGAGCCAACGTCGGTAAGGGCCCCAATCCAATCTTTACCAAAAAGATGAATCATTGATTTGCAACTGTCTATGGGATTACATTTGCTGGAAAATGAAAGACAAAAACTGATTATCGATCAGCGCTCAAACACCGTAAATAGCCCCGGCCCTCCGATAATTGCCCGGGGTAATGATATGAGAAATATGTCGGGTACTCACACTCCACATTGAGCTGCACCTGAGACAGCCGGCGCTTGATGTTGAGGCCGTTGTAGGGCGCAGTCTGGCATCGGTACGCCCCCATCATGTCTCGTGTCACGTTGGTCAGCCGCAAACGGCCGTCACGCGTCTCCACCACCCAGTCCCCCGACGGCATGGCCAGGTCCTTGTTGGCGCGGGACCAGAGCACGGGAGGGCGGGGCTTACCGTCCACCAGGCACACAAGCTCCGCCGTGCCACCCTCGCTCACGTTCACCACCGACCCACCAACTGGCACCGTCAGCACCGGTGGGACGACTGGAAATCATAACGGAGAGAAAGAAAGGCTGTCACTCAAAACACAGAGCTCCCTTTCAACCGGCACATATTTTTGATTGACTAAATGTCACATATTTTTGCAATGAAGAGTTTACTCCTGTAAAAATAAATAAAATTCAGCTAAAAGTCCCAGATTTTATTCATGTGGACAACTTTTAAAACAACAAGCCTCTACAAGAAGATGTTTGGTCTACTCCTACTATGGGACCCGTTTAACCTTTAAATGTGCATTAACCTTTAAAAGTGCATTAAAATTGGATGGAAGACAGCAGAAATAGTCTATGAGCTTAGACTATGTAATGTGCAAGCTTAAGATGCTGATCCCGTGTTGCATATTTTTATTTAAAGATGGCACCGATCCGATACGTGGGTCTGATGTCGGTCCGATAACGAGTCAAACACTGGGCCGATCTATGAAACCGATCTGTAAATGCACGCACACACAACTTGTTAAAGTTGTAAAGTTGGTTATTGCTTGACAAAGACAATGAGCAGAACAAGCAACGCAACACACTACAACCCCAAAAGCAAATCACATGACTATTACTGTTCAATAACAACACCAGCTCTCACTCCCAATCTCTGTGTTCCTGAAGTTTAAGCACCACAGGATTTTTTGAGTTTAATTATTTACCATATACATATGGGTGTGTGATTATTACATTGTTTTAGTTAGGAAAACAGTATGTAAGTCAAGTATTTCCTTAAGCATTACAGAATAAGAAATAAGAAAAATGTCTACATTACAAACTGTACCGTATTACTATTGCTACAACATTGCCATAATATTTGCACAATTTTTGCACTGCCTCTACTATTTGCACAACCGTAAAACATGTATATATCACTGGTCACTTTTTAACTAACTATATCTGCACAAATTATTGATAAGTATTGCACAGAATGGTTCTCCAATGCTGTTACAATATCTGTACAAACTTAAATTTCAGTCAGACCTTTTAAGAATACGCTTCTATTTATAGACTGGATATCGAAATCTTTCATATTGAAAACTGTCAGTCAATTTCCACTTCTAGCTTAAAATGTATATTTTGTGTCCTATTTTTATTTACATATTGTTTATTCCATGCGCCCTATCAGTTCTTTGTTCTCTATTTCTTGTTGCACTGTGTAAATTGAAGCCACGTCTTCTCGTCTCTCTCTGTATATCTGTACAATATATAGAAGAGATGACAAAGTTTACTTTGACTTTTTGACTTTTAAGAATAAGCTCAGTCATGTATTCAGACATTTTAAAAGAATTATTATCTGTTTACTGTTTAAAAAAGACAGCAGATATCCAAATTTACTATATCGGCATCATTATCGGCCCAAAAAGTACTATCGTACCCTGTTTATTTGTATTACATCATAAACCTACAGAGCTCTTGACTCATATAGCCATTGGTTTTCATCCGTCTGTGAGCCAATGAGAAACAGAGGGTTTACAATCATTTCCCCATGTGAGATCTGCACTTTGAGAGGTGCATCTCCAAATTCTGACATAATATAAAGTTAAAATGGTAATTAATTTACTACCAAATGAAAAAATAATGAACTAAAAACAAGCTGTGAGATCAAGTTTTATTCACAAATTTCCCCGTTTTGGGGTTGCTCGTGAAAATGGACAAATCAATAAACTAGTAAACAAATCGAGAAATAAAAGCGCTGTTTGGGTTCTTGGTTGTGCGATATTTGAGCTCTGAGGCTGGCAACATTGGCTGCTGTTTTGTTCGTTATTTTTGTACGCAAGTCATAAGCAACACTATTTTGAAGCACACAAAAGTTAGCGAAAGTGAGTGATTATATGTCATTGTGAACACACCACAGCACAGCACAATGTGCAACACAATGAAACGTGACCTCTGCATTTGACCACCCATGAAGGAGCAGTGGGCAGCGCCCGAGGAGCAGTGCTTGGAGACTGTACTTTGCTCATGAGTACCTCAGTGGTACCTTTATCGGTCTTTGAATTGGAACCAGCGACCTTCCAAACATGGGGCGAACACCCTAAGCGTTATGCTACCAACTGCCCAATTGCGTTACATTTTTTAAATCATTCAAATATGTCAAAGAATTTGGATCCCCCTCCCTGACGATGAGAGGTGCTTCATGAGATTAGAATAGCTCACAACCAACGTGGAGAAAACACTTTCTTCCTGGACATAGTCTACATTTCAAATACAAATTCTTGCCTGTTATCTCAGTGAGGGGGAAGTGAAAGTGAGTGGTTATTTGTCATTGTGAACACACCAGCTGACATGGGCAGCACCCAGGGACGGTACCTTCCTCATGAGTACATCAGTGGTAACTTTTCAAACCGGTGACTTTCTGATCACGGGGCGAACACCCTACCGTTACGCCACCGACTCCTACCAGTGCCAGCTTTTACCAAAGGCCACTTCGTTTCTCACAGGGATTGCGCAGAGCCCACTGGAAGGTGGAAAATGTTAATGAAAGATATTAAAATAGACACCAGACCCGGTATCTCTGTTGGAGATCTATAATGAGAGAAATTGGAGATGCCCTTTATTCATTTTTCAGCAGGCCCTCGAGCCCAATACACATCCATATGAATGCAGTGCGTCACGTCCCGACCAACTGAAGTAGGCTAATGTGTCTGAAGCGGATGCATGTTACTGGGTAAGGAGGTTGCAGCAGCGTCTATTTAAAGGAAAATCCTATGGAGGGATGGAGGAGGAGGAGAAGGGGAAGGTGGGAAACCAAGCGGCTAGATAGGAATGGAGAGATAATGAGGAGGAAAAAGGGGGAATGAACACCATGAGCTTGTCAACGAAAGCCAGGTCCTAAGACAAGGGCTATATTTAAGTGGAAGTTGAGGCAGATCCCTTTCAAAATTAGGTGGAAAGTCGCAAGAGGGTAGGGAAGCATAGTGTAGTGTCGCTTGTTTGTTATATGGCACATCTAGAACACATTTAAAATCACCAATGTTAATGGATTCCCTTTGCTAAATGATGTTAATTTTAGGGGAAGGTGGTGGTGTAGTGGTCTTAGGTGAAGTAAAACATGTTTTATGGATCATGAGATTGGGGGTTTGGATTCTAAAAGAGCTTAAAACCACTTTTGGGTTTGTAATGCAGTGTTGGACATGTTACTTTAAAAAAGTAATTCTAGTTACTAGTTACTTCTCCCAAGAAGTATGTGAGTTAGTAACTGAGTTACAGTATTATAAAAGTAATCGGGGAACTATTGGAAGTGAGTGATAATTTGTCATTGTGAAGACACCACAGCGCATCACAATGAAATTTGACCCCATCTGTGAAGGAGCAGTCAGAAGCTAAGGAGGGCAACACTCGGGGAGCAGTGCTTGGGGATAGTATCTTACTCATGAGTACATCAGTGATAACTTCACCTGAACTGGGATTTGAACCGGCGACCTTCCGATCACGGGGAGAACGCCCTAACCGTTACGCCACCAACTGCACAATTGCGTTACATTTTTTAAAACGATTAAATATGTCAAAGAATTTGGCCCCCCCTCCTTCAATGGAAGCGTGTGACGATGAGAGGTGCTTCATGAGATTAGAATAGTTCACAACCGATGTGGAGAAAACACTTTCTTCCTGGACATAATCTACATTTCACATAAACAGTACATTCCTGCCTGTTATCTCAGTGAGGGGAACAGTAATGTCTGTACTTCCAGGTTAAAAACATCACTTCTCTGCTCTTAACATTGCTGCATGTGTCTCTTTTCGGTTGTGTGTGCGAGTGTGTTTGTATGTGAACGCCTGCCCAACCCTGCCTCTGATTGGCTTACCATGAAATCTTTACTCCTCCTTAGCCAATCATCATCACTTATGCTGTTGTTTATCCCCTCCCTCCACCAAAGAGTTAAAAACTTGAGAGAGCCTGGTCGGATGAAAACAGCTTTAATGAGCTTGTATTATAGTATAGTATTGTGCCGCATGTTGTTCTCAGTAACAGTAACGGCGTTGTAACGATGGAAGAAGTAATTAATTTAAAAAAATAACACTGTTTATTTGTAATGCTGCTATTCCCATCAGTGTTCGTGAGCAAGTTGATACTGTCGTCCCTGTATTAATTCAATGAAAGCTGCTCTGGACAAGAGTTCCACAAGCTAACATCAATATCCTTTAGCACGTTTAGGGGAAATCTGTGTATCATTCGTTCTATCATTTTTCAAATTAAAACCAAAACCTCAAAAGCACATTCACTCACTGGTGATTTGGTTAAGTCCTCACATCTGGGGTTAGTGTTGCTTTAGCCGGCCGTGTTGCTGCAAAGCTGCACTTTCCAGAAGACTTTTCGCCGAGAGTTGCGTTTTGGTTTCGTTTTTGCTGTTTTAGCTCAAGTACCTGAGACTGTGTTAATGTAGCGAGCCCATGCCCCGAGCTGTGTGAGTGCTGTTTTGTTTTATGTTTCTTGTGAACATTAAAGAGACTAACATGGAGCCTGCATCTGCATCCTCTGTTATTAAGGTTGCAAGCCCAAACGTGACAATTCTAGTTGGCAAAATTTACCAAACGGTCATTCCAAACATGCCTTCTAAAAAGCATGTTATATTACCTCAAAATAACCTGCTGTGTTTTAATGGTCAGGAATAAACAAGATGCCCTGAGATTACTTTTTGAACAGCATAAAGATCCAAAAAATATTCCAAAGCCACCCCAGTTGAGACATGAATCAATAAGAACGAACCAAGGAAAAATCAGGTCATTACTTGTCTCTCCTTACTTAATTTAAATGGAAAAAATCCTCCCCAAATAAAAACAAGAATAAATCACAAGACGGTGCTTAAAACCTGACTGACCGCTGCTCTGCGTGATGTTGACGTCCACCCGGAGTTCTGGAACAATGCTCCCCGGGAAATTAGCCACACAGCTGTAGGTGGCCTGGTCCCGGAACTTCATGTCTACAATCTCCAGGCTGCTGGTGCCCTGGGGCATGTCGGGGTCGCTGCGCAGCACGATCAGACTGTCCGATGGGTAAATCGGCAGCCCGTTCTTGTACCAGGTGTAGTTGACCTTATCCTGGGGCTGCGCGTCAACGTGGCACGACAGCTTGAGGTCGCGGCCCATCTGAATGCTCTCGCCGTCTTTGTTGGAGTCCGGCGTTATCTGGAACGTCAGGTTCTTCATCGCTGCACACAGAGAGATGGGAGAAGCGATAAAGGGACAGAGATAGATAAAAGAGAAGGAAAAAATAAGGTAAACTGTGGCCAAAGTAAAGGTGAGTTGTTGCGCTGCTGCAATGTTTGTGGAAAAATGATTTTATGTTTATATCAAACCTGGATGAAAGGTAATAATGAGCATTTCTCCATTTGATTTATTTATTTGAGCTTCTTACAGAGAGAGTTCACCCAAAGTAAACAGAACTGAGACTTTTAGCTTCACGTGTTCCACCAGAATCCTCCAGAATTATGTCAAATGATGAAACTGAAAATAACAATAACAACATAAGAATCGCTCTTTTGTCATTGCTGATATAACACCAATTAGCTATACAATAATGATTTTTACTAGAGATGGCACTGATCTGATAAGTGGATATCGGTCCAGTAACGACTCAAATAGCTGAATCAGGTATCAGTGGTATTGTGCCGATCTATGGAGCTGATCTGTGAATGTGTGCACATCAAAAAATTACAGAACCGTGTTTAAATGAATCATTATTTTAATAATAAATAATTTTGCATATACATATAGGTGTGTAATTATTACATTTATTTAGTTAGGACTTTAGTTATTTTAAGGTCTCATATTATGTAAAAATTCACTTTTTCTGTTCTTTGGACATCCATTTGGGTCTGTACTGCCTCTACCCACACTGTAAGTTTGACTTAATAATAGTCAATTGTTTTAGTATTAATTTACGAATGTCAGAAATCATCTGCTTAATCAAGTCATTCCCATTTCTCCCCTACTTCTACATCACATTAGGGAACATTTGAATAACTCCACCCTCCTATCCGAGAAGCTCCGCCCACCAGGTGGAACTGCTAGTGCTTCCAAGTCCGCCATGTTTTCGTGCAAGTGCCAGCAGAGGAATCATATTTTTAGCAAACTACTTCAGAGACATGTTTAGTGGAGCTCATAGACCTATTTTAACAGAATAATCTCAGTCATGTGACATTTTTTAAGTATTAATTTTTGCTTTCTGTTTTAAAAAGACTCTAAGACTGTATTGGATTTGTATCGTATCGGCAGATATCCAAATTTACAATACTGGTATCGTATCGGACATAAAAAAGTGGTCATTTTTACCATTTGCATGTTGCTGTTTTGAGGCAAGTAATAAACAGATCAGTCTTATTAAGGTAAGACGGACAATATTTTACATGTGTACTTCTGTTTTTGCCTAAATGGCATTGATTAATTACTGTTCTAGTTATGTGGGCGGACGTTGCTCTCATTTGTGATGCCGTCACACACATTAGCACCTTTGGCTACGTTCACACTGCCGTGCTGAAGTGACTCAAATCAGACTTTTTGCCTTAATGTGACACAGATCTGATCTTTTCAGGGCTGTGTGGACACGCAAATCTGATCTTTTCAAATCAGATTTGTGTCACTTTCATATGTGGTACTAAATCGCATACGTATCCGATTCGCGGCCATGCGACCTGAATGTGAACGCTCAGATCGGAATTCATGTGGCTTTTTGCTTATACGCATGCGCTGACATCATCAGCTTGCGCCAGCAGCGCAGGAAGGTAAAAATGGAGGAGAGCTGCGATAACAGAAAAAGCTAGCCACCTGACTTTACTAACGCCTCCATTTTTAATGCCATGAGTCGTCCCACAGATGTGACGTTTTTTGTTGCTGGTGACGCAGTTGACCCGTGTAAAAACGTATCAATGTGCACATGCGTGACGTTTCGGAGGACCGATGCGTTCACATTACAGTCAGATACAGGTCACTTGTAGTTATGAACGTGGACCGTCAAGATAGACAAATCCGATCCGAGCAAAAAATTGGAATTGAATGATGTGGCTGGCAGTGTGAACGTAGCCTTTGATTCCATTCCATTTCATCAAAGTAGACCTCCATCATATAATGGCATCATTTTAAAAACAGGACAGGTGTATTTCATTGCTGCCAAATACTCTTCCTCACAAGAAACCGTCCCTCTGAGATCAACTTTAACCAAAGTCACCTGGAGCTTCTCAAGAAACGCTGAAATATTAAAGTCAGGTGTGTTCAGTTACGTTCTGACATATACCTAACAAGGCTGTTGATCATCAGGAGGAAGGTTTGGCGTTTCTGCATTAAAAGTATGGAAAAGTAAATTATGCAAAATCTTCAACAAACCCGGTTCATGCAAAACAGCTAAAATCCTCCCTATAGTCACTCAGTTCTAATGCGTCCACAGCTGAACCCAACTCATATCTCTAAAAGCTGAGTGCAGTATTTACCAGGTGACAACGTGACAAATGGCCCGAGGGCTGGGAGAGAGTTTGGTGCCATAAGCTCTGCGCCATGTGTTCCAACAGAGGCAGCGATGCCTTCCAGGTCTTGGATGCTGTGTCTACAGCAGTGTGTGTTTTATGTGTGTGTGTACATTTGGGTTCAGTTAACTGACCGTTAAGGGAACCAAATGTTGCAGACAAGAAAAAACTTTATTGTGAAAGTGAGTGATTATTTGTCATTGTGAACACGCCACAGCACAGCACAAAGTGCACCACAGCGAAATGTGACCTGTGCATTTGACCCATCCGTGAAGGGCAGCTAATAAGGGCAGCACCTAGGGAGCAGCGCTTGGGGACGGTACCTTGCTTATGAGTACCTCAGTGGTAACTTTTTGGACCAGTGACCTTCTGATCACGGGGCAAACACCCTAACCGTTATGCTACCAACTGCCCCCCAACGCCACCAACTGCCATGTTTCTGCCCAGTTTCGAACCGGGAACCTTTCACATGTGAGGTGAACATAATAACCACAGCCCTGCACAGCCATTTTATTTCATTGAAATGAAACTGGAGACATAGTTAAGAAGTTCAAACCAAGGTGGAAACCAAGGACAAGAGCAAAAAAGTCAGAGGGTAAAAGCCGGCCATTTTCGAGGAGTGGTGAAGGCAACATTAGTTGTAATAACCACTTGTTGCAATTATGCATGCTGAAGATCATCTCTCAAATCATTGATATTTAAAGCAACAGCAGTAAAAATCTAAACTCGCCACCCCTCCTGTGATCTAAAATACAGAAGCTGAGGCTAAATGAGAAGATGGTAGATTTCTGCTGCAACATTATAGATGGTCCGAATTTCTGTTAAACAACATTAAAGCTTGATCCATCCTGCTTCTTGCTGCTGCTCAACAATTCAGTCGACTAGTGTGGACTTTACTGGAAGTGACGAGTAAACAAAGGTGTGTGACTGCCTGAATAAACACTGTTTTATACTGTTCTTTAAGTGAGTGTTTTAGAATTACCAGTTAACCTATAATGTATGCTTTTGGACTGTGGGAGGAAACCGGAGCAGTGTCTTGGGGTGGCCCGTGGCGGGGGGGGCCTCCCTGAAATGAGTTTTTGCAGGTTGGGATGTCTGCATATTATAATGTATATTTATCACATGACAGATCACAGTCCCCACAAACATGCAAACAGAAATTAGTGTGTGTGTGCATGAATACGTGTGTGTACATAAAATCATGTAATATATATTATAATGAATATTTATCACGTGACACATCATTGAGTCACATTCCCCACAAATATATGCAAACAAAACTATGTTTACAGTATCTGCGTGTGTGTATAATCATGTAATATATATTATAATGTACTGTATATTTGTCACATATGGCAGATCAGTGAACCACAGTCCCCACAAACATATTCAAACGGAACTGTGTGTGTGTGTGTGTGTGTGGACAGATCTTGAGCTCATGTCAGCCAGTCGGTGCACTATGAGCGAGCGTCTGATGTTAATTAGCACTGTTCCACTCCGATTAATTGGTGTAAATAAAGATGATTAAAGGGGGCTGGAGGAGCTGTGGTTTGTGTAATGACGCTGGGCGTGACGCTGGGTTTTACAGCCTCCAGCGCTCAACAGGATTACACACACGCAACCTGGCTAATCAAAGTTCAACGCCCGTCTCGCCCTCACGCACACAAACACACCAACACACCAACACACACCTTCCCCTTGACATGGAGAGGCAGACAAGCTGCTGAGGTTTGTTTGGCAGTAAAATCAATCAGCTGTAATTGCAGTGCTGGAACAGCACACGTGAAACCAGAAGCTGCTACTTACATCTCACCAGCAGGTTGACATTTCTCCGGGCCGGGTTGCCCACGTTGTTGACGGCGGTGCAGTTGTAGAAGCCGGAGGCGGCAGGTGTAACAGAGCGTAGTTTGAGCGAACCACCCTGGACCACCGCGTTGGGGGGCAGGGGGCCGGGGTAGCGTGTCCAGGTGACAGTGGGAGTGGGGAAGCCGGACGTCACCTCGCACGATAGCGTCACGTCCTGCCCCGGGTCCACCACGTACGTCTCGTTCACCGATAGCTTTAGGGCTGGGGGTGCTGTAGGAAGGAGAGAAGAATGGGTCACACATACATAGCTTTTTAGGGGTCCAAGCACAATACAAGCTTAAGGACACCTCTTGTAATTGTATTTTCTTATAAAACGGGTTGTGCGGCTTGAACCGTAAGTCGCAGAAAGCTGAAATTTTCACTGTAGATAGGAAAGGAAAACAGGTTTTGACCCCTAGGGGCGCTAAAACGCTACTTAAAGTCATGTGATGTCATAACAGAGCTTTTATAAGGGCGGGCGCTAAAATGTTACATATAAATGTATGTGTTGTCATAACAGAGCTTTTACAATTGACCTGAAATTATAGAAAACCACGCAAGTCTTATATGAACACTGTTAGCGATTAGCTTCTTTATAAACACAGCTATTGAAGCTGTCATAACAAAAAAGAGGCTTCACTACCAAGTCACAAATTTCTGTTTGCATCTTTAATACTTTTCCCATGTCATTTCACTTTACTTCATACTTTCTAACTCCCTATGTCCTGATATGATTCATGTAGTTATGGGGTGTTATCTTATGTCACTTCACTTTACTGTTCCACACTCATACACAAACATTGCTGATGGTCAGTGCTGAGCCTTTTGTGCTTGGACCCTGCTCCTTGTCATATGTAGAAAAGTAGAAAATCAGCGGAATATGGCGAGAAGGAAAGGAAGTAGAGTAAAAGTGAGGATGTGAACTTTGAATGTAGTAAGAGAGGACATCCAAGCGAGTGATTATTTGCAATTGCGAACACACAACAGGAGCAGTGGACAGCTGACATGGGCAGTGCTTTGAGACGGTGCCTTGTTTATGAGTATCTCAGTGGTCCAGGGATTTGAACTAGCGCCCTTTTGATCACGGGGTGAACGGCCTAACCATTATGCTATCAACTGCCCCGGACATGGGGGTGGCTGGCGTGAAAGAGGAAGATTGTGGAGAGCAGAAAGAAGTGGAGACAGTTGATCCGTTGTGGTGACCTCTAACGGGAGGAGGAGAAAGACGAAGAAGATGATTACGAGGGTCTGCTCGAGCGAATGTCTGTTCTCTCTACAGTAAATCAATAGGTTCTAACTGCTTTCAACACAACAAAAAAGACACACAACCTGTATGTGAACAGTCAGTTTCTGCAACGAGACACAACAACACACCATGTTCTAGTGCCCAGACTCTTTGCCTCCGTTTTGTAAGAATGGATGAATTGTAACACAAGAACGAAGCAATTCAAAAAATAGAGAATACACTCCTGAATGTGGCCTTATGTAAAGTACTGGGCAGAATAAAGACCGAATTTCCACATGACGAGCCTTTTATCTGCACAACCTTTAAACGTTCCTGAAAGAGTTTTATGTCCTTTCATCAGACGAGACCCGTACAGGAGGAGAGGTGGAAGGGAGGAGGGCTTTTTTCTTGCCTTCAACATCATCAAAAGTGGATTATATCACCACCCCTGACCAGATATGCAAGGTCCACCGAGACACGGCAAGGCTGGTGCTGATTGTGCTGGAGATCTCTGACTAGATGGTTGGACGACTGAGGTCAAAGCGAGGAGGAACAGATTTTACTCTGGCGGAGATGAAGCTGAAATCAGATTTACTCTCTTTCCCTGTTTTCAGAATTTCACCACAATTTGACTAGTTATTCGTTGTAAGAGAATGCTGTGTCATGCTATAAGGGTCTGTGTCCACCGAACACATTTTTCCACTGGCAGTGGCTAGTTTTACTACAAACCTTATGAGCTTCACCGTTCAGAATGCTAAGCACCAGTGGAGCGCTTCAAGTTGAAATCCGATAAGTTTTTAGAACAGCGCTGCTCCCTTCAAGATTTCATGCACCCAATCTCTTCTCGAAAGCATGTGAGAATCTATTTTAAACGCTGCCACTAATGCTAAGAAGCGATTTCTCTTCATCTTGTCAGCTAAACTAGCGATCTCAATGAAACACGTTGAACTAGGAATGAACACGGAAGTACCCGATGACGCTTTTCGTAACTTAGCAACAACAAGCACTGAGGCACCAATCACAGTAAAGCTATCACTGAGGTACTGATCCTGAACCGGTAAATTACCACTGATGTACTGATCCGAATCCAAATAAAGGCATGCCTGAGGTACCAAATCTTGTCTGATAAATGTACCTCTGAGGTACTTATCACAAACTGGTAAAAAGCAGCACTGAGATAACAATCCTGGATGAAAAAAGTACCACTGTGTTAACAACCCAAACAAATAAACTTACCTCTGAGGTACTACACGTTCTCTGGTAAAACTACCTCTGAAGTACTTATCACAGACTGGTAAAAGTAGCACTGAGATACTAATCCTGGACCAGGAAATTACCACTGTGTCCGAACCAATAATGGTACTATTGGGGTACTGAACCTTGTCTGGTAAAAGTACCCCAGAGGTACTTATCACAAAAAGGTTGCAAACGTACCACTGAGGTAGCAGTCTTGTACTAGTAAAAGTACCACTAAAGTACTGATTTCAGACCATTAACAGGACTACTAGAGTAGGAATTCTGAATCTGTAAAAGTACTACTGATCCCAGACTGGTAAAAGTAGCACTGAGCTATCAATCCTGGACCAGTTAAAGTATCATTAAGGTACTGTTTCTTGACCAGTAAAAGTACCACAAAGGTTCCATTCCCAGACTGGTCAAAGAACCACTGAGTTTCCGTTCCATTAGTTATTTTCAAACATTATCCAGATATAAAACAGTAAATGTAAAAGGCTTTTATGAAATGTTTAATTCTGTATTTTCTATGTTCATTATTAACTTGAAAAATGTGGTCTTGGCTGCAGGAAAACAGGAATTTAAACCCAAAATGGATCCAGTGTCTCAGATCTTTTGAATGCCTTGAGGAACATAAATGCTCTAAAGTCTGGAGAAAATGAGCCTAAAGACTGGCAACCAGTCTGTTAATGGATCTGCAAAAAAAAACGCAAAAGGAAAAAACTGAAAAACGCTCTTCAGTTGGAACACCAAATTTCAGGGACGGTTCCTGCTGCGGAATGGAGCGAGCTGAAATCCGGAAATTTTGGCAACAGCTGTGAAAAACGACACAGGGAGATTAATATGAGAGACCTCACCTCGATGAGCAGGGGACAAAAGTACAGAGAGCTAGTGAGAGAGACAGAGAGAGAGAGAGATAGAGAGAGATGAGGGCAGGAAAAAAGGGAACGAGTATGGGCTCATGCCAGGGAACGGACAAAAAGGGCAAGTCCTGAGAGACATTAATCTTGGGAGCAGGCTTGGCGAGGTTCAGGGCGAGCCGGAAAACTGTTGGGAATTTCAACACGCCGTTCTCGCCCCATCAGCGGAACATCAAACAGCTGATCCCGGACAAAACGAGAGCCGTAACAGCACGCCAAACGGCCGCCAAACGAAATCGAGCGGAAAAACTGTCCGTCTGCAGAAACGTCGATTTTTGAGCGATGGAGGCTTCAAGGGCCGAGAAGAAGAAAAAAAATCATGACAGGCACGCTCGCTGGAGTAACTTTTGGAAGAGTTTTAGCATGGGTTAGAGGTCAAACCAATTAAAAACGACCCACTTAACGGCTCTCGTTTTCAGCAGCCACTTCCTAAAAGGCGTCATAACAGTGGCAATCCGATGTAACTATTTTGGCAGATGTTTTGACGCCATTCTGCGTTTGAAAGGAGTCGCCGGTGTCGCTCGTTTGCCAAATAAAGCACATTTCTGGGCCAGGAAAGTGATGAAAAAAGAGGGACAACGAATATATTCTGATTGCGAGATGAAAGAAGTAAAATGAGCTAAAAATTCATTCTCGCCGATTTGAGGATGCTTTAACAAAGAGGGATGCGGGGGGAAAAAACATAGGAAAGCAAGGATATTAACTTGTGATTTACTGATAGAGAGAGACAGAGAGAGAGAGAGAGAGAGAGAGAGAGGGGAATCTGAACCCAAAGTAATCCCAAATCCGAAATTAAAAGCTGCCCACAAAGCCTCATCGGCCTCACAAATGGCAGGACCTCAACCAGCAAAAATGAACAGAGAAAGAGAGAAAGAAAAGGAGAGAGAGAGTGACCTCTCATTCCAGCAAGACATTCCTGACGACATTTTTTGTCTTCCACCTACTGAAGTCTTCCGTTTCCTATTGGATCAGAGGTCCAGTAGGTCCAGAGATTATGACACATCTGCTAAAAACACAGTGCCTTTGGCACATTAGAGTGCTAATTGTGTCAGCAATCACATACTGTTCTTCATTTTATTTTTATTATTATTATTATCATCATTATTATTATTATTCCACCCCCTTTTTGGCGCCGCTACTCCTCCTACAGTTTTTGCGTTCCAACTCTAAAACGTGCGTTATTTGTGAGACGTGCGCTTTGTGTTCAATGAGTAAATGATGAGTGCATTTTGAACGGTCCCATTTGCATCATAAATGGGATTCATTATGTGATTGCGCCATTATGTGATAACTCTAACCCTAATCCTTGCTGCAAAACAACAATCACATTTGTATTTCTGGTGAAAACGCCACTAGTTGATATTACAGCCATGTTTTTTGAACGAGAAAAGGACAATAGGCTTGTGATAAAAGGTTACCTCGTGCACATCCAATGTAAAATGTCAATTTGCACCTGTTTAAATGTTTGCATATTTGCACATATACTGAACATTGTACTTGAAAATAGTCCGGATATAGTATCTGTCTATTATAACTCTACCTCTTGCACATTCAGTGTAAATGTCAATTTCAACCTGTTAAGAATACTGCATCCTGACTTCACAAAAATTTTGACCTCTATGTCTATTTCTAGCCTCTAATTAAAAAAAATAAATAAATAAATAAATCCCTGTCTAGTTTAAAATGTATATTGTATATTGTCTGGTTTAAAATGTATATTGTTTAATGTATATTTTAGTATTTCTACTTATTTATTGTCTTTCCCATGTGCCTAGTCGTGCCACTGCCTATTTATTCTCTGTTCTACTGTTCTTTGTTTGTTTGCACTGGAAATAACCTGGAGCCACGTCGTCTTGTCTCTCTATGTATCTGTACAGTATATAGCAGAGATGACAATAAAGTTGACTTTGACTTTGACTTTGTTAACGGAAGGCTAATACAAAAGCTAACATCTAAATTTTTCAAAATTTTCTGTACTGAGTTGCTGGTCCTGTTCACCTTTCTGTTCAGCTAACTAGGTTAGTCTGGTTTTTAGCAACATCCACCAGCTAATTTAGGAACCCCAACTCGATAAACAACACATAACGCAGTATTTCATGTATAACATGACCATAACAACACGTCTATAGACGACAACAACACTGTATTATGTACACAACTGACCAGGTTAGAAACAAACAACACTAAAGTGCTAAAAAATGTTTAAAATCATAGCATTTATTACAGTCTTTGCACTGAGCAGCCATCTTGGATTCTGAACTCGGGGTCCTCTCTGTGGCTCCGAGATATTTGGTCCGGCTTCAGCCCTCGGAAAACGGCTCAGAGGCCGAGCACCAAATGGAACGCACTATTATACCTGCCTCTTCCAGGACATGTATCATCGGGATTTGAGACGGAGGCAGTTAGGCTTGAGAAAAGTGGCCCTGAGGCCAGGCACTCTTTTTGTTTTCGATCGGCTCATCCTCCTCTTTGAAACCTGATTGTTTCTCTGACGGCATCTTGTTTCCTGCCTCTGTGCCGCCACAAGACTGTTATTTGTACAGCAAATAAAAGAGAGATCACTGAAAAAGATGGAGAGAGGGAGAGAAAGGGAGAGAGGGAAGGAGGGAAGGAGGCACTGCAGATTGCAAAGGAAAGAATTTATCGTTTCAATTTTCTGAGACGGTGGGAGGAGAACGGCAGCATATCGAGTCTTGGTTGTCCCATAGTAATAGAACTGATATGTTTTACAAGTTTAACCCAGATTATTACTACAACTGAGAGAGAGAGAGAGAGAGAGAGATTTCTCACAGTTCACCTGAAAGGAAAGGAAATGAAGTGAGAATGTGTGAAAGATGAGACTCTGAGAAGCTCATATGAGTCCGGGAGACAACGGCTGTGAGCATCAGCGAACCTGGAGCTAGCCTCGAGGCAGAAGCAAGGTGAGCCGTAGGAACTCAAAAGCAAGCCGCCTTTTAAATAGAGAATCAAAAGAAGGCAACAACAGAGAAAACGACAAAAAAGAAGAACAACGACCAAGGCCGTGGAAAGCTGGAAATCCAGATCCATGAAAAACCACAGGAAAACAGTTCACACCTCCGTCCTGAACGTTGTCTAATCCTGTGTTTAATTATAATCAAACAGAACTCGGCAAATAATGAGAATATAAAACCTGTAATGTTGTAAGAAATGAACGTGCAGGGAGGAACATCTGAAACCACTATAATCTGTGACAAAATATGAATGAGGATAATCTGTATTCACCACACGCCAGTCTCGCTTAACCCTGCTGTGATGGAGATTCGTCTTTAATGATTCTTCACTCATGACACTTAGCCATTTGTCAATCAAAGAGTCAGTCTGACAGGGTTCTGCACTAAACGGACATGTTTAAAATAATTCATTTGACTTTCAGTATATTCTAATTTATTCCTTTATCTAAACACAGACAGCCCATACATCTCACTATAATATAGCCCTAAACCCCAAACCAAACCATAATCCTAATCCTAGACCTCATCGTAATCTAACCCTAAATAACACCATGATATAATCCTAATTCTAAATTTAACATAATCATGGTTATAAAAGTCATCATTATCCAATACTAATTTGATCTAAACTCACCAATAATAACTGTATAATAATAATAACAATAGATAACTGTTATAACCTTTTGTACATCCAGTGTAAAAGTCAATTTCCACTTGTAGGCAATACTTCATCCTAACTGTCTCTCTATCTACCTCTACCTCTATTTCTAATTCTAGTTAGTTATATTAAAGTTATATTTATTATTCCATTTCTAGTTTAAAATGTATATTTTGTACTCTATTTATATATTGTTTATTCCATGTGCCTTATTTGTTCTTTGTTCCCCATTTCCTACTGCACTGTTGAAACTGGAGCCGCGTCGTCTCGTCTCTCTATGTATCCGTACAGTATATAGCAGAGGTGACAATAAAGTTTACTTTGACTTTTTTGACTTTGACCACAATCTAGTCTTAACTTTAACCCTCACCGTAAACTAATCCTAACCTGTACCTCACCGTGATCTAATCCCAAACTCACCATACTCTAAAAATAACCCTAACCTGACCATAATCTAATCCTTATCTAAGCCACACCATAATCGAACCCAAAGTCCAAACCTCACCATAATCTAAACCTAACCTAATCTGATCATAATATAATCCTTAATCTAATCCAAATCTTAAATCTGACAATAGTTTAACCCCAACCCTCAGCAAAAACTAATCTTAACCCAAATTTCAGCAATTTCAGTCTCTTGTGCCCTAATCTTATACCTCTTACTGAAGTAATAAATCTATTCTGACAAATCCTGGGTTCTTAATCCCAAACGAGACTTTACTTTACTTTAGACTAGCATAAATTAAGGTAACACCAATTTTATCTGAACAACATTCCAACAAATTACAACCAGTCCACCTTAAAATACACTGGGGAGCTGGTTATAAGCTGTAAGTGCTACCTCGTGGAACAGACCCCAGATATGCACAAACTCAAATACACACACCGACATACACAACTGCTGGATTAACGAGGCTGTGCGCTGCCCGGCAACAGATAGCAAGTAATTAGTATCCAGCAACGTTCAACACGACAACAGCATCATTAAAGCAATTTATCGCCGCCGCTTTAACGATGACGCCTGTCTCAATTAGAGCCAGTGAATATCTCGAGCCAAATATCCCAACCTTTTCTCCCCCTCTCTCACTCTCCCGTTCCTTTATTCCGCCAGTTTTTAACCTTTGGTCTGCCGTGTCACTGTCTGGCCCGTTAGCGTGCGTTACCCTGTGTGGCTCGAGCACATTTAGCATCCCCGCTCCGGTTCAATACTGATGGATTTTTTAATGCTTTTTTATTTATGTACTTTACATAAGTGCAGGAGTCCGGCTTTAGAGCTGAATTCTTAAACGGCTAAAGAGGTAAATGTCCTTTCCCAAGGGGAAACTGCACACACACACACACACAGAAGAACACATATACGAGAATACACACACACATTCATTTTCATTACATCTGATGGTATATTAGTAGTCAGTGGAGGGTGTATTGAAAGTAAAGGATGGCAGCGCTGTGCCGGTATAATGAGAGTCCGTCTGATCAATAGCAGATAGAGCCCCGGCTCCAGCTCACCGTATCAGCAGCCGATACCCTTCCGCCACATGCTTTAAATCAGGACATTTACGAGACAGAGGGATGAAAGTAGGAGATACGGAGCGATGGACGCTAGGGGGACGGCACGTGAAGCTTTGCCGATGTGTTGGTCCCCTCTAACATGACAGTAAAGGATGCCTGAGTCTCTGCCCTCACACACACACTCATCCGTCTCTCTGTTACCATAAAGCAACTGGAGGATGGAGGAGGCGTCTGCAGCCAGTCAAGTGTGTGTGAGATAAAGAACAGGGAGTGGAGAGAGAGGGAGAGAGAGAAGAAGAAGAAAGGGGGTGAAGAGAGAGAGAGAGAGAGAGAGAGGGAGAGAGAGAGAAGAAGAAAGGGGGTGAAGAGAGAGAGAGAGAGAGAGAGAGAGAGAGAGAGAGAGGGAAGAAAGGGGGTGAAGAGAGAGCATGATAGGAAGAAAATGATTGCAACTGAAACTTGGAGACTGATTACTTAATTGATTATCATTTTTTATTATTTATGTATTATTAATTTTTATTATTATTTTTTATTTGCGTGATTGTTCATGTTGAAAAATAATAATCTGACTATAAATCACCTGACTAGGCAGAACATGTGTTAAACTAAAACTCGTAAAAAGCTTCAGTTTGTTGTTAGTCACATCTGACAGAGTGACCCTTTACACCAGAAACACCCAAACGTCAGATTTATGAAATATCTGTTATTTTTGGAGACATTATAAATCCTATAATCTCAGCTACGAGCAGTCGCCCGGCCAAAAATCTTTATCAAACTCTCATGAGCTGTTCACAAACTCGCCCCGCGTTGGCAAATTTCCACAGTCAGCCGAAGGGAAATGTGATTTGGTCAGGCCATTGATCGGTTCGTTTCAAATGGACTTTTTATCTAGTGAGATGGCGAGCCGATATCGGAATAATCAGAGTATTAGGGGTTTTACTAAGAGCCGCCGGCTCGCTGCTTATCTGTAAAATTGCTCCATTCTGTCTAGTCTTTAAGAAACGGCCGCCTCGAGCTGCAGCGAGCTGCTGAGTGTTTCTGACCGCCGTGTAACAGTAACAGAGCTCAGATGTGGGTGGAACCTCGTTACTGAACTTGAATATAAGTTTAGGGTCAATAAGAGTGTGTGAGGGTGTGGATGCTGAGGCTGAGTGAAACGAACTAAAAATGCATTAACACTCCGTTTAAACTGATGTAAATTAGTGTGTGGTATTTCATAGGGATGTAAGGATACATCGATCTACATCGATACATCAATTTGATGATGAACGATTCCATAGCATCGATCTAAAATGAAATGTCTCACCGACGTTTTTTTCTTTTTGCTGAAGGAGCTTAGAACTATGAAAGCTGAAGCTCATAGGATTTCTATAAAAAAATCAAAAACTGTGTTTGGTGGACACAGGCCCTTAACTTTTTGAATCCACTAAAGAAATATACCACAATCGTTGCATAGTAAATCTGTGTATGAGTGTGTGATTTGTGTGTGTGTGTGTGGAAGATGGGATATAGGTGAGATATATGTTAGGGAATCCTGAGCAGGGTTTTAAGGCGGTGTTATTTGTGAAAGCAGGATTTGACACAGCACCTCTGACAGGACGAGCGAGCCTCAAACCAACGTGAGGATTAGGATATAGAAATCAATCCGTCCATGCCTTTGTGTGTGTGTGGTTTTTTGTGTGTGTGTGTTAGTCCGTGTGTGAATATGTGTGTACGTGTATGTGTCTGACCGCCTGAGCCCTGATCTACTTGAGGACGAATCTAATTTTGAAGCCATTCATGCCACAAGGACAGATGAGAAAATTGCCTCCATCCCTTTGACACAAGCTCACAAATATATCAACAGCAAAACAGGAAAACACAAACACACACACACACGCACACACACACACACACACACACAAGATGGCCTGCTCAGACATGTATGTACAGTACGACATTGCATGATGCTACTGTCTGACCTTATTAAGAATCTACTCACAACACAGTGGAAAAACCGGAGAAATCTCAGTGTGGATCTCAAGGCAGGGGGGCAGGAAGTAGCACTGAGTGTGTGTGTGTGTGTGTGTGTGTGTGTGTGTGTGTGTGTGTGTGTGTGTGTGTGTCAGTTCAACTTCAAAAAACAATGCACCACTTTCGCTTGGTTATTTTCCTTCAATTTATTATGCAGGGATAAAACTAGGAAAATTCTGATTCATGAAGATTGAGCCGCTTGCATAAACATGAGCTGTGATTTGAGCACCATTTCTTAGTCTAAGCCGATTCCTAAGTGTTGACAGAGTCAGCGCTTAAGTGTCGTGAAATGAGGACTACAAATAAAATCCCGTCCCCAACTATTGAGTTCAACCAACAGAGGAGCTGCACAGTGAATATATTAGTGGGCAGTTGGTGGCGTAACGGTAGGGTGTTTGCCCCGTGATCAGAAGGTCGCAGGCTTGAATCCAGGACCGGTAAAGTTACCACTGAGGTACTCATCAGCAAGGTACCGTCCCCAAGCACTGTTAGCTGCCAAGCCGCTCCTTCACAATGACAAATAATCACTCCATTTCACTTTCATCAAATCCAAGGCAGTGCTCTCACGGGCCAGATCCGGCCCGAGCAAGCGGTATATCCGGCCCTTCACGCCACATTGGCAACAAACGTAAACAGACCTGTGAGCTCACTACAGCCATCTGTGAGTAGTGATCTCCATGTTAGTGGGTTGACATCTCCGTTAGTCATTAAAAGTGAGTGAAATCTTAGGGTTGAACTTACCGGACATGATATTCCTCTGTACGTGAAATTATTTCAGAAAAATTCCTTGCACAAAAACTGAAGTAACTGCATTGATTACATTATTCGCGATGTAAACACGCGAAACGTAGTTTTCCTCCAGAAAGGCCAAAAGCAGCTCATTTAAAAAAAATTTAAACTCTGCAAGCCAATAAACAGACACTGTTATTACTATTTCTAGTAGTTACGTCTACAGTTTCAGCACTTTCATACTACATAAAGCTAAAAACAATAATAAATAAATTATATAATTTATTAATAATTTTAATATAAAGGTATTTATTGATAACTGTTCACATTTGTTCACTGCCCATTTATTCTTCTGTTATCTAGAAGACAGCGCAGAAGACAATAGTAGGCCGGTCAAATAGCTCATATAGGAGAAAGAAAAGTGTGAGGTAGACCAAAGAAATAAACAAGTAATTATTATTTATTCATTTCAAATTTGGCATATAATGGAGATTATGGCTTTTGGCCCCTTTTTTTCATTTCTTTGTCTTGGACAAGAGATCTGACGTAGATTTGTTGGCCCTCAGCCTGACTTGCATTACATAATTCGACCCTCATGGAAAGATGATTGGGGACACTGATCTAGGGCTTTATACAACACACCCTTTTGTGATTATACCTTTAATTGGTTGTACTAAAATCTACCAACACGTCACCAATCGATTTACACTAATAGATGTGCTTCTCTTGGCATAGTTGGTGCTTATTTTGCTCAAATAAGGCAGCGAGTCCACTTTCTGACCGAACGCATTCATCATGTGTGGACCCTGACCACTTTGGCACAAGTTCTAAAATTGTACAATCACTATTCAACACTATCAACTTGAACACTGATACTGTGGTATCTTTTACTACCTGATGACTATCTTAATGAGATGATTTACACTTGTCTCGTTCTCGTCAACCCAATCTTCAGAGCTCGCTGCTCACAGATTTTGTTTCCAAAGACGGTTTGTGTGTGTGCTTGTTTGTGTGTGTGTGTGTTTACAGGGGGTTAACATCAGCTTAACATCTAGTTGCAGTAGAGGTTGAACTGTTTGTGACTAAGGCAGGTGTTGTTGCATTTATACATGTATCCCACCCCTAGGTCATCTGTCGGGGTAGTGTGTGTGTGTGAGTGTGTGTGTAACACACAGTGCGAGGCAGTGGACCGAACAGAGCCAGGGGCAGAGTGTGTCCTGCATGCTTAGACTGCCCTGCATCACCTGTGTACAGCTGCAGGTGAAGAGTCTCTGTTTGTGGGCAGTGTGTGTGTGTGTGTGTGTGTGTGTAACATTGTATTAATGGATCAGCCTCCCAGTAGACCATCAGAGACACCTCTCTCTCTCTCCCTCTCTCTCTCTCTCTCTCTCTCTCTCACTCTCTCAAACACACAACCAATTAAAAGCTCCAACTGGAAGATGGACTTATTGGAAAAGTGACTCTCAGCTCCATAGTGACAATCACAATCTCTAATACTCTAATACTTCTAGTACTTACCACACACACACACACACACACACACACAGGGCATCACAGCTCAGACGCTGCCCTAGTAGCCATAGCAACCAGATGGGAAGTGATAAAGTGCTTTCATGAATGTGAAATTGATGGATGTAAATAGAGTCAAATGAAATGATTCTAATCTAAGCCAGACTCCAGCTCCCCTCATCCCGGAAACTACACAAACCAAAACGCAAAAATATATCATACGTAAGTATATCATATAATAAAGTGTGAAAGACGGATTTATATTCGTGCTGAAGTTTTTGCTTAATGTTTGTTTTCCATTAATTATTTAACCTGAAAAATAATGCTGAAGATTAAACTAATGGCGTTTAATGTCAATATTTTTAATGAATAATATTAAAGAAGTTACTAGTGGCAGTTTCACCGCTGCAGCTCCAATTTGACCAAAAGTTCAGCTTTTAGTTTTTTTAGGGTGTGTTCCAAACCGAATTTTGCTAGTTGAAGGACGCAGATCAGAGTTGGAGCTTTAAAGGTGCAGTCCCGAGTCTCGCGGCGACCTTCACATTCCGGTTTGGAGTTTCTCGCCGCGTATTGAGTGTAACTCAAAGCGGCGCTCAGAAAGTCGGCAAAGACGCGTTCTCCTTCAGCAATCAAAACTCTCACTTTCCCCTCAAACTTCCCCCATGTGGCTTCCCTCCGTCTTCTCTTCTCGCTCCAAGAGGTGGATGGAAATAAAAAACAAATCAGCATTGGAGAGGACGGGGTGTCGCTCTTCACCGACACCAAGCCAAAAACAAATTCCAATTTGTGGCTGTGTGTGTGTGTGTGATTTTAGGGGCCGTTCCCCGGGGTACAGCTAGTAAAAGGAAAATGTGTGTGTGGTGTGTTAAAGAAAGTGTGGGGGGTTGGGTTTTGATGGGTGCAATTGGTTTGGGTCTATATATGTGTGTGTGTTTCATGTGTATTAGTGCGCGTGCGTGAGTGTGAGGGTGTGTGTGAAGGTGTGTGTTGGAAGTGAGAGAGAAAGGGAGAAGGGGAGAAGGAGGGAGGGAAAGAGAATATTGGAGAGAGAGGTAGAAATAAAGAAAAGGAAAAGAAGGGAGAGAGAAAGAAGGAGGAGAGAAGGCGGATGGAGAGAAAGAAAGGAACAGATGAAGAGAGAGAAAGAAAGAATGAGTAAGTGAGGAAGGAAGAGAGAAAGAAAGAATGAGTAAGTGAGGAAGAAAGAGAGAGAGAGGGAGAGAGAGAGAGAGAGAGAGAGAGAAAGAGAGAGAGAGAATGGGAGATGAAAAGAGAAGGACAGAGAGAGAGGGAGCAGAGTATGTTGGAGAGAGAGAGACCGGCAGAGACCGGCAGGGTGAAAGGAACGAGGATGAGAGTGAGAGAGGTGCGCAGAAAGAGAGAGAGAGAGGGGGGAAAGGAAGACAGAGAAAGTGTGAGAGTAGAGGAGGAAGTGGGGAGAGAGAGAGTAAAGGAAGAGAGAGAAAAAGCATGAGAGTGGATGAGTAAGAGAGAGAGAGAGAGAGAGAGAGAGAGGGAGAGGAAGACTGTAACTCACTGGTAGCGTTGGTCAGCAGGAAGGTGACGGATGTGTCTGGAATGTCACACACGTTGCGAACCGACACCTGACACGTGTAGTTAGCAAAGTCCTGAGGCCTCAAGTTTTTCAGCTTCAGAACTTTAGTCTCACCCTGCACACACACACACACACACACACACACCGTTAACACTGTGCCCATTCTGAATATATATACACATTCATTTTTATCCATCGCTCTCTCTGTCACACTCAAGGAGACTTTAATTAAGAAAAGCAAAAAGAGAGAAGATAAAGAGACAACCCTCACTCTGTGTGTGTGCACGTGCGTGTGTGTGTGTGTGTGTGTGTAGATGTGTAAGTGAGTGAAAGAGACAGAGAGTAGGTTTTTAAATGTCTTTATGATACTGTGGAGCCCATCAGTGTTATGGATCTTCACCATTAGAGTGATATAAAGTCATCACTGCTGCTCTCTTCCTCCTCCTCCTCCTCCTCCTCCTCCTCCTTAGATTTTTACATCTTTCAAGACTCAAAACCAATTTCACTTTCTCCAAACACCTGTGTGTGTGCGTGTGGGTGGGTATTTATGGCGCTGTGGGGACCTTTTTGTCCCCTAAAATCACTTTTATTTGTAGTCCTTTTATTTGGGGGCTTTTTGGGGACATCTGTGAGGTCCCCATGAAGAAAAATGACTTTATAGAAAATGTGCTTGTTTTATTTGGGAAACTAAGAGGTAAAAGATGTGCTGTTGGTTCCCGAGGTTAAAGTTTAGGATTAGATGTAGGTATAAAATTATATACATTGTCATTACGGGAGTCTATGGAAGGACCTCACAAAGACAGTAACACGCAACTGTGCATGTGTGGGTGTGTGTGTGTGTGTACCTGTGTGTATAAAGGTTCGTAGATGTCCACTCCGTTGTCTTTGCTCTGCTCTATGGGAGTGTTTCCTCGTTTCCAGATGAAGCGAGCAGGGGGGTTGGAGTTCACCGTGCAGCGCAGAAACACCGTCTTCTCCTGGTAGTAGTTCCCCCTCACATCACTGATGGTCTGGTGTACCGTTAACACCGGCTTATCTAGATCTACACACACACACACACACACACACAAACACACTTACTTTACAGTCATATACAGTGTCACTGCCAACATTAAACAAAACAAAACTCTACCTCTCGATTTCGCAGTAAAGAGACTGTGATCTCATGAGAACAGCGTGTAGGTGGGTGTGTGCATGTGGACGTGTTGGAAGCGTGTATGGATTTCTTGGGAGGCTACAGGAAAGGTATGAGTGTGTGGATGTGACGGAGGAGGCTGTGGGGGGGGATGGTGTGGGTGGGTTTGAGGTGATGGTGAGGACATGATGGTAAGAGAGTCTGGAAGTTGTCAGATTTTGTATGACTTTGTGCTTACTTTTGTTTGAGGGGATCTATAGGTTTTTTTTTTAAAGGTAACACAAAAGTTGCAGTATTTACTTAAAAGTAATAATATCAGCAATAATTTTGGAATAATCAGAATCGTCCGGAAATTCCTTTTTTGTAAGTCATTGGTATCGAACCCATGCTTTGATTTGCCCGATATTTTCCACTGATATTTGATGACGCATTTATTGTACGTCGGAAAGGTAGCGCTCGTGCCAGGCAAGTCCAAGGTGGGATTTTATACGGCCTGCGCCTTCTGTCTTAAATATATGGCAGTATTTTAAGCCAAAATTCTGAGCATGGAGTGGAACGTTCACAAGCAAAATCCCTTGTCTTTACGCACTCAACTCTGCCCTCTTTATCTCCCTCTTCCTTTTTATTTTCATTCTTTCACTAGTCTCTTCTTCCTCTCCTTCCTCTCATTCTTTTATTGATATACTCCTCTTCTTCTTCTCTCTCTCTCTCTCTCTCTCTCTCTTACTTGCTGTTTGTTCTCTCTCTGTCTTGTGTCTCCTTTTTTTTTTATCAATATACTCCTTTTTTCCCTCCTTCTTTCTCTCACTAGTCTCTTCTTCTTCTCTTCTTTTTTATTAATATACTCTTCTTGTTCTTCTCTCTCTCTCTACCACTCCTTTTTCTTTAGTGTCTCCTTTTTATCAATATACTCCTCTTCTTTTCCTACCTCTTTCTCTCTCTCTTGTTCTTTATACTCATTCCCTCATCAGTCTCTTCTTCTTCTTCTCCTCTTTCTTTTTATTCTTTGCTATTGCTCGCTCTCTTTCTCTCTCTCTCTCTCTCTCTCTCTCTCTCTCTCTCTGTGTGTGTCTTTCTGTCTTTTGTGTTTCTGGTGTCTTTTTTATTAATATACTCTGTTTTTCCCTTTTTCTCTCACTAGCGTCTTCTTCATTTTCTCTTTCTTCTTTTTTATGTGCTTTTCTACTCTCTCTCTCTCTCTCTCTCTCTCTCTCTCTCTCTCTCTCTCGCTCTTTCCCTTCTACCTCTCATTTATATATTTCATACTTTTCCCTTGAAAAGAAAGAAGTGTGAATAAGGATGAATACAAAGAGAGAGAGAGCGAGGTAGTGGTGGCAGAAAGAGTGAGAGAGTCCACATTTCTCTCCATCGTCCCTCCAGCTACACCTCACCTTCTAACACCACTTTTACACTGTGATGCTGCTGCTGCTAACGTCACATCCACTGCAGCGCCTCAGCCTCAATCACACACACACATACGCACACACGCGCACACACGCACACACACACACACACGCACACACATACATACACATTTCCCGTAAGGCTGTTTGTTAGACAAATCCAGATAAAATGAATGTCAAATAAAACTGTGTTTTCTGGGAAAATATCAATCAGTGATGGATTACACAAGTCAACAAGCAGCACGAGACCAATTAAAAGAAAGAATGATCTAAATGAATTAATCTGCTTAATGCCGTTAAACAGCACTGAGTCAGAGATGTTTGGATTACTGGAATAGGAAATACGATCAGATTAAAAAATACACTTAAAGCAGCACACTGACAGACCAGGAGAGGGAGAGATGGAGGGGAGGTGGGAGGTTGGGGTTAAATCTCCTTTAAACTATAACAGTTTGACCCCTGCTCTCGGAGGGGGAAGCTTTGGTTTCCAAATCCACTTTGATTTCCAATACGGGACCTGCTCTAATAGCCCTAAGTGCCTGGGGAGAGAGTGTGTGTGTGTGTGTGTGTGTGTGTGTGTGTGTGTGTGTGTGTGTGTGTACATCATATAAATCTACCACTTTGGGAAACAAATGCTCTGCTATGTTAGAAAGGTGAAATATGGACATACAGTAGTACTGAAGTCAGAACTACAGTCATATTTTAATATTTGTGAAAATGCTTGTTGCTGATTTAGGGATGGATTAGTCTAATGAGGCACAGGGAGCCCTTACACCTAAAATGCACATGCAATGTATTTATCTCAGATATCAGTCCAATAACTACTCAAATAGCTGGACTGGGCACTGGTGGCGTTACGTTTAGAAGACGCAGGAAACGTGTGTTATAAAAACGCCTCACATTTACCTTCAAAAATAACTAAATGATTAATAAAAATAACAGTGGTTTTGTTGCCTTCATTTTAATTAGTTGTTAAAGAATCATTATAAATGGGGAAAAATTTGCTATTTTTTCCATAACATTGACTTGCTCTCACAACTTTATTGCAACAAAATGCCTAAAAACACCACAAGTTTCAAAAAAAGGCCCGAAAAATCCTGGAGGGTATGGGCATGCTCAATTGGTTCTGCATGGGAAGTGGCACTGCAATGGCTTACTGTTCGAGATTCACGCTAATTCATACATATTGATATGACAATGAGCAGAACAAGCAACACAACACACACTTTAACCCCAAAAGCAAATCACACAATTATACTGTTTAATTTCCTTAACAACAGTAGCTCTCCTGGTGTTCCTGATGGTTTTAATGACGCAGGACTACAGAAGGGTGTTTAAACCAATCGTTTTTGAGGTTATTTTATTAATACAGTTTTTCTCAGTTGCTTTGCTGCATTTCTCACAACAGACTTAACATTTGCATATCAGCGAGTGCATTTCCCAAAACACTTAGTGCAAATGGCAAAACATCATGGACGACCGGCAAAAGCAGGTGACCTCTTCAAAATCCTTAGTCCATGCCTCAAAAGCAAGTATTTACGTCATTGAATATGTCAGTGCCATCAAAATCCCAAGTCCATGAATCATCGTCCAGGGACATGACCGCCAAAATGTAAAGTCATGTCATCAATATAAAATTGGCACAATCTAAACATTTTCTGATGCACAAAACATCTGAATGACAAGGGCAGGAAACATAAAAATAAAACTGCAGGAGACTGTGGGAGATTGATTCGAAAAGAATATGTTATTGATTATACAGGTATACGGTGACATATCATGCACTGCAACTGCAGTCTAGAAAAAAAATGCATTTCAATGCTTTATGCATAACATATGAAATGAAAAAAGTATCAAATTACAAAATCAAAAACAATATAAACATACTAAATCTCTAAATGTTTTCTACGATTGCTGCCGATCCTGTATATTGGGCCACATGTTCTCACCCACATCACAACGGATATCTTCCTTTGCAATGCAGCGTGGAAAGAACCTCCTAGAACGTCTTATCCACCCTCTGCAGGCGTCTGAGAGCAATTTAAGGTGGTGCAGGAATCATTAGTATTGTGAATACAAACCAACAAAAGTTTTGTAAAAAGCTATAAAATACTCTTGACAGCCAATGATATCTTGTTCAACACTTTTGACTGCAATGACTTACACAATGGAAAAATGACAAGTTCATCTGGAGTGTAAGACTATGCAATAGATGACTAGCACAATGCATTTTGATCATCATGACAAAAGCAACCGCTGATGTATGATATAGTTGAGAATTGTACATAAGCATCTGCCTGAGTGTACTAAAGCAATTGCAAAATGACAAAAACAAACAGGAATTGCTGTTATGATGTGCACAACTGACTAGAGGTTGTGGGAATTGAACGAGTAGTTTTGAGAACTTCAATTCTGTTGTGAGAAATGCACCAAAGCAACTGAGAAAAACTGTAAATAATTTAGCATATACGTATGGGTGTGTAATTATTATACTGTTTTAGTTACGAAAACAGGTATCGGATTGGTACTTAGGATCGGCCGATACCCAAATCCCAAGTTTTGGCATCGGTATCGAAAAAAGTTGCATCTGTGCATTCTTAGGTTTTATCCCTGTGCCTCACAAGGACAAGATAAGATCAGTCAGTAGTGTAGGGGGCAGTTTGTAGTGTAACAGTGAGGGAGTTCACCCCATGATCAGAAGGTTCAAGTCCCGTACCACTGAGGTACTCATGAGCAACGTACCGTCCCCAAGCACTGCTTCTAAAAAGCTGCTTAAATTCACATAAAATTGAACAGCCAAGATTCCATATACGTTACTTTCCGAGTGTCCATGTGCATCATGGGAGAACCATTCAGAAGACTAAATTTGCTGAAGGTTTTTTTTTTGCACCGTGCCATTTTGACGGAGCAGCTTTGTGCCACGTCATGGGCCCCACGTAAGAGCATGTAAAGAGATGGAGCAAATTACCAGCCAAGAGGTTGCGTTGTGCTCTCTCTCTCTCAATCAATGTTATATTAGCACCTAATTTACTGAGGCTCCAGCTAATCATGGAGTCAATGAGTGGGACCGCCCAGTAATCACACTCCACACGTCACACTCCATACCGCAGGCCGAGGAGTGGAGCAGAAAAACCCGTCCAACAACACCGAGACACCAGGCTTCCAAAAATAACTCAGCAACGCTACAGAAGATGTATTTATACAAATTGTTTATATCAATAAACACAGTTTTATATGGCACGGTTATTTTGTGTTTCATGAAAAAAACATTCAAATCTCTGAACATGATGCAATAAGGGCTCAGCATTGTGTTATTCAGTATGCATGTCGTTATAACTGTGTGAATGTAATTATAATATCTATCTATCTATCTATCTATCTATCTATCTATCTATCTATCTATCTATCTATCTATCTATCTATCTATGCATCTATGCATAGATCTATCTATCTATCTATCTATCTATCTATCTATCTATCTATCTATCTATCTATCTATCTATCTATCTGTCCGTCTGTCCATCTATCTATCTATCTATCTATCTATCTATCTATCTATCTATCTATCTATCTATCTATCTATCTATCTGTCCGTCTGTCCATCTGTCTGTCCATCTATCTATCTATCTATCTATCTATCTATCTATCTATCTATCTATCTATCTATCTATCTATCTATCTATCTATGTCTGTCTGTCTGTCTGTCTGTCCTTCTATCTATCTGTCTATCCATCCATGCATCCATCCATCCAACCCCCCAACACACACAGAGTGAAAGAGAGAGCCAAGAATGTACATAATCATAGTATTTTCAAAAGTGTGTAGCTTTAGTTTATAATCCATAATAATAATTAGTTTATATGAATCATAAAGTTTAGTCTTAATCACGTCCACAACTGCACTGCAACACCACCACATACATACATCTGTGTGCACAAAAGCCATCGACACACCGAGTACTAATCAGTTTTGTCTTTGGCAGGATACACTCTGCATACTACACGTCACTCCTGGCATGTGCGGCTCATGATGTACGACACATTATTTCCCATGGCTGCTCGTGTAGCACGGCGGCGATTCGCTCATCAATTAGTCAACATGGCCCTCAGCAGCTCGCCCTAATGCCTTCACATAACGTATTTAAATGATGCCCCCAGGTGAAGTGACAGTGTGTGTGTGTGTGTGTGGACGTTTCGGCCCTGTTCACCCCTGCAGGGCTCAGATTCATCACTCAGCCGAGACTGCTATAGATCTGAGATAGTAAAAGCCACTGATCTGGGATCAATGTATCAGACCCAGTGACATTCTAACTCCGCGCAGCCCAAATCTGGGCTTACCGCATGGGGGTGGTGCCACTGTGGGTAAAGTTCGGAGGTTAATGCACATGACCTCCCGTGCCATTTGGAGGGAGTTTATATTGACTCATCATCTCCACGATGATCCGTTTGTCTATACAGGGGCGGGGCCTGCGCTGGAGGCGGGGCTAAACGGTCATTAAGGTAATGGTATCTGGAAGGTATTAATTTCTATGCAAACATTTTTTGCAATGATTTTTATTTCTCTTAATCCGTCCGTTCCACCGCTCCATCACCATCGCTTCTTCACTGCACTGTTCTTTCCGCGACTCTCTACCAGACATCTGTTCCAATTCCCAACCTTCATCTACCTCCTCCGCCAGCCTGCAACGGGTCGGGTCGAGAGCGCCTGGCGACCCAGATTATCACACAGACACACCGAGACACTTCAAAAGCCGGCCCTCGCATCGCCGGCGCTCGCAGCAGCTCCTGAAGTCAGCACGCCAGATGGCCTCCGCATGGCCACTCTGCTCTCCACTTTGAAGTTTCCCATCCGCATTTCGGATTTGACGAGGATTCGCCTTCCCGACTTCCTGAGGCAGCGTCTACACCTGCGCCTGTTCGCCAGGATTTAGCGTCCATTTAGAGCGCAGGCAGAGCACTAATTTTCCAACCGCGGATCGGCCCCGTCGGCACAGAGCTTCGTCTCCGCCGTTTCGTTTTATTAAACTGCTAGAATCCGCTAGACGTCGTTGCGTCCTTCTTTCCAGAGTTCTGTCCTCATAATGAGAATTCGCTTCTTTTACAGAATTTGGCTTACGGCAGTTTATGCTTTTGTCGCCGTCTTTATCTTAATTTGTTTTTCACCTCCCCGCTAGTCAACAAACCACTGGAAGCTTTGGACAATTACGACTGTGTTCATTATTCTTATTATGGAGCGTATTCATTATTCATGTGCGGCGTTGCCGTTAGTAGCGGCTTCTGACATTCCCTCAGTATATTAAACTCATTTCTAACTCCTCTCTCTCCAGCAATAACAGCCATTTAGTCGAGTCTTCTCGCTCACCGCCACACAGCAAGTTTCACAGCGGCCTAGACATGAATCTATTTTTTTTTAATTAAAGCTCCCAGTCAGGGCATCTGGTAGCAGATTGCAGCGTGGGTAGGGGTCAGAGGTCGGCCAAAAGACTTCCGGAGTCACCACACGGTGAAAAGATAAGCGCTAAAGCAGGACTCATGCGGAGGGGAATCGGATCCCAACAGAGTGACAACAGAAGGGTTCTATAATTGCTTGTACTTGCCTACACTTGGTTGTGTTAATTGCCCTAGATTTTGGAGGAATTTAAGTACAAATACACACACTCACATTCACTGTTAGGGTTTGCTATCTTTGTGAGGTGCTTATTTTAATTACTTTAATGACAGATACAACCCAATTTTTAGTATTTATTTTTAGTTTCTTATACTTTTTTATACTTTCACTCAAACCATTGTTATTTTCTGCCAGGTGGAAACACTTATCAATTTGGCATCCATCATGATACAGAATAAAATTAATTAATAACAAACAATGCATTTTTCTTATTTATTTTTTCCCTTACTGATTACTTTCTAACATTATATAATAGGAAAAAAAAATCTTATCAATTGAAAGTGAGGAAATGGACTCATGAGCTTTCTGCCTTTCTGGATAAGAACTACATTTTTGCACATGATGGCGTTCCTTATGAGAGTCGCAAGCGCCGAAATGAGTGTTTGCATCGTGAATAATGTAATTAATGTGTTTTTACGCAATTACTTCAGTTTTTGTGCACAGAATTACTCAGAAATAATTTCACACACAGAGGAATGAACATATTGTCAGGTAAGTTCAACGTCTTGTGATTCTGACGGTATGTGTGTGGTTTCTTTAAGTTAAAGGGATTTAAAGAGTTTTAATAGTAATAGAGTTGTAGTCTCGGTTGGTCTCGGAATAAAATCCTGAGTCCTCTTTGTCCGAGTCCACGACAAGACCGAGTACAAATAAGGCAGAGTCCGAGACAAGACAGAGACTTGTCTTTGTAAAGTAACTTTAGTGCGATGTGTTCTTTTTTATTGGCCAAACAATGTGTGTTCTATGAGAAATTCCCACCACTATTTGCAGATTTGGTCTCTGCAATGATAAGTATACACACACACACACACAAACAAATAAACACACATTTTCCTACAATATGCTCACTTTTACTGTCCCTACAATATGATTTTTGTGCCAGACGTTCTTTCCATAGCTTGCATAACATTTGGTCCCCTCACTGACAAGTATACAAGTATACACATATACACACACACGCATATGCACTTAACCACAACACACGCTACACGCTTTAGCTGATAACTACAGATGGTGGATGGCGATGCCCTGTTTTTAAATTGGCCACTGAGAGTAATGTTTGCTGTAAGATGTTTCCTGTTCTTGCTCCTTTTTCCCCCCAGTCCCACTGCAGAGCGCTTCGGGTTGCCGCACCATCAGTCTTACTGGCCGAGCCATCGACCCGTCTGGGAATATTTAGACGCTCGATAATGAAGGTGCGCAGCGGCCTCCCTGAGAGACTTCATACCCATTATAATCAGCTGCAGCCAGCTCCGCTCATCTAGCACCTAGCAGTTCCACGACGCAGCACCAACTTTGTACCTGCACAGCCACGTAACGAGCTACACCTAGCTGCAGATATCATGTAGCTCGGTGTTAAAGACTCTAGTCCATTTGTTACCCTGCATTTAGTCCATTCATCACTAAACTCTAACCTCACTCCACTTAAGATTTGTATGCTTATATGGTCATTTTTCAACCTGCCATTTTCAGGAGCTGTATGTAAGATTGTGGCCAAAACTGCTACTGCAGACAAATTTAAAATACTGTAGCACATTCAGCGGCGACTGGTAACCTTGATACTGAAATACTACTGACTTTGTGAGTTCATGTACCCAAACTCGTTGCGAAGACACGTGAGAATCTATTTCAAACACTGACGCTAATGCTAAGATGCGATTTCTCTCCATCTTGTTGACTAAACTATCAATCTCAAAAAAACACGTACTAGAAACAAACGCAGAAGTGCCCGCTTTCCATAACTTTCAATAACGAGCGCTGAGAGAAAGCGCAGAGAAAGGTTTTGAGCGCTCTGGTGGACACAGGCCCTAAATCTCATGTCAAAAGGTTAAATGTTGGTTGACAAGATCTTCACGGAGATCTGGCAAGTTTGTCTAACTCTGAAAGTTCATGAAAAACCTTCCTCATATTAAAACCTGTTCCAGGATCAGTCCCAACCGTGATCCAGTGAGATCAGTTTAGCCTGAGTTAAATGTCAAAGCTATGCCCAAAACAATTTAATAATCATCCCCTTATCCGACCCAATCCATAGTCGTGCAACTGCTGACAAACAAAGCAATGAAAAGACAAAAACAACATTGTTCCAACAATGTGAAAACCCCAATAACAACAGGCTAATTTCAGCCCCATTTTCATAACAATCATCATTAGAAAGTGGGACTGAATGATATGAAACTAAACGCTTGTTTTCCTCTCGGGCTGCTGATATCGATTCCGGATCAATGGCGAGTCTCCACCCTAAACAGAGGCTTGATTGAGCGCTGCACCTCACATACATATTTGGCCATCAGGATCGATGAAAAGCCATCATTTTAACTGTGTATCGGGCAGCCGACTCCGAGCGTGAATTAGGATTAATCTCCCCGACTGACGCTTTCTTTTCATTTTCTATTTGCAAGGAAAAATAGCCCAGTTGGCCCCTTAAAAAAATGGGAAAGCGCTTTTACAGAACGCAGCTGCAATAGCCAAACTGAATCTTAACACAACACTGGAAACTTGGCGTTCATCGATGTTAGCGTGCAAGATTTCTACAATATTTTATTTCCATTCAGACCATGAATTCCGGAGGCAAAGGACGTCAGGAGGGACAGGAAAAAACGCCGGCTTTAATTACGGCCGACGCCGGAAGCGACGTGTTTACTGGCCAACAAATGTTCTTTGTCAAGGTCAGGGGTCTCATTTGGGCTTCCGGTCTAAATGAAGGTTCTGATTTGCTGATTGACCCATCAAATATCATCATCTTCATCATTATCCCAAGTAGCTCAGGCCCACTGAGGCAAACGGCAACATCCAGCGCACTTAGCGGCTTGATTACCGGTGTTAGAGGCTGGATGGCTTCACCGTTTAGCCTTGTCATCACTCATCAAGCGGGTGCAAATTAAAATGTCTGCATTAAAATGCGGGGGTGCGTTTATGTGTGTGTGTGTTTGCACACTGCTTCAAATATTCCAAAGAGCCCATTGCTCACAGCACTGCCAACACACACACACACACACACAGGTCTTATTCTCCAGAGCTCGGACCAGGCTGGGAAACATTTTCCTCCTCCTTCTACTCCAGAGCGCTGAAATATCCATCCGGCTCTGTTTACCCCGTCTCTTCGGTGAAATACAAGGAGGCAGATGAAATAATACCAGCACCAGAAGAGTGTCATGTTCTTAAGAGATTACATCTCTGTTGCGACACGTGTTGCATGTTTCTTGATGCAATATTTATAGCGAAACACGTCGGCTACCAACAAGCACACATCGAGTTTTCTAAATACAGTATGATGTGACTAACGTTGTTAGCAATAAATGAAAGCTAATGGGAATTGTGATACAGATGCTAAAAGTCCCGACCACACTTTGAGAAATCATGAAGTTAGTGTGAACACACCACAGCACAGCACACAGTGCACCAAATATGAACGAAATGTGACCTCTGAATTTCACCCATTCATGAAGTAGCAGTGGGCAGCTAACAAGGGCAGCGCCGGGAAGCAATGCTTGGGGACGGTACCTTGCTCATGAGTACCTCAGTGGTAACTTTACCGGTCCTGGATTCGAACCTGCAAATCTTCTGATCATGGGGTGAACACCCTACCGTTGCGCCACCAACTGCCCCAGTAGGAGTAATTAATGAGTAACAGCGACGAACATAGTGGGATATGTATAACAACTGTCAACAAGACACATTTAAAAGCATTTCAAAGACATTACTGTCTTATTATCATGATGTTATTGCCCTATTAGGGCCTGTGTTCACCAAACCTTACTTCCCGAGTGCTTTTTCTCTCTGCGCTTGTTGTTGCTAAGTTCTGAGTTCGTTCATATTTCATGTACATTTGTAACGTTTCTTTGAGATCGGTATTTTAGCCGATATAGAGATAACGGAGAGAAATCTCATCTTGGCATTAGCGGCAGCGTTTGAAATAGATTTTCAAATATCTTCGAGAAGTAGAGATTGGGTGCATGAGATAAACCGTGCAAGAACACAGCTAGGAGAGTACCACCGATTTATATGTCCCGCCCCTTCCTTGATTTTGATTGGCTAACAAGAAAGAAGTGACATTGACGAGCCCAGCGCTGTTCTAACAATTAAACGGATTTCAACTTGAACCTCCACGAGCACTGCGGCAAAAAAGGCCTTCACCAGCATTTTTTTTTTCCCGCTGAAGTCGCTTATCGCTCTGAACGCTGAAGCTCATATGATTTGTATTAAAAATAACTGTGTTGGACCCAGGCCCTTAGTGCCCAGTAAATGAGCTCATATAACAAACAAAAGATTTAACTCTTAAAGCAGTGAGTAATCAGCTCTAACTTGCAGTAATATAACTGGATTTGGAGTTACAGAACAACAGTTTCTAATTAGTCCTAACTTTTTTAAACACTGGATGAATTTTGGGGGACGTCAGTGGAACTCTGCAGACCACAGACAGTTCTCACACTTAACGAATAAAAAATTCCCTCGAGAGAGAGAACACAACTTTGTATAACGCCGCTGTAACAGCATTCTTTTGTTAACTTAAACACTGCATGTTTTGAACCTCGCTCTGCTCCAACACTCCCGACTCGACTCGGCTCGACTGGATCACTTCTGTTAGTCTGTGTTAGCCTTGGTATAGCCGAGACGGCAGACAGCATGCAAGAGCATATATCAATATTTAATACCAAACACAAGAGAAAAAAGAAAACCACAAGACCAAGTGCTGAACAGAGAAACAAATGAAAAGCCTGGAGACACAAAAATCATACAGAAAACGCTGAGCGGAACAGGAAATGGACAAGATACAAAACAGTAGCCAAACTTAATCACTTGCCTGAAAGGTGAAAAATGTGTAATACTAAAGTTAGCCATGCACAGATTTGTGTTAAATCTACTATTTTAATCACAATAATGAAAATGGAAATGCATTCTACGTTAGATTAGTGAGCGATTATTTGTCATTGTGAACACACCACAGCACACAGTGCACCACAACGAAATGTGACCTCTGCATTTGACCCATCCGTGAAAGAGCAGTGGGCAGCTTTTTTAGCAGCACCCAGGGAGCAGTGCTTGGGGACGGTACCTTGCTCATGAGACCTCAGTGGTAACTTTACCGGCCCTGGATTCAAACCAGCGACCTTCTGATCACGGGGCGAACGTCCAACCGTTACTCTACCAACTTCCCCCTTTATTTTTATTTTATATTTTTTAACATTTACATTTGTGCCATTTATTCAGAGCAACTTCCGTTTCCACAATGTTGGACATATCTGGCTAAAATTTTACTCACATTTAGGATGATCATGACAGTACCTTTAAAAAGCAATCTGCAAAGCATAAACTGGGGAGTTAATAGCGTAACAGTTATGGAGTTGGCCCTGTGATCGGAAGGTCGCTGGTTCAAATTCCGGACCAGTAAAGGCACCAATGAGGTACTCATGAGCAAGGTACCATCCCCCAAGCACTGCTCCCTGGGTGCTTCCAAAAAGCTGCTCAATGATCCTACAGGGACGAGTCGAATGCAGAGGTAACATTTCCTTGTGGTGCACTGTGGGCTGTGCTATGGTGTGTTCAGAATGACAAATGTGACTCTGCACGGCAAAACCAGTCGCTTGTCGCAAAGGAGGTTTCCGAGAAAAACGACCGTTTATGTTGCGTGGGGTAAAATTTTGGATTTTTTGTTTTTTGTGTTTTGAAACAGTGGAAGGTCTATACTGTACTGTTGTGAATAAATTTCGCTGAAAAACTTACCCTTTCCGTCCTAAAAAACGTGACTCTCTTGAGGTGAGGAATTCAATTCCAGCAGAATGTTAAAAGTTTCTGTTTTGGCCGCTCTACTTCAATATTTACGCTAAATCCACTGGTTGACTAGCGTGAAGATATTTCTCCGGAATCCATCTTCGTCTCCCGAGTTCAGTTAACCTAACGCAGGTAGGCTATCCGTGTGGCTGTGAATGCAGCGTAGGCTACCGTAAATGCAAACGTAGCCGCGACCGCACCAAGCGTCTGTGAGTGCTACGGCGATAGTCAACTTCAAAGGCAGATTTCTCCATTTCTCACTTGGCGTGACAGGAGAAACCCGACTCCTTTGAATGTTGATATCTCAGTCATATGTCGTCAGATTCATTCGATATACGTATCGTTTTGAAGCTTGATTTATGCCCTTTAAAACATAATAACTCAATTTTGAAAATTTGTGACAAGCGACTGGTTTTGCCGTGGAGGGTCACATATAATCACTAGTTTGTAAATGTAAAACACAGACAAAGACGTTGAAATGACAATCAATAGAGGACTGGCAGGAAAATCACATACATTTAAATCTCTGGCCAGACCGAGCATGATCATGACGTGTGTATTAACACTGCGGCTTACCAGGACTGGATTTAAAAAGCTCTTATCTGAGTCAATAGCACCCTGCAAATCCACTACTATCAGATCCTAAAACAAACTGGACCGGACTAACTGATCTGATGTAAATAAATAAAGAAGAAGAGAGTGTTGACAAATTTTTGGTAATTGGCCCAAGCTGCAAATGTAATATAAAGTGAGTGATTGTCATTGTGAACACAGCACACCACACAGTGCACCACAACCAAATGTGGCCTCTGCATCTGACCCATCCATGAAGGAGCAGTGGGCAGCTAACACGTGCAACTCCCATTAGGTAGTGCTTGGGGGCGGTACCTTGCTCATGAATACCTCAGTGGTACATTTACTGGTCTGGGATTCGAAACAGCGATCTCAGGGCGACCGCCCTTTACCGTTACACTACCATCTGCAATAACTAGTAGTAAAGTAGTAATAAGATCAAGTGAGATGGTAAATGTGATCATTAATTTTTCAGCATGAAACTCACAAAGACCTGAAACTGCTTACAATTTATTTGGGCATGCATGAGCGCGCACACACACACACACACACACACACACAGGTCCAGAAGTGCTGTGTAAGAGCCTGTACGTTATCTCGTTGCAGAGCGGTTCCAGTGGTTATCATTCTTTCGTTGCAAGTTTATTTCCTCTCCTCCCTCTTTTTTATTTACTTGTTGTCCTGGAGGCGGACTCTGTCTTTCTCTTTTATGGCTGGTGGCTTCGCTCCAAGCAGGAGGCCTTATGGCTAAAATATACACTTCTCTACTCCGTTTCTGCTCCTCCTTCCATATGCTCACCTTCTATGTGTTGTTTAATTCTAGTTGTGTCTCTTCCTTTGAAGATAAATGATCTCCCTTTTTCTTTCTGTATCTGTCTCTTTCTGTCCCTCTATCTTTATCTTTGTTTCTCTCCTTATATACATCTCTTTCTCATCCTTTGCTTCTGTAATATTTATTTCGCTGTTTTCATCTTCTTCTCCTCTAACTTCACTCTCTCTCCCTTCATCTTCCTCTCTGAAACAAGACTGTCTTCCGTTCTCTCTCTTTCTCTATCTCCATTTAGGGGTCCAAGCATGTGAACCGACTAATTTTGACTTCTGACTCACTGACTGCTTTCTTTGACGCTGACTGCATCAGCCGCTATTGTGCTGCTTATTGCTACCTATGCTTGGACCCCTTATGTTACCACTTGCGGCTATATTTACACTGAATATATTTCTCTTTATTTTTCTATCTCTCTTTTTTCTCGTTATTACCATTTTTACCCGTCTCTCCTTTGTTTCTCTCTCTCTCTCTCTCTCTCTCTCTCCCTCCCTCCCTCCCTCCCTCCATCCCTCTCCAGCTCTCCAAACTTTCCAAACATCCTAAACTGCTTATTTAAGGGGCAGCAGTTAAGGTGACAGTAGCTCCGCCCCCCGAGCTGAAGGATATTGGGAAGGGAGGAGGGTAGAGGTCAGTCCATAAAAGAATATTAAGAAATCCCTGGTTATGAGAATAAACGTTTCCCAAAAGAACTACAGGCAAAATATGTTCTCCGTCTTCACAGTCCATCCAACCGGCTTGCCGCCGCCACCGTGCCTGGAGCGCACTTAAAAAGTAACGAGAGCAATGAAGACCTGAATACGAGTCTGCAGGGAAAGAGGGAGCAATTACCTTACTGTCAGGACTGGGGACGGAGGAGGATGATGGGGAGGAGGAGGAGGAGGAGGAGGAGGAACGGCATGAATTCGCCTCATAAAGAGCAAGTGCTCAGCTCGGACAAGCGGGCTCTTGGGTTGTAGGAGGTAAACAGGGGAGAAAATTGAGCAAACTGATTCCCAACATTTACAAGAGGCACTTTGGGGGTGCTGGTCTTTGTGCGCTGACTCGCCTGCTCTCGCGGACTCGGGTTGTATACATGTGACCCTCCACAGCAAAACCAATCGCTTGTCGCAACGGAGGTTTCCGAGAAAAACGAGCGTTTATGTTGCGTGGGGTAAAATTTTGGATTTTTTGTTTTTAGTGTTTTGAAACAGTGGAAGGTCTATACTGTACTGTTGTGAATAAATTTGGCTGAAAAACTTACCCTTTCCATCCTAAAAACGTGACTTTCTTGAGGTGAGGAATTCAATTCCAGCAGAATGTTAAAAGTTTCTGTTTTGACCGCTCTACTTCAATATTTACGGTAAATCCACTGGTTGACTAGCGTGAAGATATTTCTCCGGAATCCATCTTCGTCTCCCGAGTTCAGTTAACCTAACACAGGTAGGCTATCCGAATGCAGCGTAGGCTACCGTAAATGCAAACGTAGCCACGACCGCACCAAGCGTCTGTGAGTGCTACGGCGATAGTCAACTTCAAAGGCAGATTTCTCCGTTTCTCACTTGGCGTGACAGGAGAAACCCGACTTATTTGAATGTTGATATCTCAGTCATATGTCGTCCGATTCCTTCGATATGGCTATCGTTTTGAAGCTTGATTTATGCCCTTTCATGAAAACATAACTCACAAGTGACTGGTTTTGCCATGGAGGGTCACATATTACACACGGCTGCAGTATATTTAGCCTAGAAGCACCACACCGCTGCTATACTGCCTACAATTGAATGTTAGTGAAGGGAATATGGTCTAAAAGGTGACTTTTTCCCCCCACAAGAACTTAGATCACAACTTTTTGTGCTGAACCATTTATTGCATGAATTTTATGTATGTGAATCTATAACAATTAATATTCCATTACTTAATCTCTGGCTAGAATAGCTCTCTCAAAACAGCAGTGGTATGGCAGCGGGAGCTGGTATGAATTAATCAGACACCTCAGTGTTGTGCTGAGCGACGTGCGTCAAGCTAAAATGGACACTCCTGACCCCTGTTAAATTGCTACACAAAACTGTACACAGAAACAGACGAGCTCTAGTCCCTTCCTGTCCCGTAAAGTCTCAGGAGGTCATAGAGTTGACAGCCATTCAATCGTGAATAAAAATGTTCCCATGTTTTCCCATTTTAAATGCTTTGCATTTTAAACCTTTATTTTAATCGTGACACTTATGACAGGGAACTGAAAATAGCTAATGCTCTGAAAAAGAATCTGGCAGATGGAAGAAAGAAACTGCAGGGGGATGAGAAAGTCGATGCGTAAGCCCAAAAATTGAACCCGCAGCAGCAGGTCACATTTCCGTGAAAAACAGGTTTAGGAAGGTGAGATTCAGCCTTTGTTATGCAGGTGTTTGGAGTGGGCTATCGTAGCAGCGCGGCACCGCGGAGTCTGGCTCGCGCCGGGTCGGGGGAAATGTCGAGATATGGACGGGGTTTGAGTCGGCCTGCTTCCCGCTGCTCTGGAGCCAATGCAACCCGTCTAAATTTTGATAATTTTTCCCCTACTGACAAAAGCAAAAAAGGTCAAACTGATCTTGACTCAATGCCATATTGTATCAAATAACCTTCATAAAGGAAAAGAGACGCCTGTGGGGGAGACGCCAAAAACACAGTTCTGAGAGAAACAGTCCCAGCGTGAGACGTGTGGATAGATGCTATCAGCTCTTTAGCCTCACACACATTGATCTGTTTAAACTTTAAGTGATGTTGAGGGCCGGAAGGGTAGATTTTTAGGTTTTAGTAGAAAGGTTGCAGGTTTTATGTGAACAACTAATAGGTGTAAGAAATTTGGTTTGGGTTAGCTGTAGCTGTGGCATTATATATTGTGGTCTAGTCATTATAGGAGTCAATGGAAGAATCTCAAAAAGTGAGGGTTCACATTTTAAGGTTCTAGCCTTTACAGTAAAACCCACCATGCCCTTTATCACAGTTCCACACATTATTACATTCCCTCTCACCTTTCAGCCTTTGTTTTCCTTCAAAGTGCTCTGTAGTTTGTGTTCCCAGTTGTACACGTTGGATCATCTATGATTTAACTGCTCTACTTTAATCCTGAGCCTACAGCATGTCCCTCAACACACACACACAAGAGTGCAGAATTGCATGTGGACATGTGTCCCCACCAATATCTAGCGATTGCTGAACTGTCCCCACCAATAATTTTGATCAAACGAAAATGTAACGCTACATCAGCAGTTCTCAAAGTGAGGGGTGCAGCCCCCTAGTGGGGAACAGAGGCATGACACGTGGGGGCGCGACAAACAGAAAGATGTTTGCCTTTTTATGCCTGATTTACCACCGATGGGAATGACGGCATTAGTAGCTGTTTTCATCCGACCAGTCTCTTCCAGACACAGAACATGCAATTTATTTATTTTTTTTGTCTTTGGCTGGGTGACAAGAGGGGTGGGACAAGCGAATAAATGATGACTGGCTAAGCAGTACTGGTCAATATGGGAGAGGTGGGGCCCAAAAATTCCCTCTCATTTGAAGTGGAGAATGACAGAAAAAGCTTGAGAACCACTGAGCTACATGAATGTCTAACAACATGTCTGGGTATAAAAGGGGTTAAATCGTGTTTTCTACTCAAGGCCCACCCATCAAACACACATTGCTAATGTGATTAGCTTTTACATTTTCCTGCTGATGTCTAAGAGACTGTAACCCCTTTCGGTTTTTGTTGTTGTTGTTGGTAGCGTAAAGGTTAGAGTGTTTGCCCTGTGATCAGAAGGTGGCCGGTTTGAATCCCAGGACTGGTATAGGTACCACTAAGGTACTCATGAGCAGGGTACCGTCCCTAAATAGTTCTCCCCGGGCACTGCCAAAAAGTTGCCAAAGGATGGGTCAAATGCAGAAGTCACATTGTGCTGTGGTGCACTCTGTGCTGTGGTCTGTTCAAAGACGAAGTCGACCAGCGATGGCAGTAGTTTGGTTCCTTTAAGAAGTTGAGAAACTTTACGTTACTGTATTTATGTTACTTGGCTGGTTATGTGCACTACAACACCCACTTACTCTCACTTTCTACATTATATGTGACCCTCCACGGCAAAACCAGTCGCTTGTCGCAAATGCTCAAAATTGCGAGAATTGTCATGAAACGGCATAAATCAAGCTTCAAAACGATACCTCTATCGAATGAATCGGACGACATATGACTGAGATATCAACATTCAAAGGAGTCGGGTTTCTCCTGTCACGCCAAGTGAGAAACTGAGAAATCCGCCCGTGAAGTTGACTATCGCCGTAGCACTCACAGACGCTCGGTGTGGTCGAGGCTATGTTTGTATTTACGGTAGCCTACGCTGCATTCACAGCTACACGGATAGCCTACCTGCGTTAGGTTAACTGAACTCAGGAGACTCGCTAGTCAAAAAGTGGATTTACCATAAACATTGAAGTAGAGCGGGAAACTTTTAACATTCTGCTGGAATTGAATTCCTCACCTCAAGAAAGTCATGTTTTTAGGATGGAAAGGATAAGTTTTTCAGTGAAATTTATTCACAACAGTACAGTATAGACCTTCCACTGTTTCAAAACACTAAAAACAAAAAATCCAAAATATTACCCCACACAACATAAACGGTCGTTTTTCTCGGTAAACTCTGTTGCGACAAGCGACAGGTTTTGCTGTGGAGGGTCACATATGTACTGTATGTTCACGCATAAAAGATATGAACAGCTGCACTACGGCTGGCTTAACGTTAAGGAATCTTTATTAAACTGCCTCTTTGTCCATCACTAGTTATCTTTAACATTACAGAAATCATTAATTGACATATTTTTGTATGGATTTTAAACTGGATTTTTGGAAATGGTGTTGCTATTATTTACATAAAATAGTTATGACGTTTAATATTGTGTTACATAAAGAGGCTAAAAAGAAAGAGAAGAAAAAGAAGAGAGAGGGAGAGAAAAAGAGAGAGAGAGTTTGTGATTGGCAAAATAAAATGCAAAATGCAAGAATGAAAAAACGTTACAGTAACGTCAAATACTGAGTTCCAAGAACACAGAGAAAGAATCGAGAGACAAAGGTACAGTGTGAGATGGATTCAGAGAAACAAGGAGCTTATGAGAAACAGAGAGAGAGAGAGAGAGAGAGCAACAGTGACCCTAAAATGTCTCTCCCATGTTCTTTTCCTCTTTGATGACATTCACCAGCGCACACAGCCATCGCCCCGTCCGGCCCAAAGGTGGCAAACTGGGCACTCCACCTCCACCCTCCAGCTGCCTCCACACACACACACACAGCCTAGCACACACAGTGTGCACCGAGAGTGTTCTCCTGTCCTTTTGGAGCGCATCCTGTGCGTCTGTGCTGTTAGCCCGAATGCTTCCCGACACCGCGGATTCCGCCACACAGGAGCGATTAACCCGCAGGGAGCAGTGGAGGAGATGTCAGCGGAAAAAAGGAGCGAAGAATCGAGCGGGGCGGAGGTAAAGAGCTATCACGTCACACCGCGTTAGCGAGGCCTGGCCACGTCGCGGGGCGAGAGAACTGTCTCGGCACGAGAGAACTGTCTCGGCACAGCGACAAAAGCGAGGAGCTTTTCCTCGCAGAACCTCGCACGCTGTAGCCGTAAATATTTGAAAAGTTTTCCCCGGTGTACATGCGCCGGAGAGAGTGATCGATGGGCCGATGTTATTTGCTCGAACATGGCCATACGATCTCCAGAGGATGTATGGATTTTTTAGCATCCCTTATGAAGTATAGATAGGGTTCTATGCCGGTTGGGGGGAGAGAAAGAAATGCTACTTCGAATGTCATGGCCGGTTAGAGAGGCAGAGGTGAGGCCACAGCTGTTCATAGCAGAGTTCCCAATGCTGCCTTAATTGAAGTCTTTAACCCTAAATGAACAAGGGGAAACGGCGCTGCATACCAACATGCCTCAAACGTTACAATTTTCACATTCATTTGCTAGACTCCCGCCCTGTGACCCCCGCCCCAGGACCGGTAAAGGTACCACTGAGGCACTCATGAGCAAGGTACCTTTCCCAAGCACTGCTGCTCATGTTAGCTGCCTCACGGATGGGTCAAATGCAGAGGTCACATTTCGCTGTGGTGCTGTGTGCTGTGCTGTGGTGTGTTCACAATGACAAATAATCACAGAGAACAATCCCGCGTTGCTCGTTTTTTATAAACTTGTTTACTAAAAGTACTCCTAAGATTGTCTAACATCTCATGAAGTGGGTGAAACGCTAGTAAAGAGAAAAACTGCTCATCTGTACAACCCTGAAGCCAACACTCCACTTCAAATATTAAACACGAGCCACGGATTCCATAGTAACGACCTCGGGTCAGCATCCAGGATGAGTCCCGGTCCTGTCGTAACCCCCCAGTGGCCCGCAGACTCGCTGCAATTACAGCAGATTAGCACGCACCCATCTAGCCTCGGGGCTAATTATAAACTATGCAGCGTTGATAGATCCCTACTGGAGTGTGTTCATCCTTCATCCTCAAGCCCGGCACTGCAGGGGCAGTCGATAGGCTACTACGTCCTGCAGTGAGCCCTGTGGAGGACTGAGAGAGAGAGCGAGAGAGAGGTCGGCCTGCGGGGGAAAGGTCAGTCTCCGGGGAGTAATCTCTGTCCCTCTTCCGTCTGCTCACTGCAGTTTGTAACACGTGTTTTACATCCGATTGAGATTTAAAAGCACTTACTGCTAATAATGATAACAATGTGTCAGGGATCTGGTGAGGATTTGATGAGAATAGACAGACGCTTACAAACCTACAGCGGCCGGGTTAGGCGGCCGTAGGAATGCTCGCGATTTGATCTGGTTAAGATATGAACCGAACGCCAACTTTCACAATTCGCCAGTGATCTGGTTAGGATGTAGCGAATTGCTACTCGTTAGCCGTTAGCCCTTGTAGCGTGGTGCCAGGTCGACTCAATGATAGAGAGATTCGCCACGAGGAAATGACTCCATAAATACACTTTGAACCGCGACCGGCCGCGTCCCAATCCAACTACCGGCCGCAGAGCGGAGTGCGCTTGACAATTAGTACAACTGAATGGGAATAATTTACTAACTGGTCTGACCATTAACTGGTATCCATGTTCAGGCAGTTGGTGGTTTAACAGTTGAGGAGTTGGCACCATAATCGGAAAGTCACGGACCAGTAAAGGTACCACTGAAATATAGGTAAGGTACCGTCCCCAAGTGCTGCCCATCAGTTGTCCACTGCTCCTTCACGGAGGGTTCAAATGCAGGTCACGTCACCTGTTGTTGTGGTGTGTGTGCTGTGCCGTGCTGTGTTCACAATGACAAATAATCATTTACTTAAAATATTTATAAACAGGTTGAATGGATTTGATCTTTTTGTATTTGCAACAGACAACATGAAACTGTGTGTGATAAAATCGACCAAGTTCAGTCCAAACTTGCACAGATAATTCGAGTGTTAGCCTCTTGATCAGAAGGTCACAGATTTGAATCCAAGGACCGGTAAAGTAACCGATGAGATACCGTCCCCAAGCACTGCTCCCCGGGTGCTGCCCATGTCAGCTGCCCACTGCTCCTTCAGGGATGGGTCAAATGCATAGGTCACATTTCATTGTGGTGCACTGTTTACTGTGCTGGGTGTGTTCACAATGACTCACTTTCATTTTCAAATTCACATTATGAAGGAAAAGTAGGCTTTTCACCACATCTGCCCATTTTTGCAGTATAGATATGCCAGCTTGTGCTCTGAAACATAATTAAAAACCAAACTTGAGTGACTGAAAAGCAAAAACAACATGATAGGTGAGGAGGAACGGGTGCTTGAAAAATATTTGTTTGCAAACCACTGCTCAGAAAGGTCAAAGCTTTCATATTTGCGTCAAGCCCACAAACACGCTACTGAGCTATTACTACTATAACACCTACAAAAGTTGCACATTTTGGTAAATTCCCTTCTGTAACACCCGTTATTCAGACTCATAAAGGGCTGGCTGACTGTGTAGCAATTCTCCTCCGTCTTCCTGATAGCTGACATCAGAAGTTTTTTGGCTTCGTGTTTGGTTCGTAGGTTTGTTGAGTTCACAGAGAAGCCAGGATGCCAGAACATTGATGGCTGACTTCAAAATGTCCCGTTCAATTCATAAATCTTTGAGAATGTCTACCAAATATTTTAGAAAAAGGTTTTTCCTCCCCTAGCGCTTCTGATTGAACTGATCCCAGGTCACCACAAACCATTCACTTAAAAAAACAGGTTTATTCAAAGGTACAAAAAGCTAAGCTTGAGAAAACAGCTGAAGCCTTTGTCAAATTTTAAATTTAAATATAGACATGGTTCTTTTAAAAGACGTAGAGAGTGTGACGGTTCGAGCACTTGTCCAGTTTTGTGTTACCTATAAAAACACAGATGCAAAGCAATTGACCATGGAATGTTTCCAATTCTCCGAGAGGGATTGAGGTGCTTTAGAAAGTGGTTTTCGCTGTATCGCTGGACAAGGCCTGACATCGTTTAGCCATTACATCTGTAAAAATTACACCAAACTCCAGGAACAGACGTGTCAAATGTCAAGATGCTTTTAGGGTATGTGTTAGTTTTGCTAGTTGTGCGTTTGAGCTTAACCAGTGACCTCCGTCTGTTAAATTATCGATAGAGACAATCTAAGTTATATCAATATGACTAGGTTTTAAAGGCTGGAAGGTGTATTCAGAAAAATGTTGAATATTGTGATACTAAATGGCAAATAACAACAAGGCCCCCGTACACATGTAGCCAGGTATTTATAAAAAAGGGATAATTTTTTATGCGGTGGCACCTATAGTCATAAACATAAACGTCACTGAAACCGAACATTTTTGAAAACGCTGGCCAAAGTAGAGATTTCTGAAAACTCCGCCTTCAGTAACCACGTGTGGACGGGGAAAGCAGAGTTTTAGGTTCATAGCGGCATAAGTGTGTGACAGGAAATGCGTTGACGTCAGGTGTGCGACGTTTGTTTACGTTGACGACTGAAGACGGATACTGTCAGAGCAGCGATTCTCATCTCCCTTATTCAAACTATTTGTGCTTGTTTGCACCTGCTAACGCGGCTGATTATTAGGTACATCGAGGAGTAGAGGAGAAGGAGTGCTCTGAGGAGAAGCTTTGCTTTTCTACAGCTTTCAACCCAACGACCGAGAATGATATCCCGTCGACGCAGACCCCGCCAGTTCTGGAGCAGACCCGGATGTACCTCTGAATGGCGGAGAAATTTTGTGTATGAAAATGTCCTACCTGAAGAATGGCACAAAACTTATCGTATGTCGCAAGCTTCTCTCCTGTCCATGATTCTGATTGGCTGACATGGTTCTACGCAGCTCTTGACGGCGCATTTATATGTTTTAAAAACGGGCTTGTGTGTACAAAGTTATTTTTGAAAAAGAAAAAAATATATATTTTTATAAATACCCAGCTACGTGTGTGCGGGGTCTAAAACTGGTCAAAGTGCAGCTATATGGCAGCTATATGACGCCATCGCAACTTGAAAATAACGTAAGTCAAGACATTGGGCTTTGAAACACCAAAAGCTCAGAAAAAATACATGCTCTAACACTGAGACAACTGAACTGTGTCGATCACTGGCGAGGGTGAGGTATCTCACAAAGGTGAGGTACATCCCGGCAGCGTCCCAACAAATTGTACTGCACACACTGCTACGTTTGCCTACTCCGCGAAACGCAAAACTCAATTTTGGGGGTATCGCTATCGTCACTGTAAGATCAAAAAAAGGTAAGTGCTTAGGGATGGTACCTTGCTCATGAGTAGCTCGGTGGTACCTTTACCTGTCCGAGACTTGAACCGGCAGCCCTCAGATCATGAAGCTACCTCCCTAACCATTACGCTACCTTATCCTTATCTAGGATCGCTACCTTATCCTTATTCATATCTAGTCATTCACGAAAATGAAGATGAAATAAATGTATACAGAAACAGCAATACAGCGGTATGAACCAAAAATATTGTATTTCTTTGCCTGGTAAAGGAGGAACAAAAATATAAAATACATTGTGGTACATGTGTAACCTTTGTCGACCAGTAAAAAACATATTCACTGTGAAGAGAGAGGAACAAGAGCTGAATAAAATTCATGGAGACAAATAATCTCTGAAGTGTCAAGACGTCTGGCCCTGGTGCCCGATGCCACCTCATGTTTACTGAAAGATGCCACCAAGGCATTCTGGATATGACGTTCCGTCACCTACCGCAACACACACACACACACACATTCCACACCCACACAACACACCCCCGAGCAGGTGTCCTGCTCACTGAAGAGAAAGAGCTCTGTGGCCAACGGAGCGTGAAAGCTAAAAGATCATGCCACGCCACTCTCTGATCGTATGAAACACTGAACATAAACGCAAAGGCATCGCTGTGCACCGCTTGGCTCCTTTTGTGCTTTCGTGCCTCTCAAAATAACTGCAAGGTCTCCTTTCTTGCACCAAGAGACTGGTCTAAACTCTGCACTAATTAGCTTTATAACAAGCCTACTCCAAATTAGTCATCGTAACTTGGGAATGGGTGGGGGAAACTAAAGCTAGGCGGTATATTAAATGCACTCCGCATTGTTGCTAGTAATATTTAGGATGTAGTAAACACAATTTGACGCCAGCTTTTTAAGGGAGTGATTATTTGTTATTGGGAACACCCCACAGCACGGCACACAGAGCACAACAACAAAATATGGCCTCTGCATTTGACCTATCCATGAAGGAGCTAACAAGTGCCCGGGGAGCAGTGCTTGGGGACGGTACCTTGCTCATAAGTACCTCAGTGATACTTTTACCGGTCCTGGATTCGCACCCTGATTTGAAACAGCAGCATATTGAAGACATCTTGTACGAGGTATGTTCCATTCTCCCACAACCAGGGTGTAAAATCTAGTTATTGTAGCTCTATTTATGGAATTGTTGTGCAAATAAATGGAGTAATAACTGGCTTTATTTTTATCAAGGATATTCACAGGCACAGCAGCTGCACCATCTTCTTCATCAATTTTGTTGCCTCTCTCTCTCTCTCTCTCTCTCGCTCGTTCTGTGTGTGGAACTTTTCCCTCAGGGGAAAACATATATACTGCACTGTGGCCTCTAAAGGTCCAATTTTAAACACAATCAATGTCTCATTATAATCCACTGCTATACATCTCAGTCCTGTTTAGGCTGGAGATTAGGTGTAAAGGGCCTGTAGCCTCACATGGCCCGCTCAATATATCGGCACCAGATACATGCAGGAACACGGACGCTCTCCTCTGTGCACATTTACACCTATTAACGTGATATGGGCGAATGAATAAACACACACTTGCCATTCCAAACACATACCAGCCTTTAAACATGCGGTGTTTTACTGTCTGTATTTATCCTACACGATTAGTGCAGTTTTTAAATTTTCAAAAAGTTTAAATGTTTGGTGTAAACATGTGCTTGGTTTATGTTGTTTTTACATCACACCAGCATTTACATACTCATAAGATCCCAAATAGTAAAAAATCTGTTCAAATGTATTTTTCCCCGTTTACTTATAATTGGGGAAGTTATAATAGGACTTTAAGGAACTTACTGATAAATCTAATGTCTTAAAAAGTCATGCTCAATTCATTCATTCATTCATTATCCAAACTGCTTAATCCCAACCGGGCTACTTGGGGGTCGAGGTGGGGCAGGAGTTTATCCCTGGAACTACTAGGGGTGCAAGGCGGGGACCAACCCACCTCCAACACACCGCAGGGCATCACGCTCAATTAATTATGAGCAAAAATTTTAGGAAATGAGGTATAACGAGCTTTACACTCAACTATACAGTGAAGAACAGTCTCACACAAGGTGCACTGAGAGTGCTTTTTTCACTGATGGTCCACAGCAGACTCTAATATAAGAAATTTCACCACTGACAAGCAGCTTGAACGGGGGACGGCTGCAAACGTGCCAATCTGTCCGAGATTTCAAGAACTCCTCACAAAATGTACTTCAGCTTAACCAACAGTACTTCAGACCCATCCTTGATCAGGAAAATACAAAGCGTTATTATCCAACAAAAGAACGACTTCTAACAGTCAGAGGTATTGCCTCATCAGAGCCGTGTTTTTGTTGTGTGGGAGATCTGAAGTTCACTGTGATGATTTATATCTGTATGCAGTCTACAAGACTGCTCCTAATGAAAGATCCCACAGAGATAAAGCTGAGACAATCGTATCCGCTGCCAGTGTGAGGCATTAAGGCAAAGAGGCAGAAAAAGTCATTAGCTCTCCTCTGAGATGTGAGATACCTACATTTAATAAAGAAAGAACCAAATTACAATGGAGCATTAGTTTAAAGATAAAGTACTATCACATGTTAGAGTGTATTCATTTAGGAAAAAGTGTTTATAAGTGTTTTAGATATTAGTTCCTATGCATGTAGGAGAGAAATGGAAAGTAAAGAAACCTAAAAAAATGTCTTCTTGTCCCATAATGAGACACAGGAAATACTGTATAACAGGATATATCAAAGATGTTTCAAGAAATTGTGGGAAATTCCTTGAAAGGACATTTTCCTATATCAGCATTACTGCACAAAGCAGCGTCCACAAAGACTTGGTCGGCTGAGTTTGGTGAACTTGCAAAATCCTGACTTAACCCCAGCACCTTTGGGATGAAATAGAGCAGAGATCACAAGCCAGGTCTTCTTGTCCCAACAATATAACATAACAGCACACATTAGCAACTAACATAGTGTTGCTAACATAATTAGCAATACGTTAGCAACTATGCTTTTGGGAAATGCACCCCTGAGCGACTTCCATATTTCTAATTACAGGAACAGTCTTCCTGAAGCAACTTGGGGTTAATGGTCTTGCTCAGGGAGCCAATGACACTAGTGCTGGAGGTAAGATCTGAACCCACGACCTCTTGGTCCTGGGGCAAGGATCCTACCACTAGACCACAGCCACCCCACAGAGTATATAGTAGTGCTGAATATATAAACTGCATGCTTCTTTATAGGCTCGGAACTGAGCATAAACTTTGCTCTGTATATGCCATAACGGACCAAGATGGAGATGAACTGATTCAGTTTGAAGGTACACTGTCATCATATAAAATTCAGCCACACACGGCCACAGCAAATGTCATCTATAAATAGTATGATCTGATTAGCACCTTACTGTATTTTGTAGACAGAAAGCAATTTGTGGGAACATCTTATTACGCAGTTTTATTTCCAACATCTCCCACAGAACACCTGCAATTTAATGCACATTATATGTGAAAAACAATTTTTCTTTGACAAATCCCTTTCTTACTAATACCCCTTCCGTCTCTCATCATAGCTGGTGTAAAGCAGTGGTTGCTGAGCCCATGTTTCCTTTGTCACATCCCGAAAAATTTCATGTTTCCTTTCCGACAATAGCACGTCAACAACAACACAAAACCAGCAGGTGACAAGCCTCCACTTCACACTGACATTCCAATAAATAGCAGATGAGTAGAGGAGCACGGGCTGTGGGAATTATGTTTCTACGTGAGATGAGAAAGAGAGAGAGAAAAGGGGGAAATGGGAATCAGGGTGAAAAAGGGAAAGAAAGAAAGAACAGAGGAGACAGAAGCGTTAATACGCACATGCATTGCCCTGGGGATCGGTTCCATCAAGTCTTAACCCACACAGAGACACAGAAACTGAGACACAATAGGAAAACGAGAAAGAGAGAGACGGAGGAATCGAGACACATTCACAAATTACTCTCTGATGTACGTCCTCGCTGCTTATAAATAAAGCAACGTTGTCGTTGGAGGTTGAACAAACACCGACAACACTAACAAACCACCAAAGACAGCGGCCTGAATTATCAAGCCTAACAAGAGCTCGTTGTTTTATTCTGGGAGCAAAAAAAATCATGTTTTTTCAGTACATACATCTACGGAATAAACACATCAAAGGACGGTGGGATGTGAATTCGTGATCCCAAAGACGGAGACAAAGTCATCGCGCCGACTACAAAAACCAAGGAAACGAACCGCATCCGACATCTGAGCGATTTTCCCCAATTTCAAAAATTGAAATTATTTGTATATTACGATAACCAATAGGTTATCCGCGCTAACAAGCCGGTATTTTGGGGGCGGGGAGCCGGGTGCTGTTTTTTTTCTTTTTCTCTAACAAGGTTTCTGTTCTGTTGCGGAGCCTGGAGATATTTATTAGAGGCGTATGAAATTTTCATACGGAGTAAAGCATTCTCTTTCATCCGGCAGCCACCGTCAGCTGAGCCCCGGCCCAGGCAGGAAGCGAAGCGGCAGGAGGAAGGAGAGGCGGGTGGAGGAAGTGGGGCTCGCATCTCTGGGTAAAAAACTTCTGAACATGTGGGGTGGAGGAAGAGAATTCTGTTATACAGGACACAAATCTGTGTTAAAGGCACATTCCAACCGACAGAGAAGATAATGAGGTTAGCAAAAGATAAGGCGAGACTTTTAGCACAGTTTGCATAAAGAAAAAGTGATGTTTCATAAGTTAAAAACATACAGCCTTGTTTTAATTTCGGTATTTTCCTGGAACTACAACTAAAATTAACTAATTAATGAGTATAAAGTAAATATGGCACAATACCACTTTTTTATGTCTGATATGATACCGATATTGTAAAGTTGGATATCTGCTGATAGGATACAAATCCGATACAGTCTCTGGGTCTTTTTAAAACTGAAAACTGAAAATTATAATAAAAAAAAAACACGTGAATTTAGGACTGAGATCATTCTGTTATGCCTTAAGAAATACTTAAAAACTGTTTTCCTACTAAAACAATGTGATAACTACACACCCATATGTATATGCTAAATTATTTATTATTAAAATAACATGACATAAATTACTTGTTTAAACACGGTTCTGTAATTTTGTGATGGTCCTTAATCCTGTGGCGGCAAAAACATCAGGAACACAGAGATGGTGAGCGAGAGCTGGTGTTGTTAAGGAAATTGCAGTGAAATGAATTTTACACTTAAGCAATATTTTGAACTTGCGATTAAACAGTTGTTTCAGAAAAGGCAAGCAGTTAGTCATCCAAATAGCATCCAGATCTAAACCTGAACAGATCTAAAACCCAACATCATAATTTCAGCAACAACAGTCGGACATCCTTAGATAAATCACATTTTGTCTTTGCACCATGTCCGTCATAATCCTTATTTATCAACCTTTATAAACCCGACAAGTCTCTGACATGACCCCTGTGCTGACCCCAAACCTGCGCTGATTGATTCAGTTGTGGGAAACGCAGCAATAAAAGCAGCACACAGGGAGGAATGAGATTAGAGCAATTTGGCCAAGTCACCTGTTCCATAAAGTAGTGCAGCAAACCCAATTAAGAGGCTTTACAGTGTGGGACTCGTTTGGACACTCAGACTTCAACAGACACACAGGCTCCTGCTCGCTCTTATGCCACCTCACTTTACACTCATTATCGCTCTAAAAGCGGCTGCTCCCCTTGCCTCTAGATCTGTCAGGGGTGTGGGGTTTTAGCTTCACTTTTAGGCACTGCCATCCTCTCTCCTCTCCTCTCCTCTATTCACACTCCCTCTTTCTCCTCTCTTCTCAACCTCTCTCTTCTTTTCTCCACTTCTCTCATTTCTTGCCTTCTTTTGTCAACTCTTCTGCTCTACTCCTAAACCCTATGGGCCAATTTCCCAGGCGAGGATTAAGCCTAGTCCTAGACTAGCTTTAAGTTTGAATGGTAAATCTCCACTCATACTACAACTTAGTCCAAGACTAGGGTTAATCCATGAGCAAGAAGCCACCCCAGTGTGTATAATATCTCTTATTATGCTGTTGCCTGTAAATTCAGGGCTGATCTGAGTGCAGCATGGAGTCTGTAAAGGCTAATCTGAGACCAGTACATAAGTGTGTGTGCAGAGCATGTGTGTGTGCATGCTCATCTTAGCCCTCCCGCCAAAGCTCACATCCATGCCTAGTACAAAAGCTTCATTGTGGCAAAGGGTGGGATGTCGTGTTCTGGACAGAGTCCAAACTGACCCTTCCCCCATCGGGACAGAGACCTGAGTATACACACACACACACACACACACTATCTATAAGACCCTAATTTATAACTTGTAACACTAGTAAAGCAAAACATGCAATATTCCATTGACTAAGGTTCAGGTTAATGAAACTACAGTAACTTATATATTACATATAAAACATTGAATGGGAAGGTGCATCCAAACCATTGACTGGTAGTGTGTATATGTATATATATATAAATATATATATATAGATAGATAGATAGATAGATAGATAGATAGATAGATATACATATGTATGTATGTATATATAGATAGATAGATAGATAGATAGATAGATAGATATAGATATAGATAGTCTTGGACTAAGTTGTAGTACCAATATTGGGAATATTGTTTTTGGAATATAACACTGAGGTATTCCAGCAGGATGCGTTCAATTTATTTAACAGCACAATTTATTAAGAAATCCTGTGAATTTTAATATTAGAAAAATTCTCAAAACCCACATTTTTTCTCAAATTTGAAACTGGGAAGAAGCTCTCAGCAGTAGCTCCACCGTCCCAGAGTGGAAAAGCAAAGCTGTGCTTACCTGTGTGCGGGAGTCGTTCCCGGGCTGAGTGTGTGAGTGTGTGTGGTGTGATAGTCAGGGCAGGGAATGAGGGACTGTGGGAAATTGGGCAGACGTTGGGGATTCTGAACCAAGTCCATCCCTACTGTAGAGGCCGGCTGCTTCTCCAACACACTGTCACCTACTGCCTCACTGGCCAGAGTGTCGGGGTCAGAAGCAGGCCTGCCCTCACACACAACCATCCTCCACAGTGTGTGTGTGGTTGTATGCTTATGTTTATGAAGTTACACAGATAAAGGGGAATATAGAGTACGAAGAGAGGTGTGATTACGTGTGCGTGTGAGGGTGTGTGTGAGGGTGTGTGTGCTTGTATAATCATATGAAAATGGAAGGGTAAACCATGTGATGGAATGAGATAAAGATTACCTGTTTGTGTGTGTGTGTGAGAAAGAGAGTGTGTCTGTCTGTCTGTGTGTGTGTTTGTGTGTGTGTGTGTGTTTGAGCTGAGTAAATGTGAGGGTAATGAGGTGTCTGATGTGTTTTGATCAGAATCTCTCAGTTTGCAGATTACAGCTTCCCTCTCTGCATCTGCACCTCCTCACATTTAGGCTTTCACTATCAATCTCACTCCTCTGTCTGCTTCATACACACACTCCACACACACACACACACACACACACACACCACACACCACACACACAAATATGCTGATTCTTTGTATGTCTCTCTCTCACATCCACACTCTTCTTCTCTCTAAACTCACTTTCTTCCTTATTCTCTATCTCTCTCCCTCACCTTCATTTTCTCTATCATCACTCTCTTCCTTACTCTCTCTGTGTTCACTCTCTTTCTTTCTCTCGCTTCACCCTCTTCTTAATCATTGTTTATCTGATATCACCGTCTTTCTTTCTCTTACTCTTCACCCCCTTCTTCTTATTTGGTTCTGTACAACATCTCCCCATCTCTCGCTCTTCTGCTCTCTTCCCCCTCTCTTTCTTCCACCCCTTCCCTCTCCCTCCGTCTCCCTCCCTCTCCCTCCATCTCTCTCTCTCTCTCTCTCTAATAGGGCTTAGTGGAGCAAGACACAGAATAAGGACAGTTGTGTTTGTCTGTATCTGTGTGTGTGTGTGCGTTCATGTATTTATCGCATTGTGGGGACCTTTTTGTCCCCTAAAATCACTTTTATCTGTTTTTTTGGGTTTTGTGGGGACATTTGAGAGGTCCCCATTAGGAGAAATGACTTTATAGAAAATGTGCTTGTTTTATTTGAGGAACTAAAAGAGGTAAAAGATGTGCTTTTGGTTACTGAGGTTAAGGTTAGGGTTAGGATTAGGTGTAGGTGTAAAATTATATACATCTAGTCATTATAGGAGTCTATGGAAAGACCTCACAAAGATAGTAATACAAGACTGTGCGTGTGTGTGTGTGTGTGTGTGTTGAGTGTGTGGTCAGTTGGTTCGGTGTCTGTCGGTGGTGTGTCATGAGTTGAGCGTAATTGTGTGGGTGCGAGAGAGAGAGAGAGAGAGAGCAGGGGGAAATGGAGCGAGTGTGTTGACCCTCAGAAATCCTGTCAGCTCTGTGCTGTTTATGTGCTCCACAATTACCAGCAGGCCCCTGGGAGCCCCCAGAGGCTACACACACACACACACACATCCAAACACACACCATTGACCACACCACCGGCACGTCTGTCCCGACACTTATGATGCAAGTGGGAAGGTGGGAGGGGAAACTTGAGGCAGTGGCCATTCACTACACGTCGGCTATCACTATGCTTTTGTAAAATATATAGCAATTGGAGGCAATTTGGGTTTAGTACTGCCTTAATCATTTTGGAAATCATAACTATAGAGGAATATAACTGTGCTGCTACTCGAGTGTTGCTCCAAAAATTGGAGATCCTTGAATGATCACCATTTATGTTTACACACTGAATATGGCTTTTGCTCTGAACACACGCTGGTGATGAAAATTATTCATAAATGCTGTTTTGGAATGAAAAGAGACGAAAGAAAGACCTGATTGTCCCTAAAGAAGAGATAACTTTATATTTGTCAGATTTTTTAGGGGGAAAATGTTCCAGTTCTAGGTTTTATGTGAAGAAAAATGTGAGAATAACCTTTGCTTATTGATTAGAGCTTTGCAATAAATTAATATCAACATTTTGTCTCCATTACAATTAATGAACGATTATTTAATCAACGATAACAGACTTTTCAATAATTGCCCACACCTATTAGGGAGTGATTTTTATGCTAAAACAAAGGAAAGAACTTGTATGTATGTGTGTGTGTGTGTGTGGGTGGGGGGTGTGGGGGGGGGGGGTGTGTGTTGTAAAGTAAAACTTGCGGTGATGTAAGTTTATATGTGTGATATAAGTGTGTAATACCTTGTGATGGAGTGGATGGTTGTGCAGGGTGTGACCACAACCTCTGACCTGACCCCTGGCTCAGTGGGACAGTAGGTCAAAGATGAAGGGCAGCATGGCAGAGTGCCCCATAAACACTTGCGCGCACACACACACACGCACACACAGACACACACTCATATGGACCCCCACAAACACACATTAGGGCATCTCTGCTTAAATTAGCACTAACCCACACACAGGATCCTCCCACTTCTGTTCTCCTACTGTCCAGGAGCACGACTCGCTCACTTCCCACTAACAACTCCAATCTCAACAAACTGTGTATCATTTGTTTGTTTTTCAAATTAAAACCAAAACATCAGATTCCTTTATATTCATTTCCAAAACCAAAATGATTTCCCTTTCGGACACACATTGAAATGGGAAAAATGGTAAACCCACAATCACATTCCACATGTTACCAACGGGCGCAGTTGGTGGTGTAACGGTTAGAGAGTTGCCTGATTTAAAGGTCGCCGGTTCAAGTTCAAGTCCCGGACCGAAAAAGGTACCACTGAGGTACTCATGAGCAAGGTGCCATCCCTAACCACTGCCAAAAAAGCTGCCCCCTGTTCTTCACGGATGGGTCAAATGTAGAGGTCACATTTCATTGTGGTGCACTGTGTGCTGTGTTCACAACGACAAGTCAAGTCGTGTGACCTGGAAGTGGCCATTACACGAAGCAGACAGATAAAAATAATAAAAAGTGAGTGAGTGAGTGATTATTTGTCATTGTGAACACAGCACAGCATACAGATGCATCACAACAAAATGAGACCTCTGCATTTTACCCTTCCCTGAAGGAGCAGTGGGCAGCTGACAAGGGCAGTGCTCGTGGAGCAGTGCTTGGGGACGGTACCATGTGATACCATCAGTACCTCAGTGATAGCTTTACTGGTCATGGGGGCGGACGTCCTAACTTTTAAGCTATCAACTGGAAATCTTAGATGAAGAACAGTAACATGCTTACAAAATGTGACCCTCCACGGCAAAACCAGTCGCTTGTTGCAACGGAGGTTTCCGAGAAAAGCGACCGCTTATGTTGCGTGGGGTAAAATTTTGGATTTTTTGTTTGTAGTGTTTTGAAACAGTGGAAGGTCTATACTGTACTGTTGTGAATAAATTTCGCTGAAAAACTGACCCTTTCCATCCTAAAAACGTGACTTTCTTGAGGTGAGGAATTCAATTCCGGCAGAATGTTAAACGTTTCTGTTTTGACTGCTCTACTTCAATATTTACGGTAAATCCACTGGTTGACTAGCGTGAAGATATTTCTCCGGAATCCATCTCCGTCTCCCGAGTTCAGTTAACCTAACGCAGGTAGGCTATTTAATACTCATTTCCAGGTAACGTCACTTGCACCCGATGAAAAAGATAAATGAAATATGAGTGTATATTCTATGTTTACTCTCTTTAAAAAAAAATTTTTTAATTCCAATTAACCATTTTGTGCTCAAATGAAAATGTTCAAAATGGAAAATACACACTCATATCCACTGTTTATTTTTTGACTGCAAAATGGGAAACTGAAAAAATGCCATTTTTCCATTTTGGCTTTGGAAGCGAATATTTAAAAAGAGATTGTTTTGGGTTGTGTTTGAATATGAAAAATAAATAAACAAACGATACCTATTACAAAAAACCTCTAACCCAGAGGTATTCATTTCCGGTCCTGCAGGATGGACAGTATCCGGCAGGTTTTCCATCCTACTGGATTTCAGAACATTCACACCTGGTCTCGGGTAGATAACCACCAGAAGAGACTGATCAGGTAGGATGGAAAACCTGCAGGACACTGGCCCCCCAGGACCGGAACTGAATATCTGCTAACCGGTTCAGGCCAGTCGTACTCCTGGAGACCTCGCTCTATTCCACCTCTCTGTTTTCGCCCCCTCCCTATCTTCCCCGGGTGGAATGGTGAGGCGGGTGAGGAAGTGGAAGGATTGTGGTGCTCGGGAACTTACACTGCACATCTACCCGGATGGACTTGATGGCAGCCACCCCGACCCCGTTCTCGGCCTTGCAGTAGTAGCGGCCGCCCTGCACACGCTGGATGTTGCTGATGCGTAGCGTCTCGTTGAAGATGGGCGTGTCCTGGAACTTGTCCGACGCGCTGCCCGCCGTCTTGGTCCATCGTACCTGCGGCGGGGGGGTGGGAGAGCAGGCAGGATAAAAAAAACATAGGTCAAAATCACTTTCTAACACAAAATAAGTAAAGAAAAATATACTCAATATGTGTGGTAACAGAGGAACATTTACACTAGAATACACTGAGACCCATGTGTTACAGGATATAGGTCTAGAAAGACAGACAATCAGATGGACAGATAGACAGACAGATAGACAGTCGGATGGATAAATGAAAGGATTGATATAGATGCATAAAGATGGATAGAGAAACAGACAGACAGACAGACAGACGGATAGATGGATAGATGTATAGATGGATAGATGGATGGATAGATGGATAGATGGATAGATAGATGGATAGATGGATAGACACATAGATAAATAGATAGATAGATAGATAGATAGACAGATAGACTGACAGACAGACAGACAGACAGACAGACCGACAGTCGGATCAATGGATGGATGGATGGATGGATGGCCATAGAAACAGACAGACAGACAGTCAGTCAGATGGATGGATGGATGGATGGATGGATATAGAAACACACATATAGATAGATATATAGACAGACACTGGATGGATGGATGGATGGATGGATAGATAGATAGATAGATAGATAGATAGATAGATAGATAGATAGATAGATAGATAGATAGATAGATAGATAGACAGACAGACAGACAGTCGGATCAATGGATGGATGGATGGATGGATGGCCATAGAAACAGACAGACAGTCAGTCAGTCAGATGGATGGATGGATGGATATAAAAACACACATATAGATAGATAGATGGATGGATGGATGGAAATAGAAACAGAGACAGACAGATATATAGACAGACACTGGATGGATGGATGGATAGAGAGACAGACAGACAGACAGCTAGATAGATGCTTGCTGTTACTTTTGATGACTTCTGATCACGAGGTGAACTCAACATTACTGCCCCACCCATGTAATCCCTGCACGATAAACATCAGCGTTCTATAAGCCCTAAAATCTAACGTACCGCCAGGACCCATAACAAAACCTGTCAGGGGTCAACGTGGCATAATAACCAGCATGACCTGAGCATAATCGATGTGAATAGATTAAGTCTTCAATTTGGTCATCGACTGCAACCTCGCCAACGTCGTCGTCCTCCCTGACGCTTTTAATCTCTACAAAACTTTCCATCTCAGCCATGCCTCTCACTACATAAAAGTGCAGAGAAAAGCCCTTGTAATCTCCCCCGACCTCTAGCCGTGATTAAAGCTCCCCTCGGTGTAGTCGGGGTGACCCCCGAGCGGAGCGGCAACGGAAGAGGCGAGGGAGCAGGACGGCGAGAAGGTTAGGACGAGCGCGCCGAGGATTATGGGATTAGGTAACCTGTACAAACGAGAGGCTCGGTGTTTATTCAGGCTTGTTTGCTTGCGGATTTGGGACACAGCTGTTCCCCATTGATCAGATAGAGTAGGTGAGAAATTAATAGAGAGCAAAAAAGGAGGAAGAGAGCGAGAGAGAGAGAGAGAGAGAGAGAACACCCACAGAGGAGAGAAAGTTTAGTTAAAAGAGTCGCTTGCTATAGAAGTCGCCGCTTTCACAGGCAAATTTTTCAACACGCCGTGGAGAAAAAAAGTGCAGCGTTGCAAAAAAAAGGAGCCATAAAATGTTTTTCGCAAACATTTCGCCTGGCAAAAGTTATTTGGGGAAAGCAGTCAGAGGCCCTCGGCTCGGCGAGAAACAATCTTCGTTAGCTCTCGTTGACAAACGGGGCGGCCAATGCTGCGTCCGCAGTAACAGTTACTGATGACGGGGCTGGGAGCCATCGTTCACAGCTAAAGCCAGTGCTGCTCTCATTGTCTCCTTGCAGTTAGTCGAGACGGAGTACGGCTGTTCGGGTTCCAGGCGCCGGGCGGGAGGGAGGAAGGGAGGGAGGGAGGACGCTGAAAGCGGCCTGTTGATTCATCAGATCAGGAGGAATGGCTTTAGAGAAGCTGCTGGCAATGTGTGATGCTCACAGAGAAACACAGGAAGGAGAGAGATATAAAAGACATTTATGTAAAAGTGATTTTGGAGGAAAATAAAGGAGAGCGGGAGACAAAAAAGACATAGAGGGAAAGAAAAGAAGTTTGTGGAAAACATGAGTTTAGTGAAAGAGAGAAGAGTGGCAGAGGCATAGGAGAGAGAGAGAGAAATGCTCAAATACAGGCAAAAGACAGAAAGAGGACAGAAAGAGAAAAGAAGGAAGAGCGAGAGAGAGATGTAAGAGAGAGAGAGGATGAGAGAAAGATGAGTGTCTGAAGATGACATGATATGAAAACACTGCCATTCCTACTACTCATCCGCCTCAAGTTCTGTTTCCATCTGCATTTTCTTAGAGATCCCAAAAGACGCAGCATCCCCCCTCCTCTCTCTTCCCCTCTCCCTCTCTTTCTTCCTCTCTCCTTCCCTCTCACTTCCCCTTTCTCTTCGCTTCCGACGGACAGATGGACTGAGAGAAAGAATTTAAAACAAAGAAAGAAACAATCAAAGAGGGTTAGCAGAGAGAGAGATAAAGAGAGACCAGTGAGTGAAGGAAAGATGGACAGAAACAGACAAAGATGGAGAGAAAGAGAGAGAGAGAGAGAGAGAGAGAGTGAAATGGACTGAGAGAAAGAAGAAGAAAGAGAGACAGTGAAAGAGAGAGAGCCAGTCAGAGACACACACACAAAGAGCGATGGAAAGAAAGAGATAAAGAGAGAGAGAGAGAGAGACAGTAAGAGAAAAAGTAGCAGAGGGAGAGAGAAAGGCTAACATGTAAGGTCTCAGAATTAAAACTCTCCTGAGGTGGTGTAAAAGCTCAACGCCTCTGTCGAATCTAAATGCTTACTCATAAACCGGCCGACGAACCGCTTAAAATAAACGCACTCGGCAATAAAGCGCTTTCATTAGCCACGGATGGAGAGAGAGAGAGAGAGAGAGCGGTAGATTAAAGCAGACCTGACAGGTGTTAAGTAATAAATGTCACCTCGTGGACGCTACACTCGAGTTCGTGTCACTCACGGAAAAGTTAATTTATACCAGCAATTAAGGAACGGTAGAGACTAGAGGAAAGCGGGAGGAGCAGGAGGAGGATGAAGAGGAGGAGGGTTGGGGAGGGTGGAATGACGCATGGAGGGCAGGAGTCCACGTGGAGGTGGAGGAAGCGAGGTGAAGAGGACGAGAAGCGGTGGGATTATGAAAGCAGGGTCAGGTTTTGCTGCCTCAACCCTGTTTTTTCGCTCTGTTCTGTCCTCGTGTCATTCGATGCCTCGCCAGAATCAGGTTACACAGATTACAGCTTCACCTCGCTCAGATCAGCCAGAACATCAACAGGAACTCTATAACCTCTATGCTACGGTGGTGTAACGGTTGGGGAGTTGGCCCTGTGATTGGAGAGTCGCCGGTTCAAAGGTTGGTCCAAGTGTTGGTCGCCGCCTTGCGTCCGTAAATTCCCGGGATGGGCTCCGGTCTACGGGCTCCAGCTGGGATTCAGCGGTTTGGAAAATGAATGAAAGAATGAATGAATGAATGAATAAAAGTGTAATAAATGTAGATATTACACTACAATGACATTGCTATTGCAGAGTTATTACTATAGTTAAACCTGCTGTTTCCATACATGACCCACTGGACAAGTGAAAAGAAGCAATGGTCAACAAAAGCAGCTTTTCTTCAAAGCTGATAAAATGCAGACGTATGCAGATGTTTTTATAAACACATTTTTTTACACATTCGGGTCTTTCGTTTACACGAAACCCAGGCAAAATGCTTGCGTCAATGTCAAAGAGTTTTACTAGTAATATTCTCAGAGTCTCCTCTTTATCTGAGTCCGGGACAAGACCGAGACTTTTAAAAACTGCTCCGCTCCGCGACCGGTAGTTGGATTGGGACGCGGCCGGTCGCGGTTCAAAGGGTATTTATGGAGTCATTTCCTCACAGTGAATCGCTCTGCCATTGAGTCGACCTGGCCCTCTCCGATTCATTTCGGCTTACTGTGAGTACTCCAGTATTTTGGTTCATCTCTTTGTTAGAGTGTGTGTTGCTAGAACCAAGATTATGTGAAGTAGTCCTAACTCTTTGTGCAGAGAGTTCTTAGATCAACTCCTACCTACCTACTCACGCTCTCTGCCGCGTTTGGGCTAGCCACCACGCTACAAGGGCTAACGGCTAACGAGTAGCAATTCGCTACATCCTAACCAGATCACTGGCGAATAGTGAAAGTTGGCGCTCGGTTCATATGCTAACCAGATCACTGTCCGAATCGCGAGCATTCCTACGGCCGCCTAACCCGGCCGCTGTAGGTTTGTAAGCGTCTGTCTATCCTCACCAGATCCCTGAGTTAATAGTCAATGTTTTCCAGTGTGCAACAGAGCAGATGAACAGATCTGCCACGACGTCCTCACTGTATAAACAGAGCAACACAAACAAGGGCTTAGGCGGAACAAAAGGACAAGAGAGTGACTGGATAAAGGCAAAGGGGTTTGAGTGCAGGGTTGAGAGGTGGAAGAGAAGCCGAGAGGAAACGACTCGAGACCGAGGATGAAGGGATCTGTACGAGGCCGATGGGGACGAGTGCTCTCTCTTGCTCACAAACTAATGAGGGCCACTGAGACGACGAGGCTAGCTTTGAGCAACATGGTTACACACACAAACCTGCTGGATTATTTAGATTGGGTTTCGGAACGCAGCGGAGCTCTTAAACAACGACAGACCTTCACCAACAAGCAGCCAAATCTATGAATGGATTACAGATTACCACAGTTATTTATTAGACATATATGGGATTCGTTAGACCTTGTTAGCAGTTCATGTGGTTTCTTCACTTCATCTAGGATGATTTAGACATGTCTCAGGATGTGGATTCAGAAGAACTGTAGTTCAGGCCCCGTACACACATAGCCGGGTATTTATAAAAACAAATATTTTTTCTCCTCCGTTTTCGAAAATAACGTCATACACATTAACTAGTTTTCAAAAATGTAGAGATGTACAGAGAGAGTGAGAGAGTCTCTTCAAGCCAGGTCTGAAGCCACGTCTCAGATCTCAGAACTTCAGCGGTTCTGAGAATTCTTCAGCTCTGCTGTTGTCACTTGGTTTTCTGACCTTCTGACCAGTATAGCAACAAATCTGGCAACATTCCCAAACTTTCTGCCACCAGAACCAGCTCATATGTTAGAGTCGACGGAGAGAGCAGAGAGAGATTCTTCAAGTAATCCCCGGTCTCCATTGTGGATATGTAAATACCAACCGCCAATCCAAGAGCCAAAGGGAATCCAAAAGCCCCCCGAGGGTGTTCAACTCCTGCTCCAAGTTCAGACGTTGTGAAGTCACAGCAGAGCGAGCGTGTACTTAACCAGGCCCTGATGCCCGATCGTTGATCCAACTGGACATCGGAATTCTCAGCGGACCTACACGGCTGTCTGACAGCATCTTGGAGCCACTTCAGAGCAGACCCCCTAACATCTGGACCAATGCCAGGACACGGAACGCAGTACAGGAGCCGTGTTCCAGACCTGACGCTTAGCACCAACAGTGGCACGGCTGAGTGTTCAGACAGTGAATCGATAAAAAGGGAAAGAGGAAGAGAGGAACAGAGTATGTAAGGGTGAGAGCAGTTAGTGGAAATGAATGAAGAAACTGATGAAGGTTTTTAATACGTCCAATAAAAAGAGTGCAAAGGCCAATTTATACGTCTACAACTGGAAGGTGAATCCACTGTAGCAACAAATCAGGCAAAATGGCTTTTTGGTTTGACTCAAATAATTTTGCCAAAAAGGAAAGAGACAGAGAAAGAGAGTGAGGGAGAGAGACAGAAAATTAGAGAGAGACAGACAAGGGAAGGGAATGAGACTGAGAGAGGAAGAAAGAGAAAGAGATAGAAAGAGAAAAACTGAGAGATGGAGAGGGAATGAGAGAAGGAGGTGGAGAGGGAGCGAAAGAGACAGAAAAGGGGAGAGAGTCAGAATGAGACAGTGACAGAGACAGGGAGAGAAAGAAAGTGAGCACATGAGAGAAGGAGAGAGAGAAGGAGAGGAAATATGGATGAGATGCAGAGAGGAGGGGGAGTGGGAGACAGAGAGAGAGAGAGAGAGAGAGAGAGGATGAAAGAAGAGAGAAAGGTAGTGGAAGAGAGGGACAGAGACAGAAGTGAGAGGAACAGAGAGAGAAATTAGGAAGAGGAAAAGAAAGAAAGAGACAAGAACAGAATTAGAGAGATAGGGAAAGAGGGAGAGAGAAAGATAATAAGAGGAATGAAAAAGGGAATGAGACAGAGAGAAAGGGGGAATGGGAGAGAGATAGAGAGGGAATGAGATAGGTAAGGGAACAGAAAGATAGAGATGATATTGAGAAGAACAGAGAGAGAGAGATGAGCGAGGGAAAAAGAAAGAAAAGAGAGAATCAGGACAGGGACGAGAAAAGCAATGAAAGACGAAATAAAGTGGAAAAGAAAAAGAGACAGCGAGAATAAGAGAAGAAGGGGGAGAGGTAGAGAGAGAGAGAAAGAGAGAGAGAGAGAGAGAAACAAAAAGGAAAGTGGGAGAAATAAAAAAGATGAATAGAGACAGAGGGAATGAGAGAAGGAAAGAGAGAGGGAGAGAAAGAGGGAATGAGAAGTAATTGCAGCCCTTGCAATGCACCATTACCCTGTTTACGCCTGAAACCATGTATTTTATTGTTTACAGCATTTATCCATACACAATATGTACAATTTCTAATCACATCAACAAAAAGTTTGATTGAGTTCCGATATTTTTGTGGACCCTCGAGGAACCTTCATAATGTTCCAGCTTACGGCTCCTGCTAATACATCATCACGCCGCAGCAGCGCTTACGTTATGGTGGTGTCACATACTGTATGAGATGACTCCAGCCGATGCTGAGCTTGTGTTTGGTAAATCACGTGACGAGGGCAGGCTAGAATTACCCTGCATAGGCATCGGAGCAGGACCAGGCGGGTCGATGGGAAACGGCGGAGGCTAAAATGGGGGCGGAGATGCTGTTGATGTCAGTGCTGAGCTCAGCGCTGGCAAAACGCTAGCAAGATTGATCCCAAGCTATCCAGGAATCGAGACACAGGTGCCAAGCAGTAATGAAAACCCGAAAAAACGAGTCTTGCTCGGAATTGGACAGAGCTACATCTTCCTCAGCGCTTTGACACCAGCTCTTTAGGGTCTTAAAGGTCCAAAAAGGAAATATTAGCTATTTCTGACAGATAAAGTGAATCACTACAAAGAAATCTATCATGTCAAGTGGGAAAAATCTACGTTAATGCGACATGCTTCATTTTTGCTAAGAAAAAAAAAACCCTCATTGGGCATTTTAGCCTGCTTTTTACCCCTGTATTTCAGTCCCTTTCAGAACAGGCTGTTTCTCATTAGTATTTCTAAATTCAAATGAGCCACTGCTGCCCACACACACCACTCCGGAACTGGGGTGTAGACAGCACGGCGAGAGTTTACCTCACGTGAAAATAATCCACATGACTGCTGCTAACAGACCATCCATACAGCCATACACGTTCAACACAACACTCGACCGGCAGACTTCTTCATTGCGATTCACTGGCTGCACTGGCACTTGCAGGAAGACATGGTGGATCGGGAAGGGGAGAAATCTAAACGGCTCGTTTAAGCACATGATTTCCGACATTCGTAAATGAATACTCACACAAGTGACCTTTTTTTCAAACGTACAGTGTGTGTAGAGGCAGTACAGGCCCAAATGGATATCCAATTTTTTCATAATATGGGACATTTTAAAGGTTAAGAGAGTTCTACTTACAATCAAATTCTATTAAAAGATGAAAAAATGTTTGAAGCACCGTTTGTGAGGCTAAAGATGTTGACAAATGCGCTTTCGTGTCTGTAATAAAGTTTGTTCATGGTTTGGAATCACAATCAGGCAAACTTGTGCAGAAAGAAATACGGAAAAACAGCCTTGGTTAGAAGCACGAAGTCCCTCTGGTTAAAGTTTGGTCGACGTTCAAAATCAAGTCTAAGCAACCAACTACAGGGCGGAGCAGATTTTTCAAACCGCCTCGCCAATGCCAAAAATAATATCAAATTTTAATAAAAGCGTCTCCCTTTCAGGCCTGAGAGCCACGAAAATGCCTTTTATTCTGTTACCTTGCTGCTATAATATTCAGTGTTCAAAAACATTTTCCTAAGCTCCTAATCGAGATGCATTTTCCCGTAACCTTCAAAGAAGCAATATTTAACAAAGCATGTACTGTACATTAGTTTGGCCAAATGATCGTTATTTTCAACCCAAACACAGCGCCTTAAGTAAATGCCCTAAAGTCATGCTGACCTCCTCCTACTAACAAATACTTTAGCAGCATTGGAAATCCACACCGCCGCTGCCCTTCACTAGCAAGTTGACTTTGCCCGCGGCACACAGTAAACACTTACGGCCCTCACGTTGGCCTTTATTATACTTTACTCCAATAAATATGGAAAGTTATGTCGGGTGTATGGTTTTTTTATGACGTCTATTAATGGTAGAGGCACGTTTTCTACACATTTGGGGCAACACTTTGGTACGGCGAGTTCCGAGGGACGCCTCACTGACTCAAGAGCGATGGAGTGTGTAGGTTAGAATATTTGAATTCTGGGCACATTTTGTGTGTCCTGAAAAAGAGGTGCAGCCTTCGTAGGACCCAAAGGAGACGAACCAGACTTCCAGAACTTTCTGCTCTCCGCTCCTCTCTCGCATTCTCCATCTGATTTGACTCGTAAATGTTGCTCCCTTGACAGACGCTCTTTCTTTTCTCTTTCCTCCCTTCCTTCCTTCTTTCTTGTTTAGGGGTCACTCCGCGACCTTGTTTGTGTCTTGCCTGAGAGTCGGCGAGGGTTTCTCAGAGCCGTTATGCCACCCGATCTTCCCCGCCTTCAGTTCTCTATCGATTCCCCCCAGCTGCACTTTCCCAAGGACGGAAACCCAACCCGCACCAGCCTTTCTTCTCTGTTCCCGTCCTCCTCCTCCCTTCATCATCCTCTCGCTTCTCCAATTCTTTCCCCTGCCTACACCTCTTCTCCTTCTCTCCATAACACCCCCCCCGTCCCGCCCCGCCCCCACTGCCCACCTCGTCCCAAGGTTGCAATGACCAGCAGTATGAATTAATAATGCAGGGGGGCAGAATCACTTTCAGAAAACCATTTAGGGTGCTATTGTGTTACTAAAGGCTGTGCATTTAGCCGCCCGAGTCAATGTGGCAGAAATGCTATAGGACAGAGAGAAGCAGCGCACGTTCGACCACGTTAACTAGAAGCTCTGCCCTGGAGATATATACCTACACAATATGGCCTGGGACCTCCAAATGACCTTAACTCTTGTTCACTCCCTCTCTCTCTCTCTCTCTCTCGCTCTCATTGTTCTGTTCTCTCTGGAACTATTCAGCACTCCCTGGCTTAGCAACTTTCAATTAGATTTTACATTCTTTCCTTAAGTCTTTGGTCAAGCACCTGAAACTCTCTCTATATCACAGATCAATTTATTGCAACATTAGTTCCGTGCTCATTAAGAGAAAGCTCCCCTGCGTCTCTGCATCTGAGGTCCACTGGATCTGCAACTTGTCAACAACACCAGCAGACTGGACAAAGGTTTTCGCTTATGTGCGTCCTCTTACATTGACAACTATAAGTTATCAGCTACCTAAGTTATCTCAGCTAACGCTACCTGATTTCTGTGGGTTGATAGTAAACATATCTCTGGTAACTTGTTTGTATTTTTCCAGATTTACATCAATTATGTAGTTTGTCACAATCAACCAAGCCACCTTAACTAATCCTCCCTGGCAGACTGGGTTTTTCACTGTAAAAGTACGTTTGAGCTACCTCATCAAGTTAGCCTGCTAACGCTAACTCGTCATAACGCCGGCTAGCAGAGGCTGGTGTTACGGAGCATTTGTTTCATCGGGTTTGTTCTGACTTTTGATGAACATGTCACTCATTTTTCACCAGTATCAAAGACAGGGCAGTTAACAGCATCACAGTTAGGGCATTCGCCGTGTAATCAGAAGGTTGATGGCTCTCAGCAATCCAGAGACCGGTAAAGTTACCACTGAGGTACTCATGAGCAAGGTACCGTCCCCAAATGGTGCTGCCCTTGTTAGCTCCCCACTGTTCATTCAAGGATGGGCCAAATGCTGAGGTCACATTTTGCTGTGGTGTGTTCACAATGACAAATACTCACTTTAACTTTATTGTTTAACTTTATTTCAGCATTCTCGACATGATTATGATTTTGCAAAAAAACAAAAAAAACAGATACTTCTACTATTAACTTAGTTTATTAACTTTTTAAAAAATGATTTTTTGGTTTAATATTATTACCTCAGACCGACCGCGGAAACCACTGTCATCCACCAGACATGTACCGAAGTGAAAAGCGGAAGTATCTAACTGAGTTTTTCAGTTTGAACGTCAGACATTCGTATGTACATATGGCCTATTATGTACAGATTATTTTTGTACATAAAGTAATGTCAAATCCTACTAATGATTGAACGACAACGCAAATGCAAATTCCAAACAAACCTGTTTGTGTGCAAATGATTACAATGAGTACAGTGTGTATTTTGGGAATAAGAGGGCAATAATATCACCTTCAGCTGAAGAGAAAAAAGTTTGTGTTACTTTATATGACTAGGTCAGTAGTTGAAGCTCTGTCCAGTAAAGTCCAAATCTCATAACTCTTCAACAAAGGAGGAATGGTGTAAAAAAAAGTAGCAACCTTTGCTTTGAGACACCTTCCACCCAATCAATACAGCTGCCCGGGGCAAATACCAGCACTGCAAGACCAATCCTGGTGGGAATCTTGAGGTACAAGTGGGACAGAGGAGGTGCTGTTGTCTCTGGCTTACTGAAACTCCGCATTGATGGCCACATGGTTGGGGTCTTGGGGCTAAAAGTTGGAGGTGGAAAAGTAACAGTGCCAACAGTATTGAGTAAGACTCTTAAGGTGGTTTAGAGGCAGGAAAGTCGACTTAAGATCAAGAGGTTGTGGTTTTGGGTTTCGTTGTATCCTACCTCCAGCACCACTGAGCCCTCGAGCAAGGCTCTGAACCCCACGTTATTCCACGAAGCCTGTACCTTTAATCTGTAACATGCTCTGGGAATGTAAACAGTAGGAATGTAAATTAAGTCTCATCACAATACGATATTATATCAACTCTACAGATGATCTAATGTTTACCGATATCACAGATAAGTCTGCTATCATACCATTTCAATTTGACGTCTAATCGATAGAGTTGAGGTCAAGACTACCTAAACAGAGACCAAGACAAGACCAAGAGTCTAAAGGGCTGAGACCGACGCCAGGGCGGGGAGAGACCGAGTCGAGATTGAGACTGTAACAATGCACGTTTTATACCACATAACAAATAAGTGGAACATGCAAAGCCTGAGCAACATTAAACATGTTTATTTAATATTTCTCTCTTGTATATCTATAATGAGGAAATCACTTCTCTGGAAGCAGTTATCCAAACTGATCACATCATGTGTTAAACTCAACAAACCACAGTGACAGAACACTTCTCAAGATCGAACTGTTTTATTGACTTGCAGAGTTGTTATTATGCAGAGACATTCTATGGCTTAGTGTTGTGAAGAAAAATAAGGTTAGTGCAAGTGGAAAAAAAAATCTCATCAATTGAAAATCAAGAAATGCTGAAGTTTTGGGTAATTCTGACCCAATTTGGACTCATTTTCGCCTATAAAATGAGCTGCTTTTGGCCTTTCTGGAAGAGAACTATGTTTTTGCACATGATGGCGTTCCATATTAGAGTCGTGAGCACTAACACGAGTGTTTACATGGCGAATAATGTAATTAACGTGTTTTTACGCAATTACTTCAGTTTTTGTGCATGGAATTATTCAGAAATAATTTCATATATAGAGGAGTGAATATAAAGTCTGGTAAGTTCAAAGTCTTTTGATTCTGATGGTATTTGTGTGGTTAAAGGAATTCTGAGTTATTTAACTGGTAACTAATAAACAATGCAAAATGCCTGCTGTGGTCTTGGCTGGTCTCAAAATAAAATCCTGAGTCCTCTTTGTCCGAGTCCATGATAAGAGCGAGTACAAATAGGGCCGAGTCCGAGACAAGACCAAAACTTAAAAAAAAACAGTCTACAACACTACTGATCGAGGTTCACATTTTGGATTGATGCTACAGGTTCGTTGCTCATTGAATTGATGTACTGAAATAGCAGTAAATACCACAAAACTTCCATGAAACCAGGCAACAAGGCCTTAGCTCCGGTTTAACCCGGAGAAGTCTCAGCGCTGCAAAAGTGATACTTCTGCCGTCATAACCCAGTGAGCCAGAGCAGCCATGCGAGCGGTTGGCGATGGACACCCAAAACCAAGCCCCCCAAGCTGCCAATTTTCCCGAGGACCGCACAGGCCAAATCTCTCATTCGCCGGCGAGTGCCAAGGAATCCACTGAGCTGTCTGAGGCTGAAAAGCTGGCGATCCACCGCCTGTACAGAGAGATTCGGGACTTTTCCGTAATGACAAAAAATCTGCCAACTTCCTCTGAGCGTTCCACAGTGGCCTATTTGAAGGAATTTAAGAGACCAGAAATTGGGGAGCAGAGAGAGAGAGAGAGAGAGAGAGAGAGTGCGGCCGCACCTTTTTGCCTCTCCGCTGCTCTGTATGGATTACGACTCGACCCTTTTTTCAATCCAATCTTCAGGAGAGAAAGTAAACAATCAGTCTTGATAAAGGATTGGACAAATCCTCAATCAGACCCATTCTCTGTAAAGCAAGCCTTTATTACGAAGGCCTGCGCCACCAAATTGGATTCTAACATCAGAGAGACGGAGCGAGCGGGAGGAAGAAAGAGAACGAGGGTGAGAAAGAAGGAGAATTGCCTCGCCGAAGCGTTCCCCCGAGTTTTCGCGTGCCGCGCCCCTGCTTTTATTGGCCGTTCCGTACGTCAATCATCCTGTCGGCATCGCGATCGATCGCTTTCGCCGGTCAATTCTGTTAGAGCCGACAAGCCGGAATCCGTGTTGCGCGGCACTCCGGAGCTTGTCTAAACTCCCGACGAGGCCCAAATAAATTGCTTGATCTCTGACATGAGCAGGTCGCAACTATGTTCAAAGTCAGTTACGTGATGGAGAAATCAATCAGAAGTCGATAAAATCTGTCAGGCGACGGGAACGCGACGGACTGCGCTCCACGCAAACGGTCGGACCTGGATGGACTTTTAAAGACAGGTGCACTTCAACTTTTTCCCCGTGTTTACCAGATGGAGAGCTGGAGAGAAAGAAGGACAAACAGGGAGGAGAAAGGTGAGGAGGGCTGATGCTGGATCATGTTTTTTCGATGAGGGCTGCAGAATGTCACCGCAGTCAGGAACTTAGTACTCCCTCTGGGATACCGCGCGCGCACACGCACACACACACACGCACGCACGGTAGGCCTCTACCCTTCCACAATCTTCATTCCAGCTCGAAAGAGGAACGCGGGAAACAAAATGACAAACGTGACGCCCCTTAGTCCTGTTTCCCAGCATGCCGGAAGAATCACGTGTGTGTACAGATAATAATGTGTGTGTGTGTGTGTGTGTGTGTGCAGTGCCGTAGTGAGTCGCAGGCACCCGTCGGTGCCAGATCTCCATGGCGACCCAGCTGCACGATGTGCCAAGTCCAGAAAGATTCTGAATGAGGGTCACCGTGGCGTTTCCACAAGAAAATGAGCCATTACACCCTGACTACCTTCCTCCATGTCTCAAAGATAAACAAGTTTGTTTTCTAATATTGCCACGTGTAATTGTGTGTGTTGGTGTGTGTGTGTGTGTGTGTTTGCTTTCCAATTGACACGATCATCAAATGAAAACAGACAGAAAGAGCAGGAAATATATTAAACTATATGATGCATAATGGAAAATGCATGATCACATTTTGGACAATTACGTCAAGCACAAGTGCATCCATGTTAAGATCATTAATCCTCATGTCGGAGAATTGAAAAATACTGTAATAGAAAAAAACGGAATGGGACGAGTTTGGTAGTGTAATGGTTAGGCCGTTCGCCCCGTTCGACTCCCGCGCTGGTAAAGGTACCACTGAGGTACTCATGAGCAGGGTACCGTCCTCCGACAGCATCTCTCTCTCTAACACACACACACCCCTTCTTTCCCCGTCTCTCTCTTTTCTCTCCCTCTCCCTCACACACACACTTTCTCAATCTCACTCCCTCACTCACACTAATATACACATGTATACACTATCTCTCTCTTTCCCCCTCTCTCTCTCCCACATACTCCTGCACGAAAATGCCGTCTTGACGTCCTGTCCATCATTCTGACAAAGCATGTAAAGAAAGGCAGAGTAATGAGATTTCCACAGCAGAGCAAACGTTTTGAGGAACAGGAATTACATACCTTGAGATCTAATTTTACACACACACACACACACACACACACAGAGTGCTGCAGCTTGTGGCATGTACAGTAGCTAGGGGATGCGGTGAAGGAGAAGGAGGTAGGGTCGCTCGGGGCGACGGCGTTGCCGATAGCGACTGTAATACTCTTATTATTGTTTTATATGCAGGGAGCGTGACCGCGTCGTTATTATTCTACTTACCAAGGCAACAGGAGCCCAGGAGCAAAGGGAAATTGGACCTGCAATCTGCACACTCCTTTTTCTCCTCCCCTCTCCTTCTCCTTCTTCTTTTCGGGAAGGGAGGGTCGGGAATATTTTTTTGATGGGAAACTTGCCATTCTGAGAAATGTTCCTCATTTGGCTGTGTGTGATTGGGGGAGAGAAGGTGTGATAGAGATCCCATCACATTTGATTTGCCTGTGTGGATTTGTGGTGTGTGTGTGTGTGTGTAAGGGACTTGCGCTGTGTTTGGGTGTGGGTAGGTAGGTTGTGGTGCATTGTGTGCTGGGCTGTGTGTGTATGTGTGTGTGTTGGTGTGTGTGCATAAGCTTTGGGGCTCAAATCCATGATCTGATGTTAGTGGACAAAAACCCCGAAGGAGATCCGCTTAACACTTCTATTCACAGTTATCAGCTCAGACCATCCTACACACACACACACACACACACACACTGTTTGTCACTGTGAACACACCACAGCACACAATGCACCAAAACAAAGTGTGGCCTCTGCATTTGACCCACCCGCGAAGGAGCAGTGGGCAGCGCCCGGGGAGCAGTGCTTGGGAACGGAACCTTGCTCATGAGTACCTCAGCGGTACCTTTACCGGTTCAGGACTTGAATCAACAACCTTCGAATCACTGGGTGAACTCTCTAACCATAACGCTACCACATAAACATAAAACTGCATTTCTTATGGGACCCACAATACTCAGGGACCACCACTGGTTTGTAAACATGGTTCTAGCACACACACACACACACACACACAGCTTAGCACATTTTTCCTCTTTCACAACTGAGTCGTTATTCTTTGATGACTTCTTAGTGTGGCATCTCTCAGAAGTGAGAATGAATATCCATAGAGACCAGAGAGAGAGAGAGAGCTACAGGAGAGCCGCTGTCTCCTCCCTGCTGTGTGTGTGTGTGTGTGTGTGTTACCCTGTGTGAACAAGGCCACAGGCTGTCAGGACTTGAGACTAAAGTGTCAGTGAGAGTCAGAAGAGGCTTCACCATTAGAGGCCAAGATGTGCCTCATAAACACACACACACACAAACACACACACACATTATATTGTAGATTGCACTCACATAGATAGAAGCCCACAAACCTTGTGTGTGTGTGTGTGTGTGTGTGTGTGTACCTGAGGCCGGGGGTGTCCTTTGACCAGACACTGCAACACGAGTGTGTCTCCCTCCCGGATGGTGTAGATCCTCTCACTTATGTTGTCCTCTTTCACCACACACGCCTGCCCCGAGTGTACGATCTGAGCATTGGCTGGGGCTGAAGGAAAGAGAGAGAGAGGTATGGAGAGAGAGGGAAAAAAGAGAGAGAGACAGAGAGAGTGAGGGAGAAAGAGAAGAGAAAGAGAGAGGGGAGAGAGTAAGAGAGAGAAAGAGAAAGAGAGAGATGACGGGAGAGAGAGAGGGAGAGAGAAAAGATTTATTCAACACGAAGAAAAGTTATAAACTCTTAACAAATTGAAGATCAATCATAAACAAGTTCTCGTTGAGATACTGCACATCACACACACTTTTATAACCTTTAATGTCACTGCGGACGCTAGCTAGGCGACCAGGAGAGCAGGTGGGACACAGCCTCTTCATCACCTTCACACCTTTCCTACTGATAAAAATGTATGCACCACGACATGTTTTATTCCTTTTGTTCACACAAAAATACCACTTTATTGTTTGTGTTTGCAAACATAAAAGTGCATAGAAAAGTGCACGTGCTGGTCACTTCTGGTCAGCATCAACATTGAAGAAAAATCGGCATTAAGGCCCGAAAAGAGATGATGCTTGAAGAACGATTTTCAGTTAAAAATAATTACTCTTCAGTCTGTGAAAGGTTGAAAGTTAAGCAAAATAAAGAAACACAGCTGCTCTAAATCTCGACTTTATTATCAGCTTGTTAAATCACAAGTTCAAATAACGATGGCACCAAAATAATACTTGCTATTGGTATTAAGCCGATGCCAGCAAAAATATGAAGGAAAAAAAGACAGAAACAAGAGTCTAAAGACGGAATCTGGTGCAAATCATCACAGAAACTGATGGAAGTCTCTCGAGGAGAGCACGCAAACTCCACACAAAATGACCCCAAACACGGCCGACCCAGGGATCGAACCCAGGATCTTCCTGCTGTCAGGTGAAAGCGTTACCCACCGCGCTGCCCCCAAAACCTGAATATTTTTAAAGATATCGTTTGATAATTGACCGCTGCTGTAAAAAATAGCAAATCCATAGAAATACTAAGTAAAAATATTCCAACTCAGCCTTCATGAGCCCACAGCAGGGAACCGTTTTCATCTCTCAGCTGTGCCGTGTTTCCTCTTATAAAAGTCAGAGAATTCCGGCTCGGTGGGTGGTCATATCACACGGCTCAAATTAATGAGCGTCATTAGGGCACTATGAGGCCTGCGCTGCCTCTAACGCTTTATTGATGACAGGCCGAGCACAAGCCATCTCTCACGTTTCCCCAAATCCCCAACTCAGCGTTCCACGTTCCTCAAGGTCCGACCCCCGCGTGCGTTATTCAAATAGGTGAATAAATCTCCACCATATGTATTTTATAAAAGCGACAGGTAAGTGAAGGTTATCCGGCCTTCTGCCAAAAAGGGGGGATTTAATTAAACTGGCTTCTTTTTTAACAGTGTGACCTCCCGTGTTAATTGAAACGTCAGAGTTACTCTCACAGGAGGACCAAAAAAATGAAGAGTTAGGTGAAGTTGGGGGAGGTTTGCCTGCTATATGTTTACCATGGTGGGGCCTTATCTGAATTTGTTTCCGTACATGAAGAAAGACACTTCTTAAATATCACTTACTAACCTTCTGCCCGTGGGAAGTGTTTGAAAGAGTTTTACTGTTCCAGGATTGGAACCGGCTAACCTTCCGATCATGGAGCGAACGCCCAAATCGTTATGTTACCAACTGCCCCTTCAAAATACCTTAAAACGTGATAGTAGAATGTGAGAACCTTTACCGCCCATAAAGTCCACTTGTGAATGAAATGTTTGAATGGGATTAATGCTGCAGAAAATGTTCAAGTCACGCTGATAAAATACACACGTGTTTACTTAAACATGCAGCGATGGCCGCATTATGGAAATGCAGCAGCCTTCAGAGGCCTGGTGCGGAATATGATTTAAATCCACTTAAAACTCCCTAAATGGTTTCAAACGTTTCCTGACATCATCTCGAACGGCTTCCTTTGCTTCTCTGGAAGATTGCACCCTCTTTCTTGGCATATTCTTGGACATGACTGATAGTGTTCCTTGTCCGTGTGTGTGTGTGTGTGTTTGTGGGAGTGTGTGTGGTGTCGGTAGGTGGGTGGGAGGGTGTTTGTGTGTGCTGTAGGGAGGTTAGAGAGAGAATAAAAGTGAGACTGATGGAGTGCTTCACCGAAAGGCCCACCCAAACTGTTTCGCCATGATGTGATTATTATTGATCGGCACAGTTTGTACGTGTGTGTGTGTATGTGTGTGTGTGTGTGTGTGTGTGTGTGTGTGGGTGTGTGTGGGTGGGTCTCTGAGTGCAAGTGTGATACTGAAAGAAAGCGAGGGTGGAAAAAGTGGTTGTAGTGAGGACTTTGTGGTCTCCTAAATGATAGAAAAAGCTTAGCTCTGGTTATTATGAGTGAGAGCCATAAACACCATCAGCTTTATTCATCTGGAAATCTTAATTAAAAGATGAAAAAGACTTTTCATTCATTTACTTTTCTTGTGTTCATTGTAATCCAATATCTGCAGCAAGTTTCTCTACTTCAATATTTCTGATCAACTTCAAGCTCTTTCAGAAGTATAAAGAGGGGTAGAGAAATTATGAAGGATATTGTTGAATCTTAAATAATCTTATATAAGAGCTGAAATGGTGGAGGTTGATCAGTTGCTGAAAAAACTTTCAGAAAAGTAGTGCAAATGTTAAAATAAAGTAATATATAATAATGACGTACAGTAATAATAGTTAATGAGTAATTACAAACTGCAGGGCAACTTTGAGTGTGAATCTCCACAGCACTCTGACGATTTGGTAAAATATGTGACCCTCCACGGCAAAACCAGTCGCTTGTCGCAAATTTTCAAAATTGAGTTATTATGTTTTCATGAAAGGGCATAAATCAAGCTTCAATCAAGTGAGAAACTGAGAAATCTGCCTTTGAAGTTGACTATCGCCGTAGCACTCACAGACGCTTGGTGCGGTCGCGGCTATGTTTGTATTTACGGTAGCCCACGCTGCATTCACAGCCACACGGATAGCCTACCTGCGTTAGGTTAACTGAACTCGGGAGACGAAGATGGATTCCGGAGAAATATCTTCACGCTAGTCAACCAGTGGATTTAGCGTAAATATTGAAGTAGAGCGGTCAAAACAGAAACTTTTAACATTCTGCTGGAATTGAATTCCTCACCTCAAGAAAGTCACGTTTTTAGGATAGAAAGGGTAAGTTTTTCAGCAAAATTTATTCACAACAGTACAGTACAGACCTTCCACTCTAAAAAAAATTTACCCCACGCAACATAAACGGTCGTTTTTCTCGGAAACCTCCGTTGCGACAAGCAACTGGTTTTGCGGTGGAGGGTCACATATATACAAATTATCTATTTCTATAACAGCAAGAATCAATTTTACCAGTGTCATTAGCATTAGAGGTCGATATTGCTGTTTTCAGGGCCGATATCGATACCAATTTTTGCTAGTTAACGAGGCCGATAACCGATATTTGGAAAAAAAAAGAAAATCTGTCAAAATTAAACATTTTACAAACCCCAAGCTCTCCAACTCTCCTCTCTCCTCTTCTCCTTCTCGGAGCTTTACGCAGCACTCGTGTGTCAGTGTGGTGTGAGTGACAAAAAAAGGGTTTGGTGTTGATTGGCTATTACTCGTGTGACATAAGGCCAATCAAAGACTGTCGTGGGTAGAACATTAGATGAAGCAGTGAGTCGAGAGCAAACGTCACATTGAGAAGAGATGGCAGTGGAGACACAGTAGTGTACCTTGTAATTACTTAACATCGGTGATGGTCAAAATTAAACACCAGGACCGGTAATTTGGCTTCGTAGATCACTTCTTGCATAATCATTCTTTCATGATTTTGCAATTCGTACAGCTCTAAGGAAGGTAAACATTCCCATTGTGCCACCGGTTCAAAGCAAAACCAACTGGTCAGATTCCTTATGGACAAAAAATATTTTTGCCATAAAGAAAGTCGTCTTTAGATGTGCAGAGTCAAGTCTCCAAGGAGGGAGACAGAGAGAGAGGAGAAAGAGGTGGGAGAGAGATAGAAATGGATAGGGAGAGACTGGGTAAAGAAAGAGAGATTAGAGAGAAAGATGGAAGAGAGAGAAACGACGAAAGAAGACCAGTTGGTGGCGTAACGGTAGGGCGTTCGCCCCGTGATCAGAAGGTCGCAGGTTTGAATCCAGGACCGGTAAAGTTACTACTGAGGTACTCACGAGCAAGAGACCGTCTCCTAGCACTGTCCCCGGGTGCTTGTTAGCTGCGCTCTGCTACTTGAGGTGACATTTGGTTGTGGTGCACTGTGTGCTGTGCTGTGGTGTGTTCACAATGACAATAATCACTCACTTTCCAATATAATGTGGACGCGTTAGTGTGAATGTTGGTGTGTAAGCTGAGAGGGAGAGAGAGAGGTAAAGATCTGGAAGGAGACAGAGGCAGGGGAAGAGGGTGTAGACAGTGTCAGGGGGGAAAAGAGAGCGAGAGAGAGAGAGGGAGCGAGAGAGATGAAGAGGGAGAGAAGAAGAGAGATGGGGAAACAGAAAGGCAGGAGAGAGAGAGGTATAATTTTGACACATTACGAGAGGTCATGCACTGCTGATCGTCAGTGTGTTAGCTAATTGGGAGAAAGCGAGAGAGAGGGATGAGGGAGGAGAGACGGAGAGCTAGAGAGCGTAAGTGTGGGGACAGAGGGAGTGAGGGAGAGAGTGGCGTATAAATCTGACACATCAAGAGAGGTCATGCTCTGCTGATTATAGGTGTGTTGTGGAGTCACAGAGCATCTCGTCTGCTCCATTGCCATGTCAACCACACACTCAGCCCCTACCACTACACTTCTATATCACTCTCTCCATCCCTCCACCTACTCTATTTCTCTCTCTCAGCTCTCTCTCTCTATCACTCTTTAAACAGTATATACGTCCTCTTTCCTTCCTCATCATTCTCGCTCTCTTTATATATCCATTCATATCCAATACTTTCCTTCTTCATCCCTCTCTCCCTTTCCTTCTACATCCCTTTCTATCTATCTATCTATCTATCTATCTCTTTCCGTTTGTTTTCTCCACGTCCTCTTCTCCTCCTCCATTTCTTTTTCTCGTCGCGTGTCCATTAGAAGAAAGTAAACGTGCATCTGTGTGTGTATAAGAGAGAGAGAGTGTGTGTGTGTGTGTGTGTAAGAGAGAGAGTGTGTGTGTGTGTGTGTAAGAGAGAGAGAGAGAGTGTGTGTGTGTGTGTGTGTGTGTAAGAGAGAGTGTGTGTGTGTAAGAGAGAGAGAGTGTGTGTGTGTGTGTGTGTGTAAGAGAGAGAGAGAGAGTGTGTGTGTGTGTGTGTGTGTGTAAGAGAGAGTGTGTGTGTGTAAGAGAGAGAGAGTGTGTGTGTGTGTGTGTGTGTGTGTGTAAGAGAGAGAGAGAGAGTGTGTGTGTGTGTGTGTATGTGTGTGTGTGTGTGTGTGTGTGTGTCCATGTATTTATTGCCTTGTGGGGACCTTTTGTCCCCTAAAAGCACTTTTATCTGTTTTTTGGGCTTTGTGGGGACATTTGAGAGGTCCCCATGAGGAGAAATGACTTTATAGAAAATGTGCTTGTTTTATTTGAGAAACTAAAAGAGGTAAAAGATGTGCTTTTTGTTACTGAGGTTAAGATTAGGATTAGGATTAGTATTAGGTGTAGGTGTAAAATTATATACGTCTAGTCATTATGGGACTCTATGGAAGGACCTCACAAAGATAGTAATACAAGACTGTGAGTGTGTGTGTGTGTGTCGTAGGAACATGTGCACGTCTTCTCCTCCAGTCCATCATGATCACACAACGTTCATCTCCACTATAGAAATTATAATCCACATTTTTACAGGAGATCATGTTATATTATCAAATCTATAATCTGCATTTTATTAAAAACGTTTGAGGAAACAATCTGCTTCTCATCCTCATCCTCTCATACATCCTTCTTCAAATCCTCTGTCCTTCCACCTCTCTGACTCATAGCTCCCTCAATCCTGTACTTACTGTGAGTGGAAACTGAATGAGTGTGTGTGTGTGTGCGCGTGCTCTCACACCTGTCCCTGAGCCGGGAGGAGGAGGAGGAGGAGGAGGCAGAGAGCTGGAGCGTGGGTGTTAGCTCTATAGGGAGGGACGGAGAGAGTGGGAGAGGGAGGGATGGAGGGACGTGTCAGGTCCAGGAAGCGGGCATTGCGCGGTGCCACCCACGGGACCTGACGCTAGCGCGCGGCTGGGTCACCTCATTAGCATGATGAATAATGGCCGCTCTACTGTCTCACTACTGCAGCGCTCGCACTCGTTTACAGAGCAGTCTCTCTCTCTCTCTCTCTCTCTCCTCACACAGTCACCTCTCTCCTTTCATCCTGTCATCCATCTAACTCTTAAAATAAACACAGCCAGGGTTCACTGTCTCTGAGTCTTTCTCTCTCTCTCTCTGCCCATCCCTCCCTCCCTCCATCTCTCTCTCTTACTCCGTGACTTTGTCGTTTTATTCTTTCGCTCTAAGCGTATCAGTTTGCCTTCAGCACTCTCCTTTTTCTGACTCTTCCTCTCTCTACCGATCTCTTCCTCTGCCTCTCTCACTTTGCATCCCTCTCTCTTCTCTTTTTTTTCCTTTGCTTCTCTCTCTTCTCTCTTTATTCCCTTAGCACCTCTCTGTCTCTCTCTCTCTTTCGCTCTTTGACTTGCCATCTCTTTTTCACCCATTTCTTCTCTCTCGATTTATTTCTCTCTATTGCTCTCTTACTCTCTCCCCTTTGCTTTTCTTTCACTTTCTTTTCACTTATTTCTTTGCCTCTCTCCCACTGTTTTTCTCTCTCTTTCTCTTCCTTTTTCTCCGTCTTCTCTCGCTCTCTCTTCCCTCACCTTTGCTTAACTCTCCCATTTGCACCCCTTTCGCTCTCTCTTCCTGTGTCTCCTTCTTAGTTTCTGCCTCTCTCTTTCACTGACACACACACACACACACAGATTCCAGTCACAGCCCAGCAGAGTGGAACGCGGGCCTCGGGGAGCAGAGAATGAAGAAGAGAAACTAAAGAGGGAGACAAAACCGAGGGACGGAATAAAGGCACTAACATCGAGTCAGATCGCCACAACGCAGCAGTGAAGCGTCTGGACTGAGAGAAGCACGTTAACCCTCCTCACATCGGCCCACAAACTCACCAGCGTCCAGCCCAACGCCCTCTCGCCCATGTTCGGCGGTGGTGTGTCCAGAAGGACAGGGGAAATGGAGGAGGAGGAAGAGGAGGAGTGCTCGGGTGGAGACACAGGAAGCTGCACCTGCACAGCCCTATGGGAAATCGCAGCGCTCTGGGGATAACCATCTTTCACTGACCCAGAATTGTTTTTCCTCTCCTCCTCCTCCCACTCTTCCTCCCTCTCCTCTATCTGCCTCCCTACCCTCACCTCTACACGTCCACAGCGAAGATAAGAGAGAGAGACATTCAAAGAGAGTGAGAGAGAGTAAGACGGAAGAGAGAGAGAGAGAGAGAGAAAGAAAGGAAAGAGAACAAGAGATGGAGGGAGAGAGAGAGAGAGAGAGAAAGAAAGGAAAGAGAACAAGAGATGGAGGGAGAGAGAGAGAGAGAGAGAGAGAAAGGAAAGGAAAGAGAGCAAGAGAGAGAGACTGCGTTCTGAGCTCTAATTAAAAGTAGCTTGGTAAATATCAGCTATAATCAGATGAATCTCCACAGCAGGGGAACATACACCCATATGATGTGAGGAGTGTGTGTGACGGGGACGGAAGTGAGAGAAAAGCGAGAGAGAGAGTGTGTGTGTGTAGTGGAGGAGAGCCGGTAGTTGTGCAGAGTCGATACCCTTCACTACGACTCAATACAGATCAGCTGTCAGACGAGCAGAGCTATTGGCAAGAAAACAGCAGCGGCAGGGAAGAGCGTCACATCCACTTAGAGAGAGAAACTCTGACAGCTGGGGGTGTGTGTGTGTGTTAGTTTGAGTCTCTTTAAGTGAGGAAAAATGGAAAATTGTGGCGACCAGCAAAATACCATTATATATATACCAAATATATATATTTATCTATCTGCCGCTTTACAGCGAGAAGGTCCTGGGTTCGATCCCTGGCTCGGAGGCGTGCGTGAGAGTGTGATTGTGTGTGTGTGTGTGTGTGCGCCACCGTGCCACCCAAGAACAATCGCAACTTTTTTCCGCCACTTGGACTTGCTCCTGCAACTTAAATGAAACAACGCGGCTAAAAACTCCGCAATTTTTTTTTGAAAAGCTGCCGCAAAATCAGCCCTTTTACGTCGCAGAAAAGACCCACAAAATCCTGGAGAGACTGATTAGCTTTCGCCTAAGCCCGCGTGTGACTGGCTGGGTTTTGGCACATTTTTAAGGCAGTACCAAGTGGAGCGAGCGTGATGGCGGAGTCAAGCACATACGGGGGCAGATTTTGCTGGTGAAAATTCCACTGCAAGTTCTGCAAGTTTTTTGGCACAAAAATATTACCATACTTCTTCCCAAGACCGCTTTTAAACCGCGACGAGAAATATCGCGAGACCTCGTCACACAGGAGAAACATTTACAATATCTGGAGCATCAAAATCTCTGTCTGTCTGCCTCTCTTTCGTTCTTTGAATGTATGTGTGTGTGTGTGTGTTACATATTCTCTCCAGGGACCAACTGCATCATGGTGGTGTTGTTGGACTTCGTCGCTGGTCCTCATGAGAAGGAAACCGTTTAAATGAAATATTTCTTCAGATTTCACAATTCAACCACTAACCACTGTGTCTGGAAAGTGAATAATTAATTTGACGCATTTGTGTGATGCTATGACATGACGCATGTAGGACCCTAGGAAATCCGCTTTGTTTTTTCCTAAATTCCATTTTATTTTTTCCTGAATTCCGTTTTTTCCATTTTTATTCTTCTGAATTCCGTGTTTTACGTTATAATCATATTCATTCACCTAAAACATGTCTAATTATGGAGTGGATGGGAAAAAAGTCAAAGTCAAAGTCAACTTTGTCATCTCTGCTATATACTGTACAGATATACAGAGAGACGAGACGACGTGGCTCCAGTTTTAACAGTGCAATAGGAAATAAAGAAGAGAGAACAAATAATGCACATGGACTAAACAATAAATAAATAAAATACAAAATATACGTTTTAAACTAGACATGGAATATTAAATATAACATTAAACTAGAACTAGAAATAGAAATAGAGGTAGATAGAGAGACAGTTTGGATGCAGTATTACCTATAATGTGGAATTGACTTTTACACTTTTACACTGGATGTGCAAGAGGTTAGAAACAGTTATAGTATGAAAAGAATTCTATATCCAGTCTATTTATATATTCAGTGTTCTATATTTGTGCAAATAGTGGCAACAGCGCTAAAAAAAATTATTGCAGTGTTGTGTCAACAGTCATTTGAGGAGGAAGTAGTCCGTACAGAAACAAAAATAACAAAAGAAAAGAACAATGCAATAGAAAAAAAATTCACATGAAATGACTGTTATTCAACTTCAACAAAGTGCTGGGGTTCAGTAGAACATTTTCTGCTTTTGGTAAAACATTTCCCTGTAAACAACAAAAAACATTCATTTTTTTCGTGCAAAACGAAACGTTTCTGATGCGAGTGTTTGACTGTAAGTGGTCGTCACGTGTTCTTGCGGGTGCAGTCTATCGTGTGCTGGCAAAACGTACAAAAGAGTTGTTCTCCCGATTCATAAAAATCGTTTGGCTATTGTTCTGCTCTAAACTAAGCACTGTCAGTCGAATTCCGTCATTTTCTTGAGGACTTCTGTGTTTCAGCGACCTCTTCACCATAGCTGACCGTTGACGTTTCCCCCTCTGTGTCTGTGCGTTTGTGTGTGGAAAGCTGAGTCCCGCCTCAACAGGTAACACGTACAGGGGGCTGCAGCGGCCAAAACTGATTACAAACCATTGCTTTGCTTTGCCCACACACTGATATCATCGAATTATACGACATTCCACGTTTTACAACGGATTCTATTTTATTTGTTGAATTCCACGATTCCGCCCACGTTTTCCGCATCGCGTAAATCATAGAGCCCTATGTGTGTGTGTGTGTTGTGGAGGAAAGGAAACCGACCATGTGTTTAATCTGGCTGAGAGAGCTGTTTAAACTCCATTTAAAACCCAGCATCTACAGGTGGATTTTCCAGCTGACCCCTCGCCCTGCTGACCGCTGCTCTCACTGCTCGATGTCTGGTGGAAGTGGACTGTAATATTACACAAACTCACCAGAGAGCATCTCCATGTAAACTCCACTCCCTGGGACAGACTGAGAGCTGCTGAAGGTTTTAAAGCAGCCGTCGTGAGTCAGAGTTGTCCGTGTGATTCATGTGTGAAAGTGTGATTAAGCAGCGTGTACTGAAACTCGCCGCCGCGTTACAAATGTTGTGTGGAAGTTGCAAACAACAAACAAGATATGAACATCCAACACTCTCACTCAAGCTGGTGTTCGCAAAGAGGACGTAATTCTGAACTAACGTCCAACTGTCCCAAATCTTTAATAAAGGAATAACAGGAGAGAGAGAGAGAGAGAGAGAGAGAGAGAGAGAGAGAGAAAATAAAGGAGAGTAAGAACAAGAAAGAGAGACGGACCGATGGAGGGACAGAGAGGGGAGATTGAGATAAAAGAGAGAAGGTGAAGGAGGGACAGAGGAAAGGGGTAAGTAGTAAAGAATGGTAATGAGAGAGAGAGAGAGAGTAGAAGAGGAAGATGAAGAAAAAGGGTAGAAGAGGGAGAAATAGAGGGAAAAGGAAGAGAGGAAAAGAGAAAAAAAGAGTTAAGAGTGGAAGTGAAAGGGAGAGAGAGAGGAACAGAGAGAAGAACAAGAAGAAGAAGATGAAGGGTGAGATGGAGATAAAAGAGAAGGTGAAAGATGAATACAGAAAAAAGATGAGATAGAGGAAAAGGGAGAACGACTGAAAGAGTAAGAAGTAAGAAAGGAAGCGTGGAGTGATGTTAAGAAAGGAAGAGGAAAAGAGAGTGATAAAAAAAGAGAAGATGAAGGGGAGACAGAGAATAGGAGTAAGAGAGGGGAGGAAGGAATGTAGAGAAAGAGAGGTAAAAGGAAAAGAGAAATGAGAAAGAAGAAAGCGAACTGTAAGTGTAAGTGGGAAAGAGAAGCAGAGAAAGAGAGAAGAAGAAGAAGAAGGGTGAGATGGAGATAAAAGAAAAGGATGAGAGAAGAAAAGGGAGAATGAGTGAACGAAAAGAAAGAGAAGAAGGGTGGTGGAGTGTATGTATGTGTGTGTGTGTGTGTGTGTGTGTGTGAGAGAGAGAGAGAAGAGGAGGAAGAAGAAGAAGAAGAAGAAGAAGAAGAAGGGTGAGATGAAGAAAAGGTAAAAGATCAATAGAGAAAAGGAACAACAAGGGTGGTGATGAGAGAGTGAGAGAGAGAGAGAGAAGGTGAAAGAGGGATAGAGGAAAAAAAGGACGAATGAGAGGAGAGAAGAAAGAAGGGAGAGAAAGAGAAGAGAGGAAAAAGAGGTAAGGATGGAAGCGAAAGAGTGAGAGAGATTGTAACAGAAATCTGCATAATCACATTAACTCCATCCGCCTTTTTTCCCGCATGTTCCGAACTGACCGGACGAATCTTGACACCGGGCAGCGAGCGAACTGGGCCGGACGTCCTGCGAGAAAAACGATGAGGAGGAGGAGCGCGGGATGAAGCAGACCCCGAGGATTGCCACAGCCGTGGTTTTAGTGCCAGTGACGGGGATCGATGGACGGAGCGCGGCGGAGGAGAGAAAGGGAAAGAAAGGGCGACCGTAACCCTGGAATTAATGGTGCAAAGTGAGAATCAATCGTTCCTCCTCCTCCTCCTCCTCCTCCTCCATCTCATCCCTCTTTCTCCACCTGGTTATCTGATCCAGTGCGATAAAGTTGCAGCCGTGTCAAGGTCGAGAAGGAGTGCCCGCATCGAGTTTGTGGGGCGAACGACAAATAAATGACTCACTATTCGCTTTCACAATCACATATGTACACAGTTGTGTTCACTCAGTCCATAAGAGTCTCGGTGTTGCTGTCAAAACCAATTTACGCAGCTCCAGTCCCGTCAAACAGTGTGTGCTGAGTTCCAGCATGCGGGATTACACAGAAACAAGAGAGAAAATTCACTTTAATACCTCATGCACAAAACCTGTGTGGTGCTGGCCACATACTCAGTACTCAGTGTCCAATGTGGACACACACAAACTTGTACAACTATCTTTGTGGGGACCTTCTGTAGGCTCCCATAATGACTAGATGTACATCATTCTACAGCTAATCCTAATCCTAACCCTAATCTTAACCTCAGGCACCAAATGCACATCTTCTACCTTTTGGTTTCTCAAATACAACAAGCACATTTTCTATAAAGTCACTTTTCCTCATGGGGACCTCTCAAATGTCCCCACAGTGACTTTAGGGGACAAAAAGGACCCCACAACACCATAAATACCCACCCACGCACATTAAATGACCACAGCACATGGAGTGATAAACCAGAAAATCACATGGACACATAAGTACACAAACAACACCTACCTACTCTCTTATACACACACACACACACACACAAACACACGCACACACACACACGCACACACACACACGCACACACACTCGCACACACACGCACACAATCAAAGCCGCCATGTGGCCGGTTTCAAACAAGCTGTGTGGAGACAGGCTGAGGGTGAGCGAACCAGAACAAGTCTGTTCAAACAACACTGAGAGTACAGCCAAATCTGCATCAAGGGCAGAGAGAGAGAGAAACAAGATGGTGAGACAGGAAAAAAGATAGATGGAGAGTTAGAGAGAAGAGACAAAGAGAGAAAGGAAGGGAATCTGAGAGAACAGGAAAAGAGGATGGAGAGGAAGAGGAAAAGAGAGAGAGAGAGAGTGGGGGGAGTCAGTGGGTAAGAGAGAGGGGATAGATTGTTAGAGAGAAACAAACAAGATGGTGGGAAAGGAAAAAAAAGAGAGGCAGAGAAGTAGAGAGAGGGAGAAAGAGAAAGAGAGGAAACCGGAGCGAGTGGGAAAGGAGGAAGATGGAGAGAGAGATAGAGGGAGAGAGAGAAAGAGAGAGGGAGAGAACAGAAAAAGATGTGTGTCAGTGTGCGAAAGAGGGTAGAAAGTAGGAAAAAGTGTGTGAAAGAGGGAGAGAGAGCTAGTAAGTAAGAAAGAATAAAAGAAAAGAAAATGTGAGGGTGAGAGAGAAAGAGAGACTGAATGAATGTGTTAGTGAGAGAGAAAAAGTGTGTGTGTGTGTGTGTGTGAGAGAGAGAGAGAGAGAGAGAGCACAGAGAATGGTAAAGGAGAGATGAAACTGCAGCCGCAGCTTAGATCTCCTGGGCCGATTGACAGGGGGAAGACAGGGAGACAGCGAACGAGAGAGAGGAAGAGAGAGAGAAGAGGAAGAAACAAAGAGAACGGGAGGGAGACGGCCGACCGACCGCTATTCTGTTTGTGCGCGTTACACTCAAAGAGCGTGTCACGGATCATATCAAACCCTGCTGCGCTGACAGCAGCTCCGCACAAGCCTGTGTGTGTGTGTGAGTCTCATATCCTCAACCTTATTAGCTCTGCAGCATCTGCATAGACGACACTGACTCAAAAAAACATTAACAGCATCTGAGCTTTACGGAATTCAAGTTAATCAGTTTCTAATCTGAAGCCATTAAAACTTTTATACGCGGCAGAAGCAGGATGACTATGAAGCCGTGCATTAGGGCTGGACGATACGACCCCCAATCAATATCATGATATATTTATGAATTCATTTTATCTGTTATTTTCTTATTAGCTATTTTGCCTTCATAGTTCAACAACATTTGTGTTTGGATTTGCCTTGTGGCTTTGCCTTTGCACTGTTTGTTTTGCATTTGCATTGAGGCTTTTGCTTTTGCGTTGCGGCTTTCGCTTTTGCGTTGCGGCTTTCGCTTTTGCGTTGCGGCTTTCGCTTTTGCATTGAGGCTTTCGGCATTTAAGCTGTGGCTTTTGCTTTTGTGTTGCAGCTTTTGCATTCTGCTTAGCTGTCTTGGCAACTGCATGGTTCGGTTTTTTGGTTGTACATTAAATGTACATAAAAAGCAGAAAAAACTCACATTTCCAAATTACCCTCCTCCCAAATCAACCTACCATGATCAACAGCCAAAGTCCCGGACAGTAAAAGAGCACCACAGAGCTCCATCCCCATGCACTGCTCCCTGCGCGCTGCACATCAGCTTCAAGGACGGTTCAAATCCAGATGTCACACTTGGTTGTGATGCTCTGCTGTGCTGTGAGGTATGTTCTAATAATAAAAATACTCACTTAAATATCCTAAAGGAGGATGGCACTGCAGGACGCTGCAGACGTTAGCACTGACCCTATGAAGCGGCCGCGTCGTGCCGTCCTCTAAAGGTCTCCACTGTCATGCCGTTTTTGATAAAGCAGGAAGGTTACAAATACTGCCGAGTATATGTTAAAATAACCTTCCAGTTCAGGAAAAATAGCTTGTGTGTGTGTGTGCTCAAGAAAACAAATATATCTCAGCCTGGTAATAATGTACCAGCTCCCTCTTTAGCTGGCCTCAGTTTCGGCCTGGTCTCTTTGTGTCCATATCAAACATAGTTATCTCTCTCTCTCTCTCTCTCACACACACACACACACACACACATCTGTCTCTGCTCTGCACTACAACAGAGTTGAGAGAGGGTTAGCAGCTGGTGCAGGTTAAATTTAGCCGTTCTGCGACTCTGTGTGTGTGTGTGTGTGTGTGAAGAGCGGGGCCTCACAGCCCCTCCAGAGCAGCATATGCTCTTGATTTTACGTAATCTCTCTCTCTCTCCTCAGGAAGCTAATGTCCGCAAGGCCAGAGACGAAAGAGAGAGAAAACGATATGTGCAGGACCTAGTGGTGTTCAGGAGGAAAGAGGACAGGAAGGAAGGATGGAGGAGTGAGCGGTAGAAGATAGAAAGACAGAGGGAGGAAGGAAAGGAAGACAGTGGACAGAGTGGTAGATGGCAAAAGACTGAGGGAGGGAAGGAAGGAAGGAAGTCAGAGGATGGTGAAGAGAATAGTATAATAGAGAAAGATAACGAGGGAAGAAGGGAAGAAATTAAGGACAACAGTGGACAAAGTGATAGAAGACAGAAAGACAGAGAGAAGGAAGAAAGAAAGGTAGGAGGGCATTGAACAGACGAAAGAGTAGGAGAAGAGGAGGAAGGGAACAAACGAAGGTAGAAAGAAAAAATGGAAGAAAGGAAAGAGTAGATAATGGACAGAGGTATCAGAGGGAGGAGGAAGGAAGGAAGGAAGGAAGGAAGAGGATGGTGAACAGAATGGTAGAAGATAATGAAAAGGGAGAACAAAGAGTAAAGGAAAAAAATAAGGAGAGCGAGGACAATGGACAAAGTGAATTTAAAGAGGGAAGGAAGAGAGGGAGGGAGGAGGGAAGGGAGTTGAGAGGCACTGAGCGGAAGAAAGACAGACAGAAGAAAGACAGACAGAAGAAAGGAAGGAAGGTGGGGGTGCCATGATGGACAGAGTAGAAAAAAATAGAATGACAAAGGGAATGGAGTAGACGGTGGATAGAGTGGTGGAAGATAAAGAGTGGGCAGAAAGGAATGAAAGAAGGAAGGGATGGAGGGTGGGGAGAAGGAGAGCAGTGGATGGTGGATGGAGTGGAAGAAGAAGAAGAAGAAAAAGGAAGGAAGGAAGAGTGAAAGGAAGGAAACAGTGGATGGTGGATGGAGGGAAGAAGAAAATACCTTATGTATTCCACATATATAAATTACATCAGTCACTTTCACTGCACTTGCACACTCACTTATTCACACACACTCTCACGCACACACACTCACACACACACTCTCACGCACACACTCTCCGCTTTTACCTCTCCAACACCACACTCTCACACTCTCACACACACACACCTCTCACACACACTCTCACCTTTTACTCTACACACACACACACACTCTCACACACACTCTCACACACTCTCCTGCATACCTACGCACACCTCTCACGCACACACTCTCACACACACACACTCTCACGCACACACACACACACTATACTCTCACACACACACACACACTCTCCACTCTCACCACCTCTCACACACACACACACACACTCTCACACACACTCTCCGCACACACTCTCACCCCTCTCACGCACACACACACACACACACACACATACTCTCACACTCTCACGCACACACACACACCTCTCACACACACACACTCTCACACCTCTCCCTTTCCCTTTTACCTCTCCACACTTTTACCTCTCACTCCCTCTCTCACTCCCCACACACCCCCTTACTCCTTTTGCCCCTCTCCACGCTGCCTCTCCACACACACACACACTCTCACACCTCACACTCTCCACACACACACACACTCACCACTCTCCGCACACCTCTCACGCACACACTCTCACGCACCTCTCACATACCACATACACACTCTCACGCTGCCCACTCTCCACACACACTCTACACCTGCCTTTACACTCTCCTTTACACTCTCACCTTTACCCTTTACCTCTCCACGCACACTCTCACACACCTCTCACGCACCTGCACACTCTCTGCCCTTTTACCTCCTGCGCACACACTCACACACACTCTCACACACACGCACACACTCTCCTTTACACTTACCTCCCCTCACCCCGCACTCTCACGCACACATACGCACTCCTCACACACACATATGTACATACTCTCCACTGGCTCACGCACGCACTCTCACAAACACTCTCACTCACACACTGCATACACACTCTCACCTTGCCCTGCCTTGCCTTTACTCCTACTTGCCTGCGCCTTTGCACACACACTCACTCATTCACACACACACACGCACACACACACACACACACACTCCACACCTCCACACGCACACACTCACTCACACACACACACACTCACACTCCACACACTCACACTCCACACACACTCACCTCCCACACACACTCCACTCACACACTCACACTCACACACTCCCTCCCACACACACTCCTTTGCCCCACTCCCTCCTCCCTCCTCCCTCCACTCATTCCCACACACACTCACCCCCTCCCTTTACCCCTCCCACTCCTCCCTCCACACTCCTCCTCACACACACCCCACACACACACCCCACACCCCACACCCACACACACACACACACACACACACACACACACACACACACACACACACACACACACACACACACACACACACATGTCTGTATGGTTTAAGAGTGTGTTGAGACAGAGAGAGGAAAGTAGGTCTTATGAGGTAAAGCGAAGCGAAGAGAGGATGAAGAGATTTTAAAAATGTAAGTCTACTAGAGAGATCGGGAGAGAGGAAGAAAAACAAGTAAATGATGGAGAGATGTGTGGCAGGAGAAAGAAACATGAGCAGAGAGAGAGAGAGAGAGAGAGTAATGAGAGAGTGATGAAGAAAATAGAAAAGAAGAAAGAAGACAAGGCAGCAGTCAAATGGAAGAGAGCATAAAACAGGCAGAGACAGAAAACGAGAGGGAAATGGCAGAGGGGGCATGAGAAAGAGAGAGGAAAAAAGAAAGACGATAGAAAGACAGAGGGAAAAGAAAGAAAGAATAAAAGAAAGAAAAGAATAAAAGAAAGAAAGATAGAGATGGGTGGGGCGGAGAGAAGAGAGAGAGAGAGAGAAAACCAGGCAAAAGACTAATAGAGAGAAAGAAGAGAGAAAGAAAGACGAAAAGGAGAACTGAAAGTACGAACAGAGTGGTAGAAGACAGAAAGACAGCGGGAAGAAAGGAATGAGGAATGAGAGCATTTTGGGAAAAAAGAAAAATTGAAGTGAGCAAGAGGATAAAGAGAACCAGAAAAGGCATAGCAAAAGAGGGAGTTAAAAAGAGAGAAAGACACGAAGAAAGATAGAGATGACGTGCGGCGAGAAGAAGAAATAGAGTTGAAAAAAAAAAAAAAAAAGAAAGGAACAGATGAAAAAGTTAGAACAAAAGAGGCAGGGCAGACGGAGAGAAGAGCAAGCGAAGAGAAGAGAGACCAAGAGGAAATGGGATGTGAGCGAGAGAGGAGGAAAGGGGAGAAATGAGAGAAACGAGAGAACGAAAGCAATGAAAATAAAAGAAAAGAGGAGTTAGGAAGGAGAAGACTAGTCAGGAAGAAGAGACAGACAGACAGACAGAAGAAGCGAGAGGTGGAAAGAGAGAGGGCGGGAAGACGAGCCAGACAGAGAGAGATAGAGAGGGGACGAGGGGGTCTGCTTAAGTATGCATGAACAGCAAATCACTCCCTGCACATTAAGTGGGCTGGCGCGGGAGCGGGAAGAGGGGGAGGGCGGCCTCTTTAACTAATTGATAAATATTGCATAATTAATGTGTCACAACTAATTTATTAAAAGCTCTCTGCCATGCTCGTTAGGAATTAACCACCATTATGGCACAATAAGAGGCGGCCCGGCGCTGAAGAATGACCAGGGCCGTGTTATTTAACAACAGAGCGGAGCCTTTCGCCCTGGCCAAGTCCCTTGTTTCACTACCCGTGAAACGCCTTTAAGCAGAAGCGAGGTTTGCTCCAGATGAATTGTAGCAGTTCTGTTTGGTGAAATGAAAGTTTGAGAAGGAAATTAATGGCCAATGTGTGTAGTATTGGTAATATTAACAATGACTAGTGTATGAGTGCTTTGACAATGATGAAGATTTGAAGAGGATGAGACTACAGAAGGCAGCTGATACCATACAGACTCTTTCTCTCTCTCACACACACACAGATGTTTAAATCTTGACGTATTTAAAACCGCTTCCACGACCACTAGGAGTCGACGATATTATTGTTTTTCAGGGCAGATATCGATATAAGCTTAGTGCTGGTTACTTGAGGTCGATGGCGATATTTGAATCCGATATGTAAAATAATAAAAAGAAAAACTCTGTAAAATTTTGAGTTTACAACACGGGAAAGCTCCAGCTGAAAGTCCTCCTCTCCTTCTCGGAACTTCCATGCTGTGCTTGCAGTCTTGATATGAGTGACAACAAGGCTTCGGTGTTGATTGGCTACCTCTCGTGTGACATTGAGCCAGTTGGTGACTGTTGTGGGTGGGACATCAAATGAAGCAGGGAGTGAGAGCATACAGAACCGAGAGAAGAGACGGCAGTGGAGCCCTGAGCGCCTGTATAATTACTTAATATTGGTGATGGTCAAAATTAAACACAGATACCAATAATCAGTAAAATGCCTAATATCGATACCCTAGCCGATAATTGGTTGTTAAGCGGCCGCCAATGAGCAGCTTCTCCAGCATGCTGTTTTGAGTACAATTTGAAGTTGGGCCAAAATACATTAAAGAATCTCTGTATCCTCTATATCCTTCACACACACACACACACACACCTCCTCTGCTGCCGGTGACGGTTCTCAATCACAGTTTCACAGTGTAAATGTAAATGTGTGATAAACCCATCCATATCAGCACAGGTCTGCAGCACACAATACACACACACAGCGCGACACAAAATGATGATACCACGATCAATTGATGACCAAAGTAGAACTGTGTCCTCGAGTGTCTTAGAGAGAGAAACAAGTAACTTACATTTTTCTGCTAAATTCCTCAATCTAACATTAACACTCCCACCAACCTCACACACACACACACACCCTCTAACACTAATAACACACTATAAGCTATACTAGCTGCCTCATTAACTCGTAGTGCGGCCTGGAGTGAGAATGATGTGTGTGTCACTGAAAAAAGATGGACGGAGAGTAGGAAAAAAAAGAAAGAGACAGACAGAGAGAGAGAGAGAGGCAGAGTAATTTCAAATCTTCCCCTAAAGACACATTGTTGAACAAGCTAAAATTCGAGCACACACACACACACACACTCACACACATACACACGCTGGTCTGCATGTTTGGCAGATCGCGCAGTCAGAAGCAGTGAGGCAGGTCCGAGTTCTTCTCCATGACCAGACTCCTGATCCACCATGCCTTTCATGAGCTGTAATTATATTGAATGACAGCACTGCAGCAAGGCTTGGACACAAAAGCAGCTCCTGTTAAATCTGTGTGTGTGTCCTGAAAACAGAGCTTAATATTAAACTGGGCTGTGATCTGGATATACGAGCAGGAAAAAGGGCCAATAAATTGTGCGTTCTGATATGTGACCCTCCACGGCAAAACCAGTCGCTTGACGCAAATTTTCAAAAGTGAGTTGTCATGTTTTCATGAAAGGGCATAAATCAACCTTCAAAACGATACCTATATCGAATAGATACAGACTGACATATGACTGAGATATCAACATTCAAAGGAGTCGGGTTTCTCCTGTCACGCCAAGTGAGAAACGGAGAAATCTGCCTTTGAAGTTGACTATCGTCGTAGCACTCACAGACGCTTGGTGCGGTCGCGGATACGTTTGCATTTATGGTAGCCTACATGCATTCACAGCCACATGGATAACCTACCTGCGTTAGGTTAACTGAACTCAGAAGACTCGCTAATCAATGATGGATTTACCGGCGTAAATATTGAAGTAGAGCAAACCAAAAACAAAAACTTTAACATTCTGCTGGAATTGAATTCCTCACCTCAAGAAAGTCACGTTTTTAGGATGGAAAGGGGAAGTTTTTCAGCGAAATTTATTCACAACAGTACAGTATAGACCTTCCACTGTTTCCGTACTAAAAACAAAAAATCCAAAATTTTACCCCACGTAACATAAACGATTCGTTTTTCTGGAAACCTCCGTTGCGACAAGTAACTAGTTTTGCCGTGCAGAGTCACATATAAGTGAAGTGATTATTTATCATTGTGAACACACCACAGCACACAGTGCACCACAACCAAATGTGACCTCTGCTTTTGACCCATCCGTGTAGGACCGGTGGGCAACTCTATCAACACCCGGGGACCGGTGCTTGGGAACAGCAACTTGCTCATGAGTACCTGAGAACCTAAGTGGTACCTTTATTGTCCGGGACTTCAACCAGCGACCCTCTGATCACAGTGCCAACTCGCTAACTGCTACACTACCAACTTCCCCAAAGTTCTGCAATTGACCCATCCGTGATGGAGAAAAAGAAGGCCAAAAGCACTTGTAAGTAGTACGCACAAGACGACAGGCAGGCGACGTTAAATCGAGTCACCCCTCCCACTTCTGGGAATTTAATTGAGATTTTTTATCCCGTCCGAATTGGCTATTAATATTACAGACGTCCTGTGGTAAAATAACAATACCCCACGTCATCATGTAAAACTAAATCCGGTCAGAGTACTCCTAATGAGACCGGATTTGAAGTCTTTATTCTCTTTTGATCTATATAGAAAATAAAATATACCATGAGCTAATAATCACGATGCACGTTATGCATGAAAATGAAATACACAAGAGGAGTTTTATGTTTCTGTGGTAGAGATTTTTGAGAGCATCCTAGAGAGAGAGAGGATGGACTCTGTTGAAAGATCAATAATATCAGTGGTGATGAATGATCAGTCAGGTTGCCCTAGATGGATCTGGACAAAAGGAAAAAGGAGGATGGGAGGGAGGATTATCCGGCCGCCAAAAGAGTGCCTCATTAACTGTCTTCTGATGGCTGACCCTCTCCCACACAGGCTTCTGAGCACCAACTACGAGCACTTCAACAACACAAGCCCTCCCTGTGGCATCGGCTGTGATGGCGTATCACACACACACACATCCACGACATATATACACACACACACACAGTCACACGGTACCGGAGAGCGTAGTTGCTGAGGATGAGTTAACACACCCCGATAGACACGGGTCACAGTCAAAGCCCTCCAATTACAGGCAGCCAAATATGAGGCCGACAGGCAGAATACCGCCCTCTGCGTGTGTGTGTGTGTGTGTGTGTGTGGGAGGGCGAGATAGAAATTATAGCAGAAATGATGACTAGAGAAGAGGTGAGTGCTAGAAAAGAATTAGCCTGAGGCCACCGTCGTTTTGCCTTTGTTCTAGGTGTGTATCCTAAACAGTTTGTAACTATATACCCATACGATGCCTTATTAAGCAGCCCTAACACATATATTTTTCCAATGCAGAACCTCTCGCATATAAGCCCAGTGATTTGTGCAATGTTATTGGCTGACCGCTTCTCAAACCCTGCTGCCCTGGTGTTGCTGCCAAACACTCCAGCTCCGTGAGGCAGTTTGACTCAGAGTAGTCCTCAGCTTTAGCAGCATTAACCACCAACCAGCACGCCCCGTAATCACTCTCTGTGAGACATCTGCCTGGATTGCTCGAAATGCACCAGCACAAAACCAATGGCAAATCAAACACACCTTTCAGAAACTAGCCAACATTAAAAAAGAGTCAGTAAGGTGAAAACTGTCACCAGGTCTGGTTACATGTGAAATGTGTCCAGGCTAGTAATATTAATGAAAAGAACATGGCCCTGCCCAGATCTACTGCACTGTTCCTGCCAGCCTGCATGGCGTCAGTAGCCTACCTGCTGGTCTGGAGCAGGATTAAAGAGTCTGTCCTTGCTTCTTCAAGTCGAAGCAGTTCCCTAATATCTCCATTCCCTCACCGGCAGCAGCTGCTGTTGAACAACCATGTGTAAGTTTACCTATACTACTACTACTACTACTAATAATAATAATAATAATAATAATAATAATAAATTTTATTTATATAGCACATTTCATACATTTATATGCAGCTCAAAGTGCTTTACAGAGAGCATCAATCAACAATCAATAAAAGAGAGCAGTAAAAACAAGCAATAAGGACAAATATTACAAAATATTTAAATATATATATATATATATATATATATATATATATATATATATATATATATATACTTAAAAAAAAAAAAAACACAAGACATATATATATTTTAAAAAAACACACACACACACACACACAAGGCATCCTCCAACTACCACCGGAACACCCAAAGACGGGCCGACCTGACATGCAGCAATCCAAAAACAGCAACACTTAAAAGGAGAACATAATCAATTAGACAACGCAAAGGAGATAAAAGTAATACATGAATATAAAACAATGAGTACTAACTAAAAGCCAAGGTATGAAAGTGTGTTTTTAGCTGCTGTTTAAAAATAGCCTGAGGCCTGACGAATATTTATACACACCTTTTTCCAAATCTTTGGAGCATAAAAACAAAAGGCTGCTTCTCCATATTTCTTATATTTTGCCATGTGAATGTTTAGCAAGTTGGAACCTGATGATCTTAAGGATCTATTTGGAATATACTCGGTCAGACACTCTGAAATATATGACGGTGCTTGTCCATTTAAAGCTTTAAAAACTAATAAAAGTATTTTATAATCAATTCTGAAAGAAACTGATAACCAGTGTAGGTCTGCTAAAATAGGCGTTATATGCTCAAATCTTCTGGCGCGAGTAACCACTCTTGCAGCTGCATTTTGAACAAGTTGTAGTCTTTCGTTTGTTTTTTAGGCAGTCCTGTAAGGAGTGCATTACAGTAATCTAAACGTGAGAAGGTAAAAGCATGAGTCAGCTTCTTATTTTGTGTTGTGATAAACTGTACATGTCAAGTACATGTTTAACCTGTTGTAAAGAACTGATTAGCGAATGCATGAGAACACGCAGCTAATCCGTATGAGCTAGCTCAGATGTGAATTATAGCGGTGGCTTAAGTCATGGTCAGCTCTAATCTATCAATTCACTCATTTTTTCAGCGTTCCTCTGTCATTTTAGTCTCTCCCCTGCTGTCCTCCTGCTTAAATATTTCCCCGCCATTATTCCATGTTGTATTCCGTATTAGCCCAGACTGTGCTCACTATTCTGTCACCGTTTTCATGCCTTCCAGCGAAACGTATATATTGCCAAGGCACACAAGAAGAGAAGTTTTTACATAGTTTTACTTGCACGACTTTAGAGAGATCTTTTTTCTTTTTTTTTTAACAGTGCATGTACATGCATGTGTTTTACAGTTGATGGGTAGGGGGTCCGTTGTAGTGGGCGGTGCTACAGCATCTACAGCATCTGAGCATAGAAAGTACCACCTGTATTTTCACCACTTTGAGACTTAATTTAACCCATGTAGCAATGTTCATATTCCCTCAAAACTGACGAGGTGATTAGTGCCAACTGTTTCGCGGATATGAGGAAAGATTTTATTTTGAATGCACTGGATCTTTAAAAGCTAGATCAAGCCACATTCTCCAATCTACAACTCGGCGGTAACAGTTCTGAAACAGTTCTGAATGTCTCAGATCGCCTTTTGGGAACATTTTTTAATGTTCCCAGTAACACGCACCAATGAATAAAGGTTTCCCTATGACACAGCACTGTACACTTCGTCTCCACACCAGCTCTGTTTGGCCTGAGTTTAACTGCTCTCTATGACCTGGAAAATCCGCTGCGCAAGGCCACTTTGGAGGGAAATGTCAGGTGTTTCCGAGCGTCTCTGTGTTCTACACATGCTCACGGTACAGCAGGACGACATTACACATTTATTACAGCGGTCAATATTGACATAGGCACAGTATGGTCTGAAGAGTGTTTTACAAGCAAGACTGACTCATATCTCTCTCTGTCTCACACACACACACACGAACCCACACACAGTCCTCTATAGTGTCGTATCTGGTGCAGTGCTGTGGTGTGAAGTGAGGCTGGTCTGAAGCTGTTTCTCTCCTTGATTTTCAGGACGATAACAGATCGTCTAACGTGCCGTAAAAGAGCTTTGACAAAGGCAAGTTCAAGAGATCTGCAAAGTGTTAGCCAATGTCTCACACACACACACACACACCCTTTCTCCCTCAAGTTAGAGATAGCCAGACAGGCAGTCAGCCAGAGAGAAAGCGAGAGCCATGTTATTGTTATTTATTTATTTTTGTACTTTTCTGACTAGAGTAGAATGCGAAATACTTGACTTGGGTCGGCTGCAGCCACGTATTCACTAGATAATGCGTGTGTATAAGTGAGTGGATATGACATAGAGAGACAGAGAAAGAAAGAGAGAGAAGCAGGCAGTCCAATAAAGGTTGCTTGTATAGGAACGAAATAAGAGAGCGTGAAAGAAAAGGAAGGCGAGGAGAAAGAAATATGCTCTGTCGACCGCTTCAGTGCCACCCAGCCCGTCGCACGGCTCCAATATTAATTAGAGCTGAGCAGCTTCTGAATTATTGAAGCTCCCTATTTAACGCGACTGAATAATTCAGAGCTGGTCAGGCCGTGTGTATATAATGTGATCGATACGTACAGAGTTTAGCTAATGAAAGAACAAAGGCTTCCATAAGAACCCAACGTGCCAGACTTGTGTGCGTGCCAGACTGTACATTGCGTGAGTGTGTGTACGTGCGTACGCACGGCTGTCTAATCTGGAGAAAATGAGATTGAATTCTCTAATGAACAGCACCGTGTGGGGGAGTCCATGTGATCTGGGCGGATGCACTAATAACTATTGTATTGTAGCTATAATAATACATTTCATTACATTAAAAACACAAAGTGATTTGATCGGGAAGGAGACAAACCGCGTCCTTGCCATTACAGCCCGCAGCTCTGATAATCTGTGCATTGTGTTCCGCCCACATCAGTGAAGATTGCTTTGGTTTATCAGCTGAAATCTGTTGGCTTTCTGTGAAATCAAGCCTTCTGGCAAAAGCAGTTAAGCCTCATTGTTCACCGTGAAATCATGTTGAATTTGATAGATGTCATCCAACACATACAGGTCTTAGGTCTTCTCACACACAGTATTTTATCAACTTGAATTAATGAATGTGATTATTGGTCAATGTGAACACAGCACAGTACACAGTGCACCGCAATAAAATGTGACTTCCGCATTTGACCCATCCATGAAGGAGCAGTGGGCATGAGCAGTGCTTAGGGACGGTACTATACTCATGGGGCAGTTGGTGGCGTAAAGGTTGATCGTGATCAGAAGGTTGTCGGTTCAAATCTCAGACTGGTAAAGTTACCGCTGAGGCACTCATGAGTAAGGTACCGTCCCTAAGCACCACTGCCCACTGCTCCTTCACGGGTGGGCAAGATGCAGAGGTCACATTTCATTGTGGTGCACTGTGTGCTGTGCGGTGGTGTGTTCACAATGACAAATAATCACTCATTTGGGGAATAAACTCTAAAGAGTAAATTTCATTGAGAAATCAGGATACTTTCAGACGCTATCACAAGCCAAGGTGCATAAGACGTCAAATCAAATCAAAACGCAAATTTACTTTTGAGCATAAAATAGACAGAATACAAAAACAACTAACTAAAAATAAAACATACAAGCTTCCCAAAGCTGCTTTTCTACCTGATTCTTGGTGATTTTTCTATGAGAAAATAGGCAAATGCCAGATCGTGATACATGCTCTGTTTTTAATGGATTCTACAAGCTTATACAAAATTCAGCTGGTTCATGATGCCGATGTAACAGTAATTCCCACAGGCGCGCTAGCAGAAATGATTATTAGCTAGTGGAAATTAGCATTGGTCGGCAGCGGGAATCCATTAGAAGCGTGGCTTCGCCTTGTTTGTTCCAGAGCTGCTGTCTAAAAGCATGACAGAGTGCAACCGCAATGATCTGTGATATATGCACACGGCCCCAAGTCTGTATGTACATAACATTTACATGTAGCATGTGTGCATACGTAGCGCAGTCCATGCGAGAAGTGGAGCAGTTAGCCAGTTTCCCTGTGATTAATCAGCCGCTACACGCTGCCGTTGCCGAGAAAATTGATGTACACGGAAAGCAAAGGACTTAATTCATAAGTAAATGGTGCCATAAATAAGGGTGTTTGTGTGTACGGCAGGGCCGGGGCCATACGTTAGTGCCCAGCGCGAGATTTACAGCCACGCAACATCGCACCGAAGGCAAAGAAGGACGGAGGCCATAAATATGCATTACTGCGCACGCAACGAGACACAGAAGCGCAAAAGAAAAAGAAAAAAAGTTGCAGGGTCCCAGCAGAGGCCTACGAAAGCGAACAGCTGGTAAATGACTTCATTCAGAAACAAGCATAAGTGTGTGTGTGTGTGTGTGTGTGTGTGCGTTCGCTCCCAAAGCGCTACGAGTTAGCCAAACAAGCAGATTTACACACGCAGCCCGGGTGGAGCGCTGGATCTGGCTCGTCTGTTAAGGCTGGTTAACATCAGTGTCATTTTCAATTTGACCATGATTTCGATTCAAGTTTGTGTGGTCGTGAATTTGGCTGTTGTACTTGTTTCATATTAATAGTTGGCACCTACTGTATATAATGTAAGTAACCCACAAAAGCAGCTGCTTATGGACTGTGGAAAGAAAACGGAGCACCAGGAGAAAACTCACGCAAACACAGGGAGAGCATGCAAACTCCACACAGAAAGGCCCTACGGCCGACATGGGGATCGAACCCAGGACCTTCTCGTGGCGAGGCGGCATGGTGGCGCAGTGGTTAGCATTGCGCAGCGAGAAGGTCCTGGGTTTGATCCCTGTATAAATAATCTATAAATATAAATTCTAAACTAGAAAATAAAAATGGGCAATTTTAGTTACAGCAGGTATTCAAAAGTTTGATGCTCTACTGACTGAGCTATTTGGGTCCCATGTGCAAATACTGCAACAGCAGTCAAGCGAAGAAAAACTACAATTACAATACTGGAATATACTTTTGCGTATTATATGTGCATAAAATCTGCAACAGTTTAATATGAACATACAGAAAATATAGACACACAATTTCCCAGTGTTAAGTACAAAAAAACACCAACCGGAGACTAATGTACAATAAAACATTCACTACTTAATATTCATAAAACATCAAATAAATCGACTCGTTTGGCTACTTGCTTGAGAAGAGCACATTTCAGTTCGAGCACCACCCGCAGGAGAAAGCGTTCATTACGTTTCCAAACTCGTAACGTAACAGTAGAATCAATCTCCAGATTATTTTGAACTGATAACGCATTGCTAAAATAAAATCCTAACTGAATCACTATTGCTCCGTTCGTCAGCCGCTCATCACCAGCCATAACAGAAGGCAAGACGTGAAGGGTTTACGCTCAGTCTCTTTTCTTACACTCGTCTGCTGTTGACCGTCTGACCTGCGACATTTCGAGCGAGACATGGCAACGTAGCGAATAAATGTCAAACAGTTCGCTTACTCGGCCCCATTACTGCACCATAAATACACACACATAATACACTCTCATAGCAACGGCCTAATAGGCAAGAGAGAGCGGGAGAATGAGAGAGAAAACAACAGAGAGAGAGAGGGGGGTAAAAGTAGTAATCTATATTCATTTCAGTTTTATTTCTCATTCTCAGTTTGCATGAGAGAACGTGGACCTTCATTACACACAATTACACTCTCTCTCTCTCTCTCTCTCTCTCTCTCTGCATCCAGCATCACATCCTAATAGGCTTGTAATCATATTATAGGGTGGCGTTGGGGAGCACAAAGCCCTAAATGTGCAGTCTCACACACACACAGTGGCCCACATCCATTGCGGTGTGTTAACTCACCCTCATTGCAAATATGCTCTCTGGTTTATTGTGTGTGTGTGTGTGGCCATGTGTTTATCGCATTGTGGGGACCATTCTGTCCCCTAAAATCACTTTTACCTGTTTTTTGGGGTTTTGTGGGGACATTTGAGAGGTCCCCATGAGGAAAAATGACTTTACAGAAAATGTGCTTGTTTTTTTTGAGAAACTAAAAGAGGTAAAAGATGTGCTTTTGGTTACTGAGGTTAAGATTAGGGTTAGGATTAGGTGTAGGTGTAAAATTATATGCATCTAGTCATTATAGGAGCCTATGGAAAGACCTCACAAAGATAGTAATACAGAGACTGTGTGTGTGTGTGTGTGATGTGAGCGTGTGTGAGTGTGTGTGTGAGTGTGAGTGTATGATGTGAGCAGGTGGTTCTGGAGGCCGGGTTAGAAGAAAACTGCTTATATCTCAGATCTGAGATCAGCTCTGCCTAAAGCCAGCAGCCAACATCACACACACACACAATCTCTCTACAGGCCACACAAACCCGTATAACCTAAGAATTGCACCTTTCGTACCATAAACACACTCACCCACACAAACACACATTTACATACAACAGCAGATACGAATATACACACTTTCTGACTACAGTACACACACAAGCACTGCATCACACACACCGCCTCAGCACAAATACACCGCGATTCATGTAGGGCAAACACTTGCATGCACACACACCCCCCACACACACAACTGAAATCATTTGGAAAGTAGAATTTTCTTTACATTTTTTAATATTCTTAGTTCAAAACGTATTTTAACATAGGGATGCACAATAATATCGGAATCATATCGGAATTGGCCAATAATTGCTTTTTATAATCTTTTTTAAATCGGGACTTAGATTTGACCGATATTTTCAGCAGATATTTCATGACGCATTTATTGCACGTCGGAGAGGTAGCGCTTATGACAGGCATGACCAAATTCAAAGCTCGGGATGCACACATGCTCGAGGTAACATGTAGCGTGTTTGCCTCACTTAACGAATGTGTGTGCACTGTGCTATGGCGTTAATTTTGTGCCAAATTGTGTGCTCAACTCGGCAGATATAAGCATGAAAAATATTGAATATCTGCATTGCATCCATATTTTACAAACCAAATCTCTGAAATGGCCTAGACTTTTTATAAAGACATTTCATCCCCAGAAAAGAAGCTTCCTCTCTCTCTCTCACACACACACACACAGACTCATCAATCTAATCTTCACCACTCCCAGTAGACTGGCTTGTAGTCATCCCGCTTGGGTTTCGGAGTTAATTTGCTCAAACACTCGCGTGGGCCACGTTATCCCGCACGTGTCGTCTATGGAAATTAAGACGCTTAAAACTCAGAGTCCACCATAACCCCTGCAGCTACGGTGCACTTTAAGCCTTTTAAATACACAAGAGGAGTGTGGGGGCTGCAGGAGAAGTGAGTGTGACTTATGAAAGGTATTAAGTGAGATAATACGACGCTAATGGAGAGGAGACTAAGTGATCAAACCAAACCTGATTCACTACTGTTTTGTGTCATGATACCGATATGTAAATTTGGATATCTACTGATACGACACAAACTCGTTACTGTCTCTGAGTCTTTTTAAACAGAAAACAGAAAATAACGCTTTAAAAAATTTCTGAAAACATGACTGAAATTATTCTGTTATGCTTAAGGAAATACTTGACTTAAATTCTGGGCAGTTGGCGGCGTTGGGCTTTCGCCCCAGATGATCAGAGAGTCACCGGTTCGAATCCCACACCGGTAACGTTACCACTGAGCTCCTCATGAGCAAGGTACCGTCCCCAAGCACCGCTCCCAGGGTTCTGCCCATGTTAGCTGCCCACTGCTCCTTCAGGGATGGGTCAAATGCAGAGGTCACATTTCGCTGTGGTGTGTTCACAAAGATAAATAATCACTCACTTTCAAAACTGTGTAATAATTACACACCCATATGTATGTGCTAAATGATTTATTATTAAAATAACATCTCAAAAATTATTTGTTTAAACACAGTTCTGTAGTTTTATGACGGTCCATAATCCTGAGGCGCTAAAACCATCATAAACATAGAGACTGTGAGCGAAAGCTGGTGTTGTTAAGGAAATTAAACAGTATGGTTGTGTGATTTGCTTTTGGGGTTGTAGTGTGTTGTGTTGCTTGTTCTACTCATTGTTGTATCAATACGTAGGAACTGGCATGAATCTCGAACAATAGATCTTGGCTCCATAGATCGACCCAGTGCCACCGATACCCCATCCAGCTATTTGAGTCGTTATCAGACCGATATCTGATCCACATCTTTAAAAATGAAAAAATGAGTGTTAGTGTTAATGTGTGGAAATGGGTTTGTGAGGACATTTGTCTTTGCGTGTGTAAAAGGAAAAACTGATCATTTCAGGTGAAAAAGTAGAAGAGGTGGAAGATTTGCGTTTGGTTACTTGGTTAGTTAAGATTAGGGTTAAGTTAGTAGAAGTACCTCACAAAAATAACAAAGCTGTGACTCTAAAATGTGTGTGTGTGTGTGCGTGCGTGCATGTGTGTATACTGAGACAGAGAAGATTGTCCAGCACTTCAACTCTCAGTAATAGCCTCATTATTCATGGATGAGCCCTCTCTGCACTGAAGACATACAGTTCTCGATTATAGCTAGCTACTTTTCCTACTGGAAACCCTTTTTTTGGAAATGGCATCATAATTTTGGCATTCACGGCGTACAAAATATCAAGATTTTGGCTGTAGAATTCTCTGTAGCTGCTTTGTGACAGTGTTTGAACTGAACTGAATGTGTGAGTTCTCACACGCTGCCCAACAATATGCCCTTTATTCCTCGACTCTAGTAGTTGGAGTGACTTCTGACCGTTAGACTGGAGGTTTCTTAGTCTCTGGAGGTCCTCATGCTCAGAGAGAACAACAACAGACCCAATGTTAATGTCTATTAGAGTCTTAGAGCAATATAGAATTTTCAAGAGCAATACTGTTTTAAAGACCATTTTAATCTGATAATAATAATAATATATTGGCCTTGTTTTCAAAAATACAGACATAGTTTTGCTGAAATTTTATATTTTATAGGATTTCTCAACAACATCACATACTGTACATACAAACAAAAACAACCTGCTTAAACTTCAAACTCAAGTACAGCAAAATACAGCCAATATTAGAGATGGCACCGATCGGATACCTGGATCAGATACTGGTCCGAAAACTCAAATAGCCTGATTAGGTTGGTGGCATTCGGCGGTTCTATGGAGCCGATCTGTAAATGCGAAGACACTCAATTGGTTATGCTCACGATCTCTGTGTTCCTGATGGTTTTAGCGCCGCAGAATTAGGGGCCGTCACAAAATTACACAACTGTGTTTAAAGGAATACTTTTAAAATGTTATTTTAATACTAACTAATTTTGCATGTGCAAACGGGTGAGTAATTATTACATTGTTTTAGATAGGAAAACAGTATTTAAGTCAAGTGTTTCCTTAAGGCTAACAGAATAATCTCCGACATTTTTTAAAGCATTATTGTCAGTTTTCTGTTTAAAAAAGACTCAGAGACTGTATCAGATTTGTATCGGATCAACAGATATCCAAATTTACAATAATGGTATTATATCGGACATAAAAAAAGTGGTATCGTGCCATGTCTACCCTAGACAATAAAAACAAACATTCAGCACCTGTAATTGACATAATCTTCCCCATGTTGCTTATTTTACTACATCTGTGCATTTCCTTCACTTCATTTATAATCAATTCTATGCACTCTTTCATTACAAAAATGCTCCATCTTCCAGCATATTTACAGTGCAAACCATGTCAATGAACTCCAAAGGTAAAAAAAAAACTAACATAATTCTGTATTAATCATAATCAAGGTAAAATCTCAATATATATCTCAAAACTTTAATTCAGATATAAAAACACAAAAAAATCAACAGTAGAGTTGCAGTGAGCCCTCTAGTGGAGAAACAATGACAACATTGGTCTAGATGACCAATCTTCTGTTTGTGCTACATATTTAATGGTCATTTATCTGTCATTATATACCATGTACCAATGTACAGGAAATTAGCTCATATGAGATGATAACATCAGCACGACACTAATCTGAGCAGGTCCACACTTCTACATTCGAGACCCTTAAAATGTTGCATTTTTCTGTGGACTGTGGCAGTTTGTAGCATTACGGTTAGGGAATTGGCCCAGTGATCGGAGGGTCCCGAACCAGTAAAGGTACCACTGAGGTACTCATGAGCAAGGTACCGGCTCCAAGCACTGCTCCCCAAAACTGCCCATTGCTCCTTCACTTAAAACCTCTTAAATCCACGCACTTAAAGACCAGCTCTATGAATCGCTATTATAACGGTGTTCTGTTGTTTCAAGTGACATCCCCGAATTTGCTCTGGCTGCAGAGCAAGTTTTCTGAAAACCTCTAACAGAAGCAAAGTGGGCCGAGGCCTAGAGCAGGACACAAGTCTAATTAAAGAGTCAAAGAGAGAGAGTGAGAAGGAGGAGGAGGCGGCGATGGAGGAAAAGAGACAGAGCCAGAGAGAGAGAGGGGGGAGGGAGAGGGAGAGAGTCCCGATCAGATGTGAAGTGTCCTATTAAAATTAAACGGGTTTTGGTGATCTGGAGCACAGGGAAGGACATTGTGTTCCTCCCCAACCTAAAACTCTAAGGGGCGGTTTCCCAGACAGGGATTAAGACTTGTTCTGAATATATTTCTTTTTCAATGGAAAATCTCCATTCAAAACACTCTGTAATCCAGGACTAGTCTTAATCTCTTTCTGGGAAACCGCCCCTAAGACTAAGACTTTAGAACAAGCCTAAAGGCATTTGGGTTTTAGTGTTTTGTTAATTTTTTAAAGATAATTGAAAGGAGGTAATGCAGAGTTTTGAAGGAAAGATTATTTCAAAACTTTTATTTACTGCTCATTAGAGGTGTGAACCTTCACTCGTCTAACAACTCGATTCAATACGATATCTTGAAGCATCACTAGGGCTGGGCGATATGGCATAAAAATAATATCGCGATATTTTTAAGCTATATCACGATACACGATATATATCTCAATACCTTGAAATTTCCTCTAAATCAATGTATAAATGATAAATTCGGCCCTATATTGCATTAAATGACACCAATATAATGAATTTAGCCAAAGTTTAACATAATAAATGCTTTTATTTTAAACCAAAGTATAATATAGCAAACTTTATACTGGGGACAGACAAGTGGGCAGGGGGAGCCATTGATTGCGTGCTTATTAAATGTGTAAGATCTAACTATTAAATTATTATTATAAGGTCGATAAACTATAACTATAACTCCTTCATCTTTGGTTTTTCTGTAGAAACTGTCTGTAGCGTGCAGTCAAACACAAAACCAGGAGCCATTGGCCAACAGGATTCGCAGGCAGAAACTGCCAAAACCCTGCCCCCAAACTGCCAAAACCCACCCCCTTTCAAACCGCATGCGTAGAAATCTCACTCGAGCAAAAAGCCGCTCGTCGGTAATCTACTTTGCTCGCGAGAACATTTAACACATCGAGAGGAAAAAAGACATTCGAGAGAGGAAAAATACAGTTTGCAAAAAATATTATCATAACTGCGCAATCGTTTCTTAATTTTGTGCTCTTGAGTTGACATTTGCGCTCGCGACTTTGAAATTTACGCCCGCAAAATTTTTGTGGCAAGCCATTTCGCGCGCTCTAGTTTTGGCATTGATGTGACGCCGTAGGCGGGGTGCGAGCAGAGAAGCGAAATATGATTCTGGATGGGCGGGGGAGCGAGCTGTCTGCTTTGACGGGGCAGAAAAGCAAAACTCGAAAGCAAAGTACATGCTGTCTGTTTAACAATAACGTTAGGATTTATACTCGATGGTCACGATATAGTCATTTACTACATCGCACGTGGAACAAGCCGAAATACATCGAGTATATTCAATATAAGCATCACTATGCAGTCCATCAATTTTTCTACATTACTTTATATTGCATGCAGATTGGGCATGGATCGCAGACTGTGCAGCCATAGTTGCTACTGTGATGTTCTTTTTAACTAGAATTTTTATGCCGTAGCCAGAAAATCACCAAGCAATCTCATTACGATATAATTAGAGCTGAAACGATTATTCGAATAACTCGAATCATTCGATTACAAAAAATGGTCGAGGTAATTTTTCCAGAATCGAAGCTGCGTTTAATTCGTTTCACTCGCTAGTGCACGCGCCGCTTGTATCTCACACGGATGCTTATTAATGATGCACATTGTTTTTAGAGACGCGATCAAGACAAGACCTGATCCCTCAGTATGTGAAGGTATTTGTGAGATATTCTGTGCACTAAAACAGAAGTAAATACATAAAAACCCATAAATGACATTTTTGCGATGTAAACACGCGCCCTGTGTTCGCCAGCACCCGCGTCAGCGTCATGACTCGCTACAACGCTCGGTTTAAACGCACCCTTCATTACAGACAAAACGCACATGTAGCTGCTGAATAACCACAACAAGCAGCGTTCTACTCACAATACAGCCGTTTATTGAGTTTCCCAGAGATCTTCCATAGTTTATTCCGTAACGCACGCTAAACGCTTTATTGTGACGCGTCCCCGAGGAGCGCGCAGGGGATTGTGGGAAATGTAGTTCTCTCCCAGAAAAGCCAAAAGCAGCACATTTTCTAGGCCAAATTGATTCAAAATGACCAAAAACTTCAGTATTTCTTCATTTTCATTTGATCAGATTTTTTTTACTTAAATTTTATAATGTTATAGTGTAATCAATAGGAAAGAAGAAATATAGAAAATGTATTTATCAAAAAAATGTTATTCTATATTCTGATGGACACCAAATGGATAAAGAAGTGTTAGAATGTTACGCCACAGATAATAAATAGACAATAATAGATAAAAACTCAGCAGTAAACGATGTTCTTTCATTGTTCTTTCAGTTCTTTTATTTGACCTAAAGATAAAAAAATGAGTCAGCTTTCATCAGAAATGTGCTGATTTCATAACTATGTCAGCATTTACACATCAAACTATGAGTAGTGCAGGGCGTCCAAAATTCAACACCATAAAGCACGTATTGCTAACTTCTACTCACTAGAATAAGCCTAAAAACAAATGTATTGTCTTTTTTTAATTTATCCGATTACTCGATTAATCGATAAGAAAATCGATAGAATACTCGATTACAAAAAGAATCGATAGTTACAGCTCTAGATATAATTCTATTCTAGGCAGTTTGATTATGAGAGGGAGTATTTTTTTGTATTAATTTTTAGATATTTGCCGATGCCCAAAGCACCTGGAAATGATTTTAAAAATGAAAAAAAAAAAAAAAAAAAAATCAGTTATTTCAGCAGTAAAAGGGGCATGTCACGGATCATCTGCAATTCTGCCGTGGACCACTAGGGGCAGCAGACAGCCAGTTGAAAACCCGCAATATAATCAATTATGGTCTGCCATTGCATCGATGCAGAATCGACCATGTCTGCATCATGATGCATCAATTACGCGATTAATTTCTACACCCTTACTGCTCATGTTACGGTACATTTGAGTTTAAGAAACAACTGAGAAAAACATTTTGGTTTTCATTTACACAAAAAATTGAGATTTTTCCTAAAACATAAGCGTATTTTATGGGATCCACAACAACGTAACACCACATACAGTATATAAGCATAAAAACTTATGGTCTTTAACTCAAGTGCAAGTGTATAAAAATATAATTACATTTAATAAATGAGACTGAAATGTGTAAACACACAAAAAGAAAGTCAACCGTGGAGTTGCAGAGAGCCCTCTAGTGGAGAAACAACATGACAACCTGGTTCGAGGATCAATATTCCATCTCTGTTTCTAAAGGCGTTTGCGCTTTTTTCTCTTCTTTTTTTATCATTATGTTATTTTGTCTGAAAAGACGAGATTCTAAGGAAAGGCAAATTCATATTTCCTGCTCATGCTCCAGTACCTTTGAGTTTAAGACAAACCAGTCGAACCTAACTTTTCAGAAGCTCCCTGAACACGCAGTAACAAAGTGTGTGTGTGTGTGTGTGTGTGTGGAAAGCTTGCAAAGTTGCGCTGGTTAACACCACCCACCGCATGACACACCACACGGGTCTCACATCTGTAAGTGCTGCTGCGTTCACACGTGGGCCGATCCCTCCGGCTAAGCTCAGTCTCTCCTCCCTCACGTCATGCATAAGCCATGGGTTGCCTACTGTTGTCTCTCTGACTTAATTAGCAGCTTGTGTGTGTGTGTGTGTGTTTCCCACATGCCAGGCCTCAGTGTTAACTGGTTTAACTGCAGGGAGTGCAGGAAGAGAGCAGAGCGGAGAGGGGAAGAGCGTGACCGATGGAGTGCACCAACCATTACTCGCCGGGAAAATGACCCACAACAGATGTGTAACTAAAGAGCAAGCCAGGCACTTTTGATGAGGTTGGCTCAGTGTGTTTGTGTGTGTGTGTGTGTTTGAGCAGGTTTTCAGGTATTTCCAAGGACCTGGCTTTTCCCTAAAGCTTGAGATTTGACAGGTTTTGGTGGCTTTGTGAGGGAGTAAGTAATATTTTTTTTAGGAGAGTTCCGAATTTTGAGAGAGAAAGTAAAAGCTTTGAGCACGCTTTAGGAGGATTATTGTTGCAGGTCCGATCCACGAGGATTCATGGTCCTCAGAAGGGAAAAACGCTTCTATTGAAAATGTTTAAATTCCAGGTTTTGCGCTAAAAACTAAAAGAGGTAAAAGATTTGTGTTTGGTTTCTAAGGGTAAGGTGAAAGTTAGTTGAATTTAAGTGAGTGATTATTTGTCAGTGTGAACGCACCACAGCACAGCACACACAACAAAATACAGTATGACCTCTGCGTTTAACCCATCCACGAAGGAGCAGTGTGCAGCTTTTTTGGCAGCGCCCATGGAGAAGTGTTTGGGGGCGCTACCTTGCTCATGAGTACCTCAGCGGTAACTTTTTTCCCGTCCGGCACTAGAACCAAGGTACTGTCCCCAAGCGCTGGCAAAAAGAGCTGCCCACCGCTCCTTCACGGATGGTTCAGATGCAGAGGTCACATTCTGTTGTGGTGCGCTATGTGCTGTGGTGCGTTCACAATGACAAATAATCCCCCACTGTCTTGGTCAGACATTTCTACATTGCGGAACCTTTATATAAAAGCATTTTTCCATATGAGTCCTCACGAAGCCTCAAAACAATGACCAATCCCAACGTTTGCTATATTTTAGAGCTGAAACGATTATTCGAAAAACTCGAATAATTCGATTACAAAAAATGGTCGAGGCAATTTTTCTAGAATCGAAGCTTCGTTTAAGTCATTTAAATCGCTACAGCATGCGCTGCTTGCGTTTCACACAGACGCTTATTAATGACGCACAATATTTTCAGTGGCGCGATCAAGGCGAGAATAGATCCCTCTGTATGTGAACTATTTGTGAGATATTCCGTGCACAAAAACAGAAGTAAATTCATGAAAACGCATAAATGACATTTTTTGCGATGTTAACACGCACGCTGTTTGTAAGCGCCATTACTCGCTAAAACGCTCCGTTTCCGTCAAAACGTCCCCTTTATTACAGACAAAACACGTAATTTAGGTGATAAATAACCACATCAACCAGCGTTCCACTCATAATACAGCCGTTTATTAAGATTTTCCCATCGATTTTTTTTCATAGTTCGTTCCGGAACGCGCTGAACCCTTTATTGTGGCGCGGCTCCAAGGCGTGCGCAGGGGATTGTGGGAAATGCAGTTCTCTTCCAGAAAGGCCAAAAGCAACTCATTTTATTGGCCAAATTGATTCAAAATGACCCTTGAACTTCATGTTTCTTCATTTTCAATTGAATACAACATAAAGCGTATTTGACTAACTTCTACTCACAGTAGAATAAGCCTAATAACAAATGTATTGTCATTTTCATTTACATTTTTTTATCCGATTACTCGATTAATCGATAAAATAATCGATAGATCACTCGATTACAAAAATAGTCGTTTGTTGCAGCCCTACTATATTTACCGCACAACCACTTTAAAACTTTCACCCTCATACATAAACACACACACACACACCACACACCACACACACGTACACACACATGCCTGAAAAGTACAAGCAAGCATTAATAAGTTCTCATTCATCAAATTCACAGTGTAGTAAACAATGCCTAATCAATGATCCAGCCTCACAGGAAAAAACGACTGCTGGGAAAAACATTTGCGTACTGTGGAAGAGCGGGGGGAAAGGGAGGAAAAGGAGTGCAGGACGAGTGAAAGAGCGATCACACTGAAGAGAGATAAACTGGCAACACCTGCAACATCCCCCTCACACACAAACACACACACACACACAACAAAAGAGGCCACAAACAAGGGATACGAGCCACAAATTCCAGAATTTTCCACAGCTTACACCCCGAACCCGTTGCTGATAAATGGCAGAGATCTGAACGGTGGTGCGAAGCTAAGCTCCTCTATGTGAGTTAAATGGGCCTTGACCCTCACACTCACAGCTTACTGGTGAGAGTAAAGCCTCGAGTGGGCTTGAGCTGCAAATCCAGTTGTTACACAGCAGATGCATCAAACTGATGCCGGAGCTCAGAGTCAGGCGTCTTTAAGCCTCGCTCCTGTCTCCTCATAAACATGTATGATATGGATGAAGAATGCAGGATTAAGTCAAAGCTGTGGACGTCTTTAACGTAATATGATATTTCATACACAATTTGAATTTATTTATCAAACATAAAAAAGAAACTTATTTTAGGTTCCAATATTCAGGCCAGTCTTCATTTTTATTTTTGATAGATTTTTGCCCCGTGTTTATAGTGTTTCAGCTCATGCTTTAAAAATAACGTGCCAGATTTGATACATACCTTATGCGTAAATTGACAATATGACAGGCTTTGATATATATTTCTGACGTCCCTCACATTTAACCCTTTTTGCCTTTACTTTAAAGGACGTTTATCACAGTTGACAGCGTAACAGTAACAGCTGAGCTCCAAGTTAGTCTACGGGGGAAAAAGCAGATGAAAAAAATAGACAGAACTCACGAACGAGCGTCCAAATCAAAAACGTGTATACAAGCACCACACACCGGAATGGCGTAGAGTTAGAAGTTTCTAGTGCAAAAAGTGTAGGAGGAGAAGCGGTCAGAACAAGCGGGTGGAATAAAAAACGGATAACAATATGCGATTGCTCACCGCAACCACATAATTAATGGTTCATTAATCGCAATCAAGCAAAAAATGTTCAATTAATCGTCATATCATCCAGCCAATAATCCATTCTAAGAGAAACCCAGCTTCAAATGTAATTCTCTCATTATTCAAACATAGTGTGAAAGACTTTTAACGCATTAACACAAGTGCTATCTTTAAAAGCCGAGCTCCTCGCCCAGTAGATACTATTCATCATTACTCAAGGGAAATTTCATTTTGCAGACGCCAGAGTCAGCTCGGGATGTGTGTAAGATGTAAAAGAGGTTTAGCCTGACTCAGCAGGGAGAGGGAGGCTGTGAGACGCCGGCGACGCCTCTCAGGACGGACCGGTGGCACAAAAGCTGGCGTTTATTCTGAAGGTTGAAAAAACGTCGGCTCTCAAGTCGTCCCGCATGGCGCATTTAAAAGAAACAAGAACTCTGAGTCTGAGACTCGACTGTTTTGGGTAACACCTAGGAATACGGATTCAGAAAATAAGGTTCAGTTTTGCTGTTCAGAAGATCGGCGTCTTACCTACAGGTACAGTACCATGTGAACGTCTTTAAAGAGAACATAACTGTTTCACACCAAATGAACCTTTTAATATGAAGGTACCAGGCGGAGATTAGGGGTGGGCAACATATCAAATATACTTGATGTATCTCGGCTTATTCCGCGTGCGATTTAATAAATGACTTTATTGTGAACGTTGAGTACAAATCCGATTACGATCACTATGTCAATGACACGATACGAGGTTCAATTCGATACGATATCTCGATGCATCCCTACGCACGTCATCAATTTTTCTACACTACTTCGCATTGCACGCAGATTGGGCAGCCATAGTCGCTACCGGGATGTTCTTTTTAACTTTTTATGCCGTAACCAGAAATTCACCAAGCAATATCATGATACAATTCAGGGATTTTCACCTGCTCCTGTCTCCGGCACGTCCACTCAGATTAAACAGTGCCCAAATCATCTGGAAATGTTTAGAAAATAAATAAAATGAAATATTTTTTAAAAAGTGATTTCAGTAGTGAAACTGGACTGCATGTCACGGACCACTTGCAATGCCGAAGAGAGCACTAGGGGGCAGCGGACCGTCGGTTGAAAACCTCTGTTATAATCGATAAAGATCTGCCACGGCATCGATGCAGAATCGTCCACGTCAGCATCGCGATGCATCGATTATGCGATTAATTTCAACACCCCCAGTATTTATGGTCTCGCCCTTAAAAAACTTTGGATTTTAAAAGACTCACCTCTAAATCTACTCAACACTGCTCCCAGAGGGTTGTGCATTTTTGATACAATATTGCAAAAAATACTACAACAAACTCTTCTTTATCAGTTCTCCTCCAGTGCTACACAAAACAGTCACTGAAAGGTATTTCCGCTGGTACAGTTCCTTAGGCCTCGTTGCATAGCGGCACAGACGGAGTTTAATCACACAACAAAACTCTGAGAATACAAACCATAAATCAATACAATGTAAATTATGCATCAAAGGCATCAGTCAGCGCTGGAGGAAGCGACAGCCAAGTTCCGTCTTTTGGAGGAATGTCTTCTTGCTTTGCATCTCTGCTGTCAATGGCCGACTTCAAAATGCGATGCTGAGACTGTAATATTCTGCCGAATCAGAGGGGAGTGTTGTACCTCCTCAATCGCCTTTTTGTAGTCAAACCACACACCAGGATGGGAATAAAATCCACCTCACGCACAGGATACTTTTGGAAAGTATAAGGAACTTGATTCTACATCTTTTTTTTTTTTTTTAATATTGGACTTTTAGATTACAGTCTTGTTCAAAACAAAACAAGGTGGCCACCAACGCACCGCAGGGCACACATGCTCATACAAGCACACTCACACTCACAGTTAATGGGGCAGTTTAGAGTCACCCATCAAACCTACTGTACCGGTAGTCCTCCACTTACGATGGAAATGCATTCCGACGACCCCATCGTAACTTGAAAATATTGAAAATCGAGACATTGGGCTTTGAAACACCAAAAACTGAAAAAATAAGCACTCTAACACAGAGACAAATAAACTCTGTTGATCGCTGGCGCATACGCGGCTATGTTTGCCTACCGCACAACACTTGAAATATTTGTCAAATTTTGTTGCATCACTATCATCAGGGCCGGCGACTGGTATAGGCAACCTAGGCACAGGGGCGACAACGGGGGAAGGAGGATGAGAAGAAGAAAGCCCGTTACAGAGGTACTAATTTCTCGGAAAGTATTAATCAAAATTGTGTTTTGTGCGCGTCACTTAATGTTAGACATGTCATTATTGATAGCTATGTATTGTTGCCATGCTAACTGTGGCTAGTTGGCTAACTTGGTAAATAGAGCTATTAAGACTGATACAAAAATATACATGACAGATGGCCAGTATTTTTGGCGTTTGGATAATGTTGTCATTTCGCCATCCAGTATCGCTTACGATAAAAAGGCATAATAATACTGAAATATCCTAAACACTCATGGGGTTTTGCTTATTGAGGTAGTTAGGGTTTGGGGGGAGGGTGCACCAACAATCAACCTCTGGCTCTGACTATCGTCATCGTAAGATTGAAAAATCGCCAAACTGTCATAACTTGGGAAACCAGAGCATCCGGAGAAAATCCAGGTGAACACAGGGAGACCTCCGCAAAGAAAGGCCTTACAGCAGACAATGCCAACCACCGCACGACCTCAAATCGTTTTTATATAAGATGCATTTGCTCAAGTAGTATTTTAAAGGGTGATTTAACTTTTACTCAAGTCAGTTTCTTTTAACAAAATCTTAATTTATACTAAGAATCGTGTAGTCTACACATCACTGGAATCTTCATAAATCTAAAATAAGGGAAGAAATAAACAATACTGTAGTATTCACACTCAGTTCCACAGCTGCTCTATTAGGCAGCAAAAGCATCCTTAAAGAAGGAAGGCACCTCTCTTTTACAGCAGTTTGATATTTATTTTGCAGGAATTAAATGCCAAAACCACTTTCTTACATAATAAACATAACAACCTAGAGTCAGAGGATCATAACTGTGTCTGTGGTATTACTGTGTATGTTCCTAGTTTATCTCTCACCTGTTTGTGTTGCAATGCAAAGAAGCAGGACGATTTGTTACTTGGCACTGCGGCGAAAACAGTGGGGATTTATTCCATGGTGGGAAATAAAGGTGCATTCTGACCATTTTATAGCACGCCCGCCATCGACCACTTCTAATGAACTTCATTATTCTCCATCACACTAGCAACTCTTCAGGCAACACAAGATTGGATCTGGACTCTGGGGTCTGTGCTATCTATTGTGAGCTGTTGTCCAGGTTGCGGCTGGTTCGTGGTGCATGTCATTACTTTTGAGTGGTCAATGTGTAAGAGAAATATTTGGGATGAGGGAATACAACGTGAGGGAAGGGATTCTCTTTTTCTCAAAGCTTGGAAAGACTTTGGGTAAATCCCATTTCACCCTTTGGCCCTACCTACTGGCCCCTGCCATGAAGTGAACCAAAAGGGCAGGGGTTGAAATCTACCCCTACAAAATGGGACACCGCGTCAAGAACGTGATACTGACGTCATCGTTAGTCTCCAGTGAACTTGGGGCTCTCATCTCATTTTCAGCATTTTTTTTTAATAAACTTAACTGTCTGTTTCTATTTTTCTATATTTATTTTTTACTTTAACGTTATAAAATGGAAAAAAATGAAATATTGAAGTTTTGGAAATTTTTAGGCATATTTGACTCATTTTGTCTTATAACTCATTTCTGGGAGAAAACTACATTTTTGCGCAAGATGGCGTTCCACGTGACAGTCACGTCACAATGACACGGCAAACGCGTGTCGTAATAAACACTGAAAATATCAAGTAAATGGCTGAATTGTGAGTAGAACGCTGGTTGTTTCTGTTATTCATCAGCTAAAAATGATTTTTTTTCTGTAATAAATGGGAAGATTAGACTGAACTGGAACGCTTCAGTGAATGACTTCCCTGAGAGAGTCGTGCGCGCTTATAAACAGAGCATGTGTTTACATCGCGAAAAATGTCAGTCGTGCGTTTTTGCAAGACACAGCACTGGTTCTCATCTCCTTCTTATTCTTCTTTTATAGCATAAGCTTAATGGTGCTTTACGGCCACTGCGGCTTTGGTAAGCTTACTGCCCCCACATTAGCGGGTAGCTACAGTACGTATGTGTATAATAACGCAGACTCAAATAATCCATTATTAAGTTTGGCAATTAGTTAATCAATTAGTTGTTGCAGCCCTAGGTGAATTTTACGTAGTCAGGCGCGACGTGTTTTTGCTGGATGTTCAACATGCCGTCCTCCACGGTTATTATTTCCATCGCGTGGGCTGCTGCCATTTTCTGTGTTTGTCTGCAGCAATGAGAATGTCTAATAGCGACCGACAAAGAATACGACCAAAAGAAGTCAACCTACACAAAATAATGTTAAATTCTTTATTAACAGAGAACTTACGTACATTTGTATGTCTCTTTCAGTTCTCCAGTCTAGTTGCTGATAGTTTTTGGCAGGGCATTCTGGGAAATTTCTTTAAAAAAAAAAAAAAAAATGAGTTAGCCTTTCCCTCCTTCCCCCTACCCCTGGGTCTACCCCTACATGTGAACGCACAAAACAGAGGGGTAGGGCTAAGGGGTAGGGTCAAGGTGTGAAATGAGATTCACCCTTTACCAAATACCAAAAAGTTAATTTCCCTGTAAAAATACATCAACAATTTGATGCTTCTTTGCATGAATAGTTTTTCGCCTGGCTTGAGTAAAAAACAAATGATTTAATTCTAACAATTTTGATCAAAAATAATGTTTAAGTGCTGAACTGTTCGATTTTTTTTCAGTTTTTCTTATTAAAACGATGCATACACATGAAATGACAAAGCAGCTTTGTGATCACCAGACAGAGATGCCATTGAATTGATGGTTCTTGTCATACAAGTTTATTTGGGATCAGGTTGAAGTACAGAATAAATGGTCGAATTCTGACTTTTATGATTAAAAATACTGTCCGAGTGATAAATTGTGCGACTTTGTTCAAAATATTGCGTTCTGTGCCGTTTTGCAACTTCACATATAAAATGATGCAGCGCTCCAAGATTGGAGTGAACTCCAAGTTTGTCTTCCAAGATTTTCTTCGTATTCCAAGCACGAATTTGCACCCCGTAAGGGCCGACTGTGAGTGAGTGTGATTGTGTTTGTGTGTGTGTGTGTGTGTGTGTGTGTGTGCCCTGCGGTGTGTTGGACATAAGGGATATCGACCCAATATCATGACACCCAATGAAGGAGTTTATTTTTATTTAAAGATAATGAATTATAAATGAAACCCAAACCTCAGTTCTATCAATGCGTTTGAATGTGAAATTTGATTTAACCTGCAGAATTTCTGTCAAACTGTAACTAGAGACAAGTCATCGACATGCTGTGTTTTAACTTCACCTAACGGCGTCTTAATTGTGATAATCGGTTGAAAAGGAAACTTTCAACAAACTTTTAAGGTAACGTCTGCACTGAAACGGTGCAGCGCTGCCTGTAGGGAGAGTATACAGTTCCTCTCTCTTTTTTCTTCTCTACTTTTTCTTTTCTCTCAATCTTTCAGCAAACTTACAAAGTGGAAAAAAATTCTGAAGACTCGGGTCCCTCCCTAGTCTGGTACCCACCCACGCCCCAGTTCTACTCAAGAGTGACAGTGACAGATTAATAATTCAGACAGCTTTGGAACAGGTTGTATTTATATTGCACTGAGCGGTGAGACAGAAAAACACAGACGCAGAGAGAGCGGGACCCCAATAGTGTTGGATGAAAAAGCAGAGAGGAAGAAAGAGTGATGCTAAGACGCTAACAGTCATGAGTTTTACAGTTACTTATGGCTTAGACTAAATAACTCCATTAGTTTTGATTCTGTGTTTGCCACATTAGCACTTTTGGGCACCACAGAGCTCCTCTACAATCATACTGAGCGAGTTCTTACTTTAGACAAATTGAGAGAAAGATTTTTCTCCACTTTTAGTGAAATAAGGAATGGTTCTTGCAAACAGTGGGAGATGCTAGAGAATTTAGAGGCAATTTCATTCTTTCTGGTCTTAACTACTGAGCGCTAAACAAGAGGTCATGATGTTTGATACTTAAAACAGAGGGAAAACTCACCTGGTTCTCATTTTCCATGATAAAGAAATGAACATATTCTTCTGGATCTGTTTATCTATAACATTATGTTGCAATGTCACTTGTTCCAATATGAAGAACTCCTGATCCATATATTTATATAATAAATGGCTAAATAATCCAGCGTTTTTGCAGGTATTGGACTGATAACAGGTATTGGATCTGTGCCATCTCTAGAAGATATGAGTGATGTTTTTTTATGTTCACTGCAAGCCTTGTTTGACACGAAGGATATTACAAAAACACTGGTGAGGATAAGATTAATTGACAACTGCTGTTCACACCCACAGGCTTTTCAATCTCACTCCCTCTTTATCTCTCCCCTTCATCTCTTCAGATAAGCAGCTACACAGCCAGAAACACAGAAACAAACGCTGTTTTCACAAACAAAAATATACTCGGCCCAAATGCAGCAGTTTGGAATTAGCTGGACACAAGTTTGCAATGGTCAGTTTTCCTTGGGATTCCAGATAAAACCATGTATTCAACCCTAAGACCATTTTGACCAGCGTTACACCACTTAAAACCATCAAATGAATCTGAACAGTTCAGTGTTCTCAGTTTTTATTTTATGTTCCGGTTGCTCTGAGATGTAACATAAGATAGCACGGTGGTTTTGTAGGAACTTCTGCGTTACCATTTTCTTCTTGAGATGTCAATCAACAGAGAACTGCTTAGATGTACAGCTGGTCAGTAAGAATTGCAAACCTCTAGGGCACTGAGAAAATTCCTGTCATGTAAGAATCAAAAGGTAGCTAAAATTTGCATTAATTAAGTGAAATAAGTGATTATTTTGTCATTGTAAACACACCATAGCACAGCACAGAGTGCACCACAACCAAATGTGACCTCTGCATTTGACCCATCCGTGAAGGAGCAGTGGCCAGCTTTTTTTGGCAGCACCCAGGGAGCAGCGCACGGGTACGGTACCTTGCTCATAAGTACCTCAGCAGAACCTTTACCATTCCAGGACTTTAATCAGCAACCTTCCGATCACAGGGCCAACTACCTAACCGTAACGCTACCACCTGCCGTCATTAACACACAGTAGTATTAGAGAGCAACCTAGCACTAGCGGTCTTCTAAAAATGTTTTACGCAACAGACGATATGCAATACCACCAATCAATTTAGATGTAGGTTAAAAGAGCGCTGCCAAACAGCTGCCCAACGCTCCTCCACGGATGGGTCAAATGCAGAGGTCACACTACGTTGTGGCGCACTGTGTGCTGTGCTGTGGTGTGTTCACAATGGCAATCACTCACTTAATGAGTTAATAAGCAGTAATGATAGTTTTTGTTATACGTCTCCCACATGGACTGGAGAATTTAGCAACACTCCACTGTTGGACAAACATGCCACATTTTTCTCTTGAGGCAAAAAGATTTTTCTACTCTTTCAAAAAGTGATGCACATATAGTTTCATCTTACCGAAATATAACAGCAGTGCACACTTGCTCACACTTGAAATAGGTTTAAAAAAAAAAAAAAAAAAATTAACAACACCTTACACACTGCTAGTCACTCACACTCATCCACGCACTCTCATCTGTAACGTCTCTCGCCTCGCACGTTCGGGCTTGTCGAACGGCAATCGCCTCTCGGCTCTACCGACTCTTCAGAACCAAAGTTAGTGTAAAGTCGAACAGATTGATGTCATGTAGTTATTCCATTTGAAGGAGAATGGCTATTAATTAAACGCACTGCTGCCTGGGACTGATTTCGCTGAACTCGGCTTCATCTGTGCAACTGGCTTTCGCATTCTGAGTGCGAGTGCAAATTTCAAATTTGATTTCCTGCGAATGTGCGAATTCAGCCTTTTAAATTTCTAGAAAACAAGCAACGATCAAAATCTGCGGTTTTATTTTATGCAGAACTCTTACATACCAGAGGGGGCTGAATTTCTAATGGCTCATCCCCTGAAAGCTCTACGCAGGTGCTCCCCATCAGCGTTTCAGTAATTAGCACGGTGGCTAGAATTGATGCAAATAAGTGAGTTTAAATAAGACGGCGTCCTGGGCAGAGGAAGCTACGCTGGCTTGGAGTGGAGATGAAAGCAGCGTTCAATGTGTTTCCCCAGCGAGTTTAGACAACGGTGGGTTACATAAAGTGATCTGGACCAGTAAAAAAATAAATAAAAAAGATTCAACCTGTGCAGTGGAACATGCACACAAGCTGCCTTGCCTTGCAGCGATTTAAAGAGAAAGAGAAATGTGTGAAAGAAAGAGAAAGACAAAGGAGAAGATAAAGGTTTGGAGACAGTGAAGGAGAGCTGTGGAAGAAGGACTGGGAATTAAGAATGAGCAACGATGAGAGACAGCAAAAGAGAGACCGAGAGAAAGAGGAAAAAATAAAAGTTTGGAGACAAGCAAGCAAAGGATGACAAGGGAACAAGAACTGGGAATTAAGAATGACCAGATGTGTGAGAGGCAAAGATAGAAAGAGAGAGAGAGGAAAAAAAAAAAAAAAAAAAAGACAGAGATAGAGTCAGACAGATAGAGAGAGAGAGACACACACAGACAGAGGAAGAGAGAGAGGGAGAGTGAGTCTCTGTGGTGTACTTTAAGTTGCGCTCTCTCTCTCACCCAGACACCCTCATGCATTAGTCATAGCATGCCAACTGTTCACTCACACAGCCCTTTGTTATCTCTGCCCCTTGGACACACACACACACACACACACACTCTGCTCCTTTCCACAGTGCCAGTCTCCCTCAACAAGCTTTACCCAGAGATCCCTATAAAGGTCAGATGAGTCCACTGGTTTAGGTGGAGACCTCAACACAAAGCTCCGGGACACTCGTCTACAGAAACAAGAGGTCCTTCATGTGGAAAGTGTCCACTAGGGATACACGATATAGGAACTGTCGGCCAACGCCGATATTTTTCATGCTTACATCTGCCGATACCGATAAATAAGGAGGGTAGAGTCGAGCGCGAGCGCAGGCAGAATTGACCACCTAAAAAGACGAGATTCTGCTGGCCAAAATTCCACTGCACACAATTTGGCTCTGACATTTCCAACACGACGGCAAGTTAGGCGAGCGTGAAAGCGGAGTGGAGCATTTCGACATCGGAAAAAGTCACTTCCTGCCTTATGTGGTATACCAAATAGGGCGTGTGTGACTCTCAGTGTGCACTACCTGTAACCCCTGCTATGTCCTGAGATGCATAATACGGCATAGAAAAGTACGATAAGAGCCCCTTACCTGCCATACTATTACGTGCGGTAGAACGCGGCTTGGGACACACACCGTGTGCGAGCTCACAATCGCAAAATGAGGAAAACACGTAATTTTCTTCGAGTTGGGCACGTAAAGACGAAAATTGCTCTGAATTTTGGCACAAAATAACGCCACACATTTTAAGACAGAACGTGCAGGCTGCATAAAATCTGTCATTAGACTTTGGACATGCCTGGCGTAAACACTACCTGCAATAAATCCATCATCAAATATCTGCTGGATATATCAGGAAAATCTAAGCATTGGTCCGATGTTGATCGGCCGATAATGCATCCCTTATGTCCGCACACACAGAAGCACAGTCTTGTATTACTATCTTTGTGAGGTCTTTCCATAGGCTCCCATAATGACTAGATATATATAATTTTATACCTACATCTAATCCTAACCCTAACCTTAACCTCAGTAACCAAAAGCACATCTTTTACCTCTTTTAGTTTCTCAAATAAAACAAGCACATTTTCTATAAAGTCATTTTTCCTCATGGGGGCCTCTCAAATGTCCCCACAAAACCCAAAAAAAGTGATTTTAGGGGACAAAAAGGTCCCCACAATGCGATAAATACATGGACACACACACACACACACGGTACCCACATTTCACTTCAAGTCATCCATTCATACAAAAACCTTCACCAGATAACTTCAGTAAGATCCACCCGCTCACGCAAGCGGCGAACACACACTGTGAGAGAGCGAGAGCTCACCAGAGCGAGACAGAAATGTGGAAGCAGGGGAAAGAGGAAGGCACGAAAAGAGAGGAAAAAAGGAGAGAAAGTGGTAAAAAGAGGGAGGACGGAAAAAAACAATACAAAAGAAACTAGAGACCGGCAACACAAATTCAAAACAGCCAATTAGTCACTCTGGAGGGGTGGCTTACATGAAATTGGATAAAATGTCTAAAAGAATGGAAAAGATATATGTATAAACACACACACACACACACACACAAGTCATCATATCAAAAGAGCAGCAGCCTTTAAAGACCCCTCAAAAAATAAGAGGGAAGCCACGAGCACGAGCAATGGAGAGCTCGGATCACGGACGGCCAGTGCTTTAATTAACTCTCTCCCTCATTCTCACTCTTTTGTGCTCTCGTCGCCTAACCTCGCTTTTCACCCAGGTGGCCGCCGAGGCCTTCGGCGCAAAATTAAATTCCGAGCGGTTAAAAATAATAAAGTCAAAAAGGGCAGTCAACAACGAGCAGCGCAGTCAGACGGAATGGAGCGCGGCAGGCGCTTCATCAGAAAAGCGTTGTGTGCAAGTCTGTGCACATGATGAAAGGGGAATGGATTTGAGAGTGAGAGAGATGGAGAGAGAGAGAAGAGAGAGAGAGAGGTATGACCTTACTTTAAAAGGAAGCTGTGCGGACGGGTGTAAAGACATCATCAGCGTTACTCAGCTACATTCTGCAGAGTTCTTAAAGGAACTCGAAAGGAGAATGGAATTAATGTAACTGTGAGGCCAGCTCTCTCGCTCATTCTCTCTAGCTCCTTGCCTCCCCTCCCACTCATGCAAGGACATTTCCATTTGCCCCAGGGCTGCTGGATAACTGACCTATCCATGTGGGATTGCCACAGCCCACTAGGCTCATTAGAGGGAAATTAATTGATTAATTAAGAAGCAAATTAAGGGGCGAGCGCAGCAGCACTTTATTAAGGCCGACCAAGATTGTAATGGCTGTTAACACTGTCAATCCTCCTTGATGTGTCGGAAACCATAGCGATGCTGAAGCGACTGGTGATGGAGCGCGGGTGGTGTGTGTTGAGTGTGTGAGGGGGAGTGGGGTTTAGTGAGCATGTGTATGTGTGTGAATGTGTGAGTGAGAGTGAGAGAAAGATGCATACGACAGGGCGCATAAACTAAATCTCTATTTTCTCTCTCACTGCCTCACAGACCTCCCGCAAATGAATTATGAATGCTTATTAAAAAGGCCAATATTCAGCATCCAAAATAAACTCGGTTGGAAGATGCAAGAGACACAAAATTGAAATAAACAAAAAGTGCTGAGATGCATCGGGAGAATGCCCCTTCTCTCTCTCTCTCTCTCTCTCTCTCCCACACATACTGTACACACATAAACACATACTCCCCCTATGGCCTTCTTCTCTCCTCTAAGGACTCTATGCAGAGAACACAATTCTGATGATGCAGTGTGAAATATTTACCCGGCCCTGTTGAAAGTCTGGCTACTTTAACGCAGAACCGACTAATCTGGCATTCATCGAAGTAAACCGGCGCTCATAAAACGTAGCGCTTTAAGAGATTTTGGATCCGCGCTGAAGTAAACTCCAATAAACCGCCCACTTAAGCTAAGATCTGAGATAGCAGCTCCAAAACATAACCTCTAAATCTGTGCTGGCAGTTTGCAACACTGTTTTAGAACAAACTCAGGGATTTCTGAGTTCACTTAATCTGTGCAAACGGGTCAAACTACACAGCTCTACTTTGAAAGTCCAGTCAAGTCTGGTGGCTCCCACCTGTTTAGATCACAGCTTATGATAAATATCAGCAATGCAAAAAAGTTAGGCAAGGAAGAGCACATCCCTGATTAAATGAGAATGGTTTGGATTACAAATCTAGCTCTTCGCTTTTAAGTTCAGAGTCCCTAATGAAGCACTGAAAGATGTGAGAAGAGTCCACGTAGAAAAGCGGAATTTTTATGCAGAATATTGTTTAGAAAGGAGTAGAAGTTGCAAGTGTGCCCTTTCTCTAAGACTTGCGTTGTTTTGGCTCTAAGACAAAAAGGCAGAAGTGACAGAAGTTAGAACAAATTGGAGGAAAATAAATAAATAAATAAATGAATCAGGGATCTGTCCAAAAGCACCACTTCAGGTCCAAATTACTCCACCGTACCCGACAGGTCAAAATGTATTAGATTTAAACAAATAGGGCTGAGTCACTAGCTTTCCCAAATAACAGCCTGAAACAAAAACGTTCATGACTCAGCTTCTTTTGGAGCCTAAACGTCACAAACACCAGCGAATAAGACAACGTTAAGAGAATTCAGATAAACTTTCAGGACTTGATAATAAAAACTCATTTTGATGTTGTTTTAGGGTCTGGTTCTATCTTACCTCCAGCACTACCATCATTGAGCCCCTGAGCAAGAACGCCTAACTTGTTCTGCGGAGATCGTCTCTGTAACATGGAATTGTAAGTAACTCTGGATAAGAGCATCTAGTAAATGTGAATTTTTAGATATTTTCGCTAAGCAGTTGCCATCCAAATAATTTCCACATCCAGTTTAAAGGAGTTGTGGTGAGGGACGGGCTTTACTCAACCCTGCAGTTTTTATGCACCTTTAAATCAGGATGCATTTGACACAACAGAGGACACGGACGGTAAATGCGACGAGCATACAGACTCCAAAGGTAATTATGCAAACCAGCCAGCTTTTGGCACGCGCCCCCGGGGTGTAATAGGTGTTACATCAGGGAGACATTCCGGCTCAACACCTAGCGGCATCGTTCTCAGCACCGTATGCGCTCTGCCAAGACATTTACATAAAACCACTTCGTTTCAAATGTTTCAGATATCACACAATGCTCCATAACCCTATTAGATAAATCATATGCCATTACAACAAATAACTATTATTTAATAAAATATGAGATTGAGGTGCGGACTGGCTTGGCAGCAATGTCTCTGTTAATGCACAGGGGAGACAAAATATTTCTGCCAATAAGCAAGTCATTCACAATGACAGAACCAGCTTGTTAAAGTGAGAAAATGTGTTTTCAGTGCACCCATCTAACTGGCACCAAATAGGCTGGAAAATTTAAACGTTTCAACCAACTAGGGCTGCACAATATTATTGTTCCAGCATCATAATTCTGATATGAGCATCTACAACAGTCACATCCCAGAATGTGCAATGTGTAGGACAACTCCTGTTTTTGTTTTGTTTTTCTTGATACAATGTGGAAATCTCACGCAGTTCTCATTTTTCCATGACTAATCTGTAAGAGAGAAGTCTGATAGAACTTCTTTACAATTGAAGGCATCCTAGATAAAAGTAACACTAAAACAAAAGTCATTATCCTCTTAGTTAATTTTGCAGATGCATTCTTTAAAAAATCTAGCATTCTGGAATGATCTATACTTTCCCAATCAAGCCTTTCAAGCCCTTTGTTGCCAAAAAAAAGGTCATTTTTCCAATTCCGCGCAGCTCTAAGACCAACTTGTTTTATTACTTGCGCAAACTCTTCAGCGCAGGTCATTATTACTCACACACGTACCCAAAACAGCCAAGTTCTTACCGTAAACTCCCTGTCCCCGCGTGTAACGATGGAGGAACGAAAAGAATAAAATCCAGAAAAGCTCCATGTTCAGCTTCGATTCCTCATCACCTGCAGAGAAGCAGAGAGTTTTTCAGCTTTGGCGCCTCCGACCCGCGGAACAAGAGCAGCGCCCAGAAAGACAGGAGAGCCGGATTACACCAGCCTCAGCAAATATAATTCACCATTTAAAGTATTTCATCCGCGCGTTGTGCAGGTTCAGGATGGGCAATTCATTTCCAGCAACCTGGGATTATAGGCAGATTACAGAGGCCGCTGAACTGACGGGATTGACTAAAACAATGGTTATTTATAAAAACGCCGGGTCAGGTCTGTCTGTGTGATCGTGACTCGTCGCGGTGTCACACGGTTCCGGCGAAGGGGAGTGGGGTCTATTTATTCCACCGTGTGTGGGTTTTGGGTCAGACGGCGCGAGTAAACAGATAAAGTTCTGGTTCGTGATCTTTGATCGTTATGAAAACGAATTAGTTCTTGTTCAGACGATTAACTTTTAGTTACAGATGGAATTTTGTGACAGTCCTGTACTCTATATATCAATGTCACGGCGCGCGACGCAAAGTCAATTTAGTTTTGGGCAATTTATAACATATAGACTAATTTGTTAAATCTGCTTAATCTGCACATGTAAGTGTTCTTACGTATTAGTGTTTTTGCTCATTTAAATTAGGCAAATATTACGTTTAGACATGGTCTTGTTTTCTCTTTTGTCTTAATATTATTTCCCATACCTATTATGTATCGTATATTCTGCTGTATTGAATACTGGTGGGCAATGAACCACAACCCATTCTCTGTCCCCATATGTCTACACATACTGGCAATAAAGTGTATTGAGTGGTGATTTTATTATTAATACGCATGCGCGTATTATGTCGGAACGACTCGTTTGAATCTTATTATTATTCTTATCATTCTTTAAACAGATTTTAATGCCAAGATTCCGCTGCGTAAAATAATATCTAGTCAGGAGATCCGCGGTCACGTCGTTTTTCATTGCTTCAGTGTTTCACATACATTAAAACATGTTACAGTTTTACATATTTAAGTAAAAAAAAAAAAAGAACTCAGATTTAAAAATACGGTTACGCGCGAGACGGTTAGAAAATCTGAACTCTAACCACCGTCTTGGTGAGCGACTTGGAGGTGTGAGAGCTTTTCCGACTTAATTGTGAAAATTTTGGGCGTGGACGTCTAAGTTTTTAAGTTTAAAACCCGCGATTTTATTCCAGTCGTAACGAACTCGAAAGCTTTGACTGGCTTACCTTTACGTGAGGTACCACAGCGGGACACCGCCGGTGAAGTTAAGCCACAAGCTGGCTATTTCACAACGACGTGACGAAGAAATTTTGATGTAAATTCCTTCTCAGAAGCACACGCACGCACACATACACACCAAGAACCAACAAACCTCCGAAGCAAAAAAAAAGTGGCGAGTAAGTTGCTCAATCCCGGCGCGCAACGAAGAAGCAGATGTCGAGAAACCAAGCGAAATTCCAGCGCATCCTCTCCAGGAACTTTCACTCCGACGGCGATTTTTTTTTTTTAAATAAAGCGCCACTTTATTACATCCACACAGAAAGATGCTTGGTCGAGTCGGCGACTTTGTGTTTCTCCAAACGACGAGGCGCGGATTTGATTTCAGTCACGCTCTCATTTTTCTCACTCCGCCGCTCCGGTTCGCACTTAGTTTCGGTGGAACTCATCAGATGCAGAGACTGATCTTGAGAGAGAGAGACCGTTTGATGCCCAACACACAGCCTTTTACGCTCCGGGTGCGCGCCCGTCGTTGTATGTGTGTATGTGTGTGTATATATGTGCACTGAACTGAAAACGAACCGGAGCTAGACGATCCGATCCGCGCGTCTCTCCAAACAGGTTGTCTTCAGGAATAATCCCAAGTTCCCCTCCTTCTCTTATGGCTCCGTTCCCCCTCCCGCTAGCGCCGATAGGCGGAGGGAAAAGGCAGCGATCGGTGCTTTAATTGTGTTTGGTGGAATCTTTTTTTCTAGTCCGAGCGACTCTCTGCAGCCAATTAAAGACACGCAGCTGCAAACGGCTCCCAACTAACGGAGGACTCGCCCCGGAATCCCGGAGGACCAATTAGATAAGAAAGAGGCTGGCTCAGGGAGGAAAAAGAAAATCACAATCTTTGTCAAGCCTCCACTTCTTCACACGCCCCTTCCCTACTTTAATACACACACACACACACACACACCTAGTTTCTCGCCGTCGACTTCAGAAACGCGCTTGTTTAATCAAAGTTGTGCAGTTTGTCTCCACCAGGCGGCGCCTTTCAGTAAATGGTGATGTCCAGCTTTAAGACGCTATTCCTCACCTATTTTCTGAGGAAATTTGATAATGGCTCAGAATTTTTTGTTCTGATTAAAATGAATCTTAACGTTAATATTCATTTAGAGTAATTCTACTGTTGGTGACATTAAACGTTATATTTGCACTCTTTGTTAGAAAAAGCACCTTTTTTCCATAAATCACGTAAAACAGCTGAATGCAAGCTGATTTGCTGAGTACAAGTTGACTTTCTTGCTCACTTACATTTTGGAGGCAACTGCTAAATCACTATAGTCCCCTTTATAAGTAAAGACCTGTCAGGACAGCACAGCGGATAAGTACCTCACTTGTCTGATTGACTGACACACATTACCTGGCTAACAGGGGACCACGTCCTGAACAAAAATTTCTCTCTGAAATGAAATCACATCAATCAGGGTTTTTTGACATGAATCACTGTTTAGCAATTACCATGGCAACAGCCAGAGGGGGAGACATGAGGGTCGCCGCTGTGGCTCTGAGCGATTTAGAAGAAACAAAGGGAAAGACATCCTTAATCCGTAAGGGGCGACCTTGGTACAATAGATGAGAAAGGAAGAAATTGAATAGTATTTCTTAAATAGTGGATTGAAGAAAATGAAGCGATTCTTAAACTCTATCTCTTTCTCTATCTCTCTCTCTGTTTTGGGGGCCCGCCAGCGCGCTTGGCAGTCGTCGCTAGAAGAGCATCATGTAGCCTTGGTGGAGTTCATCACGGCATGAGCGGGTGCAAGGGGCTGGCATCTTCCAGCTGGCATCCTCCATGCCAGTCGTGCCCACCATGTCTCTGAGGTCCAGGTCGCTCTCCCTTGTTGCAGTCTGCCAGGAGACTGGAGTCAAGCGGAGCCCACTGGAAAGTTCTAGAAACACATGCCACCATGTAGGACTGTGCAGTTAATCGACATTCAGAACCTCGAATCGACATAATCTTGCCCTAGACCGTTATTCCAATTGTTTTTAAAATTCAGTTTTAAAAAAGACAGTGTGTCCTTCAATTATTTCAAAATCACAAAGATGGTGAATATCATATCAATATTTGGAGACCCAGACCTGATAGTTGCATTAGGTTCTTTTCGGATGTATTTAGAGATCTAGAGACAGGAAGTATCTTGAATATTGAGATGCTTCCTTTGAGCAATTAAAAAGATTTACATGAGAATAATAGGACAATTCGTTTTTCATTAGATAATAATAGACTCTAATATTGATTGCCATGTATTAACAGTAGGTCTGAAACCGTTTATTGCTGTTAATTAGACAAGGGGATAATGAACGCCTCATATTCATTATTCATGACCGAGTTTGCAATAATTAGTGGTCTGAAAATTGTAGAATGTACGTATTTGTACAGGTCTTATTGTGGTAATTGCGTGGGACTGATTTGCTAAGTAGCTAATCATCTGCATCAGGTGAGCTCTGACTGGGAAAACCCAAAATCGGTGCAGAGCGTTGGACCCCGAGATCCAGGTTTGAGAAATGCAGCCCTAAAGAACCGAGACAGCAGGTGTGTTCCATCTTTCTCCCACCTGTAGGAGGCAGCGACGGTAACGCATCACAGGTCACGGCTGCTTCCCTCAGCGGGGTTGAGAGCGACACACACAACCTCTGGGCCAATATCAGAGCCAGGGAAACGTGCTGAGACGAGTGTAGAGGAGAGAGGGCCGGCCGAGAGAGGCTTGGTCTTTACACGAAGATCTAATGGCCGAGCATCGATTGCTCTCAGCTGGGATTCCAATTTCATGTTTAAAACAACACTGATCCTCATTAAGAAGGTGTATGGAGTGAGGTCAGCATGTCACAAACACACAGCCGTCAATGCCAAGGACGTGGCGGAGGAGAGGAAGAAGAAGTACAAGAGCTGGGAATTGTCCCTCAATATGGCATTTGTCACAATGAATCGGTCACATTGTTGGATTTTTTTAATCTTATTTTAATAAACACACTGCAAACCAAATGCAATTCAGCTCTTTAATAAATTGCACGTCTAAATTCCCTTTTCTAATTAAAAGCTGCAAATGGGTTCAGTCCTTAAGCCAACAGCAAAAGTAGGACTCAGAATAAACATAAAATTTGCTGGGTTCGTCTCATTTCAGTCTTTTAAATGCCAGAAGAGAAGCTTTGCAAAATCTGGCACCAGACGGTAATATCGATGAAATTCAAACGCAGCGCTTGCCGTGATGAATCCTAAAATAAATCCAGCTCACTTGAAAGAAATATTCACTGATATATGTTTGATAAAAATCTCAATATTGCAAATTATCGATTCCCTTGATAATATCTTGAGAGTGAAACAGAAAGAAAAGAATCCCCACCTCCTTCACTAAGGCTGTAGGTGGGCCAGGATTTGACTCATTATCCAGCATCTCTGAAAGGTTCTTTTTCTCGGCTCTAGAGTGATGAGATGTATACATGTCTCATGTTGAGTTCAGTCACTGATAACATCATTCGCCGCTCTCTTACCTGCCTCTGATTCCTCTATTATCGCACGGCGGCACATAAACCCCGCAGAGTCTGTTTCGGAGAACGTCGAGACTCTTACATTTGAAAATCTATACGAAGTGGCTAATTTGTGCTTCGGGCTCGGCCTCTCCTTCTGCCGCTCTCATTAGGAAGCAGGCATTAGTTAGTTCAGCACAGGATCGATGGTCCAGCCTCATCAAAGTAGCAGCTGTGAAGCAGTGTCAGGAAGTGGTCTACAGCAGCGGAGGATGGACACACACAAACACACACATGAAAAACATACACACTCTTGCCTTGATGTTTTTGTGAGGTCCTTCCATTACCTCCAATAATGAAAGGAACCCTTATCCTAAACTCAAAATCAGGATTAGGGGCAGTTGGTGGCGTAACGGTAGGTTGTTCGCCCCGTGATGAGAAGAATCCAGGACCCTGTCCTTGTTAGCTGCCCACTGCTCCTTCACGGAAACTCCAGCTTTTTTGTGATTTGACATGAATGAAAGTGATTGTGCTCAATCCGCATATGATATCGTCTCATATCAAACTGAATTGAATTGACTTTGACTTGACTTTGATTGAAATCATATCAGAGCAAACGTTGTGATGTCGGCAGACATCGTCATCCTTTGTACCAACATCATATATTGTACCGCAGTGGAACTTGTGATTTACACCCTTACTATTTGTGACCCTCCACGGCAAAACCAGTCGCTTGTCGCAAAATTTCAAAATTGAGTTATTATGTTTTCATGAAGGGGCATAAATCAACCTTCAAAACAACACCTATATCGAATGAATCAGAGGACATGTGACTGAGATATCAACATTCAAAAGAGTCGGGTTTCTCCTGTCACGCCAAGTGAGAAACGGAGAAATCTGCCTTTGAAGTTGACTATCGCCGTAGCACTCACAGACGCTTGGTGCGGTTGCGGCTATGTTTGTATTTACGGTAGCCTACGCTGCATTCACAGCCACACGGATAGCCCACTTGCGTTAGGTTAACTGAACTCGGGAGACTCGCTAGTCAACATTGAAGTAGAGCAGGCAAAACCGAAACTTTTAACATTCTGCTGGAATTGAATTCCTCACCTCAAGAAAGTCACGTTTTTAGGATGGAAAGGGTAGGCTTTTCAGCGAAATTTGGTCACAACAGTACAGTATAGACCTTCCACTGTTTCAAAACACTAAAAATAAAAAATCCAAAATTTTACCCCACGCAACGTAAACGGTCGTTTTTCTCGGTAACTTCCATTGCAACAAGCGACTGGTTTTGCCGTGGAGGGTCACGTTTAGTAACCATAATGGCCGGTGCACGTACACAGACACACACACTCACAAAGAGAGAATCAAGCATCACACTCAGGAAAAACTCAAACTACAGACAGGTGTGCTCACACACATGTTGATCCAATGCTACGGTGTGGAAAATTTTGTTCCCAAGGCTCCATCCTCTCCCATCCTCAGACCATCAGACAGGAGGGAGTTTCATCTTTTCCTCCTCCCAACCTCTCCACACCAGGCTGTTTACACAAACCAAACACACTCCGGTGCTGAGCCCGAGGCTCTTTGTGCATCTCTGAGATAAGAGATGACCACTCCAAAGCCACGCAGGATTACAGGGATAACGTCACTAACGCTGATCCCGGGCCAGAGTTAGCATCCGACATCAATCATCACGCCCCCCTTTCTGTGCGACCATCTCACTGATCTGGGATCTGTGGACAATTCTGGGCCGTTTAGAGAGAGCCAAAGGAGAACGATATGAAAGAAGCAGGTGTAGATAATGACATTGCGAGTGCAGAGCCCCCTGTTGGTTACGTTTGAAGTGTGGGAGTTTTTTGAAGGTTTGCACCTAAGATGTGGTCTTATCTTCTCGAGACAAAGATGGATGCTTTTTTAGATATGTGTCTAGCGGTGGCTAACACACAGATCCAACAAATGCTTCGCTGGCATGCGGCGGTTTATCAAAGACACACTCTGTTTTTGGCAAATTTGGTGGAAGTGGTGGAGTTTGGTGGAAAATCTGAATTTTAAAAAACGCAGCTGAATCTTCATGTCAGAGCATCATAAAAACACGATGCATGCAAACGCCGTAAGAATAGCCAGACTTAACGTAACACAAACACACTCCCTCTGCTCTGCATCCAGCCTTTCAATTACTTTCCTTATCAGAAGCCTCCCAACACCATTAAAAGAAGCGACTGGAGTAAATTAGGGAAACACAACCCTGGAGGATTATGAGGCATGGGGGCGTGTGTGTGAAGAGGGTCACAACACAGCCTGCTAATGAACACCCGGTCAATGTATGTGTGTGTGTCGTTAGTATTATTTGCGAGAGCCAGGACAATCACGTTTAAGAGCTTCAGGAGAATCTGCCGAGAATCTGCCCTAAAAGGTACATTACTCGCAGTGGAGCGAAAATGTCACTGCTAGAGAAGGTCAGACCGCATAAATCTGCATTTCGGAAACTTGATAGAATAAACAGACGGCCAGGAAATGAATCGACAATAACGCCACCTCAGATTTAATTAGCCGTGGTTGTTTGGGTAGCCTTGGACAGATTAGAATCGATTCAGGTGTCTGAGTTTGCCAAAGAAAGTGTGAATGATCATACACAGGATGTAGGATCCATGGAGGTGGATCAGGGTGAGAAATGTTACAGCTACTAACAATTAAAGCAAACAGACTCAGCTACTGATTAGCATTATGCAAATGACAAGACATTAATTGGAAGCTATTAGCCTCCATTTATCGTTAGTGACTGATGAGTGAGAGACGTAGGCAGCAACAAGCTTGTGCAGAGTGTCTTAATTAAAGATAATCCTCACCAATCGGTCAGGGGGAGAGAGAGAGAGATGGAAGTGAAAATCTATACTCATAAACCGCTCAGAAGGATAATAAACATATAATAAACAAGAGGAAAGCTTTGGAAGGAGGACAAGAGCACAGAAATCATTTGCATAAATTGTAGTGTGTTGGTGAAAAAATGTATAATATGGGACCTTTAAATTTGACATAAGAACTAATTCTTTTATAACTACAGTAAATGATGTGCTATATAAACATTTTATAAGAAAAGGGCAGTTTCCATGAAGCAAAAAATGTTTTATATCCCAGCCCGTCTAGATTTCTCCAGAATTTCTCTTTTGTTTCCCTCAAGTGCAGACTTCATCCCTAAATCAAGGCCTGCGTCTATGCGAAATCAATTTTAGCGACATCTAATCTGATATTAAAAAGTGAATCAACAGCATAAGATCATTCACCATACAAGAACGCTGACCCGAGCGTCTCATTAGCAGAATTTCTCCACTGGGATGCACAAGCTGCACCGGCGCACAGACTATAATTGTGCAATGTTGGGATACAGTGTGTATCGATCACAGAACCTGCGCTGTGAGAATTTACAGTGCCGCTTCTGACAAAAGTGTATCTCGGAGTGTTAATGTGCTAATAGGCAACGAAGCGCAAACAGGCGCGATCACACCGCCCCTACAGCAGGTTAATGTAATGTGCTATGCTAATATAATGCGCAATTAGCAGCAACCACTAATTTCTCTGCTCGACTGAACTTTGTCGAGCTATTGACAAGCGAAAGCTGAGCACAAAGTGCAATTAGACAGCCAGCATTTGACACGGCGTATGCAAGCCAAATGACTTCCCTGTGGCATAGCGGGAAAGCAGTGCAATAATGCTCTGCACTACACACACACACACACACTCACTCTCTCGCTATGAGTGTGAGATACTCCCACTGAAACCCATATTAATATATTGAAATAATGTTACGCCTTCACCTATTGCAAAGCTTATAGTCAGTAGCCAAAAGCAATTCTTTTACTATTAGTTTTTTTGAACAAATGGAACTGTTTTCTGTTACCTCACATAAAAGAAGCTCCTGGCAAAGCCACAAAAATCTGAAAAATCTGAGCTTCTCCTTCCTTTATTTAAGGGGATCATCACAACCCCCTACAACCCACCCTCACAAACACAAACACACATACATCACTATCTTTATGGGGTCCTTCCATTGACTCCCACAAAGACCAGATGTAAAGTACTGTGCAAAAGTTTTAGGCAGGTGTGAAAAAATGCTGTAAACAAAGAATGTTTTTTTTAGAAATATAAATAATGATTGTTTATTTTTTATCAATTTACAAAATGCAAAGTGAGCGAACAAAAGAAAAATCTAAATCAAATCAATATTTGGTGTTACTACCTTTTGCCTTCAAACCAGCATCAATTCTTATACGTACACTTGCACAAAGTCAGGGATTTTGTAGGATTATAGTCATTATATTATTTTGTAGGATTATAGTCATTATATTATTCTGTAGGATTATAGGATTATAGATCTGTGGTTAGTTCTCCAAGATGTTTGGAACAACCTACCAGCCGAGTTCCTTCAAAAACTGTGTGCAAGTGTAGCTAGAAGAATTGATGATGTTTTGAAGGCAAAGGGTGGTCACACCAAATATTGATTTGATTTAGATTTCTCTTTTGTTCATTCACTGCATTTTGTTGATTGATGAAAATAAATGATTAACACTTCCATTTTTGAAAGCATTCTTTGTTTACAGCATTTTTTCGCACCTGCCTAAAACTTTTGCACAGTACTGTAAATGCAGTAATACTGCAGCTACACCAACCCTAACGTTAAGAAGCAAGTTCTAGTTCAGCTTTATAGTCATGTGTTCTAAAGACAGCATCACACAGTACAATGAAATTCTTATTCTGTCCTGTAGTGATATGCTTAAATAAACAGTAAAAGAATGCAATGTAAAATGGCTAAAAAGTAGGAATGAAGGAGATGTACTGGTATTAAAGTGTAAGCAGTAAAAAAAAATGTAAAAGTTCAAGTGCAAATAACTAAATACATTCAGAGGTCACTTCACTCTGCCGGACAGAGGCCTGTCTCCCTTAGTTTTTCAAATAAAGCCTGCAACTTTACTACAAAAGTATTTTCCCTCATGGAAACCAGTCCTTACATATAAAATATACTCACACAGGCACAAAAACATAATCAGTCTCTGATATTGATTGGTTTATTATCTGAACCACTTAATCCCTATCAGGGTCACAGGGACCGGAGCCCATCCCGGGACTTTGAACACGAGACAAGAACCAATTCTGGGAGGCTGCCAACACCACAGGGCACACCCTCACACAAACACTCACATTCACCACTAAGAGGGCAATATAGAATCACCAATCAACCTAAACCGCGTGCTTCTGGACTGTGATAGGAAACCTGAGCACTCAGAGAAAAGCTCACGCAAACTGATGCAGTTGGTAGCATAATGTTTAGCTAGTTGACCTGAGGTACTCCCCAACTGCTGCTCCCAGAGGGCTGCCAAAAAGCTGAACACTGTTCCTTCAAGGATGAGTCAAATGCAGAAGTCACATTTCACTGTGGTGCTGTGCTGTGTTCACAATGTCAGATAATCACTCGCATAAACTCTACAGAAGGGTCCCATGGGTCGCACCCAGGGATCAAAGCCGGGACCTTCTTTCTGTCAGGTGACGGCGCTAACTACCGCACCACGATGCCACACCCGAATCCATGATATACTCTTCTCTCACTGTGGTTTTGTGACCTTGTGCAATATATAATCATGTGCATTATCAGGGATTAAGGTTTACATCCCATTCGCTCCCCTATGTTACATCATTGTATTGAGCTGACGCTTTTATCCAAAGCAAGCTCCATTTCTAAATTTCCAGGACAGCGACCCAATGGTGGTAGTGCTGGAGGTAGGTTTCGAACCCATGGCCTCTTGGTCCAGAGGCAAGTCTCCTACTACCAGCTTCCTACCAAGTAGACAGTATTGTGCTGTCTACTTATTGTATTGTATTGTTCTTGCACACGTTGTTTGATGAACACTCCTGTATGTTGGTGTCAGTGCTGCTTACTGCCTTGTGCAATATCGCATTGAGTAATCCTGTTGAGTGTGACGTTCAGTGTTACTATATGCTGCATCAGGGCCATGGAGAAATGATGTCTCATCACACTTACTCATCACATGTACAAAATGATGATGACAATAAAGTAACCTTAAATATTGAACCTTGATATCTTTCCAGGGACATTCATATCTTCACAACCACCTGCCCACTCACCCTCTCACACGAACACGCTCACACTTAGGCTCTCATAATAACTAGATGTAATACTACAGCTACACTACCACTCAAAAGTTTTTGATCACTTGGAAATATTTTTGTTTTCCATGGAAACACACATGAACTCTGTCTGAATAAGACATATAGCAAATGAGCAGGACATGGAGACATTGTCAGAAGAAGGAAAGCTATCAAAAGATTTTGCAACGCCATACCACACCCTGTGGACAGCGCTTGATTGGGGCCAATTTCATCCTACAACAGGATAATAACCCAAAACACACTTCCAAGATGTGTCAGCAGTATTCAAAGAATAAACAGCCCAGCAGACCAGGCTTCTGAATATAATGGAGAGGCCAGCACAGTCTCCAGATCTGAACCCTATTGAACGGTTGTAGGAGCAGCTTGACCATATGGTACGGACGAAGTCTCTATCAAGCCAGTCCATTTCGTGCAAGATGCTTCAGGAAGCGTGGGGTGAAATCTCATCAGATTACCCTGAACAACTGACAGTTAGAATGCCAGTTAGAAGCACATAAATGACACACAAATGTTATCACAAACCCACAAAAAACGGACAAACCTGAGGTAATTTGGTGGCGGCGTAAGGGTAGGGTGTTTGCCCCATGATCAGAAGGTCGCAGGTTTGAATCCAGGGCCGGTACAGTTACTACTGAGGTACTCATGAGCGAGGTACCGTCCCCAAGCATTGCTCCCCGGGGGCTTGTTAGCTGCCAGCTGCTCCTTCACGAATGGGTTAAATGCAGAGGTCACATTTCGTTGTGGGGCACTGTGTGCTGTGCTGTGGTGTGTTCACAATGACAATTAATCGCTCACAAATTTACGGGGCAATGGGGTCCTCACAACCTACTTTAACAGCCCACTTTAGTCCTTCTTTCTCTCTCACACACACACTTTCTTTCTCAGGAAGAATTTCTAAAAGCCCCGTCATTCCAGTAAAAGTGGCTAACTCCGGCCTCTCTGGTTATATGTGAGCACTTATAATTGACTGCTCCGTATTGACAAAGTGACAGCTTTGGTTGCGAAGTTAATGGCATTTTCTCAAGCGCAGCCAATTAGCCCGCCTGCTCTTAAAGAGAGGTAATTAAGAGAGCAGATAAGGCCCTGGTGCCTGTGGGGGTCATCTCGTCTCGGCGGAAATGAATTATCATGCGACTTCAGGTCATAATTCAGGCGGTACTGCTACGCAACACATACACACACATTTATAATGTACATGTAGGCACAAAAACCTGAGTTTACTAAGCAAAACTGGAGATTTGCTCGATATTTTGTATTCTTTACATTTTGATAGTTTGAGTTCATAACATTTTCTGTTAATTTATATTTTTTATTTATTTAAGCATTCACCATAAGTGAGTGAATATTCTGAACACACCACAGCACAGCACACAGTGCGCCACAACAAGGAGCGTTTGGTCGCTGACACGGGCGTCGCCCAGGGAGCAGTGCTTGGGGTCGGTACCTTGCTCATGAGAACCTTAGACTTTCCAATGACGCGGCGAACACCCTAACCGTTACGCTATCAACAGCCACAGAGGCAGCTGGTGTAACAGTTAGGGAGTTAGCCCTGTGATCGGAAGGAAGGTCACTGGCTGAAGTCATGGACCGGTAAAGGTACCACTAAGGTACTCAGAGTTACTGTCCCCAACATTGTTTCGCAGCAGCTGTCTTTTGGTCAGTGGGAAAAGCTGTCCACTGCTCCTTCACAGATAGGTCAAATACAGAGGTCACATTTCATTGTGGAGTGGTGTGTTCACAATGACAAATAATCACTCACTTAAGAGTAAATCTGTGTGCGAAATAAGAGAAGAGGAACTCGTAAAACCGCCCCAATATTCCCCGAAATCCCATTTTCACTCCCTTTTGCTTTCATTCAGAAGGGAATCCCATAATCTCCTTCAACAGCTTAATTTATACTCTCTAATAACAAATTAAAGTTTGCGAGCATGAACCCAAATCGGGCTGTTGCAAATTAAGGTTTAATTAATGAGTTGTGTTATTATAGAGCCATTAATTTAGCTTTGCTGAACCCAAGGTTGAACATCAGCGTGTTTTATAGAGTTACCTGCTCTAGCGTTATTCCTGGAGACGGAAGCGAGGCCACGGCCGTGAGTCATGGGAGTAAACACATTACATGGCTGCCACACAGGCCATGGAGGTGTGGGTAATGAGGAAGAGGAGGAGGCGCAGACGATCAAATCTACCGCGTGAGGTGGAGGGTGACTAATGCTCACCATCTGGCTTAGGACTACAGTGCGGCAAGAATGTCACTTGACAGGGCTTGATCTCTCTCTCCCCAGCCCAGACACATTCTCTTTCAGAGACTATCCTTTTCAGAGACTTTCTTTTTTCCTCCTTCTTCTTTCTTTCCTTTTTCAGAAAGGGCTATACATCCTGGGATGTTATTATCACCCATGGCCCAGTTATAAATCAAGTGAGTGACATATGACTATTCTAGAAAAGGTTGTAGAGTCAAACTCTCCCTCCTCAAACACCACTTATAACTCAACCTGTTTCGCAGGTATCGGCGTATACTGACCTGCCTAATGTCTGAGCTGAATGGTCTTTATTAATTGCTAGAAGGAGAAATATTAAAATAAACTAATAATTTTCAAGCAAATAGCTATCGAAGAGTCTCTGCTATCTCATGCTATCTGCTACTCTGTTCCTCTTGTCTTCAGAGATTTTGTCACCATTAGCTGTGAATACTGATGCTCAATACTTTAACCATTCAATCCATCATCGCTATATCCATCGCTTTTCTCCCTCCGTATTAAAGAGAACTAAACAGAGTGATTATTTGTCATTGTGAACATAGCACAGCCCACAGTGCACCACTATAAATGAGGTTGGAGCACTTAAATAGTTTAAGGTAGAGCCCAAAATAGAGCAGAGCTTAATTCTGTTCTTTTGGGGATGCACAGAAAAAGTTTGCAATTTCAAGATGAATTGTTAAGTGTTTGACTGTGGTAAAGGAACCACTGCATGCATTACAATAATGGTTTCATCTGCAATTAAAAGGAAGGAGTCATTACTATAGGTGTGTGAGTGTGTGTGTGTGATTAGTCTTAGGAGTAAGGAGTTTTGAATGGATGGATTTTCCTCACTTGCCCTTGTCAGAAGAGTTTGTTGGTTGCTTAAAAGATGAGATTATAGCAATTAGCAATTAGGCCTCTGCATAAGAGTGTGTGTGTGCGTATGTGTGTGAAGGATTGCGATGAGGCTGAGATCCTGCTGTGCATCATTAGTAAGTTTTATCTGGACGGTGGTAATGGAGCTCCAGCAGACGCTGGAGATTTAAAGGCCACCCATCTCTGAAGGCTGATGAGTACACTTATATAGCAGAGGGCTGACTGTGCACACACATTCACACACACACATATATACACAGACAGGCAGGGCGCTAGAGTCATTTTAAACCATTACACATACCGACACCTAACATTACACACACCTTTGGGATCATTTATTGGATATCTCATATTGCAGACAGACACACACCAACACACACTCCAACACACAGCACACACACACACACACACACACACACTTCAAATGAAGCCATGACTAAGTAAAGGGGAGGCAGATGCAAGGGTGTTGAGGATATTTCCAGCAGACGCCCATTTGCCAAGTCAGATTCAAGCAGCTGAGAGTATCGCCAAAGGATCATATTAACACACACACACAGACACACACACAAATACACACAGAGGAGGTGTTGTGGGGGGTCATTAATACCCCAAAGTTTTATATGGGCTAATGATGAGAGCAGCCTGAGGATGTATGATACACAAATCTATTTACTGGCTAAACTATCCTTGTGAAGATGTGGAGGGAATGAAGAGAGAGAGAGAGAGAGAGAGAGATAGGGAGAGAGAGAGAGAGAGGGAGGGAGAGAGAGAGAGAGAGAGAGAGAGAGAGGGAGAGAGAGAGAGAGAGAGAGAGAGAGAGAGAGAGAGAGAGAGAGAGAGACTTTTAATACTGGCTTATAGAATTGTAAGTAAAATTTTGGAAAGAGGAGAAACTAAATGCGTGTATGTGTGTTTCTCCACAGCACTCCAACACCACACTCACTATTCCACTCACAATTCTCTCTCTCACACACACACACACACACAACTCTTACCTCTACACAAAGATGTGGAAAGAGACACAAAGATAGACAGAAAGACAGAGAGAGAAAATGAAAGTGAAGGTGAGTGATTATTTGTCATTGTGAACACACCACAGCATGACAAAATGTGAGCTCTGCATTCGACCCATCTGTGAAGGAGCAGTGGGCAGCTGACAATTGGGAGCAGTGCCTGGGGGCGGTGCCTCGCTCATGGAGTACCTCAAGTGGTACCTTTACTGGGCTGGGAATCAAACCTGTGGCCTTCTAATCATGGGGCAAACGCCTGATCCAAGAGAATGCGTGTTTGGAGTGTGTGTGTGTGTGTGTGAGGCTGAGAGACAATGAGAGCGAGAGAGAGCGTAAAACAGAGAGTAAAAACCAACCAGGGTGTGGGTGGTTGTGAGAAAGAGTGAGAGAAATAAACAGACAGACAGAGAGAGACTAAGTGACAGAGAGAGGGAATGTGTGTGTGTGTGTGTGTGTCTTATAACAAACCTCTTTCTGTTAAGGCGTGTGTTAAAAGTCCAGGGAACAGAAAAATCAATAAATGCAGCCACACAGACTGAAGAACGAGAGAAGACAGCAGTGAGAGAGAGAGAGAGAGAGAGAGAGAGAGAGAAAAGGTTCCAGTGTGGAGTTTAGTCTCAGTAGAAGTGATGGACGTCTGAAGAATCACTCTCAAAGTTGAAGGACGATCAGAAGACAGAAACCCAAAAAGTAACTATAAGACTTGTGCTGTTGTAAAGCGCTGCATTGACATTCTTTACTGCCCCAAGGGTCATCAGAGTTGAGCAGTAAGCCAGAAAAGTTTTGATATCCATAAAGCGTCTGAGGAGAGTGCAGAACTCACATTTGTCTGTGCAGATTTTGGCCTACTGGTTTGGCAGACTGGATGCTGATTCTAAGCATGTTTGAAGAAGTGGTCCTCACACAAAACTGTGTCATAAGGTAGTGAGTGAGTGAACACACCACTGCACAGCACAACCCACAGGGCACCACAACTATATGGGGCCTCTGCATTTGACCCATCCGTTAAGGAGCAGTGGGTACCTTGCTCATGAGTACCTTAGTAATACCCTTACCGGTTTGGAACTTGAACCGGTGACCTTACCTTACCTCCCTAGACGTAAGACTACCAACTGCCCCACAAGTGATTATTTGTCATTGTGAACACAGCACAGGACACACTGCACCACAACAAAATCAGACCTCTGCATTTGACCCATCCGTGAAGGAGCACTGGGCAGCTTTTTTGGCAGCATCTGGTGAGCAGTATTTGAGCACAGTACCTTGCTCATGAGTACCTCAGTGGTACCTTTTCCCAGTTCAGGACTTGAACTGGTGATCTTCCAACTCCCTAACCAGTATGGTACCAACTGCCTCAGACCAAAAGGTCATAGGTTCAAATGCTAGTGCTATGTTGAGCACCAATCATGCACTACCACCACTGGACCCCAAAAATCAGTAGGTCCATGTGCTTCGATTATGCATTTTGTCTCACCTGCAATTGAGGAAGTGAAGAAAATGTGAGGAAATGTGGACAAAATTAAACACATATTTTGTTGTGCAAATATATCTGCAATCACTTTGACGCTGATTTTCGAAAGCTTTTCACTGCTGACCTTCCTTGACATTCTAAAATCTCAATTCTCCCTATAAATTTCACAGAGAAACTAACATCAGACATTTAAGTGGCTCCTCTAATAAGAAGACAAATCACAAACATGAACTACTTAAGCTGGGGAAACTCCTGTGAGTCTCTGATGTAATAAGCGCTTCTTCGCTTCAATGCAGCAGGCATGGACTGAAGTCAGGAGATAGCATCTTCCCACACTGCTCTAGACAGAGCAAAGCTGTCTAAAAGCGCTGCAGTCTCACCGCCAGACGGACACGTCTCTGCCTCGCACATTACTCATCATAATTCTCCCTCATATTCATCCCACATTTTCACACACGCTCTCAGCGGAGCCGCCAACTGCAGCAGAACACGATCCTTCTACCCTCATTAAAAATTCATCCCTTTTATTGGTTTGTCTCCGAGCTATGGGTGGGCCGACCGGATATGGGGTGTCGGCCGCATTTTTTGGAAAAGGTCAAATGAGAGAGAAAGAGAACAGAGTGAGACACACAAATGATATTAATGCATTCTCTACATTATAGAGTGAAAGGTCCAGAAGGTCACAAGGATCCCCACAGAAAAGAAACTTCTCCTAAAATGCCAACGTCATCCTCTCTTCATAGTTGCACTCCCATATCCTGAAATCTGTGCACCTCTCTTCAAGACTGGAGATGATGGTTGAATCCTCACCTACGGCCCGCCCAAGCGGTGATGATGGTCGAGTGGTTAGGATACTGGCCTCTGACCCAAGAGGGTGTGGGTTCAAATCCTCACACAGAATTCTGCAAGTAAGGACTGTACGGTAGCACTGGATGGGCTCAAATGGGGAATACCTTTTTGTGCTAAGAAAACCCTAGCTGTTTGGCCTGGATACAAAAGCAGATTGAAAATGTTAGCAATAAATTTGAAGACAACAAAGAGTAGAGTTCAATGTTTATAACAGACATAAGAAGTAAGTGGGGACAAGGACGTTCAGGCGGATTGAAAGGAAAGAGGCGACGGATGCGTCGATTCTCTCTAAAGGAGGCGAGAAACAAATATGATTGTACACAGTAACGGGCCATAATCGAGCACCGATTAAAGATTAAGTGTGCTCTGTAAGTATTAACACATCGAGGATAGGGATGTAATTTCAGCCAGGCTCTTAGAGATAATTACCACCGATCTCATCAGACGCCTTCCGATCGCTCGCGTCTCATCCTCTACTCGTCTTTCTGACTTCTATTATATTAGCAAATGAATCATTGGACTGCTACAATGTCCTCTCGCAGCCGTTCCGATTGCCATTACAAACACATTTACAGTGGCAATACAGATGTTCTCTCTCTCATACACACACAGTCTCACACACACACACACACATACACTCGTTTCAAACACTTGAGCCATTAATTTGTCTGTAATCCACTCTCCCATACCATCACCTGATCCGAGTTGTTCTGCTCCAGTTAAACGCTTGTAGAAAGAGGCTTGGGAAATATTAGACTAATTGGAAGCTGAGAAGGGACATTAGGAAGGAGGTGAAGTGAGTCTGCTGTCAAACACTTAAACCAGATCCGGGATCTGGATGAGTTACAGTTACACAACTAATCGGCCTCCACTATAATAACTGGCACTAATTCCGGAATAACAATGTACTCATTTTTGTTTTATTGCATTTCCGATATCTTCTCGCAATGGCTGATCGGACAGGCATAACTTTTCCTCTGGCAATCCTCGAATGAGTGCTCATACTTTTTTTTTTTTTACATTGTTAAACTGTTCAAGAGATAGATGTCTGGGCCGATGTAGAAATTCAAAAGTAGGATAATGACGAAGTTAATGCAGGAAGCAGTGACAGAGGTGGCCAGCTGGGGCGTGATCACGGAACCCACAAAATTGATCTGGCTGTCCCTTAAGAAGCTAGCGAAGGCTGCATACACAGCAAGCCGATACGCTATCACTCCCATAAGAGAGGCCACAATCAGACAGGTCCAGAATATCACTGTTGCTCCAGAGAGACACAACCGAGCACACTTGCTGGTTAAGGGCAGATAAGGTTCCATTTCCTAGCATTATGAGCAATGCCAAGATGATTAAGGTGTATCCCCTATGATCAGGTCACTGGCTTAAGTCCCGGACCGGTAAAGGTACCACTGAGGTACTCATGAGCAAGGTACTGCCCCCAAGCACTGCTCCCAGGTTTTGCCCATGTCAGCTGGCCACTGCTCCTTCGAGGATGGGTCAAATGCAGAGGTCACATTTGGTTGTGGTGCACTATGAACTGTGCTGTGGTCTGTTCACAATGACAAAACAATCACTCACTCTCAACTTTTCGACAAAGTTTCTAGTGCAATTTGGAATTTCATTATAAACAGATATGCAGGATATGAGCAGAACTGAACGTTTTGTTACAGTCATGTCATCACAAATGTATAATGTCTATATTTACAAAATTTTAACAGCATACTACAGTATTCCTATTAAAAGTGAGCAATTATTTGTCATTGTGAACACATCACAGCAAAACCAGTGCACCACAATGAACTTTGCATTTGCCCCCTCCGTTTCTTTTCAGATGAAAGTGATTGTCATATTATTTGAACAATCTGTGCAATGGAAAAAATTGTCTTTTTTTTATACAAAATTAAGCTGCTACGAGGATCTGAAACTGAATGTAGCTAATCTAGCTTGCACTTGTATGAGACAGCGATAAAACGAGCAAGATCAATTAGTGAAATTAAGCAAATGAGGAGCAAATAATACTTGTTGATTGGTCATCGGTAAGACTGTTCTCACAGGTACAGATCATTCACGTCTAGATCTCTGCCTCTCACAGAGCAAACGCAAATTACGCCCCCTGTTGGCAGAAGTGGTGGACCTTTTCTATGGAAACCAAATGTAAATGGTTTAAAATGTGTTGTAACGCGTGTTACCAAAATATGTAACAAGCATAATATTACTGAAAATATATTAAAGTCTTACATTTCTGCATTACAGCAAAAAGTAATACATTGCTGTAATTGCGTTACTTCTGTTGCTCCCAACACTACTATTGACACCGTGTGGGAACATTCTCATGTCCTGTGATTTCAGAGAGCTCTCAAGTGGACCGTACCAGCTCTTAAACAGCAAACTTGTCCATTCATTCTCTTCGAGTGACTGGCTCATTTGTATTGTCTGTAACTTCTTCTGTTTAACGTGAATTAAATGGCCGGTAGAAGTGTAGTTTATTGGAAAAGTTCACAACCTTCATTTTGCTGTATTAAGTTGTTTGTCTACGGATGCAAGCCACGTTGATTTATTCACCATTGTCTTTCAGAAGCTGCTTCAGTCAACATTATTTAGTTATTAGATATACAGTTCTCTAGTTAAATCAGGCGCTCGTTTTGGTGAAGTAATATCCATCATGCTCATTTTCCAAGATCAACTCCCTTTCATACTATTTCATGAATAAATTGAACTTTAACGTGTTGTGTTAAGCTGTTTTCCGATGTGGGAGTCATATGCGTAAGTGCAGTAGCTGGTCATGACTTTTAAAGACTTGGCATCGTAAAGTCGGATCCCCCAGATTGAGGAGGCGTATTTCGTACTCTGTCCCATATTACCATTTATGCTTTTAAAAATGATGCCAATTCAGTGCCACAGTCTGTGTGCAATCTAAAGTCTCACAGCTCACATGCAAATTTTAGGCAGGTTGTAGGTGCCAAGCATTTTTGAGGACATTAAATGTAATTCTCCAGTAAAACCATATGTTTGCTTTTATCCACTGACGTTGGGTCTATTTTCCTCTGATTGGTTTGATGATTTTGACTGCCTTATGGCATGTTTTCCCCCATTTTCTCGTCACTTACTCTTTAAAACCCAGCAGGATGCAATCCAGTGCTGGTCAGAGCCAGTGTTGGGGAGTAACGGAATACGTGTACCGGCGTTACGTATTTAGAATAGGCCTACAAAATATGAGTAACTGTATTCCGTTACAGTTACCGTTTAAATAGATGATTATTAGAATACAGTTACTTTGTTGAAATAAATGGATTACACGGCGGTCTTTTCCTGTTTCATATGTGAGGCTATCCCCTGTCTATCCCCTCTCTAATTTTGGTAATTCCACGCATTGCTGGAAACCCAAACAAAACACGCAATAAGAGGCTCTAATGTAAGCGTCCTGTTAATGTTGGTGGCGTCAGTTACACAATGGACCCGGAGCCAGCGCAACAGAGCCAGCAGTGCCCGGGCAGGAATGCATTTCTTACTCGGAAATTTCATCTTTGCTCCACTACAGTAAATATATTGTCTATTCATGGAGATTTGGGCTTAACAGCCAATTGGTAGAGAAAAACAAACAAGAATTTGCAGGATGTGATTGCTACATTCATGTAATTGTAAAAAGCATGACAATATATTAAGTAATCCAAAGTATTCAGAATACGTTACTCACATTGAGTAACAACGAAATATGTTACAAACTACATTTTGGGGCACGTATTCCGTAATCTGTAGTGGGAAGTAACCTTCCCAACACTGGTCAGAGCTCTGTGTGTCCACCCACCTTTCAGATTTAGTTTCCTACATGGCTTCTTTCCTGTTATGTGTCGGAGAACTTCATGTCAAGACATTGCAATGTTGTGTCGAGTTGCTACTATGTAACCCAAGTTTCAAAAAGTTGGACAGAAAGTAAAATTCAAATAAAAATGGACAGAAACTTACTTGTAAACTCATTTCTCCTTCTACATAAGGTAAAAACAAGTGAAAAATAATGTTTAAGGTTTATATTATTCAGCTGTAAACTTTTTTTACATATACAATTCAATTTTTTTAAAAAAAAGTTGGAACTGGTCTGAATGTACCTCTCTTTTACATTACTTTTCTTTTGAATAACCTTAAACAAAATGTCAAGTTTTGGGTTTCATAATCCCCCGCTCATTCCCCCTGGAAGGCAGGTCAGTTTAGCACCTGCACTGTCAAAATATGAAGCCACTCTGCTGTAATGCATGCAGGACGTAGCTTGGCATTGTCTTGGGCAAACAAGAAAGGGCTTTCTAGCAAAGAAATGTCATCTAGAAGGCAGTATGGGCTGCACCAAAATGCATATTTAACTTTTAACATTAATGGGGCCTCAACAGACATGAAAGTTTCTAACACAACCACAGACCATGACACATGCTGGTTTTAAAACTTACTGTTGGAAACAACTGGGTAGATTTTTTTGTCCTCCTTGGCCTGGAGAGAAACCAAGTATGAAAGGTCCATCTCAGATCAGCCCCAAAACATTATTTCTCAAATATAAATATATTAAATATATATTCTACAAACTGTCAAATATAATTAAAAGAAAAATTACATGCACATTTTCAAAAATTCAATTCTGTCCCACCTTCTTTGGAAAACCAGGTTATAAGTGATTACATAAAATGCACTGTATCAACCGAGCTGATCTGAGCTGTTTTTAAACAGACTGAGCAAAGGCTTGTGACTAGAAGTAGGTTAGGAGAAAGGAAAAATCTTCAAATCTTGTGAATATTTCATGTTATGCAGATCAGCTGCGTTTTTGCTAATTATCATACACTGTGGAAAGTGTGTGCAAATATCTGTCGTGGCTGTGAAACTCACCAACACATATTTGCATTAGTGAGTTAGGTCCATCTGCCTCTTTTGCCTGTGTGATTTCTTCCACAGCTTGGGAAGTAGGGGTAGGGGTGTGTGTGTGTGTGTGTGTGTGTGTGTGTGTGTGTGTGTGTGTGTGTGTGGAGATAGTGTGCTAGAGCACTGTGTGCAGACACACAGGCTGGCGGGCAGAATGCCGTTTGAAGATGCTGTTTGATGACTTTCTCCAGGCTGAAAGTCTAATTCGAGTGAGAGGGCCGGTGTGCCGTACAGAGCAGACCAACTTTCACATCCTTCCAGTCGGTCAAACACAGACTCGACCTAATGCGAGAGAACACAGGAACATCTGAACGTCAGGCTCTTCGACTGAGGGTGAGGAGTGTGACCGCTCACAGACAACATGCCCTAACCTCTACAGCAGACGGAGGAAGACTGGCGCTTGCATTAAACGCAAAGAAAACTACCACTTTCAGAGACTGAACACTTCTCATTTCACAAAAAAGCAATGGACCTCTTTCACCGATATTCTCAGAGTTCTTTACTTTGTTCCGGGCACCGGCTCTACGGGGAGGGTGCAGGGTAGGTCTGGCCCACCCATCTGAGGGGAAAAAACATTTAACATTTTGTAAAAAAACATATTCTGACTCATAATAAACAATAAAAAAAATATTATCGCCTATTTAAAGGTCAAGACATTTAAATAGAATAATATTACTGCACTGTTGAATTTAGGAAAAGCTAATAAGTGAATAATTTGCAAACATGCAATAAAATTTTGCATAAAAATGATCTACACAGTCTGTAGATTCTGTTCTTACCTAAAAGCAAATCTCAAATAAGAAAACACTGATGGTCATAATCTTGAAAGGTGCATAACTGCATTCTTCTTAAGGATAGTGTGTGAACGAGGTCCGTGTGTGAACACATTCTATATTTTCAGCTTTTTTAACACAATGCAAAGCTGAGGATTCTGTGCCTTTAATGATGCATCGTATAGTCGAGCGTTTATGCGGTAGCTCTGTGCAGCTTCATGAATTATAAATAGGAAACTGGAAGAAAATCTACAAGCTGTAAATGAATACTTAGGAAAGCTGGGCAACAGCTTAAAATGAGCAGCATAAAGGATCTTATTGTAAGAACATAAATATAAACATACTATACAGAAGACACCCCTATAAAATGACAATTATAGTATTTTGATAATGATTTAACACTATGTAGAATCAATGTCGTCATTAAATGGTCTCCGGTTTATACTGTTTAACTACATAAATATGTTGATTAAAAACAAATCATGCTGCCATTTTTACTGTTACGTTTTAAAATATTATTTTTAAAAGATTGCAGTTCCTATGCTTTTATGTTGAACTCATTGTGAACACACCACACCACAGCACACAGTGCACCACAATGTAATGTGACCTCTGCTTTTGACCCATCCGTGAAGTCACAGTGGACAACTTACACGGGCAGATTGCGGGGAGCAGTGCTTGGAGGCAGTACCTTGCTCATGAGTACCTCAGTGATACCACTACCGGGTCGGGATTCGAACCGGCAAGCTTTTGATCACAGGGCAAAATCAATAACCGTTCCGCTAGTCCTTATTATACATTATAAAAATGCATGCCTGTACCTTCAGAAGTGAGACATTTTCCTTTTTTTCTAAACTTGTCTTGAGCTACACAATTTTCTGGACGTTCTGCTTAACTATTAATACATTTCACACTGGCAAACAAAAGCAGACTTAATACAATTTCAGTCACTGAATGGTGAACAGAGACAACCTTGGCCTCCATTCCTATTGATGAGATATTAAAATGTCATTCCAGCTCTTCATATTGAGCATACCAGCATAGATAAACAGTATATTTTTAACATAATTGTTGACAGTTAAATTCTGAACAGTCACAGTTTTATGTGAACTAAACACATGGAGCAAAAGTATTTTTTATCTAACCAAAAACAATATTCTTTAGCGTAGTAATTTCTGCATTCCACATGGGGTAAATTAACTAAAACAAAGGTCAACGAAATGTGACCTCTCTGCATTTGACCCATCCGTGAAGGAGCAGTGGGCAGCTTTTTGGCCCCACCCAGGAAGCAGTACTTGGGAGACGGCATGCTCATGGGCATCTCAGTGGTACCCTAAACGGTCCGGGACTTGAACCGGCGACCCCACGATCACAGGGCCAACTCCCTAACTGTTACATTACCAACTGTCATACTCAGTACAGGCAGTCGCCGAATTACGATGGAGACGTCTTCTGATGATCCCATCTTAGCTTGACAATATCATAAGTCAAACCCCAAGCGACAGTGGGCTTTGAAACACCAAAAACAGAAAACTACGCGCTCTAACAACTGAGACAACTGAACTCATTGTACCGTTATCATCATTGTAAGACCAGAAAACCATAAGTCGACCCATCGTAACTCAGGGACCATCTGTATTTTAATTAATTATTCATCCACACCACTAGGTGGCGGTTTTACGTCTACATATAGGTCGGCTTGGAAGTTAAAGATTAAACATTTCAAACAGAGAAAATACTGACAGTTCCACTGATAACTAAAGTGTGAGATTTACCTAAAGATGATGTGGCTCAAAGCAATTTGTCACCCATTCCTGAAGCTTTATAGACTCATTTTTAAGTGTGTTTTCAATAATAAACAGTTTCTGCAGATGGGAGATAAAAGCTCAGAATGTGTCTCATTTCCTCCTGAACACACATTTAAAATTAAAGATTCCGACAGAGGTGCAGCGCTTTCCGGACGCACCGCACAGCCTGAACCGATTTCATTTCAAACACATATTGTGGAGGAAATGAGTAATGATCTGAGGCCACTTTTAAAAGCTTTGAAATCAGACACACACTCAAACATTAACACAGACATACCTTTAAACGAAATCAAGGTTTTAAATTAGCAGAAACATCCACACACTTCACTAATCCAGTTTATTCTTTTTCAGCAAAAAAAAAGAAGGAAAAAGGAAAAAAAATAATACACCCAAAGAAAGGCTACAGAATTATTCTCTTATCCATATTGGTTTTTTATCTTCTTTTTTTAACAATGTTAACCTAAAAAGGGCAAAGAAATGCAGCTCTATGCTAGTGTGAGTTAATCAGAAACACAAAGAAGGTTAAATAAGGATTTCTTTAAGATACAGGATATTCACTTATCTTCTTCAGCTCTGTCCTTATCAACAACTCAACAGAAAAACAGTTTAAAGTTAAAAAAGGGGGGAAAGTAAAGAAAGAAAAAGGGGTGATAAATTCAGTACGTTACCTCCCACGTTCTGCCCCTCGACCCAACCTTCCCTCAAAGAAAAATAACATAAGCAAAACCATGCTGGGGAGAAAAATAATAAAACGGAGGGAGTGTCCACGATCGAGAAGAAGGGAAAATAAAACGTCGGAAGTGGCGTCTGGGCGGAGGAGAGACGCCGTCTCTAAATGAGGAAGGAGGTGAGGGATGGTGAGAAGAAGTGAGAATGGAAAGAGAAATAGAGAGAGAGAGAAGGAAAGAAATGTAGGAGGCGCAAAAGAGAGGAGAGAAAGAGTCTCACTGAGAGTTGCGTTCAGAAGGCAGAGCGTCGCAAAATACATGGTTCTGGGGTCTGATGGGAGCTGTAGTTTGAAAGAAGTATAATATAGCATGTATTTTATCCAGACCTGAACTACAGCTCCCATGAAGCCCCGCCCTGGTGCGCCTTGCTTGACGTGCCAACGCTGCCCAATCCCCAAAAATGAACCCGGTCCCATGGGTACCGTTTCGTTTAGCTTCTGTCCTTGTGCTGCTCACACACACTCACACACACATGTGGAGCTGACGTTATATGTGTAGACACAGCTGGAAGAGTGTGTGGATGTGCGCGAGGGCGTGTTGTGTAATTTTGTGAGAGACAAAGAGGAGGAGGAGGAGGTGGAAGCGGAGGAGGCTCGGTCTCTAAAATATGAGTAGCTTCCTGGCGAATTTCGGCGCAATCCGGGTCAAAACCCATCTCCACTTCAAAGAGAAGAGGAGAGACGAGACGAGACGAGATGAGATGAGAAGAGGAGGAAGACCACCTTTCCGGGCGTCTGTGGTTTGGGAGGAGAGTCGTAAAAAGCTGGATCAATCGTACACCCGGACGACCCAGATCGACCGATGTGTTCCCCTGGAGCCGATCTGGACGTCTGGGAGGAGTGAAAAGTTTGTGGGGAAACGGGGGCGAGTAAGTGGGATTTGTGTCTACGTGGGGCATACGAGGTGGTTTGGCATGATGAACGACCCTTGACCTTGCCTTTGCATCGGATGTGTCAGGCTGAGCTGTAAGGGCCTGAAACTGAAGTAACAAGAGGTCAAAAAACGAGGGTTTCTTTTCCGGTTTGGTTGAGGTGGTTTTGGTCGAAAGGGGTTTTCCAACAAGATCCAAGAGAAAGGGGCTTAAGACAGTTGTGAGGGGTTTTCAGAGCCAAAACATCGCACGTATGTGGGTTTCTCTATGTGTATGTTGTGTGTGGTGCGTGTGTCTGTGTGAGTGAATGTGCGTGTCAGTGTGTGTGTTGGGAAAGAGGCAGGTTATTTTGAAAGGGTAGTGAGTGTTGTATTGTTCAGGACTGACTCAAGGAGGGAGTTTACTGTGGTTTTGTGTGTGTGTGTGTGTGTGTGTGTGTGCGTGTGTGAGACCGTCCTGCTCTCTTCTTCCACCATGCGTGAATGCGTGTGTGTTGTGTGTGGGGGGGAGGGGCAGGGGGGAGGGGCCTGCGTGTGTGTGCTCAGGAGCACTCCTCTCCGATGCGCTGGCAGGAACGGCCCACCTTACGGTCTAGTTTGACCATCTTTAACACAGCCTCCTCTCGGCCGCGGCCCAGGTGGTCAAACAGACAGTCGTGCTGCTCCGGCAACCGGTGCAACATGCAGAACACGTACCCTGAAACGTAGAGAGGGGGGGAGAGAGAGAGAGAGACGTTAGAGTTCGTTTCAAACACAAACATCCACAAGGGTCTCACAGTATATGAGGGAATTCCATGTTTATCACAAAACGCATGTTAGCTTACATATAATTACAAACCCCATAGGCACGCTAGGAATTAGCATGACTTGGTGTAAGGGAGGCAAGAGGCTATAGATGAAGTGTACACTGTACGCCGAGTCAAAAACAGAGAGCTCTGGACCTTTGCCCGCGAGTTGGTCAATTCTCATCTTTCCCCCCACTGCTGCAATCAGAATTAAAAGCGTTTATATATCATATGGGGGAGTCGGTAGCGTAATGGTTAGGAAATTCGCCCTGTGATCGGAAGGTCGTCGGTTCGAATACCGGACCGGTAAAGGTACCACTGAGGCACTCATCAACAAGGCACCGTCCACAAGCACTGCTCTCCCGGCAGTGCTCCTTCACGGATGGGTCAAATGCAGAGGTCACATTTTGTTTGTGGTGCAATGTGTGCTGTGTTCACAATAACAAGTAATCACTCACTTGTACTGCCTTTAATGTTAAGCTCCAGTGTCTTTGTAAAACCCCCCAAATTGTTCAAAATTGTCTGAAGCAAAGGGACATTGACGATGCAAGGCTTCTGTGCCCGAGTCTGGGCAAAAGGAGGGCATGACGATGAATTATTCTGATACATGACCATCTTCCTTCAACAAAACGTGTGTGTGTGAGTGAGTATAAGCATGAGTATGAGTGCATAATTTGGCAATACTCCCCTGAAGAACCTTAAAAATATTTGGCTAATTTGCTCGTGCTGCCAAGAAACCCTGCAGCACCAAGAAACCCCCACAGTGCCAGGCTCGGCTACGAGTTAAGCGAGAGCAAAAGCTGTTGCGTTTCGGGAGGAAAGTAAGCATTTAGCTGAGAGAGCCTCGTTTACACTGACAGGCTCGTTAAGCAGTTTAATATATTCATTAATACACATGGTGTTCTTAACGAGAGTGAGTGATGATTAAAAGCTCAGCATGCCTCAATTAAGGCATCACAATTAAGAGCTGCATGGCACTACAGCTGGAGCTGCTCCAACACACACACGCACGCACGCACGCACGCATGCGCACGCTGGCACACACACACACTCTCTTATGAAGATAAAAGAGGCATTATAAAGATAAAAGAAGCGGCTGAAGAGGTCTGACTAACAATAGGAGTCATTTCGCAGGAACAGCGCCGAGAGATAATCTCCACTCAGAGCTGAACTGATGAAGGATCAGTCTAAGTGCATTAGCGGAACAGCAAGATCCGCTATTAACTCGCTGACTGGTAACGAACGGGTGGGACGACTCCAGCTTGCAGTTTAACAAGATAATACCCTCGGCTGGCGAAACATGGAGGCTGGCGTGTGATTCCGTTTATCCGCACCATTTACTTTATTATTATTGGTCACTGTTAAAGTCTCACATGCCCAAATCAGCGTTTTGTTCATTTACTCCTTGTTTTTAAAGGCCTGGACCCCGCAAACCGCTTTATTTAAGTATTCACATTTATGCCATTTAACAGACTTATGCAGAGCAACTTCTGCTTCCTAATTACAGGGACAGTCTCCCTAGAGCGATTTAGGGGTAAGGGTCTTGCTCAGGGGCTAAATGATGGTGGTGCTGGTGGTCTAGTGGTTAGGGCACTCGCCTCGAGACCAAGAGTTCGTGGGTTTCAATCCTACCTCGAGCAATAACACCACTGTGTCCCTGAGCAAGACGCTTAACCCCAAGCTGCTCTCAGACAGACTGTCCCTGAAATTAGGAAATGGAAGGTCTTCTGGATAAGAGCGTCTGTTAAATCAAAGTCAAAGTAAAAGTTACTGTCATCTCAGCTATACCACCAGTCAAAAGTTTGGACACACGTTCCCATTCAATGTTTTTTCTTTATTTTCATTACTATTCACTTTGTAGATTCTCACTAAAGGCATCAAAACTATGAATGAACTGTGTAAGGGCTATATGACCCAGAACGAGAGTGATGGAGTGCTGCGCCACATGGTCTGGCCTCCACGATCACCTGACCAAACCCAGTCGAGATGGTTTGGGATGAGATGGACCGCAGAGTGAAGGCAAAAGGGCCAACAAGTGCTCAGCATCTCTGGGAGCTCCTTCAAGACTGTTGGAAAACCATTTAAGATGACTACCTCATGAAGCTCATCGAGAGAATGCCAAGAGTGAGCAAAGCAGTGATCAAAGCAAAGGGTGGTTATTTTCAAGAATCTAAGATATAAAACATGGTTTGGGTTATTTCACACTTTTTGTTTACTACATAATTCCATATGTGTTCATTCATAGTGCCTTCAGTGAGAATCTACAATGTAAACAGTCATGATAATAAAGAATAAAACACTGAATGGGAAGGTGTGTCCAAACCTTTGACTGGTAGTGTATATACCGCACAAGAGAGACGAGACGACGTGGCTCCAGCTTTAACAGTGAACAAAACCAATAAGGCACATAGATTAAAATATGAAGTAGACAAGACGAACAAATAATTTTCAGCTTGAACACTGAATTCGCAGGAGCACTGTTAGCCGCTACCTGCTCGTGGCGCCGCCAGAAGTGTTGCCAGTAAAAGAACATATCTATAAAACATTAACTATAAAAATTATAATTAACACATAAATATAAAAAGTGTTGCCAGTAAAAGAACATATCTATAAAACATTAATTATAAAAATTATAATTAACACATAAATATAAAAAGTGTTGCCAGTAAAGTAACATATATATACTGTATATAACATAAATGATCTAAGTGTAAATCTGCAACCATTCTAACCTGTAGCATGACATTCATTTGAAAATTGTTTTCTTGAGGATACTGTTTGCACAAAATATCTAACATCAGTCTCCATCACTAAAAATGTGAAAAGAGCCAGATGAAATGATGCAGTTGTTCTTCTTGCTCATTCTATCTTGTGATCCCTTCCCACAACAAGCTCTAGCTCTTCTGTGATTTAATGATGAGCTGGAGAACGGATTCCCTTTTTTATTTATTCTGGCATTCCGCACTGAAGTATTAGTCTGCTTTCTAACCACAGTAAATAAATCTCAGGTTTAAAGATTTCCTCCGGTGTTTGGGTTCATTCTTAATCATTTGGAAATAAAAGCTGCAGCTCCTCTGACTTAAATTCATGTTCCTCACGAGAGTGATATTAATATTTAAAAAATTGATTCATCTTTCAACTCCAGTTAGGGTGGAGGTAGACGGGAGGGAGGCTCACCGCAGCGGCAGGATCCCAGCTCCTGTTGTACGAGCTCAAGTTTGGTTTGGCAGCGGTGACAGCGCCGGCGGTTCTTCTGCTTGGACCCCCGGGGCAACTCTTCCGAGGTCTCGCCGACCCGCACCCGCTTCTCCGGGGACGCCTCGCTCTCCGAACCTGAGGCTGGCAAAACACAGAAATGCCATGTTTCTGCAATATGACTACGATTTGATTCAGTTCAGGAGCCAGCGATCGATATGAGACAGTATTATGTGCTGATTTAACACAATCACTTTCATTCATATCAAATCACGAAGAAACAGTGAAAAATCATTTGACATTTCTGCCTCTACGCTCAACCAGACATTGCAGTGATAAACAACTTTAATAGAAACAGACCTCCTGTTTAACATTAAGTGAGGTCTACACATATCTATGACGTCAGATCAACGGTCCACACTGACAAACATATCCTTACCTTTTTAATTTGTTCTTAAAGTTAACATAATTTATTGGTACAAAACCATACAACTGTAGAGTTGAAAACCCAATAAGCTCATGTTTTGCCAAAAATGGCATATGGCATGCAATCAAATTTGCGTGGGAGTGCAGCTGTGTCAATTCTGTTCTTAACATGTATCAAATATATGATTCTTCATAAAAACTACGTAAGTGGGTTTTAAAAACAGATTTCTTCTTAAGAACAGTTGGTAAATGAGGCCCATTATTTTCATTTTGGATCAATGCTTTGGGCTCGTTGATCATTTAATCGATGTGTGGTTTCACCCCTATTTAGATGCATTTCCTAGTGTCAACTGCAGGTAATAAAGAACCTGAAGAATGATTCACAATTAAACATGGCACAATACCCCTTTTCTGTCCAATATGTTACCGTTATCATAAATTTGGATGTCTGTTTGATATGATACAAATGTGATAGTCTTTTAAACAGAAAATAATGCTTTAAAAAATGTCTGAATACATAACAGATTATTCTGTTAGGCTTGAGGAAATACTTGACTTAAATACTGTCTTCCTAACTAAAACAATGTAATAATTACACACCCATATGTACATGCTAAATTATTTATTATTATAACAACATCTCAAAAATGATTTCTTTAAACACAGTTGTGTAATTTAGTGACGGTCTCTAATCTTCTGGCGCTAAAAACCATCAAGAACACAGAGATCGCGAGCAAGAGCTGGTGTTGTTATGGAAATTAAGCAGTATAATCTTGTGATTTGTTTTTGGGGTTGTAGTGTGTTGCGTTATTTGTTCTGCTCATTGTCATATTAATATGTAGGAATTAGCGCAAATGGAGATCTATAGATCGACCCAGTGCCACCAATACCCAATCCAGCTATATGAGTTGTTCTCGGACCGTTATCCGACGCACATATCGGATCGGTGCCGACTTTATTCATAACGCTTTAAATGTGATTTGTAACGCAAAGCATTTCTGTAAGCAACGTAGAATAATGTGGAGCATGCTGGAGGTCTAATACATTACACATATTTATGTCAATCTGTTGCATACATACACAACTGAGCTACATTAGAATTGTAATACTCTCCCTAACAACAGTCCAAATTTGGTTAAATTATGAATAAATCAGAATTAGACTTCACAAGATTGTGCAACACTTGCAGGTTGCATTATGATTCATTTTTTTGTGATAACCTCCAGTCTTCATGCAACCCGCAGTTCTGTTCATCAAAAGGCCGTCTTCAGCGTATGGAAAAAAATAATCTACTTGAGTATTCAACTCAGCACTTGCTAAAATATTCATATACAACATACAATCTTCAAAAGCTCCAAACAGCACGCAGCTGCACGTATAGCACGCTGACAGCAATCATATGTAATCACACAGAGCACAATTTTCTGTGCTGCATTAATAAGTTAAGTGCGAAATGGTGAAATGAAACGGGACATTTTTACAATGCAGTTGTTGTATTGGGAAAAACAATTTCATGGTGGCGAAACCTAATAGTTGGTGAATTTACTCTCAATTTCCTTTAATAATGTCAGTAAAACATGTTACCTCAAGACATGCATGACTGTAAGATGAGTCTCCTCCATTTTTAACAAGCAGCAAAAACTGTTGCTTCCCAAAACCCCTGACATGCACTTAAGTCCATTACACAAATAAAAGAAAACACTGACACACACACACAGAAGAGAGACAGAAGGACACAGAGTGGCCAAGTTTACCTGTGTCACGAGGTCTTTTCGTAGGGGTGGAGAGAGTGCCACGGGCTGTGTCTGTACTCGAGACTTCTGGGGAAGAGAAAGAAAGAGGGACAGAGGGTGAAAAGGAAATATTTTAAAATGCTCACAAAACTGGAGAGGAATGGTTCTTTAAGCCCCAAATATACTCAAGACTAGGGGTCAAGACTAGTATCGATCCAGAGCGAGAGAGCGAAAGTGAGAGAGCGAGAGAAGGAGAGACAGAGCGAGAAAGAGAAGGAGAGAAACTTAGGGAGAGGGAAAGAGACACACTCTGGGAGAGGGAGAGACAGACAGACAAACAGAGCGCGAGAGAGAGAGAGACTGAGACAGAGAGAGAAAAAGAGAGATTTGGAATTGATATTATATGACCAGGTAATTATATATCATTTTAAGGTAATAATATACAGTTTTGGGGCGGCACGGTTGTGCAGCGGTTAGCGCTGCCACCTCGCAGCGAGAAGGTCCTGGGTTCCAACCCCGGGGACGGCCGTAGGGTCTTTCTGCGTGGAGTTTTCATGCTCTCCCCATGTTCACGTGGGTTTCCTCCCGCAGTACAAAGGCATGTGATATAGGTTCACTGGCCCCGTAAGGTGTGCATGCGAGTGTGTTTGTGTGTGTGCCCTGCGGTGTGTTGGCGCCTGCCCAGGGTTGGTCCCTGCCTTGCGCCCGTCGGTTGCCGGGATAGGCTCCGGTTCCCCCACGACCCCAGTTGGGATTAAGCAGATCGGAAAATGAATGAATGAATATATAGTTTTAATGTGAGATTTTTCAGTTCAATACTCTCTCTCTCTCACTCCACACACTTCTCACCCACTCACCACACACACACTCTCACACACACACACCTCACACACACACTCTCACACACACACACACACACACACACACTCTCACACACACACACTCCCCACACACACACACCCCCACACACACACACACTCTCTCACTCACAAGACACACACTTCTCACTCACAAGGCAGACACACACACACTCTCACTACACACACACACTCTCACTCAGCACACACACACACTCCCACCCACGACACACACACACCTCACTCACACACACACACACACTCTCACCACACACACACACACTCCCCACCACACACACACACACACCCCACCACACACACACTCTCACTCACACACACACTCACTCACACACACACACACTCACACACCCACTCCACCACACACTCATCACACACTCACTCACACACTCCACACACACACTCTCACCACACACACACCTCTCTCACCACACACACACACACTCTCACACACACACTCTCACACACACACACTCTCACACACACACACACTCTCACACACACACACACACCCCACACACACACACTCACACACTCCACACACACACACTCTCACACACACACACTCTCACCACACACACACACACACTCACCACACACACACACACACTCCACCACCACACACCACACTCACCACACACCTTCCACCACACACTCCACCACCTGCCACACACTCACTCACACACCCCACACACTCACACTCCACACACCCACACACACCTCACACACACACACACACTCACACACACACACACTCACACACACACACACACCTCACACACACACACACTCACACACACACTCTCACACACACACTCTCACACACACACACTCTCACACACACACACACTCACACACACACACACTCTCACCACACACACACACACTCACACACCCCACCACTCACACACCACCACACACCACCACCACACACCCACCACACACACTCTCACACACACACACACACACACACTTCACACACACACCTCACACACACACACACACCTCACACACACACACTCCACACACACACACTCACACACTCACACACACTCTCACACTCACACACACCTCACACACTCACACACACCACACTCACACACACTCACACACACCACACACACTCACACACACACACACACACACTCACACACACTCACACACAACGCTAATTATAAAGTAAACATAAGATGTATGCCTAAGCACGGTTGGCTCCAAGGTTGGTCCCTCGCTCTGCACCCTAGTTCCCAGGATAGGGCCCGTTCCCCAGCCACCCAAGTTGGGATTGCTGTTCGGATAATGAATGAATATCAGATATATTTACCTCATACTTCTTTAATCCAGTGCGCCACGCATTTAAGCATTAAACAAATAAAGTATAAAGAAACCGAGAATATGTGACCTTGCTCTTGATGCTGAGTTCTGGTTTTGGTCTAGCTGGTTTTTTGACTCCTTTTCAGCCATGGTGAAAGCTACATCCTTACACAGCAGGCTACAACAGCAGTGTGTTTTAGATTTATGCCTCAGGCAGGCTACTGTCGTGCCACAACGACTATTTCATATCCCAAAGGGGCCTCGTAACGGCAGTGATAACAGGGCTTTACAAGAGCGTGAAGGCGCAGGCTGCTGGGGCTCGTACCTTCCTGCGCAGGGACGGCCGTGGCGTCTGTGGAAGGCCCCTCGGAGCTGACTGGCGCGGAGGACAGGGTTTGGCTACTGCTGTTCGTCTCTAAGAGCAGAAGACTGCTGATTGGCTATTGCTGGAGCTGGGGGCGGCTCTGAGGCTAGTCCCTCGGGCCCCGTTGCTTTTTCTGGATGTCTGATGGAGGGAGAGATGAACGGAGAGAGCGTGAACGAGGGCAGGAGGTCAGGTGGGAGGCTGAATCAAGTAGTACAGTGAAACATTGGCTAGAAGGAGGAAAGGAGCTAAGAGGGAAAGGAGCTTTTTCTCACCTGTACACACACACACACAACGGCACACACACCCTTATTTACACAGAAAGAAAAAAAAAGGCATTTTATCATTTTGCACTCCCAGCAGCTCTGACAAGGAAAAAAGGTAGCCTGGCCGTGCAGCCTGCACACACACACACACACACACACACACAGCAGTCTTGACTGCAAAACATTTGGAGCAAAGGTTCATGGTTTGCTTTGACTTGTAGGGACAGAACAGAACATAGGGTGAGCAAATAACATCATTATCCACTGGACTGACTGCACTCCATACAAACTCTACAGTAAGTTGGCTTAAGGGAAAAGATGAATGGAGCTGACTTCAGAAAAAGGTCGGTAAAACGCAGGTTGCTAATGGGCCTCTACATGCTTCCAAAACAAAAGAACTAACAGTGTCTCAGATAACTACAAAGCCTCTCATCAGGCATTTCTCCAAATACGACAAAAGTGGTGCGAGTGATTATTTGTCATTAGAACACCCCTAATAGCATTAACACACAGTGCAATTGGGTTGTGCAACGCCACAACCAAAATGACTTTCATTTGACCCATCCGTGAAAGAGCAGTAGGCAGCTGACATGGGCAGCTGCTGGATTCAACCAGGACCTCTCTGAAAACTCCAACCATTACGCAGAATCAACTGCCCCAACAGATGAGGAGGAGCACATTCGAGAAATAACAGTACTACAGTGAAAACTAGGATGCACGATTCAGAAAATTTTCTAATTCAAATCTGATTTAAAAATCGGCACACTATTCAATACATAGATGAATTTGTTTATGATTGCTGCTTTTGAGGCGGTTCTTCCCATTTGACTGTGCAGATCAACAACAAATAAAAAAAATAAAAAAAAACACATTGAATCAAATGTCCTTTGCGAGCTGAACTCGTGTAACTAGTGCCATTATTGAAATATATGATTTTTTTTGTTTTGGAGTTCATGAATCACATTTAACGACAGAAAGAATCATTTATTCGATTTTTTCCGTTCTAGTGAATACTTAGGCTGGGTAGCGCGGTTGATTTCGAATCGATTCCGAATTCACAAGGTCATGATCCGATTCAATTCTCGATTCGATTCGATGTTATAAAATTAGGCCAGATGGTGATTTGAGCGGAGCAGCTTCAGCCATGGCTCTATTTGGTTTCGGTTTTGCCGGTCTCACGTTTTTATAGCTCTCCTTGCACGGTCGCGAGAAGTAGTGTATAGCCGCAGGAAAAGATCGATCCGCGAATTTTTGAATCAATATCGCATTTTTCAAACGAGAACCGATATTGATCGGTGAATCGATTTTTTGAACCCAGCCCTAGTGAATACATATTAAACATTTCAACATACGAGATAATTACATACATACATCTTGTATTTATAATAATCACATTTGTAGTTGCAATTATGCAACAATAATTCCTGTTCCCTCATTACATACAGCTTATTTGCAGCAGGGTGAGACATCAACAGGTCAAAGTTAGTTATTGTGACAGGAATTAAAAAGTACAGACCAGTTTCACAGTAAAAGATTAAGCCTAGGCCTAGACTAACTTTGAATTTCATTGGCAAATTTCCATTGTAACTGCAATTTAGTCCAAGACTATGCTTAAGTCACGTTTAAGAACCCAGGCCAATGTGTACATACTACACTAGTACTAAATCTAACGGCACATGTATTCGTACCAAACCATCATTGTAGTGGTGTTACAGTTCGGTGCATGTAGTCATGTAGAGAACACAAAGCCTGATAAGCGAAATGGTGAACCACATTTATAAGATCGAGTTCCACACAGAATCCTTCAACTGTAAGCCTTTCACAAGTTTAGATGCAGGCAGATTAACGACTCACAAGATCAGTCACACTATAGCAAGTGGAAATGAAAAGTGGGTGTTTTATCATTGTGAACACAGCACTGCACCACAACGAAATGTGACCTCTGCATTTGACCCATCGGTACAGGCCCAGTGGGCAGCTTTTTGGCACCATCTGGGAGGCAGTTCTTGGGGACGATACTTTGCTCATGAGTACCTTAGTGGTACATGTAGCAAACCAGGACTTGAACCGGTGACCCTCTGATCACCGGGGCCAACTCCCAAACCGTTACGCTACAAACAGCCCCAAATGATGTCTGTTGTATAAATCTCAAACCTGCACCTGCACCTGTAACGTCCAACCTGTAATGTTAACTGAAGAGTGACCGTTCTGTTCCATTAGTTGTAGAACACGCACTTGTAGATGTGGATTGTTTAGACTGTCACAATAATGTCAACTCAAGAGTTGTGTATAAATAGGAAAATTAATATCTTAATATATCATGCACATCATATAAACAGACTTGATTGATAAATCTGATTTGATTGATAAAATGCATAATTTTATACATCACCTCGAGATTAAACCCAAGAGTTTCATTCCTAGAGGCAATTTCCACTTGCATATATACAGCGTATACAAATTTACGGGAACTTCTTTGAGCCTGTCTCCCATCCATTGTGTCTTTTCTTTCAAACAAACCCTTTTCCTGCTCCCTCTGTAACGACTTTGTCACTCGGGGAGAGGCAAGACAGATAAACAAAATGGAAAAACAACAACAGTCACTCCTAATCACAATCAATCATAATCATAATCACCACCCAATCAAGCAGGCGGATGGCGGTGCAGGGAGATATTAGGACTTTCTGGGTAAAAATAATGCATATTAAGGAAGTGGAAGGTGAGCCGGCACAAGCATGAGGCACAACTAACAACTTGAATCACTGTGTGTGTGTGTGAGGGAAGTTGGCATTACTCAATGCCCTGATTGAGAAAGACTGGCAGATTTGGACTGTTCCTATAGATACCGACGGGGTGTGTCGACAATAACAAGTGTATCGGCACTCGGAAAGCTTAAAGCCAGGTCCAAAAAACTTTTTTCCAAAAGTTTCAAAGCTTTGTTGCAAGTCTGATCAAGGCTACTTCGACACCATTTAATCAACTTCAGGAGAAAACATTTATCGGTTTGGACGAGACTCAAAAACCCTGAGCGTCTGTAGAACAGCTAAAACCTCGCATCACAGAAACAGATAAAACTCCACTGATTCTGGACATGGGGAACGCTTGTCTGAAATTTCGGCCAAATGTGGAAATTATACGGTAACTTAAACTGTTAAGCTATACCTACAGTAACTGGTTTTAAAGAAGCTCAAAGCAAGAGAGTTGAAAGAAAAAGTGAAATGTGTGTTTTGGGGCTACGTGAATGTGCTTCCACACTCTTTTCAGTTCTTCGCTTTTCTTTTTTCCTCTCACACATCACTCCAAGCCAATCAAGATCCCAGGGGGGGCATAAGCAGGCAGGAACTGGATTAATTTGACATCTCCCGCTAAATGTCAAGCGCAATTAAGGCTTAGGAAGGAAGGCGAGTGCCCCAATCAAGACACCGCAACGTGCGCACCTAGCCTCCCTTTCCACAAAAAAATAATTTAAAAAAATCAGTGGGCGGAGAAGGATGGGAGGCTCTGACATCACCGCAGAGACGCATGTTGAGGACGAGCAGCATGGCTTTCACGCCTAAAACAAATCTTCATTAGAATCTACATATGTCAGATGAGGCACTGAAAGACCCAAGACGTACAAGCTGCAGCGAGTGACGTTTGAACGGCAGAACTGGCCAACTGAAAACAATTAACAGTTTGAACGTCTTTCTTAGGCATGACACGTCTAAAGAAGGAAAACTATGAATTAAGCATTACAAAACGTCATTTAACTTATTTCATAATTTGAGCAAGTAACTGCCAGCATTTTTTAAAAATACGTTTTAAATGCTTAACGTTCATGTAGAAGATGAATTGTAGCACTGCTCTTAGACATGTCAAATTTATATTCCAGTAAACACATCACTTATGATGGGTGCCATATTTCAAACGTGACCGAATTTGTCACGCAACTTGCTGTGTGAGATGAGAAAATCTGATGCATTCATAGCACAGGCGCCAGCATACAGTGCACGAGAGCAGATTTTTATGCTATCTGTAGTCTATCACGTCTGCACAAAAGTCTTTTAAAAGCTGATTCAACACTAAAATAAAATTTGTGAATTAATAAATAACTTGTTTAAACAACCTAATGAATAACACACTACAGATGGAAGTCGACTATAATAGCAGTTGCTCGAGACAACGTCAACTTTGTCATCTCTACTTTATGCATGTATATGCTATACAGCAGGGGCAGGCAACTCCGGTCCTGGAGGTTTTTCGTCCAACTGGATTTCAGAACACTCACACCTGGTCTCCGGTAGATAACCACCAGAAGAGAGTGATCAGGTAGGATTCAAAACCTCCAGGACATCGGTGCTCCAGGACCAGAGTTGCCTGCCCCTGCTATGGACAAGACGATGTGGCTCCATATTCTACATCACAAGAACAATAAAGCAGATATATAAATATATAGTTAGACCATAAAATATTTTTAAACACTCTAAACTAGAGGTAGAAAAAGAGACAATAATATAGTTACACACAGAATTCAAACAACAATTTGTCCTGGAATTATCTTGTTGCACTGAATGTGCATATCATCTGCGGTAGTAGAACATGAGAATTAAAACAGGTGGACTATTAAAAAAAGTACCATCTTTGTAGTGTCCAAGTTAACTATGAGAGGGGTTCTATCTAACATTTCTATAAAGGAAGCAATGTCGATTGGGTTAATTACACTTGTTGTATGAGTACTATATTGTTAAGTAAGCAAGTAAGGGATTTGTCATTGTGTGAGCACAGCACGGCACACAAAACAGAGCGCCACAACAAAATGTGACCTCCGTGTTTGAACCATGCGTGAAAGAGCAGTGGGCAGCTTTTTTGGGTAGAACCCAGGGAGCAGTGCTTGGGGAGAGTACCTCAGTGGTACCTTTACCCTTCCGGGACATGAACCAGTGACCTTCCAATCATGAGGCGACTCCTTAACCGTTATGCTACCAACCTCCTCTATTTGATTCTTTATTATTTCTAACTCTTTTTGCATTTGTCATTTTATGTTATTGTTCTTCAGTTTGTAATGTAGTACTGCATAACTAAATCTGCCCCATTACCTGTGAGAAATGTTAAACCTACTGCCCTATGATCATATTTCATACATTCTAACTGATAATAAATCACCTGGAATACACAACTAGACACAAAGTGCTACAAGAACTCCATATTTTTCAATGTTTCGTTAAAGAATTCCTCCATGTCTGTTCGAATGCACCACACAGACTCCAAGGATTCAAAACAGGACCAGTCTTTCAAGAACAAACAAAACATAACTTGGTGTCAGTTACCCAGAAACATCAAATCTAAAATTAGTTTATACATTCATAATTAATAAATTCAGACCCGATTAAAGTCAGATTTTGTTGCGATTTTAAAGGTTCTTTGTATGTTAATAATAATTGGCAGAACGTGCAGATTAAACAGTTACCATGTTTCACTCAAAACACGTCCCTTGTGAAAGCAACCTGCTTTCACAAACTTGCAAATATTTCATTTCAGGATGCATGGCAAGCTGCAGCCTTTAATACATCCAACAAAAGTCTGCTGGTTCTATTCCAAACAAAGCTATGACCTTTGCTTTTCCTGACTCGCATCAGCCATCACATGCTTTCCTGCTCAAAAAGGTGGAAAGAAAAGGAATCCAAAAAGGTAGCTTAAGTCAGAAGTATATGGAGGTTTCCTCCAGAGGAGTAGAGCACTAGCTACATCACTGACAATGAGAAAGTGAATTAAAAAAACATGAATAGCTTGGTGATGAATGACAACTCTTTTCCATCCCGCTTCCGCCTAAATAAAGTTCAGTTCTGAGACTTGGCAGCTTCCCAGGAGCTATAATCCAGTTTAACTGTTACTGAGCAGTGGCAAATGCAAAAATACCACCGCCGTTCATATTATATTCTCTTCCATCTTTTGGAGAAAGCTATTCCTGAACCAATACGCTCTGTCACAACCTCTATTAAGGAGACGCTTCTCTGTCTTCACTTTTAAAGTCAATGTGTAAAAGTACAACACAACTGTTGAATCATAGGATATGACTCGATAAAAATAATCCAGGAGATAAGATGAATATTGAATTTGAGAATGTAATTAGTACATTTTAATTACTAAGCCTGTGTTAACATGCTAGCAGGTATAGATGTTACTGATGTGTAAATATAATGTGACGTGATATGGGTTGAGGCATGCTTGCACACAACTTGACATTTGAATATATTTTGAATAAACCTGTTGACCAGCACCTACAGTTACAGGTGTTTATTTAAAATATAAGGCTACAGTACACGAGTGGATCTTTAAAAAAGCATTTTCAAGCGTATAAATAGACTCAAATATTTGTCATTCTATTTGCAGTGTTTGATAAACCATGTCATGAGACTGGAAGGAGTTTTTCAAGAACACTCACAAAAAGCTCCTGTGGCTTACAATGAACACACATCATTGAGGAAAACAAAATAAACATTAGAGCTCAGAGAGGATGGAGAAAGTTCAACTAATATTAAGACAACCATCAGATCAACATCATCCCTGCCTGGAATGGAACTGTTGGAGGTTGCAAATGGAATAATTTAAATAAAAATGTATTTAAACACCATTTTTAATTCATAAACGCTCTATTAAATATAGAAACTGCAACATGGAAGTGGCACCTTTTTAACACATTTTACACATTATACATTCTAGCTTTTAATCAACATTTCAACATGTAGTTTTGATTGTGTCTTATCGTTATGATTATTCAGCCATGCCCATGTGCATGTATTACGTTTAATTTCTGCATCAATACATTACATATTTGAATCATGCTTTCCCTTAAATCAAAATGGAAATAATATTCTGTTTAGTGAGTTTGTATTCAAGAAACTAAACTGAAGGTACTGAAGGCTCCACAGTGCTGTACGCTGCTGCAGCGAGCGACGCACAATCTCACTCCGGCTTTGAAGTGTCTCCTGCCTTCTGCATTATTAAAGCCACAATCAGGGATTTAAAAACTACAAAGTGTCAGCCACACCACAGAGTTTTTTTTAATAGCTACAGCATGCAAGTTGTTGAGGGCACACATGTCTGAATACACAAACTGATAGCCAGCGACAGTAAGAACTGTGTATAAAAAGTTTACACGCTCCTAAAAGCTTGCTCCAAGTGGCCTAACTCTGCGAGTGTGTGTGTGTTTGTGTGAGATGGCTAATTTTAGAAATCATGAAACCTACAAACAGGTGTGATCTCCACTTTAAATAAGAAATGCAATGTATACATACGTTTTACAAATTGCCCACTTGTGAGTTCAACAAGCGATTTCAATTTCTCACATCTGCTTTGTGCATTATTCATACAAAGATGTGGGACTGCAGGATTTTAGTGTGTTTCACAGTTTTGAGTGGAGCCTTGAAAAGGGGAAGAAATGCTCTCGTGTTCATTTCACACTTTGGAGGGGAGGAACATTTTAATGGTTATACAAAGAACAGACTATTTCAGTAGATGCTGAAACACTATCAGAAGCTATCTTCTGATGAAAGCCTAATGCACAGGATTACGTTTGTGTTTTATAGCTAATTAAAGGGCGTGTGTGTGGTATTTGATGTTATTTTTGATGGTACTGGGTCAAAATAATATACATAAACTGTTCAATCCTATTATCTCAACAAGAAGAGCATGTAGAATAGAACTGTATTCTTTTATGCGAATTACTAATTATTTTATGCAAACTCCTTTACAAAACGGTCAAAGGATTAAACAATGAGATTATTTAGATTAAAGACACCGTATTCCTGAACATCCAAGTTGAATCTGGAATGTTCACATCAAAGTTGGTGCCAGTTTTCTATGAGAACTCTTCTGCTTGAGGTTGGATGTTGGTTTCCATTTGGTGTCAACACATTGAGCCATAAAGTAATGTCACCTCCCTTTGCAGTATGTGTGGAAACGGCTGCGGCACTTTACCTGAATATACAGTCTAAAATAAACCTGAAAGTAAACTGTACTTGACTTTTTAAATGCATGGAAAAGTGGCACTGAAAATAACAGTGCATGGGGTGAAAGCAGAAAACAAGTGAGAGGTAAAAAGTAGAAAAACCTAAAAACACAATTCTGGCACTTTTAACACCATTTCAATCCACAACAGCACTAGAGAGAGACAGAATAAATATAAGAGAGAAAGAGGGAGAAGAGAGAGAGAATATGTCAACGTCAAATTAAGAAGAAAAAAAAGCAGCACAAAGCGTTGGGGACAGATGGGATAAAGATCGCCACCACAGAGAGGGAACTGGAATGTGAGGAGTAATAAAAGGACTGTTCATAACCCAAAGCATAACCACCTCATCTGTGAAACAGGATGGCATGGGCATGTAACTCTGCCAGTGGCACTCACTCGCCAGTCTAATGATGAAGTGACTGCCAAAAGAAATGGCAGAATGAATTCTCAAGTAACTATGGAGCCTTTCTGGGAGCGTTATTAACAGGTTACGGCTGAACCTGTGCCAATGCAGCAGCGGCGATCGGTCACTGTGTTGGTAACCATAAGATTTATATTTGAACCCCAAGAGAACCTGCAAAACACCATTGCTCTAGGGAGACTGTCTCTGTAATTAGGAAATGTCAGAGTTTCTAATAAATGCCATAAAAACATTATAATGCACATCCTGGCTGTATACTCCTGTTTTTGAATGTTATGAATGGGCTATACTCATAATTTACCCTCATATACATTGCACTACACTAAAAAAAACGCTGACATTAATTCTCTAATGTTCTAAGGTTTTACATTTTGTCTAGTGTGCTGTGTCACTATAAAGGGTACTGTGACATCTGTATTGTCATGTTGCTGACAATTCTCAGCTATCTCCAAGCTGAGGTAATAAATCCCCCAACTGAAACTGAAAGAAATTGCAATGTAGGCTCCTTGAAACAGAGGGATCAGTCTTGAAACAAACATTTTATGTGCACGTGCAACGCTAATTCAATGTGCATGAGCAGGGAATAGAACAAGAATGGTTCCTGTCCATATACTTAAGATATGAACTACAAGTTCTTCTTACACAACATCTAATCTTTTTTAAAACTTTATCACTTGTAGTCACATTTCCAACTAACAGTCACAGAATCAGTCAGTAATGATGCTCCTGTTGCTCCACCTCTGCTTCAAACTGATAAATGACTTTAATTATAAGATGATTAACTCCAATACTGTGGCCTTTCACAACGGGAGGACATTTCACAATCTAAAAGTTCAGTAAAGCAAGTGTTAAAGGTGTGACAAGTCCTTCTAAATAAAGTCAATCTCCATACAAGCCATAGGACCTTAAATTGTAGATTTACAATTGTTACCACAACAAAAGACAAAGTACAGTTATTTAAAAAAAACAAAAAAACATAGGACCTAAAACTTCCCCTGAAGGGATTTTAATTTTTAAAAAATCTGTATTGTACTATAATATTGTATACATTCCTGAAGGCAAAACAAAGATGTTTACACTTTCAGGGTAAATGTGTATGCCAAATTTACATTGAATCATGGCAGAATATCCTCTGGTGTGAATCTCAACGTCCAGCATTTACGCTGATAGTAAATTTGTTGCGATTAAAAAAAAAAATCCTAGATGTAACAGTCCATGATGAAAATGAAATTTAAGGTTATACAAACATCTGTGTGGTCAGACTTCCTGGCTTGCAAACATTTGTTATTTATGCAGCAAACTCATCAAAGCTACTCTTTCTTTATGCCACTTTTACAACAGTATGTAGGATTACAATGTTCATAAGTTTACTTTAAACTTAAACCTGGGAAATACCAAATACACAGTTAATCAAAGAGTATGTCACCAAAGAGAAACTAAATCAAGTGCTACTGTTCACCTTTGTGAACAGTACTGTTTGTTACTGTTCACCTACACACATTTGTCATCATTGTCCTACATGACCAGGAACCACCACATCCTAAGGTTTTTCAAGGCAGTTAGTCTGAATCTAACTGTTGCTCAACAAACACAAATTGGAGCACAGATTAGAGGTGAAATCCTAAATTTTCGCAGATACTTGTGCTCTCATCTTACAACCCGCCTCAAAATCGCATGCCATAAGACGCAATACCATATATGCAAAAAATCATGTTTTTTTTATGTCACATTATATTTTGCAGAAAAATATAACAAAATAATTCTTTCCCCAACATCTAACAGCCATATTTCCTAACAGCTTCTTTAATCTGTGAAAACACACAGTAACATCTTGCTATCTTTATGAGGCACCTCCATAGACTCTAAATGATTAGATATTACACTACAGCTAAACCTAACCCAAACCTTAACTTCAGCAATCAAGTCTTTTAGCTTTTCCTAAGAAACCCTTAAAATGTCATATAGACCATTATTTCCCTCATGAATCCCTTCCTCACATAGAAAAATGTACTCACAAAGCCACAAAAATGACACCTCTCAAGCTTTCCTATCTTTTAGAGGACAATCTAGTCCTCACCACCACCTAAAAAACCTGCCTCCCCACACACATAGACAGACAAACAATACATTCAATTTACGGGCATATCTTTAAGAACAAATAGGCTCCCGAAATGTGAGACATTAAGTGTTTGTGCTCATGGTAAGGCCAGATGTGGCACCGATCGGCTCGGCTTAGCCCAAGCTCTTTTTTCAACCTGTCAACTCGGAAGCTGGAAGCTCACGGCCCAAAGTCGATTAAATTCAGTATCGCTCTTATCGGATTATCAGGATCCGTGCTTCGAAAAGAGGACGCCGAAAGGCCTTTTCTTTGACATGTTCCACCCGTGTCTGTGTAGAATAAAGAAGTGGACGGTGAGGTGAAAAACAAGCAGCCTTCCCCACCCCCATCCGGGCCTGCTCCAACAACAATGGGGACAAACTGACAGTAGCCCCGGGGCTAACGGCTAGCTAGCGAGCTAACTAGCTAATCAGCTCAAATTCTATTCTTTTTCAGTCGAAATATTAACCATTATTTCCCCCCACCCCGTGTATATTCCAAGTGTCTTCTTATCAAACGCCCAAAGCGATCGACTCACCCCCAAAATCCACAAGGGCAGCGTGGAGGTATAACGTTAACGTTGCTCGGCGGCTTGCTACGCTCGCTCCCAGTGTCCCCCATGTCGGTGCGGAAAACGGCGGGCTGCTCCTGTAGGAAAGACCGTGGATTGACTTGCGGCCTAAATGTTTGTGGGGGAAATTCCTCGGCTACACGTCTTCCCGAGAAAGCTTTACAACACAGTCCTGGCTTCCACGGCACCACACGGGATACACACGTCGCCGAAAGTGAGAGGCAATGTTGTTGTTTTTAGATAAATGAAGGAAAAACGAGAGAAACGAATAGCCGCGTACAGTCCGACGGACCGCACCGGGAGTCGAGGCCGATCAGCTGGAGAGTGAGCGATACCAAGCCCTGATCAGGGTCCTGTTTTATCCAATAAACTTCGAAAAAATTATATTGGTAAATAATCCGCAATTTAAAGATAACGTCGACCCATAGACTATTAAAAATAAGTAGATGTAAACATTACGCCCATTATTATTAGTTTTAAACGAATGTTAAACGTGACGACGCTGCGTAACCCCCCGGAAAATAATGGAACGGTCCAGGCTGTATTCCTTGTTTGTAAAAGGGATTTGTGATTCAAAAGCTGTTTTAGAGGAACTTGCCGTGGCTCCTCATCTTAAAGAGCCATATTAGTGGTGTCAATTACATCAACAAGGTTCAAAATGGTGGACGTTTGCACTTCATTCTGCAATCAAAAAAAAATGTATGAACATATTTAAATGAATGTTAGCTCGACTATATAAATGGCCTGCTTGAACTTTTTGCCCATTTTGTAGTTGCCATGTAATACACACTTACGTGTATGGAGAAAACCAAGCGGTTATTTTATCTGCATTGTATCTGCTGTTTTGTTAGGGGATCCTCTTTTTAAATTTAAAATATAGGGTTTCATGGTGAACTTTGGCTTTAGTCACACGAGATGTTCTGATGACTTTAACATGCATAAACATGCCTGAATGTAAGATTACATAACGGTATCAGTGTGTAAATTTAGTGTATGTTGTCTTTTCACTTTGTCACATTGACTAAATAAATAAATAAATCTATTTTAGATCTGTAACATTAACAGGACTCTACACGGACACCGCTCAGAATCACTGAATTTATTGGTCTAGAAGATCACGCTTACAAAACATTGAGTGATTGCGGTGAGACCACCAGGCATCTGTTTTGAACCAACACTTGTGTTTTTCTTGTATTTATACTCACGTTCTTTGCCCACTTACTTCAATGCATTTTAATCAAAGTTTTTCTGCTCAGCCAGTTTTCATGTAAGAGCTACAAAACTTGAGCAATCACATTGGCATTCTCTCTTCACTGCAAACCGTTTGACAATTTTCACCTGGTGTAATATGAGGAAATGAATCAGTTCTTTCCATCATCGTGCAAATTGCCATCAAAATGATGCGTTTAATTTACTAAAATATGTGCTACCACGACGCACCGAACATTAACAGCCGGTCAAATATTGAAAAAGAGTACGCAGCAATCAGGGTTGCGTTTCCCAAAAGCATAGTTAGCAACTATGCTTTTGGGAAACGCATCCCAGGTCAAAGACGTTTGAAAGGCCTTTCTCGGCATATCTAAGAATCCAAAGGTCTTTTTCCCGATTATTTGAAGAATCCAGGCGGTCCCCAACAAATGCTTTCCAACTGAGCAATCGGTGGGCTGAAGGAAAGAAAGCCCGTCCAATCAAATGTATACTACGTTCAGCGAGGGCGGGACTTTGGGGCCTTTTTACGCTGCGTTTTACACACCTTGTTGGCCGTTGTATGCATTTTTCTGATGGTGGTCAACAGTGTAAGTTTTGTTGTGGAACTTCATAACATTCATTTAACATAAATTGTTGGCATTTGCCTTAATCCTAATATACAAAACGTTTGTCTGTGTCCCATTTTGCGAGTCGGCAAGCGAATCCAACATGAATAGAAATAAATGTGGATAAATGTTTTATTACGTCCATCGTTTATGATTATTAATCATGCCGTTGTGCGTTTTGTTCTTTAACAGTGGAGTATAACGAATGTGACGTCCATTAAAATGTTTTAGTATATTTTGGCTGGTCATTGTGTGCTAAGGCTGCCGGCGTTTAGCTAACTGATCATAGTAGGGCGACAGTCGTTTGGGACGAGGCCCGCACAGTATGCATACTATGTGTGATTTAGGACGCGGCCAGCCAAGCATGCATACTACTCCGCGATTTGGGACGCGGTCCACCTAGTATGCATACTACATGTGATTTGGGCCGCGGCTGTCCTAGTATGCATATTATTGAAGTAAAAATGAATGTTACTAAACATTTTAACATAAAGAAACTGTTCAGTTTATAATCTTTTCCCTTGTGTTTTGCTCTTTAAAGGCGCGATGTTTATAACGCGACAAGCTATTTATATAAACATTTCTCGGCCCACCTTTAGTTTATTTTAAAGCGTCTAGTTCTGTGTTAATGTCGCCAACTACTTTTTGTTTTTGCTTGTTTTGGTTACCACTCTTGCAGTAGGACTGCTTTACTGGTTGGGACGCGGCCCCAACATTTTTTCCTAATATTGTTAAACCTTAACGATGTCTTAAGCAGAGGTGGAAAGAGTACTGAAAATTTGTACTCAAGTACAAGTACTGTTACATTGGTTAAAATGTACTCAATTACAAGTAAAAGTACTGGTGTTAAAAAAATACTTGAGTAAAAGTACAAAGTACTCTCAAAAACTACTCAGAGTACTAATTACTTTTTAACCGATGGATGTTTTATTGCGTCGTCAATAGCATGCATTCGATTTAATTCACCAGTATAAAATATCTACGTTCAAAGCACAGTATGCATACTACAGTATGATTTATGACGCGGCCCGTCTAATAGGCATACAACTCTGCTATTTGGGACGCGGCCCTCCTAGTACGCATACTACTTGTGGTTTAGGACGCGGCCAATATACCACTGAAATGGGAGCGAATGTGACTAAACCTTTAGCTTAAAGAAAATGTTTGATTAATAATGTTGCCTCCTGTGTTTTGTTCTTTAATGGTGAGACGTTTGAAGCAATTTAAAGCTCAATTTCGCCGATTTACCGTGGCCCCCCGTTTTTCACAAAGTCTTTTCCAGGGGTGGAAGTAACGAATTACAAATACTCACGTTACTGTAATTAAGTAGATTTTTTGGGTACTTGTACTTTTATGAGTAGTTTTTCAAGTGTGTAATTTTACTCGTACTTGAGTACAATTTACACCATGTAATCTACTTCGCTACTTATAAAATCAAAAGTCGCTACTGAGTACGCCCACAATTTGAATTAATATTCAAACCTTTCATCTGCATCTTTGCAGCCAATAAGGCTGTGCAGTCGCGACCGCGCCAATTAATCTATGACGTAAGCAAAGAATAAACTCCGCTGCAGCAGCAGGCACAGGTGTCTGGAGGTGCTACACAGTGGAGTACAAACTCATTTATAGACTGAAGATTTGGAGACAAAGAAACCAAAATGGAGAAAATGGAGCCAAACGAAGCCGGATAGACTCTGTTAATTTAGAAAACCAGCTCTTGCTGAAACTGAACAAAAGGTTCAGAAAGTGAAGTGTGACAGAAACGCTATTATGTCTAAGAGTTTAAGACACTTACCTGCCTGTTGTTCACAGTGTATTGGGAAAAGTTTAAACTGTTTTATGCATGTTCAAAAACCTTTTTGTTTTATATCTACATTTATTTACAAAACAAACTGCCTTCTATACCTTGTTCATCTGAGAAATGTGCTTTGAACGTAGATATTTTATACTGGTGAATCGAATCGAATGCCTGCTATTGACAACGCAATAAAACATCCATCGGTTAAAAAGTAATTAATACTCTGAGTAGTTTTTGAGAAGAGTACTTTGTACTTTTACTCAAGTATTTTTTTAACACCAGTACTTTTACTTGTAATTGAGTACATTTTAACCAATGTAACAGTACTTCTTCAGTACTCTTTCCACCTCTGGGCTTTTCCCATATCTGTAACCCCCATGAGCCCCTCTCGTCTTTTTCATCCTTTATTCTGTAATTCGATTCGTTTTACCCCATTATGAATACATGAGATTCAGGACTAGAAAGCTGTTTTCGCATGACAGTCAACTCGGTTCTTATGCCACCTTAGACCACCTCACTGAACACATCTGTATCTGTTTTGACGTGCACTTGTCTTTTTCTTACTTGTATCATCCTTCATTTATTTCTCATTCACTTCAATACATTTTAATCAAAGACTTTCTACTCAGCCAGTTCTCATGTCACAGCCACAAAACCTGAGCAATCACACTTGCATCTTCTTTCTGGAAAGCATCTCTAGTTTGTCTTGATACTTGTCATATAATCAATGCAACCATGACAAATTAAATAACTGAACAAAGAAAATGTGTAAAAGAAAAAATAGGTAAGGAGTAATTTTATAACAAATTGTTGCAATATTAAATTGCAAACTTGCAATATTAAAAAGCAAAAAGTGAATTGTAAATAACAATTTATGGCCCAGATCATAAAACTAATTTTTGAAACCAAAGTGAAAGGGGTTAGTTGAATTGTAAATTGTACAGCATTTATTATGATGCATAAATGCTGAAACATTAATTCACAAGACATACAGTCTTATGCAAAAGTTTGGGAACCCCTCCAGGGTTGCATGATAATTAGCTCTGTCTTCATAAGAGAAGATCACAGCAAGATGTGTTTTTTTTCTAGAGATATATAGACAAGGGGGTGTTTATCAGACCAAAATTCTCAATGTAGCATTATTGAGTTGTATGAAATCAAATAAAGTTTGAAAAATGGGATGTGCAAAATGTGGGCACCCTCTGACTTGCATTACTTTGAAGACCTGCAGTCATTTAATACTGACAGTTTGCAGCACTAAATTGCTTTGATTAGCTCATTAGACCTTAAACTACAAAGACAGCTGCAACCAGTAAAAAAATGGTTCAACATATATACATTGCTAGTGGTACTTGTCCTTGGTTTCCTCTTAGAGAGTGGCAACATGGGAACCTTTGAAGAACTCTCTACTGACTTAAAAACTAAGATAATGCATTTTTATTAATTAGGAGAAGGGTACAAAAGATTATCACAAAGGTTTGGACTGTCTGTCTCAACAGTCAGAAATATAGTTATGAAACAGAAGGCCACAGGAACAGTCCTTTTGAAGAAAAGATGTCGTAGGCCAAGAAAAATATCTCAAAGGCACAGGCGAAGAGTGGTAGAATTGTCACAGACAAACCACAGACCACCTCCAGAGAGCTACAACAACATCCGGCTGCTGATGGTGTCATTGTACATCGCTCCACAGTCCAGCGCACTCTGCACCAGGAACAGCTCAGTGGAAGGGTGATGCGCAAAAAGAAGAGCCGCATGAGGTATGCAAAAGAGCATCTGGACAAGCCAGAAATATTCTGGAAAAAAGTACTGTGGACAGATGAGACTAAGAGTTATTTGGTCATAACCAAAGGCACTATGCATGGTGAAAAAACCCCCCACAGCATTCCAGGAGAAGAACTTGCTGCCAACAGTAAAATTTGTTGGAGGGTCCATCATATTATGGGGCTGTGTGGCTAGCACAGGTATTGGAAACCTTGTTAAAGTTGAGGGCTGCATGGATTCCACCCAATATCAGCAGATTCTTGAAAAGCATATTCTAGAGTCAGTCACAAAGTTGAAGTTATGCCGGGGTTGGATGTTTCAGCACGACAACGATCCAAAGCACCGCTCAAAATCTACTAAGGAATTTATGCAGGCACAAGTGCAATGTTCTTGAATGGCCATCCCAGTCCCCAGACCTGAACATATCACTGAAAATGTATGGATTGAGTTGAAGCAGGCTGTCCATGCCCGGAAGCCATCGAACCTGACTGAACTGGAGGTATTTTTTATGGAAGAATGGTCCAAAATACCACCAGCCAGAATTCAGGGACTTGTGAGTGGCTATAGGAGGCATGGGGATTATTTCTTTGGGGTGCCCAAATTTATGCACCTGCCTAGTTTTGTTTAAATGAGCATTACATTGTTTCTGTTGGCCCAATAAAAAATATTTCACTACTGAATTGTTGCTGTTTCCATAAGTTATCAAATATGTTAAAATTAAGTTGCTGCCTCTCAAGCTTAGCAAGCTATCAATTAATATAGTTATTTTTATCAGGGGTGCCCAAACCTTTGCATAAGACTGTATATAACCTTATAATGTAAAGTCCAATGATAACCATGTACCAGAATGAGCTATTATGTAACACTTTAACATCTACTTAAGAGTCTTCATTGGTAAGGAAACTTACAGAAGCTAAATGGGGGTAATTATGTAGAGCAGAAATTGCTTTTGTATTGGTGCGAGGGGAATGACTTTCAGAACATCCGCCTTTTTCCCTCATCACTCTCTTAGGCCAGCCTCGGGCCTCAAGGCCTCCTGAGACTTCCCCATCCAACTTCAAAGACTAATTTCCCCTCACACACTTTGCCGACACATACTTGCACTCTGAGCATAAACATGAGAACTTTTAAAGGAATTAATTAGACACTGATTCAAAACCGGTCACCGGTGCAAGCCTTGTGAATGTGTGATACAAATGAAATGGCCCTTGACTCCATGTCATCTTATGACAAAGTTTAATTAGGCAAAATTTAGTTTTTCTGGACACACATTCATTGGCTGTTTTCCCATTTGAGAGTGCCTGAAAGTTTGTGTCAACTTTTCAACTTTTTAATAGTTGGGAATCCTCTTGCTGCCTTTATGTTGTTTCCTGCCTGGAGGAGGTCTACAAAGGGAGAGCAGCACATTCTCAAATGAGATTTTAATTTAAGGGGAAGATATTAAGTGGGAGAAGGCATCAGTCCCTTATAGATATGCAAATATACAATATTATACAGATATTAGCAGAAAGAGAGCACAAAACCACATATACCACAAACCAACTGTGCAAAAAAATATATATTTTTGTTCAAGATGTAGTCAACACACAGGTTTTCACACCTTTCAATTAAAAGCTTTATCATAATACATTATGAGAAAGGCATGGTTTTATTTACTCCAAATAATTAAGATCCTTCTAGTACACAAATGAGGCAATTAGTATATAGACCACACTGCAAATCGTATAAAACTTATATTGTGTAATCAAAATATCTGTCATTGTTATTTAAACCTTGCATTAAAATGCATTTACAGAGATGAAATGCATTAGAAATTGAAAACATATTTTCACGATTAAATTTGCACCATGTTTGGTTCATTAAAGATCAGCAGAATTTGGAAAGCACAGACTTCCAAAGGTGGTACCCTAAGCTATTGATAATTTTAAAATCGAGTCAAAGTAACAGCTCTTTGCTTACTGGAGACTAAGAAAACAAATATTGTCTAAGATGCTTTAATAGTGAAGTATAATACATGCAACTATCTTAAGTTTTGAATGTTTTATTACTGGGCCATTTGCATGGTAATTTACCCACACAGAAATCACTGTTGCACTCACTGTTGAAACTGGTAACGTCTTTATCTGTATTTTGTGTGGGATTTCAATGACAATCAAATTTATTTCAGCAATAGTGACTGAGCTGTGTTTATGAGTATCAATTTTATATAGCAAATATCCAAAACTCTTTCAACAGTGGCTTTAAGTATTTGTTATTAATGCACTTGTTTATTAATGTTTTAATTTGAAAGAGGACAGAAAAGTACTACACTAATAGAAAACTCAACCCATACCATTCTGAGTTGCCTTTTGACTAAACCTGATCCCACCCAACCTGTACCATTCCGCCCTGTTCCATCCAATAGGTAGCAATACAACTAATAGTATGAAAATGAATTAAAATGAAGCAAGCGAACACAAAATATATCATTAATAAGAGTGCAATATTTACACAGAAATGAGAAAATGTGATTGCTACAGGGCCTTCCTTATATAAGAGACATTTAATTTAGGCAAGCTATGATGGGTGGAAACCAAACGCTTGAGGTTATTAGACTTTTTATTTGAAGGAATACCCGAAGTGATGAAAAGAAGCACCATAAATGTCGGCAAATATTCTTCTACAAATGAGAATAGCAGCAGTGTCAAATGTACTTACCGGATTTGCCAATGTACATATTTGTTTATCTACTTATAGTTCTGCACTTCACAGAGGAGGTATAAAGGATCTGTAATTTACACAGGAACGGAAACATGTATTTGCACGGATGATGTATTCATGTTTCAAGTGGTTAATTAGCAGGATACTTAACAGCTGCCCCAACAGTTTTCACAAAAGTAAGTAGATGACAAGCATTAAAAACACACTTTCGTCAAAGAAGGGCTGTTTGCTTACGCACGTTACTCACTCATGTGCCACATTTGATGTCTGCTGTGTCGATTCAGAGATGAGATTTAGAAACGAGGCACAGCAGTCGGGGCGGGCGGCTCTTCTGCTGATCAAAGCCCCACTAACTGCCAGAAACTACAGAGGGGAAAACAGAGCCGCTACACCCGGCACAATTAGTGGCAGGGACTCTTTCTCTGCCTGCCTAAATCCCACTGCGCTTTCCAGAAGAAAGCAAGGGACCTGACACCCTCCTGGCAGCCGAGCTCACGCATGTGTACCTGGATTTGACCGCGGGTGATGGGTCCTGCGCTCCTGAAGCTGGGGCCTAATTAAAGTTGCTAAAGAGGCTGCAGATTGGGCGTAGAGGAGGAGGAGGCGGGGAGACGACAGCAAGATCAAAGAGAATTCTCCTCCTGGCAAAAGTGAGGAAGAGAGGAAGGAGAAAAGAGAGAGATAACAGAGGAGCAGGATGCTCGGGACTTGGTGGATGTGGTAATACCGTTTAAATCGGCTCTTTCATTGATACTTTCTATTAATGGACACACCTGAGCTATGAACCTAATTTACCGGTAATTAAAGAGTGCATTCTTCAAGTAACTTTTCACATTATGATTAGTAAACTGTGTCAATGCAAATACAGGTTCTTTATTATGACCCCGAATTGGAGATACGTTCCGAAAGAGAGTCTGCTGTGAGCAGAACAGTAAAAACACACTCACATCGATGTGAGGATGGACTGAGAAATAATCACAAAAACTTGGTAAATTGCGCCATCGTGTGGAAGAATAATGTACATTTATTTAAAAACAAAACTCGGACCTTACAACACTTCATAGCCCGCAGTATGTGCAAACATAAAATTATTATTTGTGTTATAACCTACATTACGTTCGACTAATAATAAATAAGCAAGTACAGAATTCATGTTACATCTCTTTTTGGTGTATATGAGCTCCTAAGTATTTTATCCTGATAACTGTATGTACAACATATTTAGATAATAAAAAACAAGACCCCTGCGGTGTGTTGGGGGCTGCCCTGGGTTGGTCCCCACCTTGCACCCGTAGTTGCAGGGATAGGTTCCGGTCCCCCCGCGACCCCAGTTGGGATTAAGCGGTTCGGAGAATGAATGAATGAATGAACTAATTAATTCCTTCATTAATGAATTAATGTCTATGTCTATTTCTATTTCTAGTTTCTAATTATATATAAAACTTCCTGTCTAGTTTAAAATGTATATTGTATATTGTCTAGTTTAAAATGTATATTGTTTAATGTATATTTTGTATTTTTACTTATTTATTGTTTATTCCATGTGCCTTGTTGTGCCACTGCCTTTTTGTTCTCTGTTCTGCTGTTCTTAGTTTGCACTGAAAATAACCTGGAGCCACGTCGTCTCGTCTCTCTATGTATCTGTACAGTATATAGCAGAGATGACAATAAAGTTCTTACTTGCTTACTTACTTACTTACTTAATGAAAAGACTGAATGCATTACCTGACCATTTCATGTTGCTACATCCAACCCGTTCCGAGTTGCTTTTCCACTAAACCCGACCTGTACCGGTTTCGTTCCGAGTTGCTTTTCTCCCCACACTGTAACCTCTTTAAAAACTCAAGTCGCTGTGGATTCAAGCTTCTACTAAATATCTCAAATGTATTTTAAAATGCACTGTTCGCGGAACTAGATTCGGCATATTTTCTTTGGTCACGAGAGATATTGCTTATGAGTTCTGGGTTTTCTGTCCTACGCCTCTCCCCACCAGTACCGTTCCATTCTTGTTCTAACTTCAGTGAATAATGTAGAAAAGTCGAAGCCTGTTTTACTGCGATTTCCGGGTGACAGCGCAGACCACGCCCCCTCAGCGCAGGTTACAATCCAAACACATTATATTGGGAGGAACGTGTTGCGTAAGAGCTAACCACGCCCATTTCACCCAGGACACGCCCAAGCATCCCGCATCCTCCGCGTCTCAGCTGATGAAAAATAACAGTGTCACCTTTCGTGCTTCGTAATTATAAAACGTGCACGGAGACAGGAACTACTTCAGAAATATAATCCGGACCTGATATTTTCAAGTTGTTAGCATTCGGGGCTACGCAGGGCATGAGTGTGTCTGCGAGAGGTGAGTGTGTGGTGCACCCTGCGCAAACCTACACAACACCTTCATGCAACATCTTAATACCTGCTGTATGGCTGAGACGTAGTAATTAATCGTATTCAATCGCATTAACCTATATCCACCCAAATGTCCACCACGAAAACAGTGCCGGTTTGTCTCAGATCGCTTCAGTTTTATAATTAAACATATGCTGCCTAAAGTATTTTGTTAGTGATGATCAATCCAAGTAGAACAGACCAGGATTAATATAAGTGGTATTATCAGGAATACAGGGCACATTCTGGCTTGATGTGCTGGTTTTATGGTACAGTAGGTGTAGCTCACCTGCTGCTCCTGCTTTTAATACGATTTGTAATACCATATACGACCAGCAGATGACGACAATGTATCTTACTGTAATGTCAGACATAGGCCTGATGGGAAATTTAAGGCGTGGTTTTCTATCCCAATCCTACTTACCTCTTTTGTAGTTCTGTTCAGTTTCAAATAATCCACTGTTCGTTCGTTTCTAGTAGTCGACTGCCAAGAATTAAATACAGAGAAAGCAAACGCTCAAACAAACAATACACAATTGAGTCTGTGAGGGTCTAGTTTTCATTAAAGGACGTGTTATTTACTTCACGGGCAGCACAGTGGTGCAATGGTTAGCACTGCTGCCTCATAGCGAGAAGGTTCTGGGTTCAAGCCCCAGGTCAGCTGTGGCCTTTCTGTGGGGAGTTCGTGTGGGTTTCCTCCAGGTGCTGCGGTTTCCTCCCACAGTCCAAAAGCGTGCAATATACTGTAGGTTAATTGCCCTGCAGTGTGTTGACGCCTGCACAGGGTTGTTCTCCGCCTTGTGCCTGTAAGTTCCCGAGATATGCTCCGGTCCCCCGCAACCCCAGTTGGGGTTCAGTGGTTCGGATAATGAATGAATGCATGTATATTTACTTGACATACTACCAGTAAGCACCGTTTAAGTTACATCCTACACCAAGCCCATATAATTCCAGCCTGCTTTTTCACTACTTTCGATCATACCAAGCCAATCCACACCATTTCAAATAGCTTTTTCATTCCACCCGATCCATACCAACCCGATCCATACCGGTTCAAATTGATTTTTCACTTAATCTGACTCATATCAACACCAATCCATATGATCAATATTGCCTTTTCACTATATCTGATCCATACCATCCTGATGCATACTGTTCAAATAGCTTTTCCAGTTAACCCAACCTGAACCATTCTGACTTGTACTGTTCTTAGTTGCTTTTCCACTAAACCTGACCCAACCTAGCCCATTCAGAGTTGAAATTTTTCAAATGGGGATCATAATTTTAGTGGTCCTGTAAATTTAGTAAATTTAGCCAAAGTTTTGATTTTGTCAATGCAAAAATGTTGAAAAGACCTGTTTAACACAATGTTGGAGTGAGATAATCGTTTTGATGAGTACTCAAGTAGTCATTAAATACATGGAAATCACTCCAGAACACTCTGACTAACACCTCAGTCTAAATCTGAACCTTTTGAAGGTTTTTACACTTTCCTCAAGGGTATACACATAATAGGTTAAATAAGTTTGCTGACTAATTTCTGCTTTCTTGTGCTACAAGTTGATTGTCCACTACACCTTACACGACCCACACAACCGTAATAGACTCAAAATGTTCAAAACTAAATTTTCACTACACTAGATTTTCCACTACAGCAACTGATCTGCATTGAGGAGGGCCAACATGTGCTGTCCAAGTTAAATTTCCACTATGCATGACCCAATCTGTATTGCCCCTTGCCAACCAGTTCGAGCTGATTTCACCCGACCTGACCGAAATTCCAATTCACTTTTTCAGTCCTGACTGACACCAACTCAAACACAAGTAGCTTTTCCACTAAACCCGAACCGACCCACGCCGAGCCAACAAAATTGCTTAACTTTTAAGTGTTGTGAAGTCCTTTAAGCCTGCAGAGGTTAAGGTCCGGCTGCCATTAAGAGCCCATGCTGTAAATAAGGGAGGTACCAAAGAAGACTGCGGTGGATCAATGAAAGCCATTCATGTCATTTTCTAAGTGTTTGAAGTTGTGTTTGTGGGACACAAATCAATCGCTAGTGTTGCTGAGTTGCTTGTTTGAGAAGAGCTTGTGATTGTCAGCATTGACTCATCTTCTAAATGGAAGCACGATGGTCTTTCAACCCCTTTGTTTGGCATTAAGGATAAAACTCAGTCAGCTGTTATGCTGGTGGTCTATAGCGCTGATTAGTGCTGGGATGTTGGAACATGGAGTGCATCAGGGTCTTTTTCTGCCTCCGCTGGGTCCTTGAGTAAGACCATGAACCTTTAAGTATTCGGTCTTAAATTACTGTCTGTGTCTGTCTATTAGAGCATGTATGGAAATGTGAACTCAAATCTCAATAGAAGGCATGAAAAAAATCACAGCAGGTTAGGAGATACTTGACATTAAGCTGTGAGGGCTATGTTCATAGCACTTGAGAAATTCACTACAGGCACTCATGATCCACTTCATGAAAAATATTACAGCTGCAGGTCCGTCTTGTACATTTTGCTGAAATTATGCTGAAATTGTTAAAGTTTTGTCTAATAATATGTAAGCACAGATGGACAGATATAAAGGAAGACCTATGTAGCTGAACGTTCGTGTGAGTGACTTATTAAAGGGATACTATGGCATGTACCAAATGTACATATTTACCTCATAACATTAGTTCTATTAAAAGCATATTATTGGAGGTGTTGTCACGTGACTTCGCCCAGTCCATTCTGTGTGATTTCTCTAATTATTTTAATATCACAAGACATCCAGTCTTTCATTAGAAAACATATCCCCCCTTTAATAAAGCATATTTACAGTACAAAACATGGCAGTGAACCATGAGGTCCAAAAAGCAAAAGAAAAACCCCAAGTTAAAATAATTATTCATTAATCATGATTGAGCACTAATATTTAATTTTGATATTGATTAAAGGTGGATATCGCCCTCTCCTACTTACAGTATCTGAAGGAGAGAAGAAAAAGTGCCAGTAAAGTGCAATTTTCCTTTAAATTAGTTACACATACTGTTTTCAGTCACAGACAAGACGTGATGTGTGTGTTTTATGACAACGAATATTTGCTACTGTGAAAATTTAAGGTCTTAATACTTTTATAAGTGTCTCAGATTATATAAACAGACCTCAGCCTTATTATGGTCTTGTAATTTAAATCATTTCCATTCTCAACTCTTTGTGTATGAGTGTGTAAGAGTTTGTGGGGGTGGGTCATTACCATTAGCACTAGCGCTGGGTTTCCCGTAAAGACCCCACCCTTTTTCCAGACTATGCCGACGATGCTGTACCTGTGAGACTGCGATAATGTTGGTCTGAGTTTGTGCAAAATGCATGTTTTAAACATGACACAGCCACAGAGCAGGAAATCTCTTTCTCAGCACTTTTTTGAGATGTGTGTGTGTGGGTGTGTTTCAATATGTGCTTTTTTGTTTGTGTGTATAAGTGCCTGTACGTGCACGCATGCGCCTGCATTGCACGTGCAAAAAGACAGTGTATGCAGCTGAATTATTGATGAGTACGGGTCCTTTGGAACGTCCCGTCCTGTGAAACCGTGAGAGTGTGTGAGAGGAAAAGAGGCTGAGTGCTTGTGTGTAAGTGTGTGTGTGTGTGAGTGTGGGCTTGCGTATGTGTGCCTGCAGAGATGGGTGAAAAGAGTGCAGTACAGCAGCCTGCGTACGAAGGCCTCTGCAACTACGCCCAGAAAATCACCTCTTGCTTCGGACTTGACGGTAAGAAGGAGAAAAGGAGAGCGTTGGCGTCTGTATGAGTGTGTGTGTGTGTGTGTGTGTGCCAAGCTCCTAGCAAAAAGCTTCCTGCCTTCTGACTGCCTGCCTGATTCCCACCTTGCTCTGCGGGAGTCGGATTCTCTTTTTGTCTGACCTTGCTGCAGCAGTAGTCTGACGGTGGTTTGTAGATGCATGTTGGTGTGTGTCTTGTTTTTTTTCTCCTCGGGACAGGCAAAAGCATTGCCTTCTGTTTGGGTGTTAATGTAGTGGGGTTGTTGCCAGCCGACTGAATGGGTTTAGGGAGCGTGGAGTGAAACGAGGTTACGCCTTAACACTCATAAGAGCTTTGTCCTCAGCCGCACCGTACAGCTTTCGTCCCTGGAGCGTTCACACTGTTTATTAAGCGCACAAGAGTCTTCTAGCACACTGTCTAGGATGCTATTACACAAAAGGAGTGAGCACATTCCAATCTGTGATGCAACATGCATGCTAAAGCTCTGTGCTCTTGACACAAGGTGTCAAAGACTCATGAAAGGCAGAGTGAACCCCACCCTGTTTACCCGGGTGGACTGTAAAGCAACAATGCCACATCAGATTTACAGTAAGTGTAGTCCGTTTTGGCTGAATCAGTCTTAAGTAAGTCATTTACAAGTTATTGGTTGGCTGTAGTCTATAAACTGAGGCTCACATCCCATAAATTGAGCCTTCTTGTGAAGGTGGTTCACTTGGTTCTCTTTGTCAGCATTTTATAATGAAAGGTGAATTTTCCTCATTGTTTGATGTGGTTACTAGTTAAATAAGGTCCTCAGTTCCCATTTAGTTTTCACCTACTGCTCACTCAATCAAGTCAGAATTCACAATTTGCAAATTATGAACACATATGTAAGGCGTCTTATACTTTACTCAAGCCAAAGCGGTGGCACTTCGCTTTACCACGCCCATCACATGTCCGTAAAGTAGGAATTGGCAGGATTAAGGGCCACGAATTGTCATTTTAGCTTTGCTGTGGACGTACAGAGTATGTATATTCCTTCTTGCTGTATGTGCTGAGGACATTATTAAAAATGAAGAATCAGAACAAAATGATCTATAGCACAGAGATGAGTGAGTCTGGAGAAGAACTCTATTATTTATAAAGCTCCACCACTGAGAAATATTAACCTCTCTCTCTCCCCTCCACCCTTTGCCAAATCTATTTCAAGTCTCCATGTTAATCATTTTCAGCAAACATCTGATAGTTTGAAGATTACAGACTAAGACATTCGACATATTCACTTCTTCATAATCCTGCTTAGTAAATCCACGGCCTGCTGAGCCTTTCGATCTCATGCTCTCCATATAAATGATCACACAACATAATGTATGTCCTGTGTAAAATCAGGCATTAAGTCTATGACTGTGAATACATGATTAACTGTGCATTGACAGATCTCCAACTTTAGTATGGATATTTCATAGCTCCATGGTGGTGTTTTTGACTAGACTATTAGGCTGGTGGTGGAGAGACAATGTCCCAGATTGACAGATTGTCTGACTGACTGTCCGTCATTGAAAAGTGAGTTACAAAGTGTAACAATATCAGCTACTAGATTTATAATTTTTTTATTTTATACAACTTGGTTTATACTTATCAAGTGAGATTAAAATTTTACTTGAAAATACAAATGTTTATTATGATTTTCACTAATTTAACAATTAACCAAACTAATTAACATCTTATTTATTGGATGATATTGACTTAACACTCAGATATTGCCTTGCTTTGTAAAGTAAACATATAGCTAGCTGGCTAGTAATGTTCTATATGACCCTGTCCATTCTTGTCTCTGATGGTCACTGCTGGTCTTGGCTTCTTCTCATTAAGGGATTGGCATACTGCTAACTAAATATCCTCTTTAGCTTTCATTTTCCTGTTAGCCAATTAGTGGCTTTGGACACATCCCCTTCCCAAGTGTGTTCAGTCAATTTACTGTCTATAATGTGAAGTTTCAACGCTCAAATTTGGCAAACATCTGACCATAACATTCTCGAAGTTTCTAAACCATGAGTTGGTGAATATCACTGTATTTATGCGGTCAGGTAGGGCGAGATATTATAGTGACTCAGTGGTGCTTGATCATGCCTTTAGAGATAATCATGGAGTGGACGTCAGGCCTAATCCTCTTAGAAAAAAGGCAGAGAGCCCAGGGTGTAGCCCTGTGGTGTGTCTCACTCTATAAGCCATCTTTTGCCCTCTGCTCTTTCTCTCTCTGGAGTCTGAAGACCTTTGGGTTTAGACTGTCCATTCTGCCTGACGGCTCCCTTCTGGTGAGATGAGTGGAGTTATTTTTGGACATTTTTGGGGAAGCTGAGGTTTGCATTTACATTTACAGCATTTAGAAGACACTCTTATCCAGAGCGACATTCTTGGGTGCTTTATGGTCTTGTGTACTTCAAACCTGTAAAACTTCCAACAACTGTTCTTCAACCGAGGATTTGGAGATTTGGTGGAAGATGCAGTAGAATGTTGTTTGAATAAGGTTGATTATTTGCTCTAAAACCACTGGAGATTCCACTGTTTGTCGGTAATGTGCCTCGCATACAACTTTTCCAAGAGCACCAACGCATTGGCATAAATTTTATTAAGAGTTTGGTTAGAGAATAGACTGTGGTCATGCCCTCTTTGCCCACCCTGAGCAGCCTCGGCAAGCTCTGCGGCTCTGGACGCAGCCAGCAGGTGCAACGCGGGCGCATAAAACGCAGGACATCTATCAAGAGGATGTCCGTTATCGAGGACGGCCACGTGGCCGAGGTCCTCTACCTCATCCCCAAAGAGTCGGTGATGCAGCATCTGCCCTTCATCAATCCTGACGACTACTACATGACTGAGAGTCTGGCCCCAGGTATGGTTAGGAATGGATGTAGGCGGGGGAAACTAACGATACTTAATTATCTCAAGTGAAGATAGTAGCTTTTTTCAGTAGCTTATCATTAGTGAATGCTGTAGCTTTTCAGTTATTTCAGTAGCAATTTTAGCAAATAGTAAAATAATGTGGCAAAAAGGAACATTGTTATAGAAAATACTATTATTTTTCTCTCTTTATAAAAACTGGTATTTTCAACTACTAGTTGTTTCTGCTTGGAACTGAATTCATTGGAGTGGCATCTGATAGGCTACTGTGCCTGCTCGGCTCACGTTAAAGCAGCTTCCCCAACGCTGAAAATATGTCTCGAAAAACATCTTAAAAATGGGAAAAAACGTTACTCCAAACTGCATATTTAACTATGACTGATTTGTTCCAGTCTCCAAATCACACCACTTTGTTTCTTCTTGTTTCTGCTTCTGGTCTGTTATTAAAGGCTTTTAAACCTGTTTTTTCACATCCTGGCATTAACACTGATTAATGTCGCTTGGCTTGCTGTAAGAGTGTAGGTGGGCTGAAGGAGATTATGAAAGAGAATATCAGGTACCGAATGGAGATTACCCGGTGTTAATAGGATGGAAACGATTAATTATCCAGGACATCGTAGCATCTGTGTGTGAGAGAATCTGTTATGCAATAATCATACATAAGCCTCATAATCATATGTAAGCCAAAAACAGCTACAACTCAGTGTTTGGAATAAAAATAATTGGATGTCCAGAAATCATGACTTACGTAATAGTAAACTTGTGATGGAGCAGCTGTTAGCTTTATAAACATACATTAGCTGTAGAGCACCACTATGTTTAACTGAGAGGATTACACCCAAAAAATCAAGTCTTATTCGCTCCAGTGTTCCAACTCTGCAAATCTCTACATGTGAGCAACTGTCCATCACAGGCCAGTGCTCTTAACTGTACATCTGCATTTTTTAAAAACGTTTGTAATTTGGTAGATTTGTCCCATAAGAGTGCTAGTCTTCTGACACACTTTGTGGTGATAGGTTTGTGGTGGGTTTGATGGAGCAAAGTGTACATGAGTATGGTGGAAAATGCAGTTTTTGAACATTCATTTCCGGGCAGCATAAATGTATAGATGTACAAAAACCGTAGCAATGCTCTGAGGGATTCAAATAATAGTTTTACACACATTTTCATAGTGCATCTATTCAGAGTTCAGTCGTACCAGGTCATTATTACCCTTCTAACATTTATAATCACTGCAACACTGATGAATATAATATTATAAATTGGTATGCTTGGTTATCAGTTTATAAGTTAATAATAAGCATAATATGTTTACATTATTAGTAAGGAAATTATTGGAGCCTCCACTTAATACTTAAGATGAATAAAATAAAAGTAAAATAAATAAGCACCAACATTTTTAAAGTTTCTTTTAAACTTGTAATCACAAGAAAATACACATATATTTGTTGTAGTATCTTTTATGTAAAATTCAAGATTTACTAATATATTTGGACCAGATTTGGATTTTTTCAACATTAATCATTATATTTGTTTTCTGTATAAAACACTTTCATTTATTTTCTGACAGTTTTTCCCCTAACCCTAACCTTATCCATCCCTCCCTATTGCTTTTTGCTGTCTTCTCTCTGTCCTTCAGCAGTGGCTTCAGCATCTTAGCATAAAGCTTGAAGCCAGGCAGAAGTATGGAGAACTATGTTCATGGAATGTACCTCTATTCTGCTTCAGCTTCCCCACAACAAGAGATTATGATTTATGTGCTACTTACAAAAATGCTTTATATAATTTGCTTGATGATTCTGGAACTTTGTAAGCGCTCTCACTTTTGTTCTGTGAGCACTTGCCGTAATAGCCTGGTTATGCTGTAAACTCACATTAAAGTGGATCATTCAGAGAACAGGGTCAAAAAGGGTAACTTTCTGCGTTGAGACGTTCAGCACTTTAAAACTGCAAAGGTGACAAAAGTCAAGTGAAATTTTGCTTTTCACTAATGGAATGGTTTTGGAGTTTCTGAACACTCGCTTGGCAGAGCCCTCATGTTATGTGAATAGCGTTGAGTCATAATTATTCAACATCATATACACACAATTAGTAACAACAAAGAAAACAAATGAAATATTGGGGTAGATGCAACATCATAGGATTAAAAAAGTTTTACCAAAGAAATTGAACCTTTTTTACCTTTATACTCTAATAGTCCACTTCCTTTGGTGAGGTTTTATTCGGCAGAAGGAAGATGTGAAAATTCAAGCTTCAGAAAGCAAAACTCAAAATATTTTAATTCTAACCCATTCAATAAAATCTAGTTGAGATGCTAATGTTGCTAGCATATAATAAAAGCTAATGATGATGTAAGGGTGAGTTTTGACTCTTAAAGCATCTTACAACATGGCTTTTATTTATGGTGCTGGTTATGTCCAGGATGCAGTGCAAGATTTTATAGCTCTAAATAATTACACCATAGACAACATATTGTGTGTGTGTGTGTGTGTGTGTGTGTGTGTGTGTGTGTGTGTGTAGGGTGTGTGCGCGCGCATTCTTTAAGAGGAGTGTACATAAAAGATTCAGCTTCTATCACATGGCAACCCCTGCAACCCTGATACTGCAGCAAGAGAGAGAGAGAGGGAGAGAAGGATGAGGAGGGGGAGGGTACACAGGGAAGAGGGAGGGAGAAGGGGACAGGAGGAGGAGGAGGAGGAGGAGAGAAACACGGGGAGTAGGCACACGCCGGACCGCCTCATTGCATACAGCCTTGTCTTTTTTGTTTCCGTCTGTGTGTGTGTGAATGTGTGTGTGTGTGTGTGTGTGTGCATGTGATTTTCTCTCTCGTCAGCGGCTTTGAGCTGCTAGCGATCCTCTGATTCCCTCTCGCGTTCGGGGCGATTGTTTTTACATCATTTTCCACTTGTCTCCTCACCCAAGACAGCAGCAAGACGGATTTAGGAGTCAGGCATCCTCTCGCTGCTGATGGTCATGGTCAAGAAGAAAGGTGATGCTTTTGATTGTGTGTGTGTGTGTGTGAGAGAGAGAGAGAGAGATTACAGCTGCATTAAAGCTTCTCTACGTTTATTCCCGAACTTTCATCTCATCATTAATTCACTTTTCACTGCAAAATCAATATTGATTCAAAAGCTGGCATCTTAATGGCAAGAACGGACAATCTCACAGCCGGTTCTCCAAAGCATGACAGTAAAACTTAAGACGAGTGTCTCAGCAAATTTTTCGCAGTCAGCAAGCAGCGTGATCTCACTGCGGTGCTTATTTAGGACGAGCGGCTGTAGTGAAGCGAAGCATGGGAACCGCGTCCCGCCGCCCTGCCCTGTCGTGGGACGTGCTCTCTTCGCTATTTTTTTACCTGCTTATATAAGACACTGAGTCATATGTAACCTGCACGCCATACACTTAAAACAGAAAATCGCTTCCCGCTGACGAGCATCACATTCTCTCGTTGAACAGACCGACGCCGTTGAGCTTGTTCTACACTTCCACGGTAGCGTGGACGTTGTAAGTCTGCAGTTTTAAATGGGACACACACACACACACACATATTTACACACACCACACACACCACACACACACACATATTTACACACACCACACACCACACACACACACATATTTACACACACCACACACCACACACACACACACGCACTTTACCGGGCAGACCAACAGGCAGCCCGCAGCCGTAACCATGGTAACGCAGATTGGGAAGCGTGAGCCCATGTTTGTTGACCGTCCTGTTCTGGCTTCTTCTTCTTCTTCTTCTTCTTCTTCTTCTTCTTCTTCTTCTTCAGACTTAATGCATTGCTGTAAAGGTACTTCTCCCTGCACATCGTGAATCAGAGTCATTTAAGTTTTATTTGTTTTATATTGGGTTTGTCCGTATAGGACAATGTGTGGCTAGGCCCGGTAAAATCAGCTGTGTCCGGTCGAGTCATGATGATGGGGCAGTTTTGTGTCACGATTGCATTGTACACATGGGAGGGAATTTAGGGATGAGAACTGACGATCATTCTGATATTCTGCAGTGTTGGGAGTAGCTAGCTACAATAAGCTACTCAATTAACTACTTTTTTTCTCAATAGGTTGCCACTTTAAAACTCCAGCTTTTCCTAATAAACATTTCTTCTATAAATAGCGATGTAATGTGGCAAAACGCTGCAATTTCTTCTACACTTTTCTCTCTTTACAACGACGAGTGTGTTCTGCTACCAGTTTCAGATTGGTGCTGTATTAGCATACTTTAAAAATAAGTGGCTTGAACCGTTATAAAAAAGTAGCACTTTTACCTGCATTTATCCCAATGAATTCATGAGTTGATTGATTTAAAATATACAAAATATTCTGACTCGTTTTTGTGTTTACTGTTTTTTCTTTTAATTTTACTGTCGTGATTTTTCTTGATTTTAGGTATCGTTAAATCATCCAAGCAACTAAGCCGATGCAAGATAGTTATATGTTATTTATTTTAACCCCTCCTTTTTCTTTTGGACTGAATATGAATGATTATTATCAGTTGCATTGCATGTTATTTTACATTTTACATTTCTTTATATTTTGCCCGGAAATTACAGTAGGTACAATGATTTATTACATCATGTTCAACTAAGTCTGCCGAACTGTTTCTTAAGACGACATTAAAAATCTTGACTCTCAGGAAATATCTGGCTCTTAGGAAACAAAATATGAAGAAATGAAGGACGCCTCAAGGAATTTTGTCTTAAATTTGAATCAAGTGCATCAAATCAGGTTAAAGTTATCAGACGAGATTGTCTAATGTTACAGTTCCAGCAGAAGTAAGGAGCTCTTCTGGAAGGGAAGCAGGAATAGTCATATGAGCCACTGCCTGGGGTTAATTCGTCTGGAAGTTCCTCTAGATTTTGTTGGGAATCTGTGTGTGTGTGTGTGTGTTGAAGCATCATGTTTGCTTTCACTTGTGGGGCCAAATTGTATCAATCGCAGTTCAAAAAGTAGGCTGTGGGATGACAAAATCAGTTATATTTATGTAAAACATAAAGGGGATTAGGATCATGGTTAAGTTTAGAATAATTGCTTCAACGAGTTAAAATCAAATGTGTGTGTGTGTGTGTGTCTGTGTGTTTTGTTAGGAGGCCGTGCCAGCAGACATCAATTAAATAAGGCCTTACTGTAAGTCAATTTAGGAGTGTACCTTCATCCCCCCCCCCCCCCCCCCTTTCTCTCTCTCTGGATCTGTCTGTCTGTAGAACTGTTTGTCTCTGTACCTTCCTCTATCCCTTAGAATACTCTCCGTACTGTTTAGCTGGTATTTATAGAGCTTTCCATCCCGATTGGAAACCAAGTCACTGTACTGAACCATATGCAGGTAACACTGTCATGTCAGGTCATCGGTTCAGGTCAAGACATTGTTGGGGCAAAAGGTTGCTTTTAGGGGCAAGGTAAGAAAATGGGGCAGTTGGTAGAGTAACAGTTGATAGGGAGTTGGTCCTGTCGCCGGTTCAAGTCCCGAATCAGTCAAGGCACCACTGAGGTACTCATGAGGGCAGAGGTCACATTTCATTGTGATACTGTTCTCTTTCTAACTTAGAAAATATTAATATTGTTGATATTATAAGCAAATAATTTTTAAAATGCTAATCATAAATAAAGTGCATGTGTCTGTCTTTAGCTAAACATAGAAATAGTTTTATCTACCCTTTTTATTTCTTGTCATAGTCGCTTTCATCGCTGATGGTATTGAAATGAGCGTTAAAAATCTAGTTGACTGTCTCTTTTGGGTTGAGAATGTCTCCCTTTTACACCCCAGGAGGAGTCTTTGTTTGAGCCGAGATGGCACAGAGGCCAGGGGGTGCGGCAAAGGGCGGGGGGAACAGAATCTTCTGTTAAATATTCATGAACTCAAGCTTCCGAAGCCCCTTTTATGTCTGGTTGATGAATAGTATCGCAATCGCCAAGGGACATGCTTAGGAACACGTGCAAAAACACACACCACATGCATGCACTCATGCATGCATTCACACTCTATTACTATTTGTTGTGCAGCAGAGTGTGTAGTTGTGGTCTTATTGAGATACGTTGTGTGTAGCCATGTTCATGAGTTCATATTGTAGAACGGTTTCAATTCAAAATCTGCATATAATCCTTCTCCGCCTGTTAAAGTGCATTATATGGATAGGTCATGTGTGTGTAACCCTGAAATCTATCCCTAGGGGGATCAGAGCTGATTCTCGCTGGTTCCTGCTGCATCCTTTGTTGTTGATTGGACAGTATTTTTCAAAGGAACAACACAAAAGAGCAGAAACCTAATGTAATGTTCTCTTTCTGAAATCCTCTATGTCCAGATCATACTTTTAGTTTTGTATTTCAACACACTGGAGAGTAAAAAATTACCAGAGGTTGGTGGGTCGGTTGCAGAACAGTGTCTTCTGCTTGATGCTGTGGATCTATTCTGATGAATTTTTCATGCTTGTTCAGTGTCAAGGCTGACGTCGTTGGAGAGAGAGGGAGGGAGACAGAGACTACAAAGAACGAATAGCTAATAGGGGATGAAGATATAAGGCGTTGTGGGATATTATGCACTTTCCAAAATAACCTCTCGGAAAATAAACTTTGCTTGGTCGTATCAGAAGCTGTTGCTATATGTTCACTTTAAATGACGAAAGTCTCACAGAGGATTTTGTGTGTATAATTTTCTAAGTGTGTATTTAGACTATTTTATTGAGCCTTTAAATCTGAGGGTCCAGGGTTCAAGTCCTTCTTTGGGCCCAGTTGGTAGTGTAACGGTTAGAGATTGGAAGGTCGCTGGTTCGCACCCCAGACTGGTAAAGTTTCTACTGAGGTACTTGTGACAAGGTTCTGCCCATGTCAGCTGCCCACTGCTCTTTCAGGGATGGGTCAGATGCAGAGGTCACTTTTGGTCGTGGTGCACTGTGTGCTGTGCTGTGGTGCAATGACAATCACTCACTTTCAGTAAATTCGTGTCAATTTTTGAATGGAATTGCGCATCACTTTGATTTCTGGAATCTTAAGTACTTCTTTCCTTATTATGGACAGTGACATCTTGGTAAAATATGCTCTCATTCAACATTAGATCATTGTGATTTTGGGGTTTTCTCAAAACAATATTGTGACAAAAAATGTGGGAATATATATACTGTATATGTTTATAGAGATACTGGAGATCTGCATTCTTAAAGAGGCACTTTGCTTGAAAACCAATAGATAAATGAAAAAAAAGAAAGATTATATTGCTTAACACACCTTAAAGACGTGCATAAAAACTGATCTGGCATTTGAAAGGCGTGTGGAACAGTGTGGAGCAAATCGTCATTGATGATGCAATCGAAGTGTCATTTGTTTGTCCATGCAGTGGGGGAGCACTTTGAACATTCTTTGTAACTTTTAGTTGCAGTCAATGTGATCATAGATTGACATTTGATTGCTCACTGTTATGGTCGTCATGTATCGTTTAAATTGAAAATATAATTTCACGTTTTCGCGTGGTTGGCAATTTAATAACCACTTTGTTGCAAATTCTGAATGCAGCTGTCGAGTCCTGAACCCGAATATTTTTCATCTGAGACAAGACAGCACACCTTACCATATCTTTCCCCCTTTTCCTCTAGTGGCCCATACGCAGGAAGCCCACCACCACCGCCATCACCACCACCAAGGGGAGAAGCCTCTGATCCAGTGCTGCAAGTGTGGGGAGCCATGCAAGGGCGAAGTGCTACGAGTGCAGAACAAGCACTTTCACATCAAGTGCTTCACATGCAAAGGTGAGTGACAGCAAAGGTTGTTTTCTGGGATGCGTGGTGTTCTGTCCTGGCTGTAAGCAACATGACTGACTCAAAATAAACTGCTGGAAATATACAGATCTGCTAAAGCTCATCAAAATTCAGAACTACCCCTTTTGCTGGTTAAGAAAACCTCTTATTTTCTTCAGAATATTAAATCGAACCCAGTGTAAATTAATTAAAACTATGTGACTTTCGGATTGTACACTTCTATCTCAGTTTAGAAGTTTAAATGATTGGGTATAGAATCGTCATTATTTTTTTCTCTGAACAATTTTAAATATAAAATTACAGAAGTGTATTTAAATGAATCATGTTTGAGATGTTATTTTAATATTAAATAATTTAGCACATACATATTGGTATGTAATTATTACAATGTTTTAGTTAGGAAAACAGTATTTAAATCAAGTCCTTAAGCATAACAGAATAATCTCAGTCATATATTCATTTTTTAAAGCATTATTTTCTGTTTTCTGTTTAAAAAAGACTCAGAGACTGTATCGGGTTTGTATCGTGTCGGCAGATATCCAAATCTACAGTATCGCTATCGTATCGGACAAAAAGTTGTACTTGAAGAATGTAGAATGAAATGCAGTGAAACAGAATCTTTTTTTTTTTTGCACTGCTCCACTAATGGCATCCTTATGAAGATGCTAAAATTACAAAATCTACACAGTCGAGAGTCTCTTTATACGGTTGAGGTCATTAAAGGTAATCACTTATTTGGCTAGACATTTTTAGGTTGTGCTTCTTAGAATTAAGATCCCAAATAGGTCAAACACTTTATTGCTCTGTCTTCCCTCCACGATTAGGCACATTATCACATTGTGTTATTTTCTAATAGTCACAAAGGCTTAATGGTCCAGATTTAAGATTCAGATGCAAGCTTCGGATTCACTTCTTTTACAGTATAAGAAAAGAAAATTTGATTTCTCTTTCTCTTTTTAGAAATTCAATATTTTTTGCAACAGAATGAGGACTTACTGCCACTCACGATCACTCGAGATTACAGTAGCTGAGGTTTGAGAGAACCAGACATCATCTGACAGAATCCCGGATTTAATTCAATCCCAGGTTGAGAAGGGAATCTCGTCAGGGTGGCACAACTTGAGTCCTGATCCAATTTGCTCACTATCCACATTACCTCATGTGCTGAGCTCAGATCAGTCAGGCCAGTTACGTAAATGCGCGGTGGTTGCCGAGACTGGTGACAGGATGGACTTCTGTTCTGCGGCATGTTTTTAGTGTAATCACGGTTTCATGTTGGGAGCCGATGCATGTTTGTATGTGATAAATCCGCAGTTTGGGCTTGATTGCATGTTCTGGAACAGGGATTAGAAGCAAATGCCACAACAGAATTAATATTTTCTTTTTAAAATGTATTCAGAACTATTAGGGAAAACAGTTTGAATTTAACTATAAAATATAATTTAGGATAAACAAATTTGTTCTCAATAATTGTCTTTGTAGTTTATGGTGATGAATATGTTATGAATCAGATTTACTAAGTTTTATTTTTTCGGATTTTTTGTTAATTTTGACTTTATAATTCTCTTTCTGGTACCAAGTCTCTCTTCCATAAACCGCCATATAGGTCTGTGTTGAAGTATTTTACTTTATAGATTATTTTTTCTTCCATTTCCCTCTCCATCTTTCTGTTTTGTTGTATGGCTTACTTTGAAATCTCTCTCATCTCAGTCTGTTCAAGCATCAGAAGCAGTGTTGACCTCAGAAGTTGTTTGCCGGGACGATGAGTTTCTTTGTGTAGAAAATCTGCCAAACTGTAATATTTGGAATCTGAAGTTAATGTATTCCTTTGTGTCTGGAGCTTTCAGAGATGAAAGCCAGTTTGTGTGTAGGATGTGGGGGGGAGAGAGTCAGGACTAAAAATCCCCCAAATCTTTAAGCATTCATGACTCTGTCAGACTTGGGGAAAAATGGACAGAAGTGAAGTCTCTCTCTCTCTTTCTCTCTCTCTCTCTCTCTGTCTGACTACAGAATATTGATTTTCTGTGATTCATGTGGTTATGTTTTTAAGTGAAAACCGTTTACTGCTCTTTTTACATAACTTTCTGCATTTTTATAAGTCTGGGACATTCTGTTATCACCTGAATGTTTCATAAGAGTCATTTCTCCTTTGTCTGGAAATCTGATAGCGAGTGATCCATCAGCAGTGCTGGTATTTTTAATGGAAGGGCACTTTGCAGACCGGCGCAAACCACAGCGATTGACTGAGATGCCAGAAACTCATCTGGATTCTGAGACATGCTCTCTAATGTCAGCAGAAATGTTTTAGAACTCAAGCGAGCAGCGCTGCCCATCAAACGGGCTCTTGATATTTTAGAGCCAGTAACAGATTCCAGTTTTGCTGCTGCTTTAAAACACCGCAGCTGTCAGTGTGTGAGAACACAAAGAAAAAGACCAGACTGGGTGTGATGACACCACCTCAACTCTCATCAACCACATCTCTCTCTCTCTCTCTCTCTCTCTCTCTCTCTCTCTCTCTCTCTCTCTTTTTTTTTTTTTTTTTTCTCACCTTTTGTCATCCACTTTCACACTTTCAAGCTCCCAGTTTCTCCTTCTCAATATGTCTCTACCTTCAGACTCTAAATTTATCTGTCCTCTGCTTCTTTCTTTTTTATCTTGGTCAAGCTTTGTATCTCTTCCTCTCTTTTCATACTCATACTATTTTTTCATAATTTCTTTCTTTTTAATCTCTATCTGTGCTGTTTCTACTCTCCACTATTTCTTTCTTTCTTTGTCTCGCTCTTATGAATCTTAAAAAAGAATTGTATTAATTATTATATATATTATTATTATTATATTATTTATATATTATATATATATTATATAGTATATTTTGTCTACTCAAACATTCATTTGTGAATTATAAAATGGATTTATGTGACTATAGACTATGCTCCACATCCCATAATTACTTTTTATTGGACTTTTTTTTCGCCTCTCTTTCACTTTCTCGTTTCCTGACACTTCAGTACTGATGTATGTTCAGGTGAAGGTCGAGTCGAGTTAACATTGGAGCACAGTGCGGTGGGTGCATAGTGGGAATGCTAATGATTCAACTGTATTTTTAAAACCTGTATAAGAGCCCAAGGCTTCTTTAGTTAAAAACAACAGCTGCTCCTGAAGCTTTAACCTCCATTCCTTTAAAAAACATGGATTTGGACAGATTTTTGCTCAAGAGTTTTTTTTTAATGAAGAGTTTGTCATTGTATTTTTATTTTATATCTATTTGTGTTTATTTATATCTATATTGTCTGTGTGTCATTGTGAGACCAGCCTTTTTGCATTGTTATGTAACTCACATAAGAATGAGTCGGATTAAATAGAAGTGTGCACAGTATTCAAAAGGGTATATAATGTCGCTTGCCGAGATGAGGCCTCTTGAGATCGGCGCAAATAAAGCAGAGACGCTTGTTGCAACCTCCGCCGTGTGGTGTTTGTGCGGCTCGGTGTTGCAGTGTGCGGCTGCGATCTGGCCCAGGGAGGCTTCTTTATGAAGAATGGGGATTACTTGTGCACCCTGGACTACCAGCAGATCCACGGGACTCGCTGTAACGCCTGTGGGGAGTTTTAGGAGGGGGGAGGTAGACCATGGCAAAACCTACCACCCAGCCTGTTTTGTCTGTACCATCTGCAAGTAAGACACACACACACACACACACACACACCAACACAGATGTCACTCCAGTTACTTAACCCCAGTTATTATTTCCTACTCTTTTGCTAGTTAGTGCAGTTGGTAACAATGGTTAGGGAGGTTGCCGGTTTACAGCCCGAACCAATAAAGGTACTGTCCCTAAGCACTGCGCTGCCAAAAAGCTGCCCACTGCTCCTTCAGGGATGGGTCAACTGCAGAGGTCACATATCGCTGTGGTGCACTGTGTGCTGTGTCTACACAACAAATAATCACTCACTTAAAACCACAAAGTTAAATACCTCAGACAAATTTCATCAGCTCTTTGTTTTAGGGGATAAATATAACTCTCAAAATTTCCTAAAAACTAGCTGACACTCTATATACACACACACAAACGAAGTGAGTGATTATTTGTCACAGAACAGAGCACAGCACACCACAATGACATATATGATTCTGCATTTGACCCATCCGTGATGTGGGAGCAGTGATGCTTTACAGCACTGGGCAGTGCTCGGCACGGTGTTCTTGCTCATGATAATTTCATAGTGGTACTTTTGCCGTCTGGGACTACTCTTCGATCACACAAGTACAAATTCTCTGACCGTTATATGATACCAAACCACCTAACTTTCTATATATAATGGGAACATTCCATAGACTAATGATGACTGGATTTAGATATTTCTTATTCGAAAAACACCATTGTTTATTAAAATCCTTTTTGTCTTATTTCTGTAGTTAAATAAATTTGTTAAGAGACTTTCAAGGCAATTTTTTTTACTTTTCTTGTGCTAAACAGGCGCCCATTTCCTGCTGGTGACAGAGTGACATTTAATGGGAAAGACTGCCTGTGTCAGTACTGCGCTGAGCCCATGTCTCCCGGCCCCACCAGGGACATCACCGGCCCCAGCAGTGAGTACAAACCCAAATCCCGTAAAACGTCCTCCTAACTCCATTAGGGGCATTACCTTCAGAGTATCATAATGAAAATTTAGTTTAAGAAAGTAGAAGGTCCCGGCACAGATTTGACCCAACCAGACAGTGACTAAATAATTATTATATATATATATTAATATTATTTATTAATATTATTATTATAGGTCATGTGGTTAAGGTGAAAGTCTTTCTGCTGTTGTGTCTGATAACTAATTTGTTTGTTTGCTGTTTATTTAAGCTGTGTGTAGTTTTTCTATGTTAATTTTTAAGCTACAGAAATTAAAGGCGAGGTGAGATAGGATCCCTTTTTTACGATATTGGCATAATAATACAGTTTCACGTGTGTGTGTGTGTGTATTTTAGCCTGTGCAGGTTGCGGTAGAGACATTAAAAACGGTCAAGCCCTTCTGGCCTTGGACAGACAGTGGCACTTAGGCTGTTTTAAATGTAAAGCCTGTGGCAAAGTGCTGACCGGAGAATACATCAGCAAGTAAGTACACACACACACACACACACACACACCATCTCTCACCACACACATGCACTCGCTATACTCCTTTTAGTAAGACACTCTCAGAACAACACATACAAACATGGGCACGCTTCCCTTTCAAAGCAAATGTGTCACTGCAAACTTTAATGAACATTCTGAGATATTCTCTTCTTCAGTTTCTAAAAGTTCTCTGTGCTTAGCCGAAGCCTGCATGCGTTTCTGTCTGTGCAGAGATGGCGCCCCCTACTGCGAGAAAGATTATCAGATCCATTTTGGAGTGCAGTGTGAAGCGTGTCAGCAGTTCATCACTGGTAAAGTGCTGGAGGTAGTGTGTCTTCTGCATCACTTAAATCTTCCATATCATATTTACAGCCTCGAATATGGTATAATAAAATATTGCTGGGGCAGAACGGTGGTGGGGTGGTTAGCGTTCATGCCTCACAGCATGAAGGTCCTGGGTTCGAGGTACCGGGTCGGCAGAGGGGACTTTCTGTGTGGAGTTTGCATGCTCTTCCCGTCTCTCTTCCCGGATTTTCTTCGTCCTGTTGCACAAAAGCATGTGTAATAGGTTGATTGGTTACTCTAAATTGCCATCTTGGGTGTGAATGTGAGTGCATCTGTCCTTGAGTGTGTTGGACCCTCTGGCTTTGTCTTTGGATGGGCTCCGGTGCAGAAACAGAACCCTGATAGGGATAATGAAGGAATGACATATTGCTGGCTAGTTAAAAATATACTTTTATGTTATAAATGAGCAATACATATGTCCATTACATTTTGTCTGCTTTCAAGGGTTCAACAGATTGACAACTGTGATGTCACAACAATTTCAGAATGAACCTCATTTACAATAATTTGCATGTAGTTTTGGACACAGTTTCGCAGAATACTGCTTTCTGATTGGCTAACACAGATGAGACTCCGCCCATCTCATGTCAGACTGTTCTCGGTGTTGGGAGCAGATGGGAACAGCTCAGTTCAGAGCTCACTGTCTTCTTGATAAGGAATTTATTCATGGCCAAGCAGGAGCGCAGGGAGACCGCTGGACTAACATTTAGTAAGGCTTTTAGTTTTTACATTTTTAGAGAAACCAAAAGGCTGTGTGAGTAACTTAGAGAAGGAAGTTAGTAGAAGTAGTCCATATAACAATACTGTGTGTGTGTGTGTGTGTGTGTGTGTGTGTGTGTGTGTGTGTGTGTGTGTTTTGGGGCGGGTATTTACGGCGTTGTGGGGAGCTTTTTGTCCCCTAAAATCACTTTTATTTGTTTTTTTATGGCTTTGTGGGGACAGTTGAGTGGTGCCCATGAGGAAAAATGACTTGAAAATGTGCATGTTTTATTTGAGAAACTGAAAGAGATTTTAAAATATGTGCTTTTGGTTACTGAGGTTGAGGTTAGGGTTAGGGTTAGGATGAGCTTTAAAATTATATACATCTAGTCATTATGGGAGTCTGTGGAATGTCCCCACAAAGATGGTTGTACAAGTTTGAGTGTTTAAAATGAAGAAGATTTGTCCTTATAAGTAGATTAGTTAGATAAATTAGATAAGTCCATATAAGGAAATATTGCTTATAGAAAAGATCATTAGTACAGTAAAATGCGCAATAAGAAAAGTAGTTCTGTGGGGAAATTTGTTGAACCCCATGACAAAAAAAAAATATATATATATATACAAAAAAGAGAACTTCAGTTTGAAGAATTAAGTTTCCAGAAACTCAAACATGGTGGCTGATAGCCTCAGATTAGCTTTTGAGATGCTCTGCAAATATATTTGGTTTTAGTGGAAAAGTTTCTTTCATGATATTAAGTACTGGCTCCTTGTGTACGTAAGCTGTGTCTTACTCAGTTCATAACACTAATCGTGCAGTGGGAAATGATACTCTGTCCCCTGAAGTGTGTAAGATTGGGAAGTTTATGTATCATGGCCAAGTTCGATGCAGTTTGAGACTCACAATGATAATGGAGGACCAGCAATGTGGATCACATGACTTTTTTTATAATGCAGAGAGATAGTCAAGGCCCTGGATGCAAATAAATGTATTTAAACGGTCATGTGAGGTGTAGGGTCAAGCGTGCTGAGTGCTGGCTTTATTTGATTGGCAGATGTTCGTCAGATTAAACACTGCAAATGCAAACCACTTTGCTCATGAAACTGGCCTGTATGATACAGTTCTGCCTTGTGTGTGTGTGTGTGTATGTTTTTGTCTATGTAAATGCTAAATTTACTGACCACAGATGATAATAATTTAAAGCCCAATTATGCTTTACATTAAGAAAAAAATCATGCAAAAAGAGTTAATTCTTTAACTATTAAAGAATTAAAGAAAGATGATAAAAGAATATAAAAATAAATGCAAAAATAAAATCGTAACTAGAAACAACAAAAGCATTTAAAATAATGTTGAAAGGTATACAATTAATACAAGTAATACAATTAATTAAAATACTAAATATTAATATTATTAGAATATTAGATGAGACCAAATATAGAGAAACATGACTTAAAAGACAGATAAAGGCGAATACACAAGATGTGAGATATATTATTGTTATATTCTTTAATTATTCCAACAACAATTAATTTTGTGTTTGTGTGTGTGTATGATCTACAGGCAGGGGACAAGCACTACCATCCCAGCTGTGCTCGCTGTAGCAGATGTAATCAGATGTTCACTGAAGGAGAGGAGATGTACCTGCAAGGTGAGACTTTCCCCAGGTCAAACAATTATTCATCATGGAAATTAACTTGAAATTTGGGTGATAATATTTTTTCAGTTAAATAACAACCAGTTTAAAATGATATCAACCCCAAAATGCATGCATTTAAAAGTTACAATCTATATTATTAATATATTTGCCATATTTTTATGTATTACATATATTCACAGGGTGTGAATCACATATTTTTCTAATGATATGATTTTATATTGATTCTATGGACAATGTTTTGTTGCGTAGCAAGGTCTGCTATGATAGAATTTTGATTTGATTCAGTTCAGGAGCCAGGGATCGAGCCATATTCATATGCTGATTTAACACCATAACTTCCATTTATAACAAAATCAACTAAAATATCATTTAAATGCAAAACAAGATTCTCTTTTTAAAAAATAAGCCTCAATATAAGCTTCAATATAAGTGCTCATTGATCATCAACTTGATGTATCAGTGTTGATCAGTAAAATATACCTGTAGAAGAAGTAACACGTCTTTAAGTAATTCTTTTTGATCTTTAAAACTTTGAAGTATCTTTAATACACAACAGTCCACTCTGTGAGTCATTTGTCAAAGCCAAAATCTGATGCATGTCAACCCAAACTAAACCGTTGAAGAGTTCATGTTGAAACAGATTCACAAATGGCGTTAGATCAAGGTGCTTCCCAACCGGTTTCTACCTGATGAGATTTAGCCACAGCGAACACAAAACACGAAAACCACTTCACTTTGTTGCTGCTGTGAGTGTTTATCTCTCTCCCTCCAATGGCTTCTCAGGTTCCGGCTTGCTGAGATTATGCATGCAGACGGCTATTGTGTCCCTGATGTGCCTGAAGTCCTGCTGGGTTTGGGAAATTCTTTCATTCACCAGACTGTTTTTGTTTAGGATCGACTGTGTGGCATCCGGGATGCAAGAAGTCGACAAGGACAGAAGAGAGGCAAAGGGTAAGACTTTTCGTTTCTTTGCCTCTCCTAGTGTGCCACAGATACATATCCCTCATTTCTGCCCATTTTGGATGCCTTTTTATATGTATGGGAGGAATGTGATGCTCTCTTTCCGAGACTGCACCATAATCTCAGCTCATAAGAGGACGGTCCGGTTCTGTTAGAAGAAGAGTGTTCTAACTATAGGTGTTTTGAAGGATTAAAACATTAAAACAACACTGGTTGCTGCTGTCTTTATTAAAGGATAATGAAAGACTAAAAGTGAGACACTTTCTCAGACTAGAATACTTTGCACTGCTTATGCTTTCAGGACAAAAAGACTGTTTTATTCCAACTATTCACTTCTTCATGTTTTGACATCATGTTGGAAAACTGTCCTTATCTTTCTGTCCCAATCTGTCAACCTATCATTATTCATTCCAATTCACTGCTTTGCCGATACTGCGTTTGCTGCTTCAAGCTTTGAGTGTATATTGAAATATCCAAAGGCAGCTCATTCTACCTTTCCTTACGGTTGAAGGAGACTGACAATTACAAATCTTAGTTAAAGGTGCTATATGTAAGATTGTGGCCAAAACTGGTACTGCAGTGTTTTTTCCCCTTCCCCTCCTCCCCAAACTCGAGGTTGCCTGATAGGTTGGCGGATTCTCATATTCTCATATCATAGCCAATCTAGTGTCTAATGTTACGTCTCATATTGCCACAATTAGCATGCTAATATTACCACACAGTCTCAGTGTAACACGATGCTGATGTTAGCCATCACAAGTCACCATTTTTGTTTCTCAATTCTCAATTCAATCTGTTCGATGACCCACCTTCACATGAGCTACAGTCTGTGATTGAACATTTTGAACTATTGAAAATATTTAAAATATTCATCCCTACGTCTAGTGCTGACACAGTTTAGCCAACTTTGGCTAAATCTTAGCTCTCCAGGTGTTACCTTGCGTACTCCGACCAAATCTTATAACATGACAAGTTCTCGGTTCCAGAGTTTTGGGTCCGGTTTAGAGCTGATTTTGTGGCGCCTGTGTCAATTTTTTGTCAGTGGCAAAAATGGCGCCAGAGCAGTGGAAAAGAAATATTTCACAGCTGTGGTGAGGACAGATAAAGTGCAACTCTATCACATGCGTGAAAACAAAAGATGGTGGCAACCTAAAGAAAGAATGAAAGAAAATAGACAATGAATGCAGGTTAATGAATGCAAGTTTGCGGGGTTAAACGGGAACTGATCAGATCTCCAGAGCGTCCTCAATACATCTTGGGTTCAATCTAAGGACCGCAAAACTACAAACAGGAGTAAACTGTGGATTTTTTTTGTCTTTTTTTGGGGGGGGTTAAAAAATAAGACTCCCCGTATTAGGATGTTGTCATATCTGTGCATAGCAGCAGGGTGTTGTGTCTCCAACTTCCACTCTCCCTTCCTCCACAGCTGTTGCCCGCATCGCTAGCACTGCTCGGCCAAACAGAAAGGCAGGTACTGTATTTGCTATCGGCTATGCCATGGCATCGCATGACCCCCCTGCTGCCCCCCACAATGCGGAGGCGGCTGGCTGTGGCGTTAGCCGTCGTCAGCAGAAACGCCTGCATTTGATCAGCCTTGTAGAATCATAATCGCCATCTCGACACAACTCTGTCACAATCGATACGGCAGCAGAAACCACAGTTTTTCACAACTGGCTCATTTTTACTCAGTGTGATTCTCACTGCCATTGGCACAGGTCATGGGAAATTATTCTGACAGTTTAGTAAGAATCTGCTTTCTATGGAAGCTCGTTTCCGCAAAATTATCCGACTTAGTATCTCAAAATAATGACTTAATATCTCAAAATAATCACTCAATATCTCAAAATTTCGACTGAGTGATCTCAAAGTAATGACTTAATATCTCAAAATAAACGATAAGCCCATTTTAAGATAACTCATTTGTAATTTTGAGATGTTAAGTCATTCTTTTGAGCTATCAAGTTGTTATTTTGAGATAACCTGGTGATTATTTCAACTTGAATTCTAAATATTTTTTACCACACTTGGGAGAACCAGGCTTCCATAGCTTCCTCTGGCGTCCTAAGATTTTGATTTTTGTCCTGGTGTTCTCCTAGAAGCCAATGAGCTGTGAAAACACATGATGCATTATAGTTTCTACATGCTCGGCCAGTTTTAGTAGAAAATGCTCATGCCAGGGGTTTGCCACATTTCATGTATTGTTCCTTATATGAAAACATATGTAAACGCTCACTAGTTCTCAATCGGGTCCGGTTTCTAATTTTGGACACACTTTTGTTATCTCAGTTACATGTGTTATTAGTCCATGAGGACCTGATTAAGAACCTCTGCTACCTACAATCTCCGTCTCTGCAGCTGAGTCACAGGTCATAGACCGTTAACCCACAGGATGAGGTAAATATGACACAGCTCAGTTCAACCGCAAGTCAGTGTTTGGTGGGAAAGTTTTTCCCTTTGACTAATCCACCCAAATGCTAACACAGAAACTGGTTTCGAGTCATCGTTCATAAGCCGCCTTCATTAGCCGCCATTCACAACGGGTATTAAGTTTATCGCACAGCGCTTTATAGACGTGACCTTGGCAAGCAGGTCAGCAAGTTTTCTTGGAATGACAAAAAGGAGCGTTCTGCCTTTGTCATCCCTCACAAGCCGCGTCTTGTTTCACATTTCGCTGAATGGGCAAAGTAGCGTGCATAAAGTAGCTTGATTTTACTCGCCAACTAATCATTTTTATTCCGCTGCCTGTAGTGTCACTTATGACATGACATGACATGTTCACACACCCTTGTGTGTGTTGTGTGTATGTATAAACTTAATCACGTTGGGTGGAGAGACCTCGGCCTGCCGCTGAGTCTGTCGCTCTCTGGTTCTAAACCTCTGTTCACTCCACAGCCGACGCGCTCGTCATCCGAGAGTATGTGTTCCAGACCTGGTTCAAGCATACCTGGCTCACCGGGTCACACCATATATGTAAGTGATGTATAATTTCACACACACGCCCAAACACACTCATACACACACACACACACACATCCTGCGAGGTTTTTCATTAGCTAAACCTAACCCTAAACTAACCAAAACCAAATTATTTTTCCATAAAACCTGAAGCTTTTTTATAAAAGCATTTATTTCCGTATAAGGACTGGCTCTCACATATGAAAATGTCTTCGCAAAGCTGTAAAATTATACATATCAAAGTCTTTTAGGGGACTCTTGGGTCCTCACAACCCCCTAAATACATGATTACACCAGTTTTAGTTTCATCAACCAAAATACGATGAAGATTTTCTTTGACAAAGAAAGGAAAACGACTAAATTCGGACTAATATGTCTTTATTAAAAGTAATATGCATTTATTGAGCATCTTAAGAAAAAGTTGTTCACTGTTTGCACAAAATGATGGCCCTTAGGACGTACTTGTAAACAGTGTATAAAAAACCCAACATTATCATCTTGCTTAAGTTTAAGAAAATGATTTAATTAAGACGTAGATAATTCTGGTATTTACATGTTGACAGGGTTATATTGCAATATTATTTTATGTTATATTATATTACATGTTATTTCTGAAGATCTCATTGTCCCTTAAAAGAGGTAATAATTCTGGCTTTGTGGGGACATTTTCCTATCTGAGGACGGGTGTGTTATAATGACAGAAAGGGGCGTTCTGCCTTTGTCATCTTTTCTATAAACGTTGCAGATTTATGTGACATCCAAAAAGGGGTCAAATATTTGCTTTTGGTTACTAAGGTTAAGATTAAAGTTATAGTTTTAGAGGTAGATGTAACAGTAGTATTATTTATTATTTATTTATGAAATTCCATTTGGTAGTAACCACAGGCTACAAATCACTTTCTGTATTTTTACAAAATTCTCATTTTTATGAGAAATTGTTGCTCACCGGTCATTTTTATTGTGTAAACATATTTATTTTACCTCAGTCACACCCACCATGTTTTACACACCCATGTTGGGGGCTACAGTCAAATCCGAATTCTAAAGCCGACCAATCAACAGGTTCTCTACGCTCTTGTATATTTCTATGTTCTACATCGGGGGTTTTCAGCCGGGGGTCTCCCGGCCCCTTGGTGCTCCGCGGTGGCAGTGCAGATGGTCCATGATATTTAATCCAGTTTCACTAGTAAAATTGCATTTTCATTTTGTTTTATTTATTTTTCAAAACATTTTCAGGTGATTTAATGCAAATACCTAATAATAATAGCAAAAAACACCCCCCACACAGACACAGAGTGGGCCGCAGACTACTGCTTAATCTGAATGATGGTGCCTGGGCTAGAAATGCTGAACTTCACAATGTTATAAATGGACATAAAACCCCTTCAACTCTACCATTATTATCTTAGTTCAAGAGACAGTAAAACCTCTCAGTATAAAATGTGTGTTTAACTCCTGTAGAATCACTATTGTCAAGTCCCAGCCATTAAGAATCCCTCTGTACTTTACAACTAGAAGACACACCGTTCAAATTTTCACTCTCCCCTTTTTACTCTCTTCCTCTCTCAAGCTGTTTAGACAAACTGGCTTCCAATTTCAATAACCCATAATAATGAAATGAGCTGTTGTCACGATTTGTCTAATGGTGTTTTTGTTGTTAAATTAAATGACAAAAGGCTTTCATTTGTTTATGCAAAAAGAGAGATATTGCTTTTCTCGCACCTCAATTTTGCTCTCTCTCTCAATCACTTAGTTTTCGTTTTTCTGTTAAGAACAGAGTGTTAAATGGGTTGTTGAATAAAATGACATGCCATTGTGGTAGAAACTAAAGCGTATCATTCATGTAAGTGGTATTAATCATGTTTTCAGCTGATGAGGATTATTTTTCCCGAAGTAGCTATACTGAGTTCTTGGGTACATTTGTCACCTCTGTAGTTTTGTGTTAATGGTAGACCCTTACGGAAGCATCCTGTCTTTGTGTGTCCGCGTGTGTGTGTGTGTTTGTGTTATGTTTTCCCTCTAGGCAAAAGTAGACAATGAGATCCTTGATTACAGGGATCTAGCCGCCATTCCCAAAGTCAAAGCCATTTATGACATTGAACGTCCCGACCTCATCAACTATGAACCACATTACACCACTTCCCTCAGTGAGACAGAGGAGAGCGAAAGTGTGGCAGAGGTAAAAGTACAGTGTGTGTGTGTGTGTGTGTGTGTGAGTTAACCTTACATTAAAGAGACCGGATGTTCCATATATATGAAGATAAAATTGTGCGTGTATGTTTGCTTGCATCTGTGTTTATGTGTGTATGTGTCTGCAAGTACGGACCATTTACAAATGCACATATGCGAGTGTACTTTGTAATATTGGGTGTTTAGTGTTTGTTTGTGTGTGTACTTACATTAGAGGTGGGCGATATATCGATTTTATCGATTAATTCGAATTTACAGTTCAGGATGTGTTTTAATGAAAATCGATTTTATTACTTATTTTACACGCGGGCGCCAAAAGCGGAACTAATGCGACGCATCGTTCTAGACGGGTAAATTAGCGCGGTGCACCCAAACCCTGTAGCAGATTCACAAACAACATGGCAACGACAGGGGAAAAGTATGGCGTCACATCAGTGCCAAAACAAGAGCGCGCAAAATGGCTTGCTGCAAAAAATTTGCGGGCGTAAATTTCACAGTCACGCGCAAATGTGACGCTCGAGAACACAAATTTAAGAATCGAGTGCGTGGTTAAATGTGACCCCCCCCCCCACTCCATAATTAGACACTTTTTGGTGAATAAATATGATTATAATATAAAACACGGAATTCAGAAGAATAAATATGGAAAAACGGAATTCAGGAAAAAAATTAAACGGAATTCAGGAAAAAAATCAAACGGAATTTAGGAAAAAAGAAAACGGATTTAATAGGGCACTATGTATATTGCAAAAGACATGGTGCCCATACATACTGTGGAAAAGCCGGGATTCATTAACATGCCAAAAGTTTTTGACCCGAAGTACGTGCTTCCAAGCCGCAAATATTTTTCTAAAATTTGACTTGCCACAACTGTATAATGAAACACGTCAAAGAATCGGTAGAGAGCCGGAGGAGGAGGTGTTGTATTATTCTGCCACAACTGACATGTGGTTTTGAACCATTTATTTGCCATCTGTAGTTTGATTTTGAGTAGGGGAGGAGAAAATCGATTAAAATCGAAAATCGGATTTATTGTGAAAAAATCGGCGATTTTATTTTTAGGCCATATCGCCCAGCTCTAACTTACATATATGAGTAAGCTTAATATAATATTGGATAATGTGTTTGACTGTACTTTATAAGGGATGTGTGTGTGTGTGAGAAACTGAAATAATAAAAAATATACAAAAAGCCATAATATATAATATACATTAATATAAACTTACATACTCAAAGAATTTGCCATATATTACATTTGAAATTCCAATAAAAATCTAAATCACTGTAAAAACATTATGTACAAAAATTACATTTGAGTGTACAGTTTAGTACAGTTTAGACACTCTGCACAAAACTGTCTTAAAACACACCACACCAGCAATCAGCTAATTGGCTGCCGTACTGAAGGTGAAGGACAAAATGCTTTGTACCACCTCTTTGTTACCAGCTTCAGTCCTTGAGGCGAGAGCGCTCCCCCATGCCAGACGACAGAGTAAGTTGACGCCCACTTGGCCTAGACACATGACCATTCACCTCACTACTCATAAAATCCATCCTCTAATATTTCATCAGGCACGGTCAATACTTCTTTAAGGTCGCCATGGTGTGTATGTGTGTGTGTTTGTGTGTGTATAAGTGTGCACTGGAATTTGTGTTTTCTGCGTGTTTTGACTGATGCTGTGAGGGTAGCATAGTACTCAACCCAAAAAATGATTTTCTTTCAAAGTTATACACTTCCAAATTAACAATCCTGTTTGTGTTTTTTAGCAGTTGTCGGCAACTGTGACGTTTTTGGGTCGAGTATTATTTGAATGTTTGCTTTCCTTTTCTTTGCATTTCATTCCATTTCCAGCCCACTCTGTATCCAGCTGCTGTGCAGCAGTGGCAATTTGTTAGCTTCAGACATTTACTCCATGTGTTAAAATGGCAGGGGTCCTTAATGGAGTGTGTTGTACATGTTGACCTTTTTGTTTTGATTCTTTCAGACGCCTAGAACCATGTCACCAACTCCATCAGCTGATGTAAGTACAGTTCAAGATTTTTTGCTAATTTAACCCAATAGTCATGTGAGCTATGTATATAGTTTCAACACAAAAGAGAAAAAATGGTGGCGTAACGGTTGGGTGTTCGCCCCGTGATCAGAAGGTCGCCAATTCGAATCCCAGACCGGTAAAGTTACCACTGAGGTACTCATGAGCAAGGTACCGTCCCCAAGTACTGCTCCCCGGGCGCTGCCTATTTTAGCTGACCACTGCTCCTTCACGGATGGGTCAAATGCAGAGGTCACATTTCATTGTGGTGCACTTTGTGCTGTGGTGTGTTCACAAAGACAAATAATCACTAACTTAAATTTTTAAAAATCTCTAATTATGGATAAAAATGAGTGAAAACTAGGAGAACGAGTTGAATTAGTAATTTATTTATTAATTACAGTATCTAAATAAAAAGGACTTTACTCTGTGTCTTTAAATGTAATGGTGGTGGTCTAGTGGTTAGGACACTTACCCCCGGACCAAGATGTAGGTTCATGGGTTCAAATCCTTCCTCCAGCACTACTATCATTGAGTCCTTTAGCCCTTAACCCCAAGTTGCTCCAGGGAGACTGTCTCTGAAATTTGGAAATGAAAGTCGCACTGGATAAGAGCATATCGTAAGTGCCATAAATGTAATAGTTCATGAATTAACTAAACATATATTTCACTGTGTGTTTCACTTTTGTTGGCATCTGAATTCTATATAAATTGTTAAATCTGTGCCTAAGAATTTCACACATCTAAAAAATGGTTAATGGTATAGTATGTGTTTTGCTTTTCAGAGTTATTATGACATGAGGGGCCACATCCTCCAGAGGTCAACAAGCCAGGGCTCCATCGGTTCGCCCATCTACAACCGTCACAGTTACACACCGACCATGTCTCGCTCGCCACAGCACTTTCACAGGCCAGGTAAATATCTTGTTCCCAACATAGAACAAGAATATCAAAGCGGTCGCAATTATCTGAAATGTGCTGCTTTAAAATATCCATTATATTTCTGATTTGCTCATTTGACTTGCTGTTGACCCTGATCCTCTCAATCTCGTTTACAGCCATCTTCCATTAATGCACGTGACACCTCGCTAACCTTAATCTGACAAATCCACAATTGGATAATTCAGTTCATCTGCCCGTTTGTCTGATGTGAATGCTTTGTGAAAAGATTTCATTATATTTCTTAATTTAATCTGGTGACTGTTGCAGGTTATAAACGGCCTCTAGTGCAGCTGGCCGTAGGGTTTTTAGGCTTTCACTAGCTTTGGGCAGCAGAAGCGGTCCATTAGTCTATGTCAAGCTCCGTTCAGCCTTTACTTTGACCTTTTACCCTCGTTGACTGCCGACCTCGCTTGTTTCTGATTTGAGGCACTGAGCCGTCCAGTGGCCGGAGCTCCCCAGGGGCCAGCACTCCTCCTCTCCCCCTGACCCCCAAACATTTCCATCTGCCAGGTACTGAAAGAGAGGCCTCACAGATCCGCCCCGTCCTGTCCACGTTTACCCCCACAGCATGTTGCGTCACAACTCTGTGCAGAGTCTTGTTTCCTTTCTCTTAGATGTGCATGCACACTCATGGTAAAATATATTTGCTTCTAACGTCAGATGGTCCACTTCTCACTCCATGAGGCAGCCTGTTTGTTTCCCACTCTTTTTGGAGTTGTTTAAAGATGGAGAAATCTTTCGTCTGCATGGTCATGTGATGTTTAAGTGTCTCACAAAAGATCTTCAGGGCAAAGTCCAGCAAAGACGTTTTTTGTGATGAAAGCACCTGTTTTTAATACGAATCCAATTAGTTTTAGCGTTCAGAGCGCTAAGCGCCTTCAGCAAGAAAAAGAAAAACGTTTTTTTACCAACGTTTTTACCACAGCGCCCGGAGCGCTTCAAGTTGAAGTCCGCACTGGGCTCTCATGCGCCCAACCTCTACGTCCCAAAGACGTGTGAGTATCTAGTTCAAACGCTGCCGCTAATGCCAAGATGTGATTTCTCTCCATTGTAAAGATAAGAAGCGTTGAGAAAGTGCTGGGTGAAGTGAGGTTTTGACCGCTGTCAGCGCAAAAGACGCATTTGGTGGACACAGGCCCTTATTATTGTCTTCAACACACCTAACTGTCTTCTTATGCATGTTATACTTAGTTAGACTGTTGTGTCTACTTATAATCCAGCCAGTGGTGTATTGTCCTGTTCTTCGTTACTCTACTGAAGTGCTATTTTGCAAACTTTGTACTTGGACCGAGTCTAATCAAATGAGCAACTTTAAGTCTTGACTTAATTACAATTTAAATGCTTAGGTACTGACAATATCAAATACATCTACTGTAGTAGTCTTGTTATGAAGCTTCTAACTTTAACTGGAGTCATTTTCAGTGTGAGGAATCTTTACCGTTACTTAGTTATGGATTTCTGACACTGTAAACCCCACTTTTTTGTTAAACGTGCCATTTTTTTTCTAAATATTCCACTTTTTGCTATCCTAATGTGACTAGAACAGAATTTCTCCCTTTTTCAGATCAAAGTGTAAACATCTACAGGAAGCCGCCCATCTACAAGCAGCACGGTAGGAAAAGATCAGTCTAAAGCCAACATTTCAATTACCAAATATGATAACAGTGATGGTCAGTCACCCAGCACTGTGCAAAAGCTTGTCTAGATAAATTTACACACTACCACCTACATCTATAAAGGTATCTTGGTAAAAATCTACCTTTTATAGTCCGTTTCCAACACCTAGATTAATTCTAATTGAGAACTAAAAACTCTGAATGGTAAGATACCACTGACATTGAACATTTACCCAAGATTAGAATCATTTCATAAATACATGTTAGATAATTACATAAGTTAAAATTTAATTACTATTAACCAAATGTTTCTGCAAAGCTGTGCTTAAGGCTCTATGCTGTGCTACATAAAGAGGTAAAAAACTCAAGTTTGTAGAAAGTTAAAGTGAAATCTAAAAGTTATTATTAAACTCTGTAAAGATACATTGGGCACATTGAAGATCTATTTACTGAGTTATTTACCTCTTAATTACATGTTTTATTCTATATGTGTATCTGCGTTTTGTTGGAAAAGCTGTTCACCTCATTACCATGCGCCTGTGTCCCATTTAACAGCACTAATATTAAGGTGTATTCATAGCGTCATGTCCTTTCACATGCATTTCATACCTGATCGCCTCCATCTAACAATTGGCAGATATTCTCGGAATAAAGGTAGTCATACTGTAACTTTAGCCCGAGCGAGAATACGTGTAAAATGAGACGTTTCACTGCTATTTTAAAAATTGCACTAAAGTGACACTGTTACTTTAAATATTTGGTCCCTATGAGACCTTTTTGCCCTAATGTTCCACAAAAATCATACTGTTTCAGTCATTTAAAATACGTATAAATTGGTGAGGACAAGAATATGCAGGGTTTCTTGTAGTTCACAGATTCAATCCAGTAAATTTGCTAGCATATTATTGATCGCATTTGTATTTGAAGTTTATTAACAGTACGTCTATATGAATTGTAAGTTGATAAAAGATATAGATGTAATAGTCCAGGGTTTCCCCTCTTATGCATGGCTGACCGATGGCTGAATCCTCCAAACTGCCTGGCTACAAAATGACATCAGAGCATGCAAAGATAAATTTAATTATAAAACTGTTTAGCAAAAATGTTTTCTGGCCTGAAAGGAGGTTCACCTGCCCCATCCCATTGCCTCATGGGTTTTTATAACACTCTTGTGGGGTTTATTAATGGTTCTGTGGCTGTGGCTGTGGCCTGGCCTTATCCTTATAGCCCAGCTCCCACTCCTTTACCCAAATCTAGAACCGGCTTTTACAGCTCAGAGCAAGTCCGCAGACGACATCATCAAATCTGCCAAATTCCCTTCGGCGTACGCCCCGTGTCTGGACGACGCTCCTAACGTAGAGGTGGAGTACTGGCCATGTCCTCCTGCCAGCGTCGCCATAGGTACCGTACGCTCGTGCTGGCTCCTCCCCTGCTATCTGCTACGCCCGTCCACTTTTCAGCTTCCCGCTGCTCGCTTTCCTCCCCCTTTTTTTAGTGGATTGACATTTTGAGGCGTTGGATTTTACGAATGACTGAACGTATGTGGCATGACAGAGTGCTGGCTTTACCCTTTGCTATACACCCCCCCCCTTTTCCTTAAACCCACTGACATTTCATCAGCTGTGCAATACAGGGACGAGTCAGAAAGACCTCTAGATAATAAATGACTACACGGCTTCTGCTTGGAAGTTTTGGCATAATGCATTGGCTTATAATTGTTCTTTTGACCAAAATGTGTTATTGCAAATTGTCTATTTGTTTAAACAACCCAATATTCAATCTTATTAAGTTCACAAAAATGTAAAAGCAAAATAAAAGTCTTTCTAAAACAGCCATAAAAAAATTATTGTGTCCTAATCTATACTTGCACACTTCTAATAATGAGATGCAAAACAAGCTATGACTATATTTTAGACATTAAAGCTATAACTAAATTTCCATTAATTGCAATAACTGTCATTATTGCGAAGTGAGTGTAAAACTAAAATGGTGATCAGTAGTTGCAACAGCTTAAAAAATGTTGTTACAGTGCGCTGTGTCCTTGTATCTGTCTGCCATCTTCACCTCTTCTAGCTTTGCCGTTTTCATTGGTTCATCTTCTCCAACGCTCTATTAATGGCAACTGGCTTCTCTGAGGTCATTAACAATGACAGCAGAGTGAGAGTCAGAATAAGTGCCTGTGTCCCTTTTGTGTTCCAGGTTCTGAGGGAAGGCGTAGGTCCAGAGAGGAAGATGAAGAGGAACTACAGAAACGCAGACAACTCCAGGAAGAACATCTGGCCAAGGTAAAAACATAAACAACCAAACTTATAAGAAAATTTCTCGCCCAGAAGCATGTCTATTAAAAGGGTTTTTAATAGATTTTAGAGATTCCCATATTTAGTTTTTTAACATAAATAAAGACTGGATCCACAATAAGGGAATTATTGGCCGATGCCGATATCTGATGTTGTTCATGCTTATATCTGCCGGTGCCGTTACAGATGCTGATAAATGAGGAAGGCAGAATTGAGCGCGAGCGCAGGCAGAGCAGAGCGCGTAGATACAAAATATTTTGCTCGCCAAAGTTTCACTGCACGCTCAGAATTTTGGAACAAAAATAACGCCATAGTTCTGACATTTCTAATACAGTGCCAAGTTAAGCCAGCGTGAAAGCAGAGTTGAGGGAGGGCGGAGCATTTCGAGCCTAGTGCACAACATTTGAAGAAAAAGTCACTTCCCAAGTCAAATAGGGCGCGTGTGACACTCCATGTGCTCTACCTAGTGCGTAAAAATGCGCTAAGCTCCAACCCTGGCCCTTTCCTGGCATGCCATACATTTTATGACAGAAGGCGTAGGCCTGACTGTGGACATGCCTGGCATAAACGCTACCTTTCCAACGTACCATAAATGGGTCATAAAATATCGTCTGAAAATATCAGGTAAAGTCTAACCATAGGTCAGATGCTGATGACTTTAAAAAAAAAAATTATCGTCCGATTCCAATACGATACCGATGTCATTGCGCGTCCCTCATACTAAGTTGTTCTAGATCTAGTAGTCCCAGCTGATCACATGGCTCAGGTGTGCAAAAAAACTGGGCCATATTAAGAAACACCTGCTATAGGTTGTTGCAGAAAATGTATAGATTTTGTTCAGAATAATGCCATCAGGGTTAAATATTAATGTAATTCATTTTTAATCGTAATCAACTATTACAAAATATTGAATGGTGACTACAGAGTCAATCTCTGGGAGCCCATTTTGAGCTAGGACAGAATTTGAAAATTGTCTTTCTATAGAAAGGATCAGAGTTTCTTTTTAGACAGGAATGTGTCTTTTAATATTGGAAACAAATTAGTCAAAGCACAAGACAAACCAAGATATAAGAATGGACAGGATGGATTTTATCAAACACAGGCGGCTTTCAGCTTTAAAGTAGTTTGTAAAACCTGAAGGAGCTCAAAGTGTCCTCCTGATCACCCTAAAATAACACAAAGCTCAAGTTGGTCCCAAATTAACTGACAATCACAGTTGACTCTAATATTTTGGGTTGAATACTGTGTACTTCTGTTCTGGCAGATGCAGTCTGGCCTCGGAAAGCTCATCCTCAAGGAGGAGAAGGAAAAGCAGTTAATCAGGGAACGCCATGCACGAAGTCTGTCTGCACAGCGGCATCCCAGCGTCAGCGCGGGTACACAACGTTCACGAGCTCTCGCTTACAAACCACTCTGACTATATATGTATATATTCACCACCCACTTCATTAGACACAGTATATGCCATGCTTTTACTGACCACTAGGGCTGTACAGTTACAGGTCATTGCCCTTCTGCCACCACAGAATTATCATCCTCCATTTCTCACTACAACATTCATCGCCAGTCATTCTCTGACCACAGAAGTCCACTGATCGAGTATTATTTGGATGTTGGCCCAATTTAGTCTCTGCTGTGACACACAGACCTATTATACAGGCAGTATCACTGCTCATTCGAAATCATGTCAAGAGCTATTCAGGGTTTGAAAACTGACCACTGGGGAAAAGATAAACGGTGAAGAACCAGCGAGGGTTTCCGTTATCTACAAAGAAGATGTTTCCAATGAAATGGGTCACGATTGCATATTAATGCTGATTTAATGATGAATTCAAGTCACCTTCTGTAATAAAACCTAATCTGGAGTATGTTGGTAGCAGAGACCAATTGGGAGAAGATAAAAATGTAATAAAAAATATTAGAAAACATGGATGGGCTAAAAATCAAGCGGGAAGATTGACTGGATTTGCACGCCTCATCCATCTTTGTCAATATTTTGTGATATACTGTTTCTTAACAATACGTCCTGTTATTGCAGATCCAAATTCTCCCTCCAACACGGGTTCACTCCCTGGCTATGGGCGAAGCGGTCTGCATCGGGTAAGTTAAAACTTGTCTTCTGAATGTTCTCTTATTGTCGTATTGTTGCTTGGGACGGTGGTGGTCTATGGGTTTGTATACACTCGCCTCTGGACCAAAATATTCGAGTCCTACTTCTAGCATCACCTTCACTAGGTCCCCAAGCAAGACGCTTAACCCCAAGTTGCTCTCAGGGAGACTGTCCCTGAAGTTAGCAAATGAAAGTCACTCTGAATAAGAGTGTCTGCTAAATGCCGTAAATGTAAATGTAAAATGTTGTATATGTGACCCTCCACGGCAAAACCAGTCGCTTGTCGCAAATTTTCTAAATTGAGTTGTTAATAAAGGGCATAAATCAAGCTTCAAAACAATACCTATATCGAATGAATCTGACGACATATGACTGAGATATCAACATTCAGATGAGTCGGGTTTCTCCTGTCACGCCAAGTGAGAAACGGAGAAATCTGCCTTTGAAGTTGACTATCGCCGTAGCACTCACAGACGCTTGGTGCGGTCGCGGCTATGCTTGCATTTACGGTAGCCTACGCTGCATTCACAGCCACACGGATAGCCTACCTGCGTTAGGTTAACTGAACTCGGGAGACGAAGATGGATTCCGGAGAAATATCTTCACGCTAGTCAACCAGTGGATTTACCGTAAATATTGAAGTAGAGCGGTCAAAACAGAAACTTTTAACATTCTGCTGGAATTGAATTCCTCACCTCAAGAAAGTCACGTTTTTAGGATGGAAAGGGTACGTTTTTCAGCGAAATTTATTCACAACAGTACAGTATAGACCTTCCACTGTTTCAAAACACTAAAAACAAAAAATCCAACATTTTACACATAAACAGTCGTTTTTCTCGGAAACCTCCGTTGCGACAAGCGACTGGTTTTGCCGTGGAGGGTCACATATAATATGACCTGCATTAGTAATGGCTTGAATAAATGTCTTCCTCTTCTTATTTCCATCCTCCAGCCACAGTCCACTGACTTTACCCAGTATAACAGTTACGTGGACGTCTGTGGCGGCGCTCGAGGTCAGTAAACATTATATAAAAACACAGGCATAATTATATTGTAAATGACACTGGCAACATCCATATTCTTACATAACATTTCAATATTAAAGTAACGAGAAATATAAAATAGTTTTGCAGCTCATAATTGCTTTTTGCCCTGGAAAAAAATACATTATTTTTCTGGTTTTCTTTCCTTGCAGAATTTCAGGTAAGATTTACATAATTTCATTCGTCTCAACTCAGCAGATCATATTGTTTAATCTTCTGTTTTGAGTTTATTTCACTCAGTTTGTTCTCTACAATGCCATTCTAGCCTCATCTGTGACCGCAGCCATTCCCACCGTCCCTGCATGTCCGACAACCACATAGCCACTATCATTTTAAAAAAGATCTGATACATCTCATAACATTCCTATTCACTGAGGTCCCTCTTCACTTTTTATCCCTCATGTCATTTTCTTGTTGGCTTTTGTTTTTATGTACTCTTTTTGAAGTAACATGGCTTTCAAAAATTACATACGTACTGATATCTCAATTGTTTCATTTTTTTGTTTTTCTGCATAAACACACAAAACATATTACCAAATGGCTATTTGTAATGTTTTCATACAGTAAAATATTTTATTACTGTAAACTTCATGCATTTTTCATAAAGTATTTCATAAACATTTCTTCTGATATTTTCTACGTGATCCATGCGTGTGCATATACAGGAATTTGTCGTTTTCCATGTGGGAAGAGTGGTAACTTGATTAAATAAATGCAGAAATAATTTCGACAAGACAGTGGTCTATTAAATTGCTTAAAAGAGACCAGTTTTTATTGTGACATGCAAAACTGGATTCCTCACCAACTGTTTGCCAGTCAGTCCATTTGCACTGTGTGTTGTGTTCGTAGATTTTACAGGAAGGCAATCGGTCAGCCAGCCGAATGGACAGGGGAGTTTCTATGCCAAACATGTTGGAACCAAAAGCAAGTATCTCACCTTGTTTCATCGCTGTGCATGTGGCAGTGGTTCTGGAAAACTCTTCCTCCCTGCCATAAAGTAAATGATCAGGCGGTTTAGTCACAGAATGGAGCCGTCAAAACATCTTAAAGCTCATTATCATACGCAAATATTATCCTAAGCAAATGTGCAATCCCTAACTCCCTAATATTAACACAGCTGTTAATATATACGGTACAGCTTCACCCTGCTGTAAGGTTTAGTTGTTGCCTGCAAAATTCAGTTAAAATCTGTAATCACTGTTATTTACAGAATATAAACTTCACCATATGCCATCAATCATCCTCCACCTAACACGCTCAAACTCTTACGCACATCACCCTCCCAATGAACTTTTCCTTACCCTGAGTCTTCCTGTAGGGGGCGCTCATGACAGGTTAACCTCAACTCTGTACACACTCAGTCAGGGCCGATTCCAGAATCATTTTCTTATCAGCTAACCCTGCCACCGAACAATACAGCTAGTTTGAACAGGACTGAAATGGCACCTTCCAACATTTGCATGAAGTGCAAAAGAACCCTTTGTCCATCCGAATCGGCACGTCTTTTGACTGACGGGTGTCTCTTTTGAAGGTGTATCCGTACGAAACGCTCATGGTAACCAGGCGTGGCCGCGCTAAGCTGCCTCGAGACGTGGACCGAACCCGACTAGAGGTAACGGTTCTGCATGTGTCTAGATCGTGCTACTGCTTAAGACATTTAGGGCGGTACTCAGTATAGCCTCCAATCCTAAAAAAACAAGGGTCTCCAATCCTAAAACTTTCCCCTCATGTGCCCAGGTCCTATCATTAATCCATTACCATGCTGTTTGGGTTGTAGTTCTCAATTGCTTATAAATCTGTCAATCTTTTCTGTCCTTTCCTTCCTTAACTTCCCTCCTTTTTCCTCTGCTCTTTGCCCTCTCTTCACGTCTGCGATCCCTGCCGTCTCTAGCGCCACCTGTCTCCGGAGACGTTCTTTGAAATCTTCGGGATGGAGATTCAGGAGTTTGACAGGTTGCCCTTGTGGAAGCGTAACGACATGAAGAAGAAAGCCAGGCTCTTCTAATCGCCAGCTCCATTAGAAAGCCCCGCGCTCCCTTGCCATGTAACATAGCCATACAGGAAAAACTCGCTCGTAATCGCTTCTCCAAAAACTTTTCTGCATGGGAGGCGACGCTGACGGGCCTTTTTCCAATAGCACTGCAGAACAGCATCTTAGCACAGAATACAGTAAGGCAGCATTGCACAACTTAACGTCTGTCTTTCTTTCCCTTTCGTGCTTGTTTTCCTCCCTCACGGGTCTGTCTCTTCTCTTTCGTTGATTCATTTTCCAGCACACTCCTTTATAGAGGCAGAAGAAGCCCAGTTTCAGAAAGTAGAAGTGACGACTGGTGTTTTTCTCAGCAGGTCCAGGTGAACTTGATAAAAATGTAGAAAATTTAAACTAATCCCAGTCCAAACTTTCTACTTTCTGAAAAAGGATTTTAAGCTTTACCATATCTCATGCAGACTACCACATTGGCTATGGTTCTCGACTGAGCTGATTTAAGACCATATTTAAGACCTGATTTAACGCGATCTATAACAACAGTTATGCTTGCTGTATACCGACTCCGGCTGAGAAGTTCGAGCTCTTGCAATACAGAGAGAATGTAGATGTTATAGTGTACAGTACGTATGTTCCTGTGTCACTTTGTCTTTGTGCCTGGCCTTCCAAACTGCTCGGGAACTCTGTGTCATGTCCTTAGATACTCACTCCCTCAAATGCTGCCGCTCCTACCGGTTCCAACCTTTCATTAATCACTGAATCCATTTATATCATTTAATTATAAACGCATTTGCTGACTTTGCTTATAAAGAAGAAAATCTGTTAACACATGTTAACTCGAGTCGTTCATCACTAGAGGTGGCGCATAGAAAATCTGCTACTTTTATTTCCTAATTGAAACCCACACTGCCATTTATTGTATGTATCTCTGAAATGATAACTAGAATAATGAATAAATCATGATTTTGGGAAATGCACAGACTTGGCCACCATCCCAAAGAAATCGATCACTGTTACAATCTCTGCTCAACAGGACCAAATCCTCCTAATCACGGGTCGTTCATGAAATGCTGATTTTCATGACCACTGAGGAAGGAGGGAAGGAGTGACTCAGCCTTTCTGTTTCTCTCTCACACAAACACACACCTAGACACACAATAAAATTAGAAACGGTATTGTCTTACATTTCATATCAATTTCATAAAGGTGACTGCCCTTACAAGACGGAACAAACGTTTGTAAATCTCACAGTAACACAAGGTAAAACACCCTCAGAATACACACATCACACACATGTTAAAGACTGGTTTCAACTCTAAATATGACAGGTCAGGGATCTGACTTTGGCAAAACGACCCTGTACGTATCTCGTCTTTGTCTTTGAAATGAAATATTTTGATGATGTATTAAAGCTTCTGAATTCTAAAATGCAGCACTTCAGATTCACACTTTTCTGTCTCTTTCTCTGACTTTGCCTGAACATTAAAACGACACATTATTAGAAAGATGTAGCCTATTTGTGGTGACCCTATAATAGTCTTTCTTCCCAGTTGACGTCATAGATGTCTAAAAATATGTTTTTGTCAAAATCTGCCTGTAATGAAATTTATTGCCCCTCTTTATGTGAAATCAATATTCTTTAACCTTTGACCTGCTTTGAAGGTCTTATATTTATAGAATGAAGTGGAAAGACACAAACTCTGACATCACAAGTGGGCCACATCACTTTTACTTATTGTTATGATTAGTGAATATAATCAATTATTGTACTTTTTTCCATTTTAATAGATAGGAAAATGGCATAGTCAATAGCTGTTTGTTCTGCACACATTTTGCCGGAAGAGTGTAAAAACACTAGAGGGAGCCATAAGATGTTAAATCATTTTGGGCATAAAGCAGCACAGTCAGGAGTCAAGATAAATAAGTGTTGCGTTTGAATAAGCTTTACTGTAAATTTATCTTGAACACAGTAATATCACAAAAACTTCATAAATGAAAAAAATGAATAGTAAGGATCACATTTGCAGGTTATTTGTTGTAATAGTGCTGCTCATCATTCCAAAACACACTTTTAGCTTTTTTGCCAAGTTGGAATAACCCCAACGAGACAGGGTACACAACACAGCTAAAACTGGTCAGAAGTAAAATGGAACTTAATGGACCAGATTATTCAGATGACCACCTATAACAAACTTGCTTGATTAATTAATCTACTTATTAATTCTTTTCACTTGTCACTTGGCATAGACACTGACTTGTGATCTCAGCATTAATTGTCTGTCCTGAGAGCTTTGTCCTGTTCAGTTTTAGTCTTTTGGAGACAGAAGAAAATGCTCTATTGTGCTGATAAATGATGAACTGTAACTACAAAGCTGTGTAGTTACAGTGAGATGGTAAGTGGTTCCTGCTAAATGTTCATGATGGCAGACAGGAAAGAGTCGTCATGCCTGTCTGGTTTTGGGGTTAGTGGACAAAAGCATAAAGGTTGCAAGTTGCATAGCAAGTTAAAGAAGCTCTGCTGCATTACAGCATTGCTGCTTGTAAAAACTCGCACGCAAACCCAAATCTAAGATTTTGGATCAGGGAACCAAATAAGCCTAACATAATGCAAACGCAAACTAACAGGCTGCAGCGTTTCCAGTCTGGGCCCGTGAGACTCACTCTTTCTTAATAATTCGTTATAAATGAGTTTTCTTTTCTATGTGGTTTTTCTATACATTTTAGTAGTGTGTGTGTATGTGTATGTGTATGTGTGTGTGTGTGTGTGTGCGTGCGAACCAGACAGTGATCAATACAGTGACTTTCTTTCATACTGTTTTAAGAGTGTAGTGCTTGTATTGTTAACAGCCCTTCCTTTAATTAAAATCCTGCTGGTTCTCGCTCCTGCTCTCTCTTTCTCTCTTGCTCTCTCTCTCTCGCTTTCCCTCCCTTGGGCATTCACTCCCAATAAGCCCGTCTGAGTCATTGTTGACCCCATGACACTTTAGTGTTCTTCTCGTTACACTGCCGAGGGACACAGTAGGAAATAGGAGAGACATCTTTCTTCCCTCTCATGATTTAAAATGCCCCAGAGGGGACGCACAGGCAGTCTCAGACGCCCCAACGCAGAGGTCGCCCACCTTGACCTTCTTTAAGAAAGCAAACCAGAACTCTTGTCGGGAATGAAAGCTGCCGGTGTCAGCTGTAACAGGAGCGTAGCAGAGGATCCGTTGACCTGCGCCTGAACCTTGACCATGTTTTTGTCTGCCGTAAACGAGAATGTTTACTATTTCCTTAGTGTCCCTCTCTAACACCTTGTTTATCTGTTAAAAGGTGATGAAGTTTCCGTGGGGCATACAAGGCACCCTTCCTGCCAGCCGAGGGTAAAATTTTAACGAGAGCAAAATTTTAAACTCAGAGCTTCTCAATCAGGTGTTCATGGTTTATTAAAGGGGATACCAGGTCAGCAACATAAACTGAACTGTTCTAAAAAATAAAATACTATTTAGTTATATAAAACATGAAACTGCATTGCATATACTATCTATTAACAATTAACAAAGTGATGCTGTGGTTTAGAAATGTTGAGCTTTTTAAATATATAATTTACAGTAACAATGCTATCGCTCCATTTCATCTGTACATAAATTTTATGAGCATAGAAAACTGTGACATCGCACAAACAGAGAGTGTGAAATAGGCAATATTTGCCACGTCCATTCTGCAGTAAAGAAATAAAAGGTCAATATCCAACTGTGTGTCGAAACGGATGACATAGTGCTTGTTCCTCAACATATTGGTTTTATTGTCATATTGCCATATTGTTTTTTAATTGCTTACATTTGAGTCACAAACGGACCCTGAAGAAAGCAAAAGGGGGATGAAAAATTCTGTTTTAGGCAATCAACACTACGTGGTGATTTACAAGCAAATTAACAGAAACTCTCTTTCTCCACATGTGATTAATGTCTGGCATCAGCAAACTCACAAAGCTGCACAATTTAAATATTGGGCTTGCGCAAATAAAGATGACCTTTTCTTATTAGTCAATGTGTGTTGATTTTTCCATTTTACCAAGCACTCACCTCACCTTCGTTTTTCCAATCCCTGGTCTGCCATTCTTTTTCCAATGTTACTCTCCTTTTAGTGAAAAATAAACAATACCTCAATTGTATGTCATTTTAGTTGCACTGTTTATGTGATTCTTGGTGTCCGGGGTAAGGTAAATATTTTCTTGACCAGGATAATGACTGCGTTTAATAACCCAGCTGATAGAAACACTGTCTAGTTCTATGGTCTTCATTTTGGTGGACAGTAACATTCATGGCCACCTCACTCCAGTTACTGATTACAGGAGGAAAAGGCTTTTACTGTCTAATATAGTGCCTATAAAATGAGTTTCTATTGCACTATTCTTATCAAAACGTATGGGACATATACATGAAAGTGGCAATACCAATAGTACGCATTAAAATGACTTCAGAGTGGAAAAACATACACAAATCCTGGAATAAAGCCAAAAATAAGTTAACTTTCATGTACTAAAAGGTTAGACATCATTCTGGTTAACTGTAATTACACGCATTTTGAAGGGCAACGAATCGGATTCGAAGTAAGACGTAAGATGTCGTGTTTGCAAAACATTTGAGATTCCCACAATCCTTCCAGAAAGAAGCCTGTTATCACAGGCAGACACCATAGAATAGCAACTCATCCAACTTAAGCCCTGTCTTTATTCTCACACACATCTGTTCCCACACAGCGTTGTCTTTTTCCCCGCGATGCCGGAACGAGCGGAGGATGTTCGCTAATGCAAGACACATGAAGCATGACGGGCTAATGTCACCGTTAACATGGACTGAATGACTTGTGTTCGGAGAGCCAGGGAGGGGTGACTTAGGGGAGCAGCTTCTTAAAAAAAAAATCACAGTAGAGTGAACGGGACCTGTGTCGTGCAAAAGTGACGCTCCGTGTGTGTTTTAAACGAGACCTAGCCGCTGCTGCTTGTCTACCGTGTGGACAGTGTGACGTTAGCAGGGCTGATGTGCTGCCATTCAAGAAGCCCAACGAGGCGTCAAAATGCATATTCTGACTTTGTCGTGATGTAAGAAATATGGAGTGAAGGACTTTGTAGACGTTAAGGATGTTCATATTTAACAGCAAAAGACCTAATGTATGTGTGTGGACACATGTTGTGCATGTTTTTTTGTTTTTTAATAAAAGGAATGCTTGGCCAGTTTTTGTTATTTTTGTTAGCCATTTTTCTATGATAGTATTTTTTTTTCTCTCACTTCTTACACTTTCTTTTGTCCGTATTTGTGTGTTTGTGTGTATATTTAAGAGGGGTTTGGGGCATTTGTGAGGACCTGGTGAGGACCTGGCTGCCATGTAAATGATATAAATGCAATAATTTAAAGAGTTAATTTAAAGAGAACATTAAATAAGTTGCGACGTTCTACAGACATAAATTTGTAATTTAGCACGTGCCTCATTTTGTTACAATTTGTTTAGTCGAGATTTATGTGTGTGTCGAGGGGCAGGTTTTTAGGAGGCTGTGAGGACCTGACTAATGAGGAGAAAACGTGAGATTTGTAAGATGGGTTTTTGTGAAGGTATTTTTGTATTTTTAGGATCAATCCACATTTTGAAAAAGTTTAGTCAAGATTTGTGTGCATCTGTAGTCAGGTTTTAGGCACTTGTGAGGATTTGATTGTCTTTGTAAATATCGCAAAACCTGAGACTTAGCATATTTTGTGGCCTTTTGAGGACATTTTTGTTGGTTAGAATCAATCATCATTTTTAAGACTTTTAAGATTTGAGTCTGTTGGTTTTATGGTATTTATGAGGACCTGGTTGTACCTTTAATGACAGCAAACTTGAGATTTAGTAGTTTTTTTGTGGCTTTGCAGGATATTTTTGTATTTCAGCATCAGCTCTCATTTTTTTGTTTTTTATTTAATCAAGATTTGAAGGGGTTTGAAGAGGTCCTCACAAATACCTTGTGAAGAACAAACCAGTGCCTCACAAGGTATTTGTGGGGACCTGGTTGTTTCCTAAAAGATAGAAAACACAAGATTTGTGAGATTTAATGTGGTTTGATGTGGTTTTTGAGGACATGAGGATCAGTCTTCATAAACAAAAAATGCTATTGTACAAAACATTTAGGTTTTATATGAAAAACAATAACAATGTGTGTGTGTGTGTGTGTGGTGTCACTGTAGGGGGTGAGTGAATATTTACAGTTCCTTCCTTCCAGCAGTGTGCTAAGGCACAGGCCTCCTGGACAGGCTGCTGGGGGGCTGGCTAGCAAAAATGCATGTTTGGCCTTTGCACCTCAGTGTGGGACTGACTGATAAACAACCCCTCTACTCCACCCCCATCACACACACACACACACACACACTCTCTCTCTCTCTCACACACACACACACACACACATACACACACCCATCTTGACTAAACAAAGTCTTTAAAATCCACATAGCTTTACTTATGTGGACTGAGTATGGACCACTGGATCTAAGCAGGCCGTGTTGCCATGTAAATGAGTGTTGGAATGCACTTTGGAACACCTCCCTCGGTGACTGAGGCAACTGACTTTCATGCGAAGGTGTTAAAATGCTAACAGTGTAACATGCTTCAACGTGTGGTCAGGCTGGGAGGAGAACCGTGGGGTCTTTTTAAAGTTAAGGCTTTAAAGATAGTGGAAGTGTGAGTCATTGTAGCTGTGAAAACAATGGACTCGATTTGAACTCGCACAAACAGCTATTTTACACAGACGATGCAAGTGCACAATAGACTAGTTAAGTCTGAGAATCACTGACAGTGTGGAACCCAATCCAAGCCATAACTAAATACATATTAATGCTAAGATAAAAACTGCAGATGAAACTGATTTGAACACCATTTTTAATCCACTTTCTAGTGGATCACTTATCACTAATTTTGGCTTCAACAGCAAAAAATAGCATTATCTTTAAGGTTCCCCAAATGCTAACAATGAGTGAAAACTATTAGAAACTGCTTGAATAAGGGAAATTAGTCCTAATGATTTTTCTCTCTTTTAGACTACTTTTTGATTAGCATGTTTACTATTTTTTTCCAAACATGCTAAATAAAAGCTAAAGGAAATGGCTAACTTAAAGCTGAATAGTGGCCATTAGTACTTATTTATTGTTAGGTTAGTATCTTCTGGAGGTTAATGTTCAAGATCATGGAAATCAGAAGAACAGCAGCTTGTAATTAGCCAAGTGTTTACATTTTTCCCTGTGGTATTTAGAGAGCTAGTAACCCGACCTCATGCTGGCGTGTAGATTGGATCTTATTTAGATTAGCATAGTCACAGTTTGCTAACATAGCACGCTAAAGCAGTGTCATGCTATTACTGTCCTGTCAGAGATAGGCGAGCCACTGGCAGGAATGAGCATGCGACGTTGGGATTAGCATAGCGTATCAAGATCTTTTCTTAGCCAGTCACTATAAATACAACGCTCTCCTAGTGATCAAATCCAATTAAACCATGACGAGGAACTATAGCTTTCAATTCAGAACTCAGTATTGTGCCAATTATTTAGACCTGTGCTGATCCTGTGCTAAGTACTGGCCAGCTACTGAGAAATGTTTACACACTTTGGCATTGAAATATGATGCATTTTTAAAGATATACTGTAAATGAGAGTATTTTAAAATACTATACTACATTCTATATAAGAGGAAAGCAGTGGTAGCCTTTAGGGATGTGGGTCTGCCATGTGTAAACAGTATGGATAGCCCATTGTGAGTTGCCATGGTTCTTCCAAGGTTTTCTCTAGAACAACTTAGCAGGAAGTGAGAGGATTTTTGACTCCAGTACAATGCTTAGGGGTTTCCAACTGTGTAGACAGCAGACGATGTCTGAAGGTCTCAGAACAAATTGTGGACACAAGTTTAAACACTTCAGACAAGCTGCAAAGGCTGACACAACACTGTTGCTCAGAAACACTCTGTTAATTTTCATCATGCAATGACAAACACTGTAAATAAGCTGTCATTAGCAAAACACTTTCAACTTTTAATACTAAACAGATTGGTATGTAAACCATTGTAAATAACAGATCAGATATATAAAGTTAAAATTTTATAAATGAAATTGTTAAAATCTTGGACAAACCAAATGAGTGATTTAAATAATTTAGTGAACTGAAGTAGATACTTGACCTATATGATATGTGACACATTTTAAATCTAGTCTTGTGTGATTTAGTGGCTTAAAAAACTTAAAAGGGTGAGTTTTACAGTATTGGCACAGCTGCACTTATTGCATGGATTTGTGTAAAGCTGTCAGGATTAAAACACAGGATTGCACAGGTTTATCTCCTTCTTGGCTTTATTTTGCAACAACGTTGAGAGTACAGATTAGTATAATTGTATGTGTCTAAGAGGTCGCACATTAAAAAAAAACTTTTTTAGTTAGACACTAATAACATAGTATTTATACTCGTTCAAAGATTCTAGTGCACATCCATATCATTGTGCTCATACTGTTCTAATATATCAATAATATACCAACAATTTTAATATTCTATTATCTACATTACACTATAAGCAAGAATTTGATAATTAAATGCCTGTTTTGTGCATCAGAAATCAGTTGCTTAGTGTTATCCTTCACAAAAACAAAATGTTTGTGGCAGGTTTGTAGAAAACTTGTGGTTAATTTGTGGCAAACAGTGGAATTTGTCAGAATGTGTTGCCTCAAGTTTGCCATTGTAAGCCACTAGCTCTGGCAACAATTGCCAAAAAATTGCCAAATTTCCATTAGTGTCAAATGTGATTTGAAAAAAATATTTGCCAGTAAGCAATTTGCCTGAAAGCTTTTAGTAAACTTTTGGTGATAAATTTACCAGCTGCATAAGTTTTTCACAAAGTTTGCCAGAAGTCCATTGCAAGTTTGTCACAAATCCATGTGAAAATATAACCTTACTGCAAATTTGAGGCAACATTGCCAAACTGTTTGTCAGAAGCCTAAAATTTTTGCAAGGGATAATATTTAAACCCTTCTCAAAATATCTTTTCTTTAAACTAAGGTCATTTGAACCACTGACAGGTGGAGTGAATATCACCTCAATACAATCGCACCTCCCAGTATGTGATTATTTTGTCTTTGATGTGTTGGAGGATTTAAAAGTGGACAAGCGTTAAGATGATGTTGAAAAAGGCTTGATTGTGATGACTAGACAGTTGGGGCAGAGCATCTCCAAAAACAGCTGTTCTTGTGGGATGTTGCCAGTCTGTAGTTCAAATTGCTTAAAATGTTAACGCTGGATCTGATAAAAAAGATGACAGAAAACAGTGCATCACAGGTTGTTTCATATGAGCCTGCAAAGCTGAAGACTTACTTAATATTTGGGGGATGATCTTAATTTTTACAGCTGATTAGTATTGTGTCATTTTTATAAGAAGAAGAAACTCTCTTTTATTCCAGTAAGTTGGTTAACTTCAGGTCAGTAGGATTTGGAAGCAGGAATACCCCTCATCCGTTAACTAATGGTCTTTAAAGTTAGCTGAGATCCGTCATTGGTCAGTGGTCAACCCGTTAAGATCACCTTCCTGAGTAAAATCTTGTTTAACTCCCTGGTTCTCTAACACCCACAAATCCTGCACACAGAGTGAAGTCTCCTGCAGCTCTGTGACTTGGTTAAGCCGCTTGTGGACTTTTATAGCAGAGGGTGACACTATTGGCGCACTATTGATAGCATTATACATCTGGTTAAGGGAGGATTAGGAATTCCGGCCCCATTGCTTTAGCTGTGTGGAAAACACACCTTCAATTATATTTTATTTCATTTGAAAACATTAAGGACCATCAGCGTATTAAGGAGGGCATTTCCAGTGGCACTCCAGGGGGTAGATTGTCTGTTTCTAGGTCAGCACATGGCATATTCCCAGGGATGTTAACATGGAAAACATGGCACGTTGAGCATTTGACATGGTAAAAGAATAAAGCTTATGATTAACCAAACTGAGTCAGTGGTTAGTCTGCTGAGATGTAGTGAGTCAGGCCATGTAATGAGAAATGAGAAAGGGTTGATTGTGTTAGGAATGCACATCCTCTCTCACGTGTTTTGTTTGCCAAGACTAATAGTAAATTGTAAGTTTAATTTGCTTAAATGTAACAAATTACCTTGAAATAATGAAGTGTCACCATTATGTTCTTTTGTTCTTCATCATCTTTGTGTCCTTCATCCTCATAATCATTTATGTCCTTGTTACAATTCAAACATTTTATATGTTATACCTTTCTGTAAATTATATTTTTCACAGCACTTTTTAAGTAAACAAAACCCCAGGCTTTCAATGAGTAAGACTAATACTGACTATTAATGCTATTACTACTCATACTGAGTCATTCTGACGATGTATCACGCAATGACCCCAGTTTCAACTTATCAGACAATCCCTCAACATAGATATCACATACTAATATACCACCTGTTTCCTTTAATGCCCGTCCTGGCAGAGGAGATCCGCACAGTGATGCTGCTTCCTGCTTCCCTACCTTTATTTGTTTTTGGTTCCCATCCTTGCTGGGCCGTGGCACCTGTGTAAAGGCAACAACGATGGCACGAGGCCAGGAGGAGGTGAACACTCACACTGACGAGACGGACTGACGCCCTTCCCAACTGCCTTCTCATGGGATTACTGTTTACTTTGAGCTTCATGGGAAAATGAATGCTACTGTTGCTGTGTGTGCTTTTGTGCGTTTAAGAGAAAGATAGAGCATCTGTATGCTAAAGTGTGTCATATTTAGTGTCTTATTTAGAGAGAAATATGGCTTAAAAATTTTCCTGACATTGTGTGTGCATTATATTTCTTGTCCGTTTTGGCGAGTCCCTACTGTGCTGAATGTGGCATGATTGTGTATTTCTGTGTGGGTAAGAGAGAGAATATGTCACATGCAATATGCAATCCTCCTAACATTAGCTTTTGCAAACCGTGATAGAAAGGCTAAGTACACAGAAGTGCAATTGTCTTCTCTTGAGTGATGTTTTGTGTGCATTTAGCCTCTGCCTGCTTTGCGCATATGCAGTAATCTACACCTACATCTCACAGTAAGAGATTTAATTTAATGTGGCATAATTAACAAAATGACAACTCAACACTGTGTGTTTTCAAAATAACATCTGATTATGGGGTCAGACCTAAAATTAGCTGAGGCAAACTGTTTAGCAGAGGTCTTAAGTTAAACTGTGTTCAGAATGCAGCTTGGGCAGTGTACATGCAAGTGTCTTGTGAATATATGGGTATAATACAGGAGATTGCATAGTAGTTTGTTACCACCACAATGCCATTTATTGTGAAATCAACAAATGTTGGACAAGATAAAAGCCAATTAAAGTAGAGCTGGATAATTGCATTTTGCCACATGATGTAAAAACACCACTAGTCGCTCTTTATCCTGGTTTCAAACACAAGGAGCTTCGTACAAACTGATATAATAAAGAATATTGATAGATGTCAGCATTGGCAGCCAAATCATTTGTCTTGGCTCACCGTTGACACTTTATTTCCCTCAGTGTTTGCCTGACAGCTGTTCTACCAACGTGATAGGTTACTTATAGTTTGCCGAATAAAATGACTGAGCAAATAGTTTCAAGTTCCAAACTATGGAATTAAACTGGCAAACCTGCTTGATACTGGCTCTCTATGACCACAATTGAGTGTTAATTGCTCAGCTTTGTGTTACTTATGAATGATGAAAATCCCCAGCTCCAACTCGTTCTGCCAGAATTTCTCCTGTTTGTGATACTGGGTGGGAAACACATTCAAAACATAAGAGGTTTTAACAGCAAATTTCAGGAACATGGGTGGTAGTTACTTAACCTCTGTAGTTCCCATCGACTTGTGTGTCACTTTGTACACTGTGAATAAGGGGTACCTTAACATTTGGGCAAATACAAAATGTTAAAATCTTTTGTCCTTTCTGTTGTTCATCTTTCTTTCTGGTTGACTTTTGTGGTTATGATTTGTCCAATATAAAATACCTTTCTCTCCATAAACACATAACAAAAGCTTGGGCCACCTGCCCATTGTCCACCTTCTTGAATCCAAGAGGAATTGAATCCATCATGCACCAGTGTGTTGTGGCAGCAGTGTTTGTTGTGTGAGCCAATTGTCACAAAATCCCTATATGTAAGACCAACCCCAAAAGTTCCTGGTCAACTGAAAAACACCTGCCCTTGGGAAAGGTCTTTAAAAGGATTCAGGAACATGCAACAGACCACAGCTGTCTTGGTAAAGATGCCTAGCTCCTGCAAAAGTGGGTCCTGGGTCCTGCAAAAATGTTCCTGTAATGTGAAAGCAACAAAGATCTCCTTTGTTTTTGAAAAGTGCCTAGAAATGGCAAGCATCTTAAATGATGGAAAGAGGAAATTTAAATATATTAAATATTTAGCTGTCTTTCTTCAAGAAACACATCTCCATCTCTACATCTGGAATGTACATGAACTCCCACCCATGCTGACTGGTCACTTCAAAGGCCAGTCCTCCTTTTTTTCCATCTCTTCCTTTGGGGCCTTCATGTGCAAATCCCCCAACCAACATTGCTCCAGGGATTTCTGGCCTCAACAAAGGAATGTAGAGAGAACCAATCGAACTGGTTCGACTATAGATCAAGCCCTTGATCGCTCTCATTTTACAATCGCTTGTCATAAACACAAGGTAATGAGAGATACACTCATCATGATTTACACCCTCAATATATGCACATATCCTATATGCCACACATTATATATGAGAGGACTTTAACCAGTTTAATTACAGTTTTCTAGATCATAGGGTGGAGATGTTTTCCCTTTTCCCTAAACAACAATGTAGTCTGATGAAAATGTTTTTCAGCAATATGATGACAATGAATGTTGAAACAAAAAATAAAGCACCATCAGCTTTGGGTCCCATCTTTAAAAAGCTTTTTACAATATACAGTCAGCTTCCTTTGGCAGGAGCTCCCTTTATCATTGAGGCCGTAAATGCAGGTCTTGAGTGGGTCACTTTAGCATATAAGAGCAGAGATTATAGCATGGTAATGTGGGGGGTTGTACTGAGGAGATGAAGAGAGATTGGGCAGTGTGTTTTTGTTAAGGTCTGGGGAGGACTTTGTGAGTTTTTGCCTTTTATATGCATCAGCAACATCAGGAGACAATGATTTAGTCTGGGCCTTACTTGCTTTTAGAGAAGTGCGGATTGGGTTCTCTTTCTTTTTCTGTCTCTCACTCTCGCCTCACTTTCTCCTCTGGAGGCCCAACTGTTGCTCTGTGTCACCCTTTAAAGCCTCATCCGTCAGCATCACATTCCACATGTCAACGCCATGCTAATGGCAATGCCTTATGGGATTTATGACAAGAGCAAAGTATCCTGAAAATGTTATCTTGTCAAGATTTTATGAGTCTGTAATGAAAGAGTCACGTAAGGTACATCTTCAAACGCAAACATAATCGCTGATCTATACAGATGATGGATTTATGTCCCCTCATACCAGTACTTTAACCACTGTTTATAGCACTACAGCTGTTTTAAACAGGTATCAGTTAGAATAAAGATGTGGTAGAAACCAACAGGGATGGTTTTTATGAGGTTGCTGAACAAAGCATTTGTGAGTGTAATTTTCAAACTTGCAAATAATTGCCTATAAGGATTGTATTTTACATGTAACCTCAAAGCTGATATGAAAAATTTGGGCAATATTGAGAGAAATCTAGCAAAGATTTACAGGTTTGTAAAAATGTTCTATGATCAGAAGATTAACCAAGATTAACCTTTTGCTGCTAGAGCAATAGATGATTTAATGTTACAAACATCCATGGTTTCATTTCAAATTCACATATAACATGTACCATTCATATAACTATTGGAAACCATGAACTTCCAGCACAAGTAAATGAAATAACATAAAATATTACCTGTAAATATTTTTTAAACCAAACGTATTTTTCTATATTTGGACATTTAGCATATTTATCAAGTAGCCTAATATGTACTTTATTCAAATTTACTGACAAGGTCTCAAATGTGAACAAGGGTCACATTCAGTTCACTACATGGTGTAACTATGTTTATGACTAATAAACATGAATCCTGATCATGAATCTTAACCCTTCTGCCATGCTTGTTATTTCAGTCCAGAATCAGTTTCTTTGCTGTGAGTCTTGACAGATGGAAGGCTTTACTTCACCTCCCTTAAATAACCTTAAAGGCTTAGTAGAGCTCAGAGTTCCTCTGACCATGTCGCTCATCACCTGCTGCCAGTGTTCTTCATCACTCTCACTGCTGTATAGAGTTGCACTTTGGATTCTCCACTACTGCTCTGGCTTAAAGGTTCATAGGAGATCATCAAGACTGTTGACCTCTCCAGCTGAGTACAGCATACTGTGGCGAGTGACAGGGTGTGTTTGTGTGTGTGTGTGTTTGAGGGAGTTATATCCTGTTGCTGGTGCCGGAGTTTCCTATAGCAACACTACATTTACACTTCGGTGCACAGGTGCTGATTTAACAGCAGTGGAAAAAACAAAACTGAGGCAGAGAACCTGAAGTCGGACTCAAGATGGCAGTATGAAATGTATTCCAAGTTTATTCTCTTGAGATACAGCATTTAATGCTGATAAAGCCTACAACAAAGAAACCTGCCAAAACACTTTTTTTAAATATAAACCCTCTACACAGAAACAGCACTCAGGATTAATATAAAGGTCATGATTTTGGTAATCTCTATTAACTTTCTGTGGTTTCCTGGTTTCCTGTTTTTAACTCCATTTATGCCTCCCACTCTTTCTCCATCTCCTGGTCTCCTGTTAATCCTCTGTTCTCTCTCCTCCCTTAATTCTATCCCCAGCATTTCCACTACCCCCATGACATCAGTAGTTTTGGTAATTGAGTGCGCTCCCACTTGCGAGTCAGGACCTGCCTTAGTTTTGGAAACAGAGGTGAAAGCCCACAGCCAGCACCTCCTTTGAGACTCGTCATTACTAGGGAGATGTTTATGACCCTAAGGAATAGGATCCTTTCTATAAAGCAGCACCTAGCATTTCCCTCGGTCAAAATTTAATTGGTAGATTGGATATTTGAGTCCCTTGCTACAAAGACCAAAAATATAACCTGTGACATCTGTGTAGTGAAAAAATGACAGTGGATCTTAACTGCTAAAGCAGAGAGCATAGTCCATGATACATCTTAAGCAGGACTTTTGGGTGGCTGGGGTCTAAAGATTTCTGTACCAATCATTTAGCTCATATGTAGATACAAAACCCTAGCAGTACCCTAAAATACTGTCACAAAAATTCAATGCTGTGTACAAAACTTGATTTAGAGATTTATTTAGTCACATCAGCTTCTTTTCTGATCCAAATAGAAGATACAGGAGCTTGAATTAAAGGCGTGAAAGTGGTCAAATATAATCTGGTTGGGCATAAATACAACTCACTTCTGAGCAGTAAGTGTGAGAATTAATGAACAAAAGCTAATGAGGTCTCATTAGCACATTTTGATCAAATGGTCTTCCATTAACTTTCATTTGTAACTGGCTGCATTTACATTTTAGGTCAGAGTGCCCTAAAAATGTAACACATGGGATTTGGTCTGCATTATTGAAGGTTTCAGATGTCGTGCCACATTAGGACAGAAGTGTTCCGGAATCTGAAGCTCAAGGTGTCTGTCCAGAGATCACAGGCCTCAGAGTCGACTCTGAAGTCAACAGCATCTCCAATGACTTTACAGCTATGCGATGGAGCGAAAGTGCTCACGTAAGTGGGGTTGTGAAGAACAGGAGGAGAAAGAGGTGTCTGATTGGGGCTGTTTTCCTATAGGAAGATAAAAAGGCACCTCCTGCTGAGTTGGAGGAAGCTGGTGGGGTCACAGTGTTGGTGATGTAGTCTAAAGTGTTCAAAGATCAATAAATGTAAGGTTGCCCTAGTTAAGTGACCAGCAGTAACACCAACCAGCAACAAAAATTCGTGCTGGTTTTTCAGCTGCTGTAGGGTAAAGCTTAAAGGGACCTTCACTCAAGGATGCTAGTAACGATAGTGAAACAAAGCAATGTCTGGCCTCAAAAATAAGCTTCTTTATGCAGTTAGGTTAAAAATGTGCAAAAAGTTAATAGTCCCCATTACTAGTAAAATAGATGAAATGACATTTTCTAAGGATATGAATCTAATTTTTAACACCTGGCCTATATCATTTCTGAATCTTTTAGGGTGATTTCTTCTATCAAGGTGCTACCTTTAGCTACCTTTAGAGCAACAGAGTCTAAGAAACTGGATTTGAATTTTAAATTGCAAACTTGCACTTAGATTTACTACACCATGTTGGAACATGGACATCACAAAGGATTAATACCCAGGCAGACCCTCAGGGATTTTGCGATGTTGCGATCGCAACTTTTAACACAAATTTGGCCAATCCCCGCAAATTCATCACAACCTTGCAATTTTGACCAATCATTGTCGTTTCCCACAAAGCGTTGAGCCATACGTCAGCGAACTCACTTCCTTGTTATGTTTGGAAGATGTGGAAACGTTTGATAAAAACTCAGATTTACCTTCAAAAATAACTAAACGGTTAACACAAATTATTTTAAGCCGCAACATTCGCAAAAAATGCATGTGAAATCCTGGAGGGACTGAATACCTATTTTTGATGGACATCCTGGCAGACATCCCAGGATGTCTTATCCCTACTTCCTTGTTAGTTTCTGAACCATTGATGCAAAACTGTAGTGGACAATGGACAATCAGGGACTTAGTGTGGGCTTTAAGTCAGACAACTGGAGCTCTGTCAGGTTCTGGTGTTATGGTTATCTGCTTAGTCCTTATCTTAAGACCCTTCTGGGTTTTGATGGGGAGGAAGAACCATCTGTTCATCAGCTCTGCCTTTGATGTGACAGACACTAGAACATTTCTTCCACCTCCTCCAACAGACATGCTGACTCTTATCTTTTACAAAGAGAAACAGAGAAACTTAATTTAGTAGCAAACACCAATATTGAATAAAATTTAACCAGTAAATAATTGTAGTTGGTGAGCTATTTTTCAAAATAATATTATAGATTCAACTACTGTTGTTACTTTTGAAGTCTTTTCAGGGAATAGCCACAGACTGCACCAGATCTTGCAGTGTATCCTAATTTGTAATCCCTTCTTTCACCTACACATTGGCAAGAGAGTTGGGTGGGAGGCTTAAGCCATTTCCTGTCAGGTTTGTAATGGGGGTATAGCAAGTAGAACATCTGCTGGATGTTCTTCACTTCCTTTTTTAAACTGAGGAAACATCTCCTAAACTTTAGGTCTGGGTGGAGCTTGCATGTGTCCTTGCACCGTAGCAGATGCTGAAATTACATAACAAGGCCACTAAGTGTGCCCGATTACTTTGGGTTTCAAACAAAGCAGCTTTAGCTGATCTCTACAGTACGATGGAAAATGAAGGCCTGTTTAACAAGCAATCAAGTTGAATTTGATTTTAGATCCTGTGAGCTACTTTGGTGGACATGGCTGACTCAGAACTCATTAATAAAGTCTGATGAAGTGTCACCAGCAGCGTCACCTGTAATTTTTTGTAAATCTTTTGGAGATGTGTCAGAACAGGATCTTTGCACGTTAGCTTTCACCTACAGTATACAGTATTTACAGTGCAGACATTTGTGAACACAAATATACTCACACTCATATTAGTGGTGCCATCTATGTCATATCACACTCTAAAGCTTCTCTTGCATGTCTCAGTTTGTAAATTAGAACTGTGCGATGGTTGATGTGTTTCCTGATGCATCAGTGCCTGAGGGGTGGATCAGTCAAGAAGTGCAACTTGTAACAAAATGTTTCTACGTTCTGTCCTGTTGAACTCATGCCAATTTGCAATCTCTACAAACGTGTGTGTGTTCCATCTGTGTACACTCACTAAACCTGCCTCACAGCATGATGTGGTTCTGGGGACAATGCAGTGTAAATAGAGGGTGAAATGAGGGATTAGGTTTTTACTGGAAGATCCGTACTGAGACAGACTAAGGGCCTCAGGGTTTTAACATTACTGCCCACCCCCCCACCACACGCACACACACAAGTACAGATATCACACAAGATAAATTCGTGATGACATTTTTCTGCTCAAATCTACTGAAAGTTTCTCTTCACAACCTAGTCTGAGTCGTATTCATTCACAGTTCTTGACTGCTTCTTATCCTATGAACTGGATGAAGAAAGAGTCTTTCACCCGTTAAATAAGATCTCCCAAACCACCTTTCAAAAGCAAGTTGCAACAGCAGTCTGTGATTGTTGAAAGTGCATGTTACCAAACATAGGAACGGACTTGCATGTGCTTTATGTAAGTACATGTGCATTATGTAACTGTATCTAACCTGCAAGTGCATGTTTTGTATGTGTTTGCGTTCAGCAAAATTGTCTTTATTACAGTATGCCTGAGCACGTCCAAATGGGTATAAGTTGTTTTAGTCAGGTTTTTAAGAAAGGCTGATAAAGGCTTTTCTCAACAGGGTGACAATGGGGTTCCTGTGCCTTAAAGCTCTATCATGTCACTTCACACACCCTCTACACACACACACACACACACACAAACTGCAGCTCTGTCTGCACTCCCAATTTGGCTTTTATTACAGGCACAGTTTCATTCAACTTTCTCTGAAAACAGCTATAGTTTTGTTGCTGCTGGGGATGTTGTCATCTAGAGTAAAGTCTTAGTGATTTGTGACATGGTGGCGATTTGGTCATTTGTTTAGGGCTAGACTTGGTAAAGGAATGACCTCATCTTAAACTGAAACCCTAGAGACCTTTCCCATCCCCCCATTCTTCTCTTCTTCTCTCCGGTGCTGTGAACTCACCTTTTTCATCTTTGGTATAGTCACCACTAGTGTTGAACTTTTCCACTTTACCTTTTCTTTCAGTTGTCACAGTGTTATATTTGGAACTTCTGATGGATAGAAAAATGTGGAAATGAACATTGCAGTATATTATGCATTCATTAACTGCTCTTTTGGTTTGCTTCCCGAAAAATTGGGCATTTACCAAGACAACGCCCAAGACTGGTTGGTGAGTCCCATCACAAAACTCTGGTTTATTGTTAAACAGTTTTTGTTTCATAATGTGAGGATAAAAAATTTTCAGAAACTCTGGTGAATACAAAAAAGTCATCTTGAACATCGTCACCCTCTTAAAATAGCGGCCTAAGTCATATTTTACTATTATACTACAGGGTTAAGATTGTATGGTCTGTTCAGTTGAGGATGTAAGCGATTTTACCAGAGGTGGCCAGCATCATGAAGAGCTGAAAAACCATTTTTGTCATTATTTTAACATGCTTTTCTCATTGTGAATTGACACATATTTCATTGAAATTGCATTAGATGTCTGATTAGATGTATTGACCAGAGTTTAAGGTTTAGCTTGGGACTTGCAAATCCTGCCCCACATTACTCAACAGATTAGTAACATCAATTTGACTAACCAATCAAATGTAAAATGTTCTCGTCTTAATCAGCGCTATTCTTTTTGGCTCTGATGCCATATGACTATTGAGATGTTGAGATGAGCTGGACTTAGTGTTAGTCATATGGCACCAAGCTTTGATCTGCCCTTTAACGTACAACTAGTTATGACCTGCCTGCTTAAAATTATTTAGCAAAACCGAAATAATAGAACTGTTTGATGTCAGAGAGAGCTGTTGAAGTGCTCAAACGGTGAGTAGATGTGTCTGATAATTCGTTCAGACAGCTGGCCGAGGTGTCCACATGCACAAGGTCAAGCTCACTGGCCTCAAGCAAGCTTCAAAGCAACAGCAGGGGCCTCTTTCCCTGGTTTTGTCTTCTTTTTGCGCCCTCTCTCCCCCCCACCTGTTTTTCCTTGCATAGTTAAAGGAACACTCCTCTCAAAACTGTGTTGAGGCTTATAATAAACAGAAGTTTAAGGGGCAAGCAGATGGCTGGATGAGCTACACATCCTCCTTACCCTAGACATTTTTCATCCTTCGTTAGTTATATTAACGGTACTTTGGCAAGGAATTTCCTCTAATCCCATACCATATTGAGGTTAAAGGCCACCGCAGCCAGAGAAGTCATAACAGAAAGACTTTTTTTGGCCACTTGAAAGCAGCACATGACTGTGCAGGGGACATGGAACATGGTTTCTGGAGCACAATAGCAGTTTGTTCTGTATTTCATGAGCTATATGACTTATCAGCCATGCAATATTAGTCTTGACAAGCCCCAGCAGTCGGTCATGAGTTCTGCAGTGGCACATGGAATTGAGATGTTCTGATTGGTTGCTTATAGCAAACCCCCACCTCCAATTATTTGATTGGTTAGATTAAAAGAGAAATCATTTTGAAAAATGCTGCCGCTACTACAGAGTCAGTTGGAATGTTTTGGTATAACCGCACAAGCACACAATAGCTCAATCATCCTAAAATGTACCTCTTGTTCCTCTTCTAGGAGCACCTAGAGCAGGGGTCTGGAACCTGCGCCTCTAGAGCCTCATGTAGCTCTTTCATCTTTCGGCCATGGCTCATTGCATGGCTCCCTGTAGCTTTAAAAAATATGTTAATATATGATGGCTATTATATTTGATTTTGATGTAATTTTTACACAATGAGATACCTCTTATTTTGGAGATCAAGGTGAGCGTGTAACATTAACATGTGTTGGAAATATGCATCACTGGTCATCTGTATTAATTCTTAAATGCATTTAAGTAGTTATTTTATACATACATTAGGATAACTATCAAATAAAATATGCTTTATCTACATTTTTAGGGGTCAAATAGATTTTTGCGGCTCCACATAAATTTTATTTGGCAGGAAAAGGGCCAAAATTGTTGCAAAGGTTTATCTGTACTTGTTTACTGAGTACTTTACAGAAGAAAACTCATGCAGTCAGCGTATTTTGGGGTATTTTATACCATTGATTGATTAGATATTGTATTTCCCTGACAGTGTCTGGAAAGGTATTAATCATCATCCTGACCAGCATCTATAGTTTTAGATCTTAGTTGACAAGTATGAAGAACCACTTCTCTTTCTCTAACTACAAATCACTTCTGTACACCATTATAAGAGCATCAACCAAATTCTATTATTTATAACACTCATGACAGAATTCCCCGAAACCCCACCTAAAATGCTGCACATTATAAAGATGACCAAAAAAGGTGCATATGTTATGACACTTATAATGATAATTAGGTATGTGTTGGCCTAGGAATTTATTTGGAATGAAGCGGACTATGGCAACTCATCAAATCCACAGGATTAAGAGCATGCAGAGCCTTAGCTTATAAGTAAAACTTGATGAAATTTCAATACACTGTCCAAAAAAAATAAGCTCCTTAAAACCCTCTCTAGCTGAGATAAAAAAGAAGCCAAAAGATCATGTGATCTCCACCTTTGTGGTGATGTGTATGAAAAGGTCTTTGGCTCAAATACAGTCTTTATTTAAAGCCAGTGCCGACCTCTGTGACACGGCCGGAATTTTAATAGAACATTTTTGAAGAGGATTTGTGACTTTCAGTGCACCCCCAACTGTTGGGTAGACCTTTAAGTATATAGGTAGGTCTCTCGCTCTCTCTCTCCCTCGATGCCTCGTTTTAGCTTTTTAAATTTGTTTAAAAAATCCACATTACAATAGCAAGTCAACACAAGGTCATTCAGTGCAGACTGGGGTCATACAAGTCATCAACTGCTCATCTAATGTGGGTTAATTGTCTGCTAGATAAACCTTTGCCAGGATTCGCTCCTTGGTTGCTGTAAAGAGCTGTAAAATCGTGACACGCATTTTAATTACATGCAATTATACTTCCCTTTATTTTCCTGAAGAGCACTGCAGGCAGCAGGATAGAAAGATGGTCAAAAACATTTGGATATTAAATAGCATTTATTTTGTGAGTACAGCAAGAATTGATGTGCAAAACAATTACACAGCAGAAAATTTATTTTTGATGAACAAATTAAAAGTAGCTCTATCTATCTATTGAAAAAATCAAAATGTAGTTCTGTGATTTTTGATATGCAGAAAAATATGCAATGTGCCTCTTTTCTATATACATAAAAAATACCCCTTTTTCTGGTGCTTTTCATTTTCAGGCAAGTGAATACCTTTTGAGGGTAAGTTAAGGGTACGACAGTCTCAGAAATGTAGTTTTTTCACATATTAACCACAAGATATAATGTGGCTTTTCACCACAAAACTCTCTACATACAACCTGAACATATATCCAAAAAGGTTAACTGAAAACCCATGAAGCTGCATGTCTCGAGTGAGCCGAAGCTCTACACCAGCGTCATGACTTTAAGTGAAGCCGGTTGAAAACGTCTGATCTTCTTCTTCAGGGCCCTGGAGGCTTTAATGCGGCACGCCGACGGCTCAGGACGATGGTGGTGCTGCTGCAAGGGAAGCCCTGCAGCCGTGGGGCCCATGGCAGCTTCCGCCCACACCAGGCCTCCTTCTTCCTCTTCTTCTTCCTCTAGGGAATCTTCCTCATCAAGAGACAGGCTGCTGTCCGTGTCTGAAGCGGTCCGGGACTCCTGGCTGGATTCGCTGTCTCCGAAGCGGTTGGCGGTGTAGTCGCTGAGTTCCCCTTCGCTACTTTCGGCGATGGTGGAGTGGAACAGGGAGGCGCACTCGGCAGAATACTCGGAGAACTCGGACTCGCACCTGGGTGGGTAGCGAGTGTGAAGGGGCGCGGGCGGATATCCAAAAGACGAGCTGCCGAAATAAGCCGACGATCGAGAGGGCTGAATGGGATGTGCAAGACCACCCCAATGAGCAGAGCGAGGTCTCATGCTGATACTACGTGCCATGCATGGCTTTTGCGAGACTCTGTGGACAGGCATCTCTTTGGACCTTTGGTACTGGTTTTGGACAGTGGCGGGGAGCTGGATCTCTGATGCTGAAGGCCATTTTTGCTTCTTCTTGGCCTGGTAAATGGAGGGTTGCTCTAGATCCAGCAAGTGGGACTTTTGAGGTTTGTTGGACTTTGGAATGTGGTTTTGCTGGTGATGTGGCTGAAGGTGAGTGCTGTAAGGTTTGCCAGGGCCTAAAAGACTAGATTCTGAGCAAGAACGAAGTCGGGTCTCCTGCAAACGACCATCTCCTCTTTCTCTCTCTTTCTCTGTACCAAACTGCTTCATATCTCTGTCTCTCTGTCGACTTTGTTTTGCTCTTTCCTTTTCATACTCTCGAGACATCAGCTTTTGCTGGTACTTCTTGCTTGGAGGCTTCTCATTGCTCTTTTTCCGCAGTTTCACAGCTTTGGTCTTCTTGTCTGCTTGCCGTACCTTCACATTCTGAGAGCCTGCAGGGACAAACTGGGCACAGACAAATTCAGATAGAACAGCACGAGTGTGACCACCATCGATGCTTCTGTTCTCCTCGTTGCTAGAGGTAAAGCTAGGTCTTCTCACCAGGGGCTTTGAGACCACTCCCAATGGTTTACATGCAGGGTCAGCATGAACACTTTGATATCTTTCGTCAGTTTTATCTCTGATTTTGCCTTTTGTTCCCACAACAGCAGTCGGTTTGTGATCCAGTGCGTTTGCTGGATACTGAATGTGGCACATCTTGGTTGTTTCTTCAGGTCTAACACATTCTTTGCTTGCTTGCTCTTGGCTGACTGACTTCTTACCAGGAAACTGATTTTCAGTTGTCTTTTGTAGGGATCCTGGTTCCACACCACATGAAAATCCATGCTTTATGTCTGGAGCACCTGACACAATCAGACCCTGACCGTGACTATTGGCACAGTGAACGTACTTTTTCTCTGAGCCTGTCTCAATCAGGACGTTGCTCTTACTAGAGCTGCGCTGGAGCAGTTTGGCAATATAACCTACAGGTTGTTCCTCCTTGGGCAGAATATCTTGAGTGAATCCTAATTCAGGTGTTATGTAGTTGGCTTCGGGGCCAACAGGCGCACTTTGGTCCGCAGACAGGGAGAAGATGGGGCTTTGAAGGGCCACAGCATGCAGGGGACTAGGAAAGCGGTACACTTCAGAGCCGTTGCGGGACACAAGGTTGCTCTGATATTTGGTATCCAAAGTGTGGTTGTAGAGGCTTGAGGCGTGTATTTCAGCAGGTTTGTGGGGAAAGGCAGGGCCAACCATTCGGTCAAGATCACCTGAAATAGGGGGCAAGAAATGTTTACAAAAAAAGGGTGCAGTGCTTCAAAAAATTGGGTAAATTCTCAGTATGTCTTCCATTTAACCAAAAATGCTAATTCCTGTCTTTTCAAAATTGTAACTGTCAGCACATGACGTCTAGTCCCTCTCACCTGTTGAAACCGGCCTCTGCCTGGCCCTTTCTGAGCTGACTGAAGTAGTGCGTATTCCACTGCTGCCCAGTCGAATCCCCAGTCCTCGTGGGGCATCCGGTTGTGCAGTGGACTCATCTGCTGACCGTCTGCGGGACACGTCAACCTGACCGTGAGTGGTGCTAGTATTATGGAGGGCAGAGGAACCAGCAGAAAGGGGGAGCAGACTGGCCTGGGAGGACGAAGAGAGGCACTCGCTGTAGACTGATGTGCATGAGTTGGACAAAGAGCCCAAACCCCCATCGCTGAGTTCATAGAATCCTAACACAAGGAAATAGCATACAAAGATTAAAATAGGTAACATTTATACTATATACTAAGTCACTTTGTCTGTTGGTTTATAAAAATATAGTATCTACAGATACCCATCCAAAATTTTAGTTTTTAAGTCGTCTTACTGTGTGTTTAGTTTGGTTGTATGCGTTGCCCACCTGAACTTGGTCTGCTGTCACTCTCCAGGTGCTCAGTAGATGCTTTACACACGTCCAGTTTGAGCTCGCTGATCTGCTGGTCCAGCTGCTGCAGGTGCGTTTTAAGTCCGACATCCTGCCTGCGCAAACGTGTCTGCAGACAACAAATAAACAGGAAGGCAGGAAGGTCAGAACAAGGTCATACTTTTATGATAAGGCGCCCAGGGCGGAACCTATTTAAACTGCAATCTGGAGTTTCATGCTGGAGGACAGAAATGTGATTTTTCTCCAATTCATTAGCAGTCAGATGCGTCATGTTGATAAATTATTTATTATGTCTGAGCTGGAGATACTGACTAAATAAACACCAAAATGTCTTTCAAAATACTAGAGAACTTTGTATTTTCCATTTCAATCCCACAGAAACAAACACTTTAATATGGTTTCTTTAATATGGATTAAGCCCAGTCTTAGACTAAAATGCTCTACCAATGGAGATTCATCACTGAAACTCAAAGCTTAGGCCATAAGACTAATCATATTTTGGGACACTGGCCCTATAAGTCCATCTGGCAAAAAGCATTAAACTGCAGTGAGATTAAGGGGGGAAATTAAGGGGGCAAAAAGACCTGCAAACACAGAACTCTAAACATGGCCAATCATGCATGACACAAGCAAGCATTCTCAAAGTACTGCACATCTAAAAGGCTCACTAGACACCAGATAAAAAAAACAAACAAAAAAAAACAGGGACAATGGAATCAGATCCTTGAAGATCTTTAATGAATGACATGGACCTCCTGCAGTTATACGACGTTTAGAGGGAAGGAAAAAAGTAGGAAGTAAAAGAAGAAAGAGGGCATATAGTTGACCATTAACCGGGCAAGGACAAGGGATGGCCTGGGGTGTGCAGTGTTGTACAATCACTCTTCTCCCCTGCAGAGAAACTCAGAGCATTGCATTCTCACTCTTAAGGCGAAGGCGAAACCAAATACTGGACAGTTTGTCCCACTACCCAAATATTGACTCATGGCTATTGCATGACCCTTGGGAAGACAAGAAAAAAAAGGGGACAGCCAATCTAAAAATAAATGCAGTGTATTCAGGTCTAAACACACCAATACTTTGATGGCAATTTTTGCATTTTTGGGGTGGAACATGACCCTTAAAAAGCTTAGAAGAATGAGTGACAAAGAATGAGAGCAATGTTTCACAAAAAGAATGAATGTGATGTATGCTAGTCTATGCACAATTTACACCACTTCCCTTACATTTACCAACAGTTATTGCAAAGAAGACCAGAAAATGAGCAATATCCCAACCCAAACATAAATGCAATGTATTGTCTAATCAGACCAGTCCTTCGATGGCAAAACCCTCCAAATGCCCTGCACAAACAGCTTTTGGTCTTTACACTAACTCTTATGTTGGCACCATGCAGTTTGGCTCCTTTAATTGGGACCACTGATGTGTAAAGCTTCCCTTCCCCTTCATTGAAAGGCACCATGTCTGCTGGAAGCATTCTGTTTTTTTGGGGAGGGCGAATACTGTCCCTCTCTGTGACCGGAGTGCATGAAGAGTTCGAATAAAGTACAGGGGGTTGAATCGTTCAGCAGGGGTCAATCTCGTGTCGCCAAGCGGGTCAATTTTCTGTAGCCATTCTCATTAAACCGGGTTAATCATCAGAGACAGAACACCCCCCACTTGACCATGCAAACCCTCCCTCATTCCCTCCCTCATTCCCTCCCTCCCTCCTCCCTTCCGTTCGTGCCTGGAATGAACCTTGATTTACGACCCCTGGCGACCCCCAGCTGCGCCAGGCAACAAACAAGCGCTTTTAATTCCAATCTGTAATCAAGGGCCCGGGGCTAGTCGTGCGGAAAATGCGTAAAACCGACTTTAATCTCCGCACTGTAAGAGCCGGATTATGCCATTTACAACATTTAAACAAGTATTATATTCCAACATTAACATCACGTTCTAATTCGTCTGTGGTGGACAATTAAAGTTACAGTTGGGAAATGCTATATTTAAAACGTTTTTATCATGTCGATTTAAAGATGTAATGTAAACTGCAAAATATAAAATATTGAAAAACTATTAAGAAAGTTCAAATATAAAATACTTAAGTAAAAATTAAGTTTTATTTTTAAATGTACACCAAGTGTTATTGTGCAACGTGATGCAATTTATGGACAATTATGAATAAAATTAGAAAACGACGTTTAATTTTTTTATGCAGTCGATCTGGTGGAGTGTAAAAAGCGCAAAAACATTGCAAATATATTGAAAAATGCCTAATTATTAACGGATAATAAATGATACTAAATACTACGGTTCAAAAAAAATGTATGTAGTAGTGGGAGTAGTGCGAGTGCTAGAATAACATTGAAATTTACATATTATGTATTAATATTTTTCCATTGACATTTATTGTAGTGTGCAAACATTTGAGCCACCCCTCATTCGTATTTAGTTAGGGAAAGTATATAATGCAGTGACTTGTGCAACGTGCGAACATAGAGTACATGTAAATACTACTCCTCAAGACTACACGAACACACACACACACACACACACACACACACACACACGACTGACTGCGTCTTTGGAAGCTAAATAAATAAATAAATAAATAAATAAAAATGAGGGCCGGTTCAAAACTTTTGCACACTACTGTACATTCATAAATACTGTAGCCTAATTTGCTATTAGTACATTTTGCTCCATTTTACAGATTTCCTCTCACCAGCTGCTGTTTGAGGGAAGCCAGTGTCGCCTCCAGTCGCTGCTCGTTGCTCTTGGTTTCGCTGTTTTTGGCGTGAGACGCGCCGCTCGCCTCGTGCCGATCCCCGCGCAGCGCCACGAGCACCCGTTCGCCCTGCCTCTCGCGCAGGAAGTGTAGCTCGTGCAGGCCGGCCAGAGCCGCGCGCAGCCGCTCTCCGACCCGAACTCGCTCCCGGTCCATTCCAGCAGCCGCGCTTAGAAGCTCCAAACCCGGCATCCTTCGGCTCAGCAAAGCGGTACAGGACGTAAAGTCACATCCAGACATAAGACGGCTTTTTGTTGAGACCCAAGCTGAGACTCGCTCCTTACCGGTACGTGACTCTCAAGTAAAGCCGAACGCGTTTACACACCGCGGGAATGACACCGAGCACGTTAAACAGAATGGGCGGGTCGTAAGAGAAGCACCGCCCATAATTATTTAAATAGACACTCGGAGCCAGCCATTGGTTGAACCAATAAGCGAGGTGAGGTGAGCCCCGCCCACTTAGAAAAACAACGAGTTGTTAGAAAAGTCACTAACGCACAAAAATAAGTAACCGAGCTGGGATTGAAGCAACTGTGGTGATGTTAGCGTTCGACTGACAAATGTTTATAAATTATTACTTGTTATAGGACGTTTATTTACGACTTTTATTTATTTATTCGATATCTGATTATGAAACAAGCTATATGGCTGTGTAAATTAACATTTTCAGTTCATAAAGCAGGTATAAAAATTGTATAAAAATGGTTCTTAATAAGAAATTTGTTCCTAAAATCAATTTACACAGTTTTCACCAAGGTTATGACAATCGACAATGTTTCTAATTTGAGATTTGTTCTTATCCAAAAACTGAACCAACAGACGGTGAACAGCACTCCTGCGCAAATTTATTGCATGCCTGGGCAAAATACTAGCTTACTGGGATTTCTTCAATTCTACAGTTGTATATTATGATACTACTTAAACGTCTTAACTTTCTAAAGAACTGATTTAAGGAAAAAAAAAATATATAGGCTGAAAATATTGGTTAGTGAAGATTTTTTTTACATTCCAGTTTATGTTGGTATAGTCTTAGCTGTTCTCATAAAGAATAAATTATGTTTATACACGTTAACGAAGGTTTGGCCAAATTTGGGATGGACTGTGTATCAATAGCGACCTCTAGTGTTTGCAAAATGAAAGTTGTGCGCGAAATTCAGGTTTAAGTTTGATCATTTACATTCAAATTCAAATTTATTTATATAGCGCTCTTAACAACAGTCATTGTCACAAAGCACTTTACATATAACCGACCCATTCATTCCGATTTCAAAGATGCTCAGTTACAATGAACAATGGGCCTCACTAACCATCCATACTTAAGAAATTTGTTCGTAAAAGCCCACTTGCAGTTTTCAACAGGAGTTTAAAGTGCACTCGTATATTACATGCATGTTTGTGCACATTACAAGCTTACTGCATGCAAACTCCACACAGAAAGGTCCTAAGGCCGACCTGGGGATGGAATCCAGGACTACTTTACTATTACTATTTTGTCACCTCTTGTCATTTACTGATCAGGCCACTCCGTTTATTTTGTAAAAAACAATCACCATTTCACGTATTCACCACGTCATTCGACTTTATTTCTTTTTTCATTCCAAATAAAAAAAAAATATGTAGAACAAATGTAGTTGGCCTTATTTTTTTAATGACCAAAAAGCTCAGATGGAAATGAAATCCACAAAAAATGGACAGAGAGATCTGCTTCCTCTGGAAAATGCTGATTGAGTCGATTATGTGGCCCGCGCCGCGGTGCTGCTGGACGCGGAGGAGCCGGATGTGGACATTTTCTTCAGGGTGCGGTTCAACTGCAACGACAGGGACAAATGAGTTAATGGAAACAGATCTTAATTTTAACCCACCTGGTTATGAGAAGAGACCAAGAAAGCTAGAGGAGGTGGAACCTTTACATATACCATTTAAAACTCCTACCTTGGCTTAGACTCAACTTAAACATTTTAGTGTGAACCACATGTCAATGGCCACATATGCATGAAATGTAACTTACAGATTCCACTGTCCGAACATGTCCAGGCAGCATCGCAGCACTGCCCAGACCATCTTATTAATAAATATAAGTAATAGATAGCATGATCAAATTAAAAGCTACTGTTACCTCCTCAAACTTGTGGATCTGTCGAATGAAGAAGTCTCCGTAGCGCCGAGCTACCTTGGTGTCCGCAATGTGGATCATGTCCTGGGAGGGAATGAGGAAAAATAGACACGAAGAGATGGGAAAATTGAGAGAGGGAGATATGAATAATACGCCCTTGGCTTCTATTCTATTTTTAGCATCCTGAGGTTGGTTAGCCGTTTTCATAGATGCAAATTTTCAGGAAAATATTCTATGTATTTTATTTTTAAGATTTTAAAACGCTTCTTCATTCTTAATATACTCCTAAACAAATGTGGTAGATAGAAACTCAGTAAGTTTAAAATCTGTACATACTCTTTGACATCTGACTTTGTCTATACACAAATAGGGACACACCTTGTCAATATAGAAGTCAACCTCAGAGGCAGATTGAAACTCTCCATCCAGGGCAGAGATGCCACTCGTCCACACCAGGTTCTTCATCTTATGTTTGAACACCAGCAGCTGAATGCGGAACTCCTGCTCAGTCATGTCCAAGAAGCCGGCCAGCTTAGCCACCGGCATGGTGGTGTAAAGCTTCAGAAAACTGCAGGGGAGACAAGAGGATAAAAGTAGGTTTGAGATTTTGACTTAGGGGACAGTCACAAGAAACTTGAAGCAAACAATACGAGGTCCCCAATACACACCTGGCAAATAGAACAAAAGTCTTGAAAAACATGTCATAAATGAAGCTTTTTAAAGAGAAATAATTATAGAAATACTCTATATGCCAGTGAAAACCGTAACAGAAATAAAAGGCTTAAAATTAGAAATGAGTTGAAATAGTAAATAAAACTAGAAACGGCATTTTCCTAAGGCACAAAAACAAAAGCAGAGCTAAGAAAATGTAAGGCTGTCAAATGCTGGAAGATAACATTAATACAGTGATTACAGTTGGCTTTTGTGAGACTATAAGGTATTGAAATGTTAAGATGAAAAAAGGACAGGTGAAAATAGAAAAGACGAAGAAGGAGAAAAACATTGTTGAAACAATATTAAAAGGAAGACGGGGTTGATGGGGTTGACAGTCTAATGATGTGTAACAAATGTAATTATTCTAGCCTGTTCAGTATTGAAAAATAGACTGGAAGTTGGCTGAATACTTTTCAGCAAATTTGGGGATCACTGATTAAAAAGGACAAGATGACAGCTGTTTGAGTATTCAATGGGAACGTAATGGGGAAGACGGATGAAAAGACGAAAAACGCTGTGTACAACAGTTAAGAGGTGGAGCGGAATGAATAGAAAATAAAAGCTGAACTGTGTAACCATACACAGCAATCACAATGATATTGAAAGCTAAATATAAGTACAGAAATCTCCACACAGACACAGACACACACACTCCACCTGCGGATGGTGGAGAGCTGGGCCTGCTGCTGCACCTCCTCTGCAAACACCTTCAGCTGCTGCTGGAACGGCTCTTTATGGTAGTTTGGGTGGACGTTGTCGTAGTTTGGTACGACGGGGGACAGAAACTTGGGACAGGCGAAGCTGAAGAGCTCCTCAAACACCTGCAGATCTCTATTACACACACAAAACAGCACATTATATCACTACTAAGTTTTAAATTGGCTTTATCAGGCTTCCTGTTAAGGGGTCAACCAAAAATACTGCATAGCCCTAAAATCCATGTTAAGCTATACTGATAAGCGTGCATGTACATGTCTATAAGGGTCTCACCCCTTCTGCATGCGCAGCATCTTGTCTCCGTATTTCTCCCGGAGCTGTGTGTGGATGCTCTCGTCAATCCTCATAGGATACATGGTGAGGGCGATGGCCAGAAGCGCGTGCATCTGCTCATTCTGTTTATTAATCTGAAACACAGCCAGCACAGGAAGTTTAATATGAATCAGGTCAATAGCTCACATCTCTATTAAACAAAATGAATAGAAAAAGGCAAAGTTTATTATAAGACCCCAATATGGCCTGCCATATGATATCCACATCAGTCATGAAAGCTAAAAACATTCACAAAAAATCTTGATACAAAAAATGTAAAATCTTGATCCGGGATTATTGAATGTTAATATCATGGCAATGGAATGTAAATGTTTGTTCCTTTCCATATTCTATTGCCACTGTCAGACTGCCAGGTAAGACTAACAAAACTAACCATCTCGTATTTATAGGTGGATCTCTGGAACATGTTTCTGGTTCTCTGGATGTAGAGCAGGATGTTGGCGAAGACGCGGATGGCGTCCTGATAGCGCCGCATCATCAGGTAGGCAAAGCCGACGTAGTAGTAGGTGGTGATCTGGCACTCGGGCACGCGGGAGTACATGCTCTAGGGGTGGACAGAGAAAGAGGATGTGTACAAATTCCAATGTTGAAGGCTTATAATTGGGCTGACTGGGTAAGTTCTTTGGATTTACTGATATTTTATAATAAAAATAAAATAAATAAATAAATAAAACATTTTATTTATAGGCACCTTTCAAGATACTAGAGGTCACCTTACAAAATACACAATACTAAAAATAAAATATGTAGTTAAAAGATATTTAAAAACAGCATCAATAATTAAGCATCACGATATGCACGTTTGAACAAATAAGTTTTTCTTCTTCTGGCAGAGAGATCCAGAGACGGGGAGCAGTACGGCTAAAAGCTCTGGAGCCCGTAGTATTCAAGCGGGCAGAGAGTGTGACAAGGAGACCAGATTTAGAAGATCTGAGGGTACGAACAGGGGTAGAAACCTGTATGAGATCTGAGATGTAAGCAGGAGCAAGGTTATGAAGAGCTTTAAAAGTGAGGAGAAGAATTTAAAATCAATCCGAGATTTAACAGGAACCCGGTGGAGTTGCTGTAATATAGAGGTGATGAGTTCTGAACAGTGGGGTCTGGATTATGATACAAGCAGCTGAGTTTTGAGTCAATTGGAGCTTAGAGAGAAGTTTATATGGAAAAGCAAGTTACAGTAGTCCAGACAGGAGGTGACTAAAGCATGAATAAGAATAGCAGTACTTTGTTGAGTAAGAGACTAACAGAGACGAGCAATATTGGGACGATGACTATATGATAAACGGAAAAGAGGATTTTGAACCTATGAGAAGAACCTCTGTTTTATCACCATGAAGTTTGAGGAAATTTGAAGAAAACCATAATCTTATTTCATGTAGGCAGTCTGTGAGACAGGAGGGTGGACAGGCTGAGGTAGGCTTTGTGGACATGTATAACTGGGTGTCATCTGCATAGCAGGAAAATTAACACCATATTTCATGAAGATGTTACCAAGGGGGAAAAGATAAATTATGAAAAGAAGGGGACCTAAGACAGAACCTTGAGGAACACCCAAAGAAATGGTAAAGACTCTGAGCAGAGAATTTTGAGTTAAACAAATAGAGTACGATTACTGAGGTATGAGGTGAACCAGTTATGTAGAGTGCCAGCAATGCCAATGCAGTTAAGGAGAATGTTGTGCGATGTAGTGTCAAATGCTGCACTTAAATCAAGTAGCACAAGGATTTAAAAAAAAAAAAGACCTCAGACAGCAGCCATTAATAGGTCATTAGTGACCTTTACTTTATGAGACCCAACTAATGCTGCTTTAATAACAGCTAGTTGCATTTCAACAGCATCTAATTACTAACATATTAAGTTTATCACGGCGTAATATGTTTATTTACACTATCTTTATTTACCATTTCTTTAAACTGCGAAATGTATATGCTTAAGGGTGCAACATAGACCGGTGCTGATGTAAGACTGCCCAGCATAGATATTGTGACTGTAACAACCTACCTTCTTGTTGAGCTCTATGTTCTCCAGCACTTTGATGGCTTGATAGTAATCTCCCAGCAGCGAGTGCAGCCTCAGCAACCCCACCAGACTGAAGTAACCCAGCATCTTGTACAGAGAGTGACGGCCATATTCTCCAGCCACGCTCTCTGGGTCTCCTGCGGCACACACAGCAACACCATCAGCTTAGTGGAAACTACGGTTTAACTACAGGCCCACATCATTTAATTAAATGCCTTTTCACCATATGTTTAATTCTGAGAACTTTCTAACATGTTCTTAAGCCAAAAAGAGCAGGCAGGTGCCAGCTTCTGTGTGACAATGCCAAGCTTTTAGTTCCTTCAGTCTTGATAGTCTAAACGTGCAATGTTAATCAGCATTCTTCTATACCACTGAACGATAACTTCAAGCAGAGAGAGCCAAAGCAGTGCATTTTTACTGAATTTATTTTTGTCCGTTTAAAAAAAACAACAACCTTACAACCATAAACGTATTGGTGCCGATAATCGGTCAACCGCCAGCCTAGACCCCCTCACATTTAAATGAGTAGATAGATACATCCCTGAAAGAACATCTGCAAAAGCACATCTGAAAGATTCATTAAACTATTATACCTGCACTCAACGGTACCGATTTACACTGACCAGTGTTTGAAATTCAAGGTACAATCATGAGCCTCAAACACTGGTCAGGATACTCTTGCCATACAAAAGAAAAATTTGACAAATCTATGCAGTGTCACTACACCACCCAGTATTGTGATACCAATTAATAAATGATTTATTGCTCCATCCCTCCTGTCTGGCTCACCTCCACTAGTGTAGACCTCCAGCTGCCGGTTGATGTTGCTCTTATCCACAAGGGAGTGCAGCACGTTCAGCACGCTGTGCACGTTCCAGATCTTGGGGTTGTTCCTCAGAAACTCGATCTCCTCCTCCGACTTCTTGGCCGTCTTGCAGCGGTACTGACTGAATGACTGGAACTAGAGAATGACAAACAGAACTTTTAATGCCATTTTGTGATGACCACAATGTTAGGGATCCAATCCCCAAAGTTTTGGCCACCACTTACTTGGTAGATGAACTCATCAATGATGTCCCACAGCCACTGGTTGGGAAGCTCCAATGGGGCAGGCCCATCAGCATCTAATTTTTAAAAAAAAGCATTCCTCATTCACAAACTTCCTTTAAACGTGTGGTGAGTATAACTGCAACATAAACACTGCTGGTAATGGTTATTTTATGATAATGAAACTATAACTTACTGAGAATGTAGTTGAAGAGGTTGCAGTAATTGTAGTAGGACTCGAATCTCTGATCAAGCGTCGGGCCTCCCTATGAACCAAATATAACACACAAAATACACAAAAGATTTTGGACATTATTTTTTCTTCCGTTTATTAAGAAGGAAAGCACTTGTGACCAAATTTTATTTTGCAAAATAAATTAACCGTTATATCCAAATATAAGGAACTGCTCACTAAAACTGAAGGTACACATTGAAGATTACAGTACTTACGCTGACTTTGGCATAAATGTGTCTGTAGTAGAGCTCCTTGTAAAGGATCAAGAAAACTGCATCTGCACAGCACAAAAGACAGGCAGCTTGATTACGACTGATTGGAAACTGTTCATATAAGGTCAAAGAATCAAATATTCTGACTAAAATAATGTTGTTGATCTGTGGTCTATTATATTTCTCATCCATCCATCCATGCTTCCAGTACACAAACAACCAATTACATCTCAATAACTACATAGAAACACACACTGTCTTACCATTTCCTACTAACGAAGCAATGGCCTCTGCCTCAGGCCATGGAGAAGTCTTAAAGAAACGATCAGTCAACTTGTTCCAGCTAGGAATAAAAATAAAAAAAAGAATACAGACATCTTTAGCAAGTGCAACAAGAAGTTCTGGGTATTTTAATTCTTTTTAAAACATCATTACTTTTCATGGTATGTGTGTTTATTTTTATACCTGTTCTCATAGACATCCTGGATCTCGTAGATCTTCTGCTCGATGCTCTCGCTGGAGACGCGGTTTGCCTGCAGCTCATAAACCTTCTGGTCAATGAGGTCGGAGATGGTCTTGTGAAAATACTGCAGGAAGTTTTTGATCACCTCAGGGATAACGTGGTACGTCTGCTGGTGTTCATACTGACGCTCGTAAGCCAGATCGGCTTTAGGATCGCCTGTGGACACGAAAGGCTTAGTTAAATTTTAGATAACGTGCGTCACAAATAACACCAAGATGCGAAGCAAGATACGCTTCTTAGAACAATTTCACATCAACTGAGAGGTTTCAAAATACACTTTCACACTCACCAGTATGAAGATCGTAGTCACTGGGGTAGTTGTACGGATCATACTGGCAAAAGAGACAACATGAGATTAGCCTGAGATCTTACATATGCACCACTCTAGGAAAAGAGACGTGTTAGTTTGAAATTAAATGCATCACTTTGTCACGTCGCCTCGTCTCTTTGTGTACCTGTACAGTATATAACAGAGGTGACAATAAAGTTTACTTTGACTTTGGCAAAAGCACTTGCAAGATTATGCCGAGTTCTTAATGACAGTCTACTCTATAAAAATGAGTCCACATTAGGACATGATTTGTGTTTTATACTATGAAAATACAGGGAAAGTGAGATTATTCTCAGTTATTATTATACTGAAACCTCAAGTATGTCTCATTTTTGCAAAAAAGGTAACAAAAGTGTGACAAGGTAACAAGTTTTCATGTGAAAGAAATCAAAGAGATGATTATGAAATCTTTGTGAATCATTCTGGTAAAAAAACTGCATCTGGTTTACTTGACATCTCATATATGGACAAATCTGGGCTAGAAATTGAAATTTTATCTTATGGAAAAATACTACTCTAAAAAAAGATTACTAAATTATTCTGAATGAAATGAATGAATTCTAATTCTGGATTATTCTGACAAAAGACACGATTATTCTGAGATCTCATATATACATAACTCAATAAAATGGCAAAGAATAATTTCTCATGTCATGATTTGAAACAGAGCAAGATTCTTTGAAAGCTCGTGTAATGATTCTCCCCAAAATAGGCATTTCAATATTGCCCTGAAATTTCATTTAAGGAGAGAGAGATCCTTAGACCTCAAGAATAGATCCTTATAGCAAACACGAAAGGTTTTGAAAGACCCGGTGTAATTCAAAAGCCCAATGATCGATCACTTAGAAAAAATTAAATAATTCTCAGTTAAGTCTAATTCTCGCAAACCTGACAACATGAGACTACAGTGAGATCTCATGGGGGAAAACAATCCGCCATGACAATATGCTTCAGCATCGGGCTGTTGCACTCTTTCCAATGCCTATTTACAGACACAAAGTATCCACGTGCCAACGTCAATAACACCATGGCTTTAATAACTGATTGATAATGAACTGTTCAATAAACCGAATAAGCGCTGATTTAAGAGCTGCAGCCCGTAAAAGCAAAAAAAAAAGTCAAGCTTCAACATTTAGCTAAACATGTAAAAAGCCAAGCCAAAGTAAAACGGCAAATCTTACATCTTCCTCCTCGTGGTACATGATGAAAACTCTGGAGAATTAAATTAAACTGGATAAAAAACGGCGCATAAATCCGAGTCCGAGCACGAGCACGCAGCAAGTACCGGCCGAGAAGAAAGAGGAAGTGGATGGTGAGTACTTCCGGTGATTGAGGCGGGTTTGCATGTAGGGCATTGTGGGATGTTGGAGGGCTAGTGAGCATCGCCAAGCAACGTTTAGAAGTCGGAGCGCTCCTTTATAGGAGCACATACGACAGATTTTTTTAACATTTAAAAAGTAAAACTACATATAGTTACAAATTTGTCTGGAGTATTAATGATATTAACTCGAGAAAGGTATGGAAACCGGGGTTGGTCAATATTCGTATTTATTCTTTCAGGATTTTGTACATTTACATTTTTATTAAAGTTGTTTAAATGCCGTTTGTTTTGTTTTGTAATGAAGTGCAGTAACTGCTTACATTTGGATGTTATGAATTACATAATATATAATTGTGGCAGAAACGACTCAAATAAAGGTCAGATTTTTGGGAAACACACGGTGGAACTTGTGTACTGCTGGTTTAACTTGTGTACTGCATCGACACACGGGCCAGGCGATTTAACGATGGTTAAATGGATATTAAAGTGTTATTTTTTTTTGTAATTTCTCCTCAAACTCCAAGGTGTCTGCTTTTATTTACAAATACCAGTGTTGATATGTTTGGTCATGTTTGACGGTCATGGTATTTACTGATTTTTTTTTGTTTACTATAATTTGTTAAGATGATTTTAGCCGGTTTTGTTGATTGTTTATGGATACATATTTCATCGAAGTAAATATGTTAAACTAATCGCCCTAAATATATTAGAACGATTCGCTCTTGTAAATCCTGCGCCGCTGAAGCCGCAAAACCAGGATGTTCCAGCAGAGGGCGAGATTTACCCACATTACATATATAAGGCAGGCGCTCTGTCACATCTGGCCTGTAATTCCGTGTTAACGTGTTTGCAGGAGAATCAGGGTTCAACGAGGAGCTTTTATTAGCTGTTAGTTCAACCATCTAACATTCGCAACATGGCTCTAATTAATTACACAAGTTTATCTTGCCAATGCTGTAACCATTTACTTTTCTGTTTTATACGCTGAATAAAAGTCATGCTTCAGTGGACAGAAAAGTCAACGTGGGAGGCTAATTAAAAGCCAACCTTTGAAATAAGAGGAAAATCTGTGCTTTGCAATTCCAGTTGTAGATAATCTCAGGTCACGAGCGACAGGCTGTTTCTCACTTTAATCACGTTAACTGAAGACATACATTTTGATTGCATTCAGGCTGTTTTTTCCCTACATTTTCCTACGTTTTATGAAGTTTAAGATTTTTGGTGAAAATGAATCTTGCGGAATACAGATGATGCCTCCATCTGAGGAAATAACAAAGACCCAAGCAGACAAGGATTACCTTTGTTGGTGAAAAGAAAGGAAAAAAGAGAGACGAAGGGGTAAAGGCAGATGAGAGAGCGCTGCCTGCCCTGTTTGCTTTAGCTACCAGCATCTGAGAGATTCCTTCCAAACTTACCTCCCCACCTCCCGGAGGGTTGGGCAGAATGTGCATCCGATAAGACAATCTGCACTGACAAATACGGGGAGGACGGAAGGGAGGGGAGGTGAAGCTGGAGGAGAAGGGGAAGAGGAGGAGGGGGATAAAAATCAGGTTGAAGATGTGAGGTAAGTGAATTTATACTGTATATATGAAGAGAGGAGAGGAAGGTGGAGTGAAAAGCAGAGAAGGTTAACGAAGAGGGATGAAGGAAGGAGGAGAAAAAAGGACAAGGAAGTATGAATAATAAGTAGAATATAATGTCCCAAAGTATAGTAGTTTTTAACAGAATAATTATAATATTTTAAGACTTATACATGTTGATATTTCTCAGTTGTGCAAGGGCAGATTCAAACATTTTCAACATATTTCGTTTATTCTTTTTGGTTAGTTTTATTTATTTATCTTTCTGCAATAATCACAGAGGAATACTGGGCAGTATATTAAAGCAAAATTAAGTGGAGAAAAACAGAGAAGAGAGAAGGTAATTAAAGTGAAGGAAGAAAGGAGGAGAAAGGGAGGTGACAAAAGGTGCAAGGTGAAGTAGAAGAGAAGAGAAGGAGGGTAGAAGTGAGAGGAAAAGGGAAAGGGAGGAGGTGGTACAAGGAGAGAAAGAAGTCAAAATGAGCAAAGGCGATGGTTAGGAAAGAACAATACAGAGGGCAGAAGTGGGTGAGAAGTTTGGAGGAGAAGGAGAGACAGGAAAGAAATGGAAAGGGGAGAGGAGAAAGGCTGGAGCTGAAAGGAAGAGGGAAGAGGTGCAGTGTTAAGCAGAAGGGGAGAAGAAAGAAGTGGAGACAACGAAAGCGAAGGAGAATAGAGGAAAGGGTGGGGATGAGCAGAGAGAAAGCCAGAATGTGCGCTCAGGGAAGGAAAAAGAGGGAAGAGAGGAGGTTAAAGGAGAAGGGGTGGAGAGGAGGAAAGGGCGAAGATGAGCAGAGAGAAGGTGATGTGAGGGGAGGGAAGAGGAAAAGGGGAGGAGGACAGTGGGGGGGGGGGATTTTGAGGGAAAAGAAGAGAGAAAAGAAAGGGAAGAGGGGAGAAAGTGAGTGGGGAGGTGAGGAAAGAGTCAAGAGGACGAGTGCAAAGGGAATGGGACTAAGGAGGAAAGAAAAGTGAGAGCAAGGGCAGAGAGAAAGGGAGGAAGAGAGGGAAGGGAAAGGGAAAGAGGGGTGGAAGGGGAGGGAAAAGAGAGGGAGGGGATTAGATGAGGGGAGTTAAGGAAAGGCTAGAGGAGGGGAAGGGTGGGCAGGGAAGGAGGGAGGAGAAGGAGGGGGGACAGTGACAGAACAGAGGGATATAGAAAGGGAGAGAGTGAGGGAAAGAGTCTAACTAACTAAAGTCTCCGTCGAGAGAGCAGCAGCACAGGGATCTTACCGCACGGATTACAGCGCACAAACACACAGAACAAAACGATAAAAACGAGAAAAACATCCATTACAAGGAAAAAAGGAGGAATAAACAAGAGAAAGAGGAGCTCATATCTGGAGAAATTTAGGGAAAAAGGCGTGAAGCTGCGTGTTATTTCCACCCGTGGGTTTGTGAGTGTCAGGATGCGCGTACTCGCGTTGCTCTGTCTGCTCTGCGTCGGACACGCGCACAAGTTCTCCGCGCTCACGGTAAGTGCGACCTGCGCGAGCGCGCGTCCCCGCCGCGGCAAAAAACACGGGATTTTAAAGGGGAAAAGGCGTAAAATCTTTATTTGTTTATTTATCTGTAGGTTTTTGCGGTCCACATTGCTAAACGTGAAGACAATTATGAATTATTGAATTACTGAATTTTTGTAAATTGGTTGAATTTACACAAAGCCAAAAATAATTATTTTTGTTTTCCTTCATTTTTTAGCTTCTAAGATTTCAGATTTAGCGCGTTCTTAAAAAAAAAAGGACGTTGTGTAACTTTATTTAGTTCATATGATTTTGAGGGAGAACATTTATTTTTTACATTTCCCAGTCTGTTATAAACATTTATTTATTTATTTATTTGTTTATTTGTTTATTTGCGCTTATATGTCTTTTATGTCCTCTGTGTCTAATCAAATACAAAAAATATTCTAAAAATACTCTAATTTTCAGGCTCTTGAACTGTGAACACATAACCAGAACTGATGCCTTTGAAAATTCAGAAGAAATGTATTAACTTCATTCGTGCTACACACACACACACACACACACACACACACACACACACACACACGCACACACACACAGGTGTACTGTCACTACTCCCCCATGTCTGTCTTTGCCTGGCATACCTGCCCAAGGCTGGGAACAGCAAGAAATTCACACAGTTGCCAAGTATGTAACAGCTCCTGCAGCCAGCGACCTGCATAGACTCCAGCCCATACACACACACATATACACACGTACACACATTTAGACTCTGTAACTTTGGGACCGGACTCCTCATTAGCGCATAGTCCAGTGGGCCACAGTCACCAGAGACTGGCCAGTCCAAGCCAGACGGCTCACAGAAGCAACAGAGCAGGCTTTGAACGAGAGAAGTCAGTCTGACCACTTACGGAAAACCAATACCGTCCACCCTGCATGCCACCACGTCTCGGTGTGTCAATAGAGTGAAAGGAAATGGCCCACTTTATAATCCATAAATGTTGATAAATGGTCAATATTTGCATTTGTTTGCTGTGGCCAGCAGGAATAAATTGGTTTATTCCATCATTTGAGGATTTACTATATGCTTAATGTACTTACCCCTACATAAAATAGAGATTTTATTTGCTGAATCTTAGTTTGATATTCTCTAGCCAAAGTTAGTGATCAGAATTATGGAAAGAAAAAAAAACCTCTCTATTGTGCACTTTGGGTTTTAGGGCTGCAGAATATTGGGAGAAAATGTAGTGGCAACGTTTATCTTTTGTACAACATAAAAATACTGTATGAAATCACATAGAATTAACCATTCTAGAGTGATTGCTATGCTCTGATAGTAAAAACTATTCAAAACTATTCCTTTATCCTTGAATTTTATCCAAAGATCCTTAAACGGCAATAAATGATGTTCTGTCAGACAAACTGTAGTACATTTGCAATGAAAAATTAAACGTCAAAAAGTTGTAGCATGGCGTGTTTTGTTTGATTTTGTTTATTTTACTGGCAATGATGTTTGCACCTCCAGTAACACAGTTTGCCTTCAGTTTTTGCTTTACTAGTCTGGACATTGTACATCCTGCAACATAACATTGTCATGATGAAGTTGTTGAAACGATGAACTGTGCAGTCCTAGTCCTAACACCCTGAGTTTTTTTTCCTCAAGCATTGCACTGCTGCGGTTTTGTCTGATGAGGGATGGGGTGGGCAGGTGGGGTTTTTTGGTGTGGGTAGAGGGCAGGCCAGCAGCGGGACTCTGGCCTGGCGCGTCTCGTGGGTGTTGACGGGACCCGTTAACGCCGTGGCCAGAGATACAGTAGCTGTCAATGTTTTTGCACTGGCATCTGCTGCCATGCCGCTCGGCTGTGAGTTATGTCGTGAATCAGCCGTCTATAACTGCACAGTCTTGAGGGAATGCATGGGGCCGGGCGCAGGAGGTGTCGTTATTTGCTGGGGCAAAGGTACAAATCGACCCGAGGCTCAGGTCAGGAAAAAGGGGAAAAGTAAATATCAGGGTTACCGCAGGTTTCCTGGTAGACACCTCATTCGCTGGCCGCTGCCAGTCTCAGGGAAGCCCAGTTTCACAGCAATAATGAGGAGTTAGTTTTTCTAGCCCTCTGTTTGAACAGGGCTGATCCTCAAACCGACTGCAATCGATGACAGATGTTTGGACGAAACAGCAGCTGTCCCGCTTTCGCTCATCCTGAAAAGACTGAATGCATTGACAGGAGACTTGGAAAACGGCGCTAATGATGTGGATCCCTGTCTTTTTGCCCTAATTGCCATATTTTTCTCTTACGACAGATAACAAGCATTGGAGTTTATAATTAGGCTTGACTCAGGTATAAGTGGAAAAGTGTGTGAGTGTGTTAATGGGGGACGATAGTGCAGAGGAATGCAGAGGAGTGTCAGCCTCTGAGTGGTGTGATTTAGGATGCAGCTCTGTAGTCATTGCCCCCCGGTCTCATTATTTGCTAGCCGTGCGGGGACGCCGTGCACCCGGACGTTAACAAATGGCCCAGGGTGGTTAACCTGCGGGTGAGGGGTCAGTCAGCCTCGCTCCTTACTTACAGGCAGCCCGGCAGGAATGTGGGAGGCAGCGTTGCATTGTGCAGACGCACATCTGCATTCTTGTGTGTGAACCCACACACACAAGACACTGACGAATAAACCCTGCCTATCGGCCACTCAGCACATCTCATTTCTCCAGGCTTAAGGTCTGACATGCTCTCAGTTCCTGATAAAGTTCAGTGTCTCATCCACACTAGACAATTTTGTCTTTTCTGCCTCTGCAAACCCATTTCAGCCCAAGAAAGAGTTGGTTCAGACGGACTGAGGCATAGAATAATAGAAGCGTGCAAGGATACTCAGTTTAGAACCAAGTGGTTGTGGGTTGAAGTCTGACTTTATTCTGCCTCCGTCACTACCATCATTGAGCTTCTGTATAAGACCCTTAACCCTAAGTAGCTCCAGGAAGACGGTCCTAATAATTAGGAAACGGAAGCCACCTTGCTTAAGAGCGGCTAATAAATGCTGTAAAGGGAAGTGTAAATGGACAGTGAGGCCCCAGCACTGGGGATACAACTCATGTCCTTCCTATTTGTCCAAGAAAATGTTTTCATCCACTTAAGGGCAGAGCAATGGCAGTTGGGTGAGGTATCTCTTATCTCTCTCTCAGACTGCATTCAGCTTTGTTGTGTGACCACTTAAATAAAAGAGGTGTGTCATGTAGAGATAAGGACCTTGAATAAAATGAGTGGACCACTTTTGAAATACAATCAAATGTGACTGGATGCATTGCTGCACTGCTTATAGGAGTGGATTTTTATTTTCAAATCAGGCTGAATGAAAGAAATGAAATATTGTAAAAACTTTTGTTTTTATAATGCATTTCTAATTGCAAAAAAACAGCCACTGCTGATTTTTTTTGCCGAAGTCAGTGCCAGACCCAAACCCAGATAAATGGGGTTAGGTTACATCGGGAAGGGCATCTAATATGAAACTTTTGCCAAATCAAATGCAGACAGTGATCATCTCGGGTGAAACCAAAGTGAGGTCATCATTATAATTTCTTGGTATGTAGATGAAACAAACATGACACATGTAACACGAGTTTGCTTGTCCATGTCAATCTGTGCACCATAAGACCTGGAGCAGACTTGGAGCTCACCTCGTAAATATGATTTCCTCTAAATTGCAATTGCACTCTTAGTTGAATAAATCACAAGCAGATATTTCCCCATGGTCATTCGGTCCTAACGGCTAACTGCTGGCTCGAACTAATGTGCCTATTATTATCATAGAAACAACATTACTGCTAGATTCCACATCCAGATATTTCACCACATTTCCACATTTCAGCAGCATGACTCAAGTTTGGAAGATGAACCTCTCTATATTTCTCGAACACAAGGACAGATATATTTGAGTCGTTCTGGTTTTTAAAAAGTCCCTAAATCCCAAGGAAAGCCTGAAGGCTGATCGTGGCACAGTTCGTTCAGACACAATGGGCCATGCACCTGCGCCGGAAAGAGGAGAAAAAAGGCCTTTCATGGGTCCTCTATTCCTTTATCTCCCAATTCTTTGCGTCTTTTCGCGGCGATGTAATGCCTTTTCCGTTTGATTGAGTTGATATCCTGGTTAGAACCTGTCACATTTCTTTCCCTTTCCACTAATAGCTAAGACACTAATAATTCCTAGCCAATCCCCTGGAAGAAGACAGCCCCCCCGGGGCAGTTTCACACGTCCGTTCCGGCTCTCTCGCTTTCCGTCGGGGGGCCCCGCTGACCCCTCGCGGCTGGGGTGTTAGGGGCGCCTTTGGGGCATGATGGGAGGGTAGAAGTGGGGGCTCCTAGTCCCTAGCTGGGATGTAAGACGGCACAATGCTCTCTGCTGGGGGTTGGCCTTCAGAACACGGCTTTCAGCCCCACAATGCTTCATCGCCCGGAGGTGGGGTAATAGGATTTGGGGGTGATTGGGGGGTTGTGTTCTGGTGGCTCCCTGAGAAAGAAATACGTCAAAATAGCTTTTTTCTGTCTCGTTCGCTGACCTATTCTCTTCTGCACTTCTCTCGAACTGCCTCCGTCCTTTCTTTTTTTTTTTTTCAGCACTATGGCTGAGCTCTGGAACAGTTTAGTTTTAGTGAGTAGGAGGAGTGCAGAAAGGGAGAGTATCAAAGAAAGTAAAAGAAAGGAAGAGAGAATGAAAGAAAGAAAACACAAGCTGGGGCAGCTGGGACTGACTTGAAAAGCGCAGAGTTCATGACTAGTCGTAGCTTTCTTTCAGCTGTGGGCAGGGGAGAGCCGTTGTAAGTCAAGAAGGAGGCATGTGAAGTCGCTTGTGGTGATATATCACTGCCAGCTACACTGCGCTCATATCCTTGTGTTGTAGACACACACATTCACACACACACACACACACACACACCGTCTTGTATTACTATCTTTGTGAGGTCCTTCCATAGACTCCCATAATGACTAAAGTAGATCATTTTACACTTACACCTAATCCTAATCCTAACCTTCACCTCAGTAACCAAAAGCACATCTTTTACCTCTTTTAGTTTCTCAAATAAAACAAGCACATTTTCTATGAAGTCATTTCTCCTCATGGGGACCTCTCAAATGTCCCCACAAAGCCCAAAAAAAACAGATAAAAGTGATTTTAGGGGACAAAAGGTCCCCACAATGCGATAAATACATGTCCACACCCACCCACACACACACACACACACACACACAAGTATACGCACATTAGCTCTTAGCGGGGAGCAGATAAAGGCTGTTTAGCCTTGTTTCCTAAAACATCCATCAACTCATTGTGTGCAACAAGTTCTAACTCACACTCAGAAGAACGACTCGTCAGATCTATTTAGACTATGAATGTACTATGTATTGAGCACATATGGGGGATAGTGAACACTGACAGGTCATTCAGTTTACGATCAATGCTTCTTCAATTTATCTTCCCATCTTGCGTTGCGTTTGTGTGCAATGTGTTTTTGTGGAATTGTATGAACTAACATCTTTCAGAGCACCTGATCTTAACTGAGGCTACATTTGAATAGACATATGCATATACATATATACACTACCAGTCCAAAGTTTGGACACACCTTCCCATTCAATGTTTTTTCTTTATTTTTATTACTATTTACATTGTAGATTCTCACTGAAGGCATCAAAACTATGAATGAACTGTGTAAAGGCTATATGACCCAGAACGAGAGTGATGGAGTGCTGCGCCACATGGTGTGGCCTCCACAGTCACCTGACCAAACCCAATCGAGATGGTTTGGGATGAGATGGACCGCAGAGTGAAGGCAAAAGAGCCAACAAGTGCTCAGCATCTCTGGGAACTCCTTCAAGACTGTTGGAAAACCATTTCAGGTGACTACCTCATGAAGCTCATCGAGAGAATGCCAAGAGTGAGCAAAGCAGTGATCAAAGGGTGGTTATTTTCAAGAATCTAAGATATAAAACATGTTTTGGGTTATTTCACACTTTTTGTTTACTACATAATTCCATATGTGTTCATTCATAGTGCCTTCAGTGAGAATCTACAATGTAAATAGTCATTATAATAAAGAATAAAACATTGAATAGGAAGGTGTGTCCAAACTTTTGACTGGTAGTGTATATATTTAATTCCCAACTGGGGATCGGAGCCTATCCCGGGAACTTACGGGCACAAGGCGGGGAACAACCCTGGGCAGGCGCCAACACACCGCAGGTGATTATAATATGTTATATTGATTATTATTATTCAAATAGCTGTTTATTTCAATTTGAATATATGGCCATATATCAATAATTAGTCAAAAAATCTAAGTTATCATGTGGAAAATTTGTGAAAAATGAGTGACTGTAAAGTATTTTACATTTTTATATGCATGTTTGCTGAAATGGGTTTCTTTGGCCTAATTGTGCATCTCTGCTTCATTATTCTTGACATCCTCTGACACTCCCAGTCTCTAAGTGGCATGTTTGGCGTGACGGTCGACTTGTCTGTGTTGGGTGGTAGCAGCGGTTGTCCGCTTGTCCTTTCTCTGCCAGGACGTGTGTGAATCTGTAAAATGACAGCGTCTGACAGCCGTGGTGGGTGGCTCGCGAATCCCTCCGTGCTGCTGAATGGCCGCATTTCAGCTTTGCTTCTCACTTGACTGTCCGCTTTTGGGTTGGCTCGACCGGCCTTGGCTGGCTGAACACGCCGCTGACCGCAGCTCAGTGTCCGAATCGGCCAGCTCCCTTATCTCTTTTGTAGAATCTCGGTGGTCGGTTTTGGCTCTCGGCCCCTCAACAATCAGCCACTTGAGTCTGGACAGAGAGGTGAACGGGGTTGATGAGCTTCAACTGGGGCTGTATTAGCATTCAAAAGATTGAAACTGAATGGATAACAGTGGAGCAACAAAGCTTTATAGATGAAACTTTAAGTCTCATTTCTTGATTTTCTTAAGGTAAATCAAGAAAAATTGTACATTTTATTAAGGTTTCTTGGAATAATGCAAAATAGTAAAATACTCAGATTCATGTAAAACATTTTAGGATCTAATGGAAAAGGATGCATTCTGGAGGCACTAAAGTATAACATTAGTGCAAGTTTCAGTCTTTGGCTGCTCAAATTAGTTTAATTGGAAATTTACATTTGCAGCATTTAGCAGATGCCCTTATCCAGAGCGACATCTATTTCCTAATTACAGGGACAGTCTTCCTGAAGTAACTTGGGGTTAGGGGCCTTGCTCAGAGGCCCAGCGCTGGTTCCTGGGATATGGAGATTGTTTATTTGAAACAAAGATCCTTCACAGCCTTTAATTTGCAGAATGCAATAAAATCAAACTGTATTTCTAACATAATGATCAGTTAAGGATGCATCCTGTTGCATTGTGCTGCACATTGCATTTTACAGTTACATTCCTAGGTATCAAGAACAGGTGAATTTTTGCAGGAAAAAATAGCCCATGCATGGGATTGTTAGCCCTGTATGGCCTCAGCAGGACCGTTTCTAGGTCTCGTCGCTCTTTGCGGGGGCCGATTTGGTCCCGTTTCGCGGCAGCGCTGGGATCAAGCTGGTGTCTGACAACTCACTCCGGCCTCCCGCCGAGACATCTGACAGCAGAGGCGCGGAAGACTGAGTGGAGAGGGCACGAGGGCACAGCTGCAAAGAGGCAGAGGCTGGGAGCGAAAGAAAGGAAAAGAGAGAGAAGGAACAAGAAAGCATAAAGGGGGAGGGAAGGGCCAAGGGTCTCCGGCTGACCCCAGACAGTGGGACACTGTCAGTCAGGGGAATGATGCGCCACACAGCAGACCCCAAAACACCAGCCTGACCCGAAAAAACACACAAAAGAGGAGGTGCTTTCATTCGCAAGTTAATATCCATTTGCTCCGAAATGGATGTTTTCCGAAATAAAGGGGCCCAAAAAACGGAGAGGAGGAAGAGAGGGGGGCGTTGGGGTGAGGGAGCTGAGAGGAGCAATTGTTCTTTTATTGCCTCGTTTATATTCAGATCGAGTGGAAAAAAGCAGAGAACGAAAGGGAAGAGGGGGGCAAAAAAAAGTCCATTGTTGATAATGGACCACGTCCACGAACAGTGCACTACTGAAGAAATTAGCAAAGCCGTTTGCTTTCAGAGTGTTTCATTTTGTTCCTCTTTCTTTCAGCTAGTTCAAGAGACGCAGTACATCAGGGTAAATGTAGTGGAAAGGGATGATGGACCAAAAAAGGAGAGCGGCGACAATAAAACCTCAAGCGTGCCTGGAGTTTCTGAGCGTCATTCCGTACAATCACAGACGTGTGCACGAAAACACACACACAGTCGCATCTTGCTATGGTGACACCTAATCCTAATATTAACCTCAGTGACCAAAAATAAATCTTTTTACTCTTTCATTTTCATAAATAAAACTGGCAACTTAAACTCCTATAAAAAGACTTCACATTAAAAGGGACCTCACAAAATCGTGCAAATAGATAAGTCTCAAGGTTTTCTGTCATTAAGCAGGTCCTCACAAATGCCTATAACCTGTCCAAACACACACACACAGTCTCACGAATCTATGTAAGATTTATGGTCGGAAATGACAGCAACACTGACGCCCATCACTGGGGGCAAAGGATTATTCCCTGAACTCCATCAAATACTCCTGTGCCGGGTGCAAAAAGTGTGTTTTTAACCCACACACACTCTCACACACTCATTTGTAAGCTGTCATGTGGAGCTAATTTTCTGGATGGGTAATGATTTGCCCGCTGTGTACACATTTCCTCTCCCCGACTTGTGATTTATGAGTCAGGTGAATCTGGGCCGAGCCTTTGTGCGTCTCCACTGAGGTTTTGTGCTGAAGATTCACCGACTATCTGTTCATCGAGCTGCTTCTGTTTTTACAGACAGGGCAGAGCCTCGAAGAGCCCAGCTGTAGCTCTCACGGCATTTACATGCCCGTTTCGCCACAAAAACTGCAAAACACAAATACAACCCACACCTGCAGACTCGACAAAACACAAACCTGCATGTCTACTCTTGAATATGTTATGAGAGTGTGTGTATTTTTGTGCGGTATTGAATTGCATTATATGGTTCATCATCGCCATGGAACCAGGACTGTGTGTATGTGAGTGTGTGTGGGGGTGTGTGTACATGTGAGAGAGCGAGAGAGAGAAAGAGAGAGTGCTGACAGGTCTACCTCGACAATCAACCACGAAAGTCAACAACGAGACTTCGTTTCTCGACACAATTGCAAATGCAAACATCTGTGTATGTGTATGTGTGTGTGTGTTTGGGATGGTGTGCACAGGTGTAAATCGGACAGAGAGGCAACAGCATTGAGAGACATCACACACAAAACCCCGCCGAGACAAATGAAATCACGCAAACCTTTGTACAAATCAGTTCTATAGATCACAAAAACAGCACACACACTCTCTCTCTCTCACACACACACACACACACACACATATATAAACACACATTCACAGATCTCACAGTTAAGATATTTGAATGGCATAAAACTGTAGAAGTGAAGAAAACCCAGTGACCTAATGCTTTGCAGAAACAGGCAGTCAATAATGGGACTATTGGTAACGGTTTGGAAGTTGGCCCCATGATCGGAAGGTCGCTGATTTAAGTCCCAGACATGTAAAGGTGCCGTCCCCAAGCACTGCTCCCAGGGCGCTGCCAAAAAAACTGCCCATGGACTTCACGGACAGGTCAAATGCAGTGGTCACATTTTCGTTATGATCCACTATGTGCTGTGCTGTGTTCACAATGACAATTAATCACCCACTAAACTTAAACTCACTTAAATAAATTTGCTGTAAATATGCTCTTTGGCTGTTGTAGATTTTGTTCATACCCAGGAACAAACCTTAAATCAGAAAACATTGCTGAATATCAGAATCTTTGTGAAAGCTGTGTAAGTGGATTTTAAGAACAAATTTTAATAACAGTCGGTAAAGCAGCAGAGCTTTCACATATTGTTTAATTCGATTTGCAAATTTCACATTGGAATTGTAATTCATTGTCATTGTTTAACATTTCCCTCTTCTTTCTCTCGCCCTCCTTCTACTTCCAGTTTTTACGGGTGGAACAGGATAAAGAGTGTAACACGGACTGTTCCGGGGCCCCTCGGAAGCCCCTGTGCGCATCTGATGGCCGAACCTTCACCTCGCGCTGCGAGTTCCAGCGCGCCAAGTGCCGCGACCCCCAGCTGGAGGTCATCCGAGGGCCATGCAAAGGTCAGAGTTCAGCAGCCACGCTTGAGCTGCGCCGGGATCAGCCCCGCGACCTCGCCGGGGTCAGGGTTTAAATTCATCTGTAGATAATTGGTCCCTTGAGTGGTGGACTGACAATAAGGGATGACACAGACCATAGATTGTGCTTCCATAGAGGACAGGAATAACGGCTTAATGGCTCACTTCAATTGTTTCTGCGACCAAACTGACGTTTTGCATCAAAAATGATTTGTATGTGACCCAATTTATAACTACGTTGTTAGAATGGTGTCTGTGGTAATGTGGCTTAGGTTTAAACAAGACTTAAACAAGTTTAATTAATAAATGCTGCTACATTAAGCAGAGACGTCAGGCTTCTCATATTCATATTATATATTTATTATTGGTAATATTTTTTGGTTATGCTTTTTGGTGTTTTACATTTACATTTACGTCATTTAGCGGACGCTCTTATCCAGAGGTGCATTTCTCAAAAGCATAGTTGTTAACTACATTAGCAACTAATATAGTGTACATTAGCAACTAACGTGTATATTAGCAACTAATATGTGTATATTAGCAACTAACATAGTGTCCATCAGCAACTAACGTGTATATTAGTAACTAACATGTGTATATTAGCAACTGACATGTGTATGGCCTGGAATATACTTGCTGTGAGCTACATGTGGGTATCCGTACACAGTTGCGTTGTTAACGTTTGTGCTGATATACTTGCGTCCGTACTGTGCGTCTTAAACCGTAGTGTGTCGAGGCCGCAAACCTAATAAATGAATGAATACCTGTATCTTAAAATCGTCATCTGTTATTCCAAACAAACATGTCTTCACTCGAAGAAACATTAATCTTCATCATACTGAGACAGCACCAGAGAATTAAACGAAAATTGCGGAGATGGTACGTTCGACCACTTAATGGATCTCGTCAGCAAAATGGGGAATTCTTTTCTTGAATTTTGAGTGCAGATCTCGCAACACTGCCCCCAATAAATTACGCAGGTATTGCATCTCCGTATACGTTCCGTTAATTTTGGAGTACGTGCACAAAAACCGACGCAAACAACGCAGGACACGGATCGTGCCTGTACGTACGTACATACGTACGTAGTTAACAGCAAGTATATTCCAGGCTTAAATTAGCAACTAACATAGTGTACATCAGCAACTAACAATGTGTACATTAGCACAAACAATGTGTACGTTAGCAACTAACATAGTGTACATCAGCAACTAACAATGTGTACATTAGCATGAACAATGTGTACATTAGCAACTAACATAGTGTACATCAGCAACTAACATAGTGTACATTAGCATGAACAATGTGTACATTAGCAACTAACATAGTGTACATCAGCAACTAACATAGTGTACATTAGCAAGTAACATTGTGTATGTTAGCAAATAACATAGTGTACATTAGCACTAACAATGTGTACGTTAACAACTAACATAGTGTACATTAGCAACTAACATTGTGTACATTAGCAACTAACAGTGTACATTAGCAACTAACTTTGTGTACGTTAACAACTAACATAGTGTACATTAGCAACTAACATAGTGTATATTAGCAGCTTACATAGTGATGCTAAGCGACTTCCATTTTCCGAATTTCAGGGACAGTTTTCCTGAGAGCAACTTGGGGTTAAGGGCCTTGCTCAGGCATGCAATGATGGTAATTTTATCTTGCTGGACAGGATTTACATATATGTTTTACACATGTTGCAGTAATTCACTTTACCCATTTCCTCATTTTCCTGTCCTAATACTGTAGTCTGAATAAATAATGATGAATGTCTTTGTCTATGAGCATTTGGCCTGGGCTTTGGACTTTATTGGGAAGTGTAATAAGGTTTTTACTTCTGTCTTCTTTCTCATCATCTTATCTTAACTCCTCTCTTCTCCAGAAAACCATACCACTAGAATAAAGTTACAGTGGGCCTGAAAATTTGCTTCCAAAAAATTGGAAAAAATGAAGAGACATTCATAAGACTAACTGACTAACAGGCACAGTATATTTGTGGGGCACCAAAGTGACCCTTTATCACATTCTAATGTGTCGGGTGTGTGTCTCTGCACATTCCTTGACATAAGGGCAGATTGTCTTCTACTCCCAGACACTATGATTCAGTCCTGCCGATGCTCTTTCCAGCCATTCACTCATCTGCTGCTGAACCTCCATTTGTGTTGTTTCCATGCCAAGCTAAGCTTGTTCTTTGCTTTGTTTTTCATTCTTGTGGTCTTTGACACCTCATTTTGCCCCTCTCTTTGTCCATCTGCTCATCCACCCAGAACCTTCCCAAGCCCTGTGTTCTCACTGTGCTATGGTCAACCAGCAAGAAATAAAGCAGGACATGCTAGAGTTCTCTTACTATTATTGAGACGTTTACTTCTGTTCTTAATATCCTGCTTTTTCCAGGATCTCTCTCTCTCTTACACACACACACACACATTCTCCATGTCAACTGTATCAGACTGTCTATCATCCTGTTTGTCTTTTTATTGGTTCTTTTCCCTTGCATTCTCTCCCCATATTGCCTGTTTTAAAACCTGATTTCTCTGCTTCTCTCCATTTTGCTTTCTTTCCCCCTGTCCATCTTCCTCTCTCACCCCATCTGTCTTTCTCCTTCTCTGGTTTTGGCAGAGCCTCTGGCGTGTCCCACAGATGAGGTGCCACCTCGCCAGTCTGTGGGCTGCGTTATTGCTTTGCTTAATGGAGAAACTGACTGTATGTCATTGGTGAAACTGAGCAGGACGGTGGAGCTTCACTCTGTGGCTTTGTGTGACTCAGCTTCTAATGCTGACCTGGCTGACAGGTTGCCTGCTTTAGGACTTTGGTCAGCTCTGGCAGGCCAAACAGAAAGACAGAAGAGACAGTGTTGGTTAACGTGTGTATGGGTTGGACGGATTCTTTTGGCTGAGATGGTTTTGAATGAAACAGGTATTTGGTCAACCACATGCCTTTTTGACAACATCCAAAACAGCTTGAAATATTTCAAGCTGTTTCAATGTGTTTTTTTGTAAAACACACACAGACACAAACTCAGACATATCTTCTGAATTCGTTTCCTCACTTTGTCTGGAGAAAACACTAATGCCACCACATCACATCACTGGCAAAGCTAAAGAATGCACCAGACAGATTACATTTGAGATTGCTTCCCCAAGTATTTGATGGTAAATGAATCAGACTAATTACAATTTCAGAGTCTCAACTGTAAGAATTTAGGTAAGCCATGATTGGAGAAGTGGATGTTGTAATGGAGCTCAAGTGACTGTAGTAGTGCTCTTTCTTTCCCTACATCAAAAATAATGATCTATCAAAGATATCAAAGTTTTAAGCTTTCTTATGTATATACCATATGGATGGTGGTGTCTCTGTGGTCTGTGTTGCACCAAGTGCCCAAAAGAAAATCAGATTTACTGGGGGAAATACTGGGGGTTGAGTCAAGAGTTAAGGAAGTGCTTAGCCCTCGTCTACCTTCTATGGACCCTCAGTTATGACATTTAACCTAGAAACACTCTAGGAATACTGAAGAAATATCATGACCCTGAGTTATAACCTTACCCATTATTGAACTTCTTTGTTTTTATATGCTAACCATATATATTATCCCCTTTTAGATACGTCCAGATGCGTGGCCGAGAAGAAATATACAGAACAACAAGCCAAGAAAGTCTTCCCTCAGGTCTTCGTACCGGTCTGCAACCCGGACGGCACCTACAGCGAGGTGAGAGCGACGGTAGAGACTGAGAGAATAAATCAAATATAATTGCATGGTCAGCAAGATGTTCCAGTGGACGATACACGTCAGCCGGTTTTAGTTTCTGTCAAAATATATTAGCAATGATTGCACTTGGACAGGCGATCCGTGGTGGCTGAGTGCTTGTGTGATCAAGTTACTATGATTCTGTTTGTCGTTTTGGACCACTGAAAGGTAACAATTTTATGTTTCAACAAGAGTTCCTCAAATGCTATAACAGCTCACAACTGCTGGCTGGTTTCAAAGCTTCAACAGGCCAAAATGTCAAACAGTTGGATAATGCAAATGGAAAGAAAAATGATATCTTTAGTTTTTGAGCATATGCTAATTTCTCTCTCTCTCACTCTCTCTCTGTATCTCTCACTGTCTATCAGGTACAATGCCACAGCTACACTGGCTATTGCTGGTGTGTAACGCCCAATGGCAGGCCCATCAGCGGATCAGCGGTAGCCAATAAGAAGCCTCGGTGTCAGGGTAAGGCTTGGTTGCTCATTGACCGCGAAATAAAAGCAAATGACGTAAATTATTAGGCTTTACGAATTGCAAGTGCTGGTGGCAACAGTTACGGATCGAGAGGCTGTGAGTTCAAGTTTGACTTTATCCTCTCACAAAATGGTTTCAGGGCAATGATTTAAGTGACTGAAACCCTATTTTGGTGACCATAAGATTGGGGATATGAGCCTCGATGGACCCTAAAACCACTGTTGGGTCCCTGAGAAAACCTTAACTCCAACTTGCTCCAGGAAGACTGTTCCTGTCAATAGAAAAAGGGACGCTGCTCTGGAGGTTTTGGTGATTTAGTGGTATAATAGTTACCTCTGGAAGAAGAGGTTGTAGGTTCAAATCCTACCTCCAGCTCTACCACAGATGGACCCCTGCAAGACCCTTAACCCTGAGTTACTCCAAATAGATTGTTCCAATAATTAGGATGTGGCGATTGCTGTGGTAAGCGTGTCTTCTTAATGCTGTAAATGTAATTTTTTTTTGGGGGGGTAAAATTCCATAAATGTAAATTAACAAGCCTGATATAAACAGCTTCTACATTCTTGCACACACAATAAAGATAAAAGATAAGCTGATGAAATTTGGTCACATGTGTTTGAACAGAGAATATCCTAAATTTCACTGGTCAACAGTCCCCCAGCCCGCTAACTGGGCATTTCAGCGTTGATTGAAAGCAGTGAAAATTGCGCTTCCCAGCGAATCTCTATGAGTAAATAAATGGTGCATGTACCTGCCCACTTGAGTTCAGCTCACTGACCACATTTCAATTTGTTATTATAAGGAACAAGTTGCCCGGTAGCAACGCAGCTGGGAACACGATTGCCTTGGCAACTCACGGGAGATTATAGGTGCACTCAGATGAACTCCCGAGTACCCAAATTTGACAGCTTAACAAGCATGAGATGCAGGCAAATCGGCCAACTGAACAGCAGCCCGAGACCTGTAGCTGCGGTCTACAAACCTTATTTTTAATGCATTTCAGATTTGTGGACTATATTGGCGGAAGGGAATGTTATTTGAGGTTTTCATATTAGTTCGAGAAATAAATTCTTGTGAAAAAATAGGCAAGTGTGTTATGTTTCCCAATATTTGGACTAGAGTCAGTGAAGTTCTTCAGCTGTTAATTATACTACCATGCATTTCAGTGGTCATCAACCCTGGTCCTGGCGATCTGCTGTAACTTCTTGAAAACTTGAGACTTGACACTGATATCACACATGTTCTACATATTAGCAAATCCCCATTATTTATTCACTTACATAGAGTATTATCTCACTTAGAGCACCCTCATATAGATTTAAATTGTTTATATTGTATAAAATAAATTGTATAAAATATATCCTGCAGATAATGGCATGAAGATATTAATGCAATAATGTAATTTTGCAATATGAATCAAATTTCATGCTTTGTCTTTGGAACAGATCTAACCACTCGATACATTGTATCCTTATACAGTAACTAAAAAGAGAAGCAAGAAATGATTTTATTTATGCAGTTCCATTGAACCTTCCTAATATATTATTTGACACATTAACATTCTTAGGGCATATTCCCAGTCTACGATTACGCCTAAGCCTAGAGTAGGTTTGAGTTTAAATGGCGAATCTCCTTAGGCACTGCAATTTAGTCCAAGACTAGGCTTAAACCTTGTTCAAGAAACCAGTTTTATTTAGTCGTAGTCTAACTTGAGTAAACTGTAAACCCCGCCCCAATATGGCTAATCAGCCTGGGATGCGTTTCCCGAAAGCATAGTTGCTAATGTAGCTTTTGGGAAACGCACCACTGATGATTTGCTTCAGATATGTGAGAACTCAGTTAGACCTGAATATTTTGTGAAGGTCCAGTTCCAGTTCCAAGTTCAGGTCTAGGTCTAGGTCCAGGTCCGGGTCCAGGTCCAGGTCCAGGTCCAGGTCCTGGTCCTGGTCCTGGTCCTGGTCCTGGTCCTGGTCTGTGTTGGCGTCTTTGTTAGTTATGGTGAGCAACGTGAGAAAGGACACGAGTGTTTTGGAACCGCTCCCCCAGCTGTAAGCCGTAAGCCGCCGTGGCTTTCAAAGCCAGCAGGAGTGTTGAGCAACAGCAAAACCGTTTAATGTTCCAGAGCTCTAGAATAACAGAGACTGCCAAAACTCTCACATAACCGGAGCCACCTGTCTCTCCCAAGTGCCTGTCCCGGGGCGACGTTGGACAGGGACCTTCTTCCCCCAGAGACTGGCGCCATGGGCAGTGCGTGCAGAATTCTCATGCCTCGTCCGGTGCCATTGCCGCAGCCTCACCGAAAAGGGATGATTAGATAACTATTTTAATTGGACATATGAAAGATTTAATCAATGCAATATGGCCAAAAATGGAGAAGCAGTTGTGAGAGAAGTTTGGGCCGCTTTCCAGCTCTACACATGTTTCACTACGGGAACGGTGTCGCGCTTTTATGCACTGTTCAAAACACATATCTGTTTGGCCTAAAGAGATTTAGAACTTAATTAGATATTTGGAACTCTTTTATGATTATAATATGTAGCAGTGCTTTTAAAGGTCTTAGCTGTACTCTGTAGAAATAAGACTCTAGACCAAAGTGAAAAAGTTTAGACTTGCCACAGCTACATTTTTTAGCTTTCCTCATGTAAAAATTACACAACAGTAAGTGGAAGGTACCTTTTTATGCACAATAAAATTGTGATTTTTGTGATTTTCCAGGCTCGAAACAAGAGAAGGTTGGACCCAGAGAGCCTGGAAAAGCAGGTAAATACCTACACAAATAACTTCTTATTTAATAAAATACTGCTATCTCCTTGTGTTTGTGTTCGTATGTGCTTACATCCATTTTTTGCAGTGTTTTTGCCCATTGAGAGACATTCCCATAATCTAACTAAAATGTTCCAACTGGATTTTCACCTCTGAAAATGTCAGTGTCACTAACTGCCTCATCCTAATTCCATCACTTCTTTAATGCCATTACTTCTCATTCCAGATGAAGACTCTTCAGTTGTACTTTCACTAATCACACCAGCTTTCCTCCCATACAGAAACGAAGTGACACCCCCATCAGCTGAACATCTCTCTCTCTCTCTCTCTCTCTCTCTCTCTCTCTTTCTTTCTCTCTCATTTTTTTAGCCCCCTCTTCATTTCAGTCGTCTTCCTACTCTTTGGGATGCAGGGTTTATTTTAGCGATGGAGCTTTGTGTGCAAAGCGGTCATATGTTTTGTGGGCTTCACAGTGTTTATTTCTTTGTCGCTTTCTAAGTGCACAGAGATGTAAACTTTGCCTTCTCCCTTCTCCAGAAAGCTCGTTAGCAATAGATCAGCTTCTTCCTTTGACAGAATGACTTATCGTTGCCCTGTAAAACTTTGCCTCCCGCTAAATCAGCTAGTGTAAGAAAATACCTTCGCATTTGCCAAGTTCGCCCGCCTTATAGAGTTGTAAAAAGAATCAATTGTTATCTGCTTGGGCATTCCCAACTAAACAGAACCAAAGGTCAAATACTGAATTAAAATAAAACAGCAGTGGCCTGGTTTTTATGTAAAGCAATGCAAGATGTTAATAAGGGATATGGATGAAACATGTGAAGGTTGTTCTTCAAAGAATTCTGGTTAGACCTTCCAGACAAAACAATAATAACTTCATTTCATGACAATGGTCAGGGTTTTGCAATTCTGCGTTCATTTCCTTATGGCTAAAGGCTGGTAAACAATGTTTCCCAATAAGAGAAAGAGGGAGAGAAAGTGAGAGAGAAGGACAGAGAGGGAGAGAGATATTTGCCCTCCCAGCCCAAAAAGTACAGTAGCCCCAAGGGAGATATTCCTGGCCTGGATGAGGTTAACCACACCTGTGGTGGCCCAAAGACCGCCACTCAGCAACTTGCTTCACTCTAAATCCCTACAGCTATGTGTGTGTGTGTGTGTGAGTGTGTATGAGTGTGTGCTGCTGCCCACTTCAGTATGAGAAAGTTCTCACACACATCTGTTTTAAGCAGTTTTAAGCTCCATTTGTATATGATACTGTTTTGTTTTAAAACCCTACAGATTTATATTTAGATATGGTGCAAAATCTATATAAATAGTGCAAAAGTATATCATTTCTTCATATTTTGCTTTCAGCGAGCCAGACTTTTTTTTTAAGTACTCCTAAGGAACAGTATCCCCATGTTTATTTGAACGTGCGGCAATAAAACACTGTATTTATTCTCTCATTTTCCCAGCAAAATATGAAGAAATAAGGTCCACAGTAGTGTTTATATTGTATATATACTTTACAATATTACATTACTGTTCTGTTATTGATGTGTTGATTTCATTTGATTTCATAACACTCTTTGAATTTTGCAGGTATCCCATCGATATAACCACTATCTCATCCTTATTTTACTTTTCATTTACACAATCAGTTTCTCCATCCCTCTTTTTTGGTCCTCTCTGGAATGCTCTCCTCTCCACCTCCTGGCCGGGCAATGTGCAAATAGTTGTTTTGTGACTGCGTACTTTGAATGCGTGTCTGACTTTCGTAATTGTAGTTTCCTTGCAAATCTTTTCCATTCTAAATGCAGATGAGTCAACTGGTCTGGTTGTGGAGTCGCAGCCCCCGACAGACGAGGAAGGTGAGAGATCTGCCTCTTCATCATCTTCATTATATATAATTCTTTGTCTATATATAGACATCATTGTCTTCTATATAATTGTTTTACACCATGATCTTTTATCTAGGCATTTTATTGACTTGAGAAGTTCAAATGGTTGCAGCAAATTTCTGGCCTGTTTTTTATTCCCCACCAACGATTGAGATTATTAATTTTTAATCTATTATTGCATGCAGTGCAACTTGTTTTGAATGCTGTAATGTTTGTCACTGCCATTCGCCAAAAATACAGTAATTACTGTAGAAGTGATCTGTCAAGATAAGACTGCAGAAAGTGTTTGGTTTTTTTGAAACATTTTGCATGGTTATAATCTCCACTTCTATATACTGTATATATTTGGTATAAGTGTTTGGTGAGTGTTTATTTTTAATAACTTAATTAATTAACAACCCTTGATAACTCTTCACTCTAGACATCATTGCCCAGTACCCAACTCTCTGGACTGAGCAGGTTCGCAGTAGGCAAAATCGGACGAGAACCCACTGTGAGTTTAAATCTGTTTCATTTCTTTAAAAACACTGTTCATCACCATCAAATTCACAGCTGCTCTTTCTCTCTGGAACAAATTAACAGCAGAACTGATGGAAATCATTAAAGGCACTTTACTGTCATCAGCAGTTTGGTTAGGCAGTTTGTTTCGAGTGAATTAATTGCAAACTTGGGCACACACTCACCCCCGTTTTTTGCAAGGGCTTATACACAAGTGTAAACACTGTGCCATGAGCATAAGCATTGTGTCATGGTGCATGCGATCATTTTTTCCATATGAAGTTCAGTAAAAGCTTTGCTGATCCATGCAATTAGATTAATTACGTGAAGTGGGTGTATGTGAGTGTGCATTTCTGTGTGCACTTGTGTGCTAGTGTGTGTGTAAATAGTTTGATTATGACGTCTTATTGATTTATGGCCAATAAAACTCATGTGAAAGCGGTGTCAGTGGTTTTGATTAGGCTGATGCATTCTAAGGTTCTATTACAAGCTGCTTAGAATAGATTGTAGGATAAACAGTGCTGTGTGTGCAGCATACAGCAAAAGAAGAAGACGGTTGAGAAGACAAAAACAAAAGTGGAGCTGATAATAGAAAAATAAAGAGAGAGAAAGTGGAAGAAAGGACTGAAATAGTAAGTTAAAGGAAAGAAGGACTTTAATGTAACTATGGGTTCTTCGTGTATGTGTGTGTTTGTTGTGAACAAAACTCTCTGTATTTATGTGTGTGCACGATGGCTCAGAACTTTGCAGGAAAACAGTGTGGTATGGAATGAGTCTTCCACACAGAGGAACATTGATTGAATCCGCATGCAGTTGTAATGGTAGCGAAATCTAATCTTTTCATGTCTGTGTTTTTCTCCCATATGGATCTTTCATGGGCTTCACAAATCTGTGTGAAGTTCTCTGGGTTTCTCACTTGAAATTCCAGCTTGCTTGAAGTTGTACAGCGCTTAATGACAGTTAATGACCCAATGTGAGTGATTAAGAATAGTCCAAACTACAAACATCATATTAATTTATATTGGTACTATCAAAATATGTATTGGTAGATGGATATGTACGTACTATATATGTTTAGAATACACTGATTATTCCGTGGAAATGACAACATCATGCTAACACTACTCTGTTTTCATCAAGCAGAAAGTCAGACTGCAACCTTACAAGTCCTTTTTAAGATACATTAGTGTCCAGTGACCATTCCTGCTTACTCTTGTTCTCCCTCTTTCTCTTTCCTGGAGCAAACGCAGACCCTTGGCTTCTCCTCACAGCGGGAAACTGTTAAACATCATTTATCTTCTAGTAAATCTGTCCTGTCACACATCTTTTCTTTGCACCCCTTTCCCTCCATTCCTCCGTCACACCCTGTCTTTCTTCACTGCCATATTCTTTTGTTTTCTCTTCCTTATTTTACCACAAATAAATCCATTGGGAGTTCTACTGTTTGTGTCTAAATAAAGAAAAATCTCTTCATTCTCTTTTAGCATCCTCTTGCGATCAGGAACAGCTGACGGCTCAGGAGGAAGCGAGGCAGCACAAGAACGAGGCCGTGTTCATCCCTGATTGTGCGCAAGGTGGTCTTTATAAACCCGTCCAGTGTCACCCCTCTACTGGTTACTGCTGGTGTGTGCTGGTGGACACGGGGAGGCCCATACCTGGCACCTCCACCAGGTAAACACTTTTATCTTTAAACCTTACACAGTTTATGTTCCTGTTTCTGTATTTTAATTTTCCAGAATTCCTCATTTTCAATTACAATTGTCAACTATTCCTTTTGGATTGTGGATTTGTGAAATCTGTCCACAACAAAAACTTTTAGGATACGCAAGACCCTCGAAAGGTTTGCAGTCTACCTTTCCAGGAGATAAAACTTCTTACAGAGCGCTTGGAAATGTGAAAAGTATAGCTTTATTTTAAGGGGTTCATCAGGGCTCAGCCTTTGGTCCAGTTGTGTTTTTAAAATACTCCCTCTACTTTATAGAATGCTGCAGAGACATTCAGACAGAAATGTTTTAGTTATATCTATATACACGACAACACCTTCACTTATTAACTCTTAGATTTGTTTCTCTTGGCTTGTCATTCTACAACACCGAAAACAAAAGCTTAATAATAAACAAGCATATTTTAAGCATATTTACAGTTTCACACTACATATTTTATGGATGTCTTACATGTTTTTACACATGACATTATCCTAAAACAGAATCCTGGCCTCAGTCTTGTTTATTCCACATAATTACCAGGTTGGGCATCTTATTTCTAAATTATGATGGAATTCTGCACATTGATTTGAACTGTACTGTACCCACTTACTACAACCACCACCCAACCACCACATGCAGTTTTGATTTGGGTAGCAGTCTAGATAAGTCAAGAAGAAACATGTGTTTCTCCACTTATGAAGCCTAAATATCACACGATTTCATCACACCTCATACTTGCCCCGTGCCTTAAGGCTATTAGTGAGAACTTTAATGAGACATTCTTTACGGGAAGGTATTCTCACCTACTGGAATGAGTCCTGTTATGTGCAAGTGACTTGGTTGTTGTAAAATCTTAGTGATTTCATTAATGTCTCTGACATTACATTAATGTGAACGGCCACTTAGCACCTACATCTTAAATTGTTTTGTTTTACACATTATGAGAAAGCACTTCCTGGTTTTAGAAAGAGGAAACCCCCTCCTTGCCTTAGTTCTAGTCAATCTGTTCATTTACTGTACATCTAATACGCTCCAGGGGCATGACCCATTATTCAGCTTACAGCGTGGCCCTAAATCAGGCTCTCAGGTCCCCCTCTGAGGTATACGCTCGTCCAACTTTAACTTTTAAGCCAATCTTCAAAAGAATTGTGGGGAGAATTTTTTTTCTTTACAGCCATTATTTTAAAAGTTCAAACACCACACATTGATGATGATGACGTGTGAGTGTAATTGAATTCGGAGTCACACACAACCTACCATATGTGTGTAGGTTTATTGTCTCTGAGTGTGGGCTTTTGCATGTGCCAAGGGTCGATGGCACCAGCTTAGCAGGTATAACTGTGTTCAGGCTTCACAGGTTCTGTCTTAATGAGGGAGGTGAGAGATGTAGTGCAGCGCTGTGAATTGTGGAGCATTGCGGTATCGAGTTAACAAGGCTTTAGGCAGAGCGCCAGACTGCACATTAGTGTACCTAAACATTGTGCAGTCTCTCTCTCTCTCCCTCTCTCGTTCTTTCATTCTTATGTTCGATGCACACTGGCCAAGTCAGGTCCCCCAGCATCAAATGGAACTTGTCCTTTTTCCAAGTGGAATCATGGATAGTTCTCTCTCTCATTCTGTCTCTTTTTTTTACTCTACTGTTTTACTCCAAGTACAAACTGTCTCCACTCAGGGATCAAGTGTCTAAGTATCCTTCCCTTTTTGAATCTGAATTTCCTGCTTTTTTCACTCTTCCATACTCAGTAACAGGAACTACGGTGGTTCTCATTAAGAGTGCCTGCATAATTTTCAGCTTTATCAAGGTCTCGATCCGCTTGCTTTGAGTATCACAACATTATGCAGCCATAATACAAGAGATCAATCGAGTGTGACGAAGGTTGGCCATTTCCCTCAGGCTTGTGTCCGAGAGCTGGAACTTATTTCAGATCAGTGGGCAGCATCTTAAAGTCATAGTAAGCCATAGACGTAGCCTAAGGTTAATGGAGTTTTGTTGTGAGATCTGTATTTTCTTTCAGCAGCCTTTGTGGGTTTTTCAGCGTAATGCTGCTTCATTCTGTCTTTACATGATAAACAATAAGGCTTTGTATCTTGCTCTTCCCCTAGATATGAACAGCCTAAATGTGATGGCAATGCAAGAGCTCATCCCAACAAACCCAAAGACCATTATAGAAGCCGACATCTGCAGGGTAAGTCTCTTTTTATGGGCACTGCTGAAAATGATACGTTTGCAAATGGACTTTGAGAATATACTTGAATTTTAAATGAACATTTTGAGCGATTTCTGTAATATCTTAATAATGGACGGACAGAAAACACACTGATATCAGGGCAAGGTTTCACTTATGAAGCTGACTCGAAAGGAGTAAATATGTCTTAACAGATTTGGAGTAAAGCCTTTTCACTCCATTTTCCAGAGCCCCTTTCTCTCACATTTATGCTACAAATGCTTAACTGCACTTCACACCCTGATGCTACGTCTCAGTGTGTGCAAGTGTGTGTGTGCAGTGTGGAGAGTCAATGTTTGTTCCCAGGTGTCCATTTGCAGCTGTGTTTGAGTGTGTGTGTATTTCCTTGCATTTAGCACAGCCCCTATTGTGGTTAATGGTTCCCTGCCACCTGTGTGGTTGGTAGAGATAAATGAGATGAATTATATAAACCCTGATAAAACGAAGGCACTCATACCAGTATACTTATCACTCCATTACATGCAGCCATATAGGTGTGCCTGCGGGGATGTGGGGGTTTGTTGTGCAGTGCACTTTGTGTTTGGGCGTGTTGTCAAGCTTTTAGGCTGAGGATCTGGTTGACCCCTAAAATATAGGACAACCTGAGATTTTTATATGTAAGGACAAGTTCTGATAAAAAAAAAGAAAAAGTTAGGGTTAGGGGAGTGACGTGCGGTGAGGTCCGTGCCTGGTGAGGCACTGACTCCTTCAGACTCAAATTTAGGCCTACCAATAAATGAACCCAAAAGGCTGGCCCGTTCACTATTCATTTGGCAGCATGCACATTGACTACTGCTTATCTAATCAGCATTCTTTACACACGTATACATGTTGGGCTAAGATAGAATGTTACATTTGTAGCGGCAAGAGCTGAGAGAACGCATCTGCACCTGAATGTGTTCTAAATTTGCTGTGCATACACTTTAATTCATTCATTTATTGTTCCAACCGCTTAATCCCAACTGGGGTCGCGGGGGGACCGGAGCCTATCCTGGGAACTTACAGGGGCGCAAAGCAGCCAACAAACCTGAGCAGAGTCAGGTTTGAGTCACCAATTAACCTATATTGCATGCTTTTGGACTGTGGGAGGAAACCGGAGCCCCCGGCGGAAACCCACGCGAACACAGGAAAGCTTCACACGGAAAGGCCCCACAGCCGACCCGGGGCTCGAACCCAGGACCTTCTTGCTGTGAGGCGGCAGTGCCAAATAAAGGAATGAAGTGGCGTACAAAGGAGACTAATTTCAATTTTGACCTTACCTTAAAAATTGTAGTTGTTTAAAAACTTTTAATTCTGATGCTGTAATCAATTTTAACACAGACTGTTCAACAAAAGGATAAGAAAAGGATATAGGCTTATTTTATTTCAGATCTTACTTTTATTTGTAAATGAAATGCACCTCTCCTTTTCCACGAAAATCACTGTTAGCTAACTTATGGCATCTAGAGCGTCTGCGTAGAAGAACAGTAGCTAAAGGCACTCGTTGGGCTCACATGCGCCCCCTTCCGTGCAGCACAGTACTGTCTGCCTCACCTTGTGCTTTTTTTTACTGTGGTTTTATGTTCGATCAGCAGGACTAAACATGCCACACACATTCATTACAGATATTAGCCAGAATGTGGAAAGTCAGGATGCATGATAAACGTGTCTGCAAACATTATATTGGCAACACACAGAGCGACAGCAACAGACGCGCCAACTGCTTGCATCAACCCAGAGTATAAAGGACAGCACAGTCCGAGGTGAGATGAGGCTCGTCGCTGCCTCACCTTGCATTTCTACCGTGTATTTGAACGGGAAATGTGCAAATTTAGTGATTTTGACTATACACGTGATCAAAATTATTGGACTCATACAAAATTTATAGCACAGACCAGTGAACTATTAAAAACAATATATCATCATTATTAACTTTTCATAATGACATGCCTCTCCTGACTGCACGTACCTAGGTTAAGGTTAGATATAGTATTTATTGCACCTAGTCATTATGGGAGTCAATGGAAAAGATAACAAAGATAATGAGACACATGAGTGTGTGTGTGTGTGTGTGCATGCAAAACAAAACCAATTTTCCTTTCTTGTAAAGTTCCCACGACCTTCCAGTGAACGAATGGCAAAGGTGAAGAGATTAGGTTGGTCTTGGGACGGCAGATGGGGCAGATTAGTTAAAAGAAGGGAGTGAGGAACTGAGGACGAGGAAGATGAGTATCGACGGTAAAAATGAGAAGGGGAAAGAGAGGAGAGGAGGGATAGCAGGGAAGAAAAGAAAGATCAAAACAGGCCAATGCATCTGAATCTGAGTTTGATTAAGAACGCTGCATACTGAAGTGTTCATCCATCCAAGCCCACAAATCCCACAATTACCCACCAAACAAAAATGGCAGTGAGATTTCTCAGACACGCAGGGCATTATATATGACGGATAAATGGGATGAAAGTCTAAAGTGGGGTTTGAACCATTACGCATCTGTGTGTGTGTGTGTGTTTAATCTTGACTATGCATGTGCTCTTCATCAATTATGTGAAAACTCTGACATTTCGAGCACTTTCCAAAGTTTTAAGTGGAAAGGTCAAAGCCGCTTAATCTCTCTTAGTCTGACTTTAAAAAGGCCGATTAAAACAGATTCCACCTTCATTAAAATGCCTCTGTTGCACAACGAAACCCTTCTGGTTTTCACACTTTGCCAATAGAAATACAATGCAGCCGGGCTGGCAGAGCAACGGAGAGACAAATAGACAGTCGTCTCATCTGTCTCTCGGCATAGCGCGTCTCTCCACCTCCCCCCTCTCTCCACAAAAAAACGGCCCGAGCTTGGCCCTGGATTTCCCTCTGCACTTTTTTGCCAGCTCACCACCGTACGCTTTCGCAAACATGTTATTAGAGGAGGGTGTTAATGAACAGAGCGCTCTCTGTTCCCCGGGTGTTTACACAGTCGTTTCTCTTTGCCAGTAGCTTGTCCACAGGTGCTGTGCCGCGAGCAGGTCTAATGGTCACGGCTGGTTGAGTTTGGGGCATGGGGGCCGCTCTGGGCTACTGGGGGCCACAACTCGCTCACAGCTGCGCATCCAGAATTCTTGTTCTATTTTTTCCCCCTCACTTGTTCATTGTGGCCAGGAGTCGCTGAAAGAATTAGCTAAAAATAGAAAAAATACATTATAAAATTGATGATATTTCAGTAATTAGAGACAAAGATAAAATTTACATTCTTTTTCTTCCTCACTAGTTCATTATGACCAGTTGTTGCTGAAAGATATTAGCTAACATTGGGAGTCATATTTGAATTCTTTCTCACTAGTTTGTGAACATTTATTGCCCAAAAAATTTTGAAAGTCATATTTGAATTATCTTTCTCCCTCTCTAGTTCATAATGGCCAGTTATTGATGAAAAAATATTATCAAAAATTGCCAGTTACTCACTAATATTTTCAGCAATTTGCGACAAAATTGTAGTTAAAATCTCTAGTCATTTTTCATTCTCTTTTGTTCATTGTGGCAAGTTGTTGCAGAAAAATATTTGCTAAAATTGGAAGTCACATTTGATTTTTTTTCCTCCGCACTGGTTCATTGTGACCATTTATTGTACCCTAACAATATAAACTAAATTTAAAAATCATTTTTGAAATATTTTTCTTGCTCAGTAGTTCATTGTGGACAGTTTTTGCTAAAAAGGAAAAAAACTAAATTTAAAAATCATTTTTGAATTATTTTTCTTTCTCAAGCGTTCATTGTGGCAGGTTATTAATAACAGATTGGAGCTAAAATTGGAAGTTGTATTTGAATTCTTCCTCACTAGTTTGTGGTCAGTAATTGGAAGACATATTTGCATGTCACATCCGATTATTATTTTATTTCTTTCTCTTTCTTAGCCCTATTTCTGTAGCTGTTGTGCTGGTTGCTGCTCCGTTTAAAAACATATTACCAGTTTAGGAGAGTGGAGAACATGTGTGCATACCTTTTAGTTAGCATCTCTCATGCAACAAAAAATCATGACATTCCCACTCACACACGCACACGGACACACGCACACAGACACACGCACACACACACACATACACACACACACACACACACAGAACATGAGGAAAGGATTTTTCCTAATGGCCAGTAATAAAATGTCCCCAAAACATCAAAAATGGCCTTTTTTTCTTCTAATACGTACACATTCACACATGAATTCACAGACACACAGACACACACACACACACACACAGACACACAATCACACAGACACAATCACACACAAACACAAGCTCAAAGATTCAGAGATGTACGGACATCAATATACACACACACATATTGCAAGACGCACAGACACTGATATACACACTCAGAGATCACCACACACACATTCACAGACATACATCCACAGATATATACACACAAACACACACACAGTATAATCACAACATTGCCGCCTGTACTGGCTTGACCCCTTACTTCTGCATTCTGCATGCTGGTTATAAATGTGCTTCTCATAACTGACAGCCGAGTGTGTGTGTGTATGTGTATGTGTGTGTGTGTGTGTGTGTGTGTGTGTGTGTGTGTGTGTGTTGTCAAGGGGGTGATGAGAGCTTTACGGGGTGACGAGGGAGGAAGGGGGGTCGACTGAGCGCTGTTGAAAGCACAACTGTGCAGTGGGAGGAGTGTTTGCTCACCGCCGTCCCCAGAGACATAAAGAGCAGAGCGGGGCTTGTGCTGCTTGGGACGACACATACTCACACACACACACACACACACACAGATACACACGCATGCCAAGAACTTAACATGCATATGAAGTGAATGTCCAGTTGTATTGTGACATACACAGTTAATACAGGTACAACATGCAGGGAGAGGTGACTCTGTGCCAAGACTGTGCTAATTTAAAAGACATAAATATGTAGAGGTAATAAATAAAAGTAAAATGAGCTACTATGGAAGATGAGGCATAAGTGAATGATTATTAGTCATGGTGAACTGTTGTGAGGTATCTTTGGTAGTTTAACGTTTATGGAGTCGGCCCCATGATCAGAATGTCACTGGTTCAAGTCCCGGACCTGTAAAGGTACCACTGAGATACTCATGCGCAAGGTACCATCCCCAAGCACTGCTCCACGGGCGCTGCCCATGTCAGCTGCCCCCTGCTCCTTTCACAGATGGGTCAATTGAAGAGGTCATGTTTCGTTGTGTTCCACTGTATCACAATATTCAGAAATGTGGAAACTTGGAACAGTTACCTTATTTTACATATCCCAAATCACAAAACAAGGACACATTTTTAAACGTTAAAGTTGGAATCATTTACACTCAGCCTCATCTGAACTGATCCTTTTACTCAAACCTGAGATCCAATTGAAAATTTACGAGACGTGTTCACTGGTGCCAGTACTTTAAGTAAGAACACTGATTTGAGAGAAGGTTTCCATCTTAAGGGAGTGATTTTTGAGAAAAGAGAGGAATGTGACTCCCACATGAACAGGTGGGTGTTTTTTTTTTTTTTAATTGGAACCAGCTAAAGCCCCAAACTCCAGCCCCGTAAACTCCGGCAGCGTCTCTGCTGCGGCGCGGGAGCGTGTGATGCTGGCGCTCCGCTGCTTCCTCACACCCATGTCGTTATTTTTTTTGCTGCTTTCTCCATATCTGCACTTGGCTGTTTGGGATGTGTGTTTACAGCCGTCTTCACCACACACACCTGTTGAGGAGCTCGGTACTGTGCAATTATCTCTGGTGTAAGAGAATCTCTAGCCTTGGGGGCTAGTCGTAAAACACACCAGCCTTCACACACCACCTTAATCTCGCTCACACACCCTAGCCACACACACAGTCATGTCTTGCTATCTTTGTCAGGTACTTCCATTGACTCTGATAGTATTATTAGTTTATTTTGAAGTGGAAGTGATAATTCATAATTTGCAATACTACAGATTCACCTAATCTTAACCTGAGCGACAAAACCTCCAAATTTTCCACTCTTTGTTTTAAAAAACGTGAAAAACTAAATTTAATCTTTCTATAATTTTTTCCTATTCTCTAATAGAAAAATGTCCTCACAAAGCCACAAAATTCTGTCAACTTTTTAATATTTCGCAAATGCCAAAAAAACATGAACATATACTAAAGACCATAAATATATCATGAGTTATAAAAATACCAATACGGATCCACAGTCTAAAGACTAAAATTAACCCTTAAAACCAACCCTTTTCTAAATTTCATTATGGAAAAAAGCATGTTCATAATTGAGTTTGTCAATAACATTAAAATATACAGTTTTAACTTATATGGTCAAGTACCACAACTTTACTCTTTTAGTTTCTTCCAATGTGCTTGTCCCCACAGTAGCAGATATACATAGTACAGACACACTTTGCACCGTCTGCCACAGAAGGTCATAAAAGAGAGAGTGATGGATGGACAGACTGTGAGAAAAAAAGATAAAGATTTAGAGGAATCCATCTCTCTCTCTCTCTCTCTCTCTCTCTCCACCCTCCTTTAGGGAAGTATGTTTATCCCACAATTACTGCAGTTATACAGCCCTCTCCTCCATTACTATCATTAGGGTCTCTCCAATAGAGGCTTTCCCATCCCGCGGTTTTTATATTGCTGTTGTTCCCTCTGACAAGTCCGTAGATGAAGTTGGGCGGCGTGTGCGTCTCCTCGACAGCCTTGATCCAGTCTGTAAAAATGTGAATACTGAATTCTGGTCTTTTTTTCTGTCGTTCTGGGTGAATCACGGAGCCTTGAGCTGAACTCCATCTGTCTGTGTGGTGGTGATGAAGTGGAAAAGCAGTTCGACAGATTAATAAAATCTGACAAATAAATCAGGCTGATTCACAGCTAGAACTGTTCCATGCGGTGCCACTGTCTGGGAACTTTTAGACGTGTTTGTTTTAGGGGTGTAAAGTTTTGTAATTATATTTTACCATGCAGTACAACGTTTTCACTACAATACATACCATACATTGAACAAAATTCAGTGTTTAGACATTGTTTTCTTCTGAATCAAAAAACAGGCATCAGCACGTTGTGTCTTTGTGTGTGTGTGGGTGTGTGTGACCCACCTGAGCATTATTACCTGTAACTAGCATCTTCCAGTTGATCGACAGGTCTCTTCCTCCTCTTTCATGACAGTAGGGAGGTCCAGCCTTTATGATCGTCTCCACCAACATGTTGTGGCGTTGCTGTAAAATACTGCACATCTGCAACTTTTACACTGCCACACACAGTCAGTTTATTAGGCCACTTTCCATATGGCCATTAATACAGAGGAATACAAGGAGCATATATTTCTTTAATTTTGTCTTTATTGTTATTTTTGGCAGTAACAGTAGAAATAAGAGTAGAATAGTCCATAAAATATCACAAAATGTGACCTCTACATTTGAAAAACTCCAATGTAGAGCAGTGGGCAGCTGACTTGCGGCACCCGGGGAGCAGTGCTTGGGGACGGTACCTTGTTCATGAGTACCACATCGTCACCTTTACCGGACCGGGATTCAAATCAGCGACCATCCAATCGTGTGGCCAACTCCATAACCGTTACGCTACCAACTGATCACTGATTAAAAAGTCACTGGTACCCATGAGCAAGGATTACTCATCTTCAACACAAATAAAAACGTTCTACCTTCTCTCTGTTTTCAGGATGCCCTGGAGCCAAGAAAACAGAGTTCCTCACCAGTGTTCTGGATGCACTGTCTACAGACATGGTGCATGCTGTTACTGATCCAGCTGCTGCTGGAAGGTAAATAAACTATAACACAACCAAAGACGCTTCATACTGAATGCTTATGTCCTGTACTTGGGTATTAAATGTAGCTAATGTTTATCTGTCTTCTGCCAGAATGCTGGAACCAGATCCCAGCCACACTCTGGAAGAGAGAGTCGTGCACTGGTACTTCAGTCAGCTGGACAAAAACTCCAGCGGGGACATTGGCAAAAAGGAAATCAAGCCCTTCAAGCGCTTACTGCGCAAGAAATCCAAACCCAAGAAGTGTGTGAAGAAGTTTGTGGAGTACTGTGACATCAGTAATGATAAAGCCCTGTCACTGCAGGAACTGATGGGCTGTCTCGGGGTCACGAAGGAAGAAGGTAAATGTCGCTTTCTTTAATTATATTTGATCTGCTTTTAAATATATTTACGTAAGTTAGATAAACACGTCACTATACTGCATGTCACGATTGTAATTCTCTCATTTCTCTCTCGTAAGGTGAAGGCACGACCTCCAGTAAGACGGTAAGTGTGTGGCATCTGTTGTTACATATTCTTTACTTGCTTACTAAGACATTAGTCTCTCCTTAGCAAGCTAAAGGACTCTATTAAATTTCATTTATTTAAATGACAAATTATCAGAATAATCAAAAACACAAATTAAAATAGAGAATTAGAATTTAAGGACAAAATTACATTTTATTACAGTTTTATACTGCTAGATGTGGCCGACATAGGCATTTATAAACTTGCCCACATAAACATTTATATGCCCAGCTAAAAAGTGACCTTATACAGTAATACCTCACCTTATGGTGATAATTGGTTCCAGAACATGCAACTTATGTTGAAAACGACGTACATCCCCTAAAACGTCGACGTAGACACCCTATAAACATACCAACATGTCTTTAATAGCGCAGTCGCATAGAAATACAAGTCATTCAGTACATATGCAGACAAATGGAGCAACATATGCAGTACAATATGTTGAGATGTACACATCTCCCACCTTGTGAGACGTCTCACTCTCACCAGGGATCGGCAAGAGTTCAGCTGTCTCAGTGTTAAAGAGCATATTTTTCCTATGTTTGTGGTGTTTGAAAGACCAATATCTTGACTTACAATATTTTCAAGTTACGATGGGGTCATCAGAACGCATCCCATTGTAAGTCAGGGACTGCCTGTTTATACATTTTACAGTAATGTATTAAATATTTTATTTTATGATATGATATATTAGGCTTGTTATTGGTTATTTACACTTTTATGCACTTGTTAAATGGCGTAAGTGGGAATAAAACAACTCAAAGTGTTTTTTAATAGAATTTTATTTTTCCGTATTATTTTAGAATTAGCGACGTAGCTTTGAAATAAGACGTCGAGACAGCGTAAGACAAGGTATTACTGTATAGTGACACATTTTTGAAACATTTGAGGATTTTAGGAATGTTACGAATGTTATGTCCTAGAGGTTTTTAAGTAAAATGTGTTTACAACATCCACGCTACATTCATCGGATGTTTAATTTTGACTGTATAACCATACACTTAAAAATAAAATGTTAATTTTACTAGTTACTTCTGAGACAGACAAGAGAATGTTTAAAAGATGTGATGATAATGTATAATGTAAATGCTATTAAGTGGTATCTTATTATGTTCTTCTCTTCTTTACAGAACTCCTCGAAGAAGCAAGGTTGAGGAATTCACTGGGACCCTCCTCCTCTGCCTGAGATATTGCCCTCACCACACGGCGATGGAAACCCATAGTATTTGCACTTTGTACTTTAAAAAACAATGTAAATTCACTTTGTAGAAAAAAAGAAGGTATTTAAACAGACTGCTGAAACATGTGAATGGTGTTAGTTAGCATTTTTAATGTCCTTACAAAAAAATTAATACTTTAACACATACAATGTATGTGTCCTTTGTGAGTCGAAAAAACAACAAAACGTATGTTTCTCTGAGTTGTACAAGTTTGTATTACATGTTGCTTTCGTTGACCCGCGTCCGGTCTCTTCCTCAATGAGTCTTTTCATCCCTTTCAGTAGAGAATCCCAACCCATGTATCAGTAATTGGTCTAGAAGCAACGTTGCTAAGACAGCTTTGTGTTCAATAGAAAATAAAGAAGTCTTTTATACTTTTGTATGTTTTATACCAGTACACTGTATATATATCAAATTGTCTGTGAAATGTTCAGGATCCCTGCACCCATAATAAAGTTTCTTTCCTAACTAATCACTCATGCATGTATTTCATTATTCTCTAAGATGCATCTAGCTGCAAAATGTTGTAAAAACTTAAAGTCGTTATAAAATCATGATTTTAAAAATGTCATCAGAAATCACACAACAAATGGCGTGAAGGTTCTCAGGCAGCCCTTAATGATTAATTGTGAATTTAAGATGCGCTCAGTGTTAAATACTATCGAGAAACGCATTACTCTCAGTCAGATCTTTGTTAAAAAATTGCTAAATAATACAATAAAAAATAAATGCGCTGCTTTTATCTTACTTCTAATATAGTTCAAGAGTCATGTTAATACTCAAATGCTGTTTTTGTAGCTTTACACTATAGCTATAATGTGAATACTGAAAATTAATAAATAGAACATGCAAAAATAAGCACAATGTTAAGTTGAAACCACAAGTTTCTAGATTTTGAGTGCAGAGAGTCTCTTAGATAGTCCAAGCTGTTAATCTGTAAATAGTTATTTCCTACAAGTACAAAACCATATGTGGATAAAAGTGAGTGATTATTTGTCATTGTGAACACACCACAGCACAGCTTGCAGTGCACAGCAACAAAACGTGACCTCTGCATTTGACCCATCCGTGAAGGACCAGTGAGCAGTTAACATGGGCAGAGCCAGTACCTCAGTGGTACCGTTACCAGTCTGAGATTTGAACCGACGACCTTCTGATCACAGGGCGAACAATTTAACCGTTATGCTTCCAACTGGCTAACAATACAGCAGAATTCTGATCTCCTGAAATGTGAGGGATTGATCTAAGTTGATATCCTGTAATCTTAACATTTCGGAAACTTTTGGTTTACATACAAGTTATAAGCCATCCCTCATTTCTTCATATTTTGCATCAATGTATTTTGTTTTTCATGAAGTCTTAAGAAATAGCAATAATCACTGTACCTACTGTCTGTACAAAAAAAAGACGGGCTGCTCAACTTTTGCACAGTACTGTATTTCTTGAATTGGATGCATATTTACGTCTTCTAATGTGACTAACAAGGAGTGTAAGCCAATTATTTGACTTAACAATGGCAGATTTGTTGATCTAAGTGAAAGGGCTTAACTAGATCCCAGCCTTCTATATAGACCTTCAGTTAAAAGATCTGTATTCAGTAAAGCTCAGCCCAAAAGTGGATCTCCAGGGTGCCACTTGTGAAAACACAAGTGTAAACAGGGTGTGGTCATTTAGAATCACATAGAGATTCAGTCCCAAGTGAACGAGAGAGCGAAAACAACAAGAAGTCACAACCAAACCCTCGAATTCAATACTAATAAATACATCTCTAATGCCAATAAGATTTATAAGATGTATGAACTTGTTATCCCTCAACAGAAACCAAATCGCTACTTTTTCTTCAGTACATTTTATCCAGTTAATGACTTTCTTTAACAACATGTTTATTCTGTAAGGGATTTGTTCATCAGGATCTACGATGTGGTTACACAGTGTACTCTTGTGGGAATGCTGTAATTTAGTCTCTCTCCCTCTTTGTCAGTGTTGGGAGCCTGTTGACCTAATGCTGACCCTGGATCTCACGCTCAGTGTGTAATTGGTGATTAGCTTACACATCTTGGAGCAGTAAGATTAGCCAGTACCAGCCTAGTTCCAACACCTCGCTGAAGCTAAAGGGAGATTAGCTGGGCAATGATGGCTCAGAGATGTCAATTCTCTCAAATGACTCTGTCACACCAATCCCTTTACCTCGTATACCCTTCTGTGACACAGTAGTGTTGTCATTTACTTAGTTTGTCTTGATCAGGTTGGCAAAATATAAAGTGGGTAGAATTTGTGGGTGGATGGGTGGAAAATGAATGAATGAATATTCTAATATCATTTTTAAAATGAGCAAAATTAAACTACTTTACCAAAGGAACAAGACCAATAACTAGAAAGACTCATAACTGGAGACCCATGATTTTCAACTTGGAAAAAATGTAAAAATCTTTCCCCTGACTTATAAACTTAATTTATGAGAATTTGAATGTAATCTGTGACTGACACATTGCACACTAAAACTAGAATGGAAAAAAGGTAATTTTACGTGATTTATTAATATTTTATCATCCTTTGTGATTTGTATAGCTTGTTGATTTTTGGTCTCCTTATTCTTGCTACCTTTTAATAGTAAAAAGATGGGGGAAAAGTGATGAACAAAGATTCTCACCCTAATGGTTACATGGGCTTCCTTTATCCAGCAATAGTGGTCAGACGAACAAAGGAGTATGAAATAAGATGAGTCACCATGTATGCCTAAAACATTAAAAGAGAAAGCAAAAAATACAGGAACACAGACAGCTACCTTGTTGCTTCAGAAACAAACCCAAACTCACCTTCTGGGAAATTCCGTTATATGGCGCCCAAACAATAATCAAGCTCAGTGAGAGCCTAAAAATATGCCAGGCCTTACTGTAATAAGAGAGAGTAGGTGTATGCAAGGACAAGTTTGTTAAGATTTTATAAGGAGCTGATTGTCCCCCAAAGCTATGGAAACCTGAAAATTGCTAGAGGACATTATTGTATGTGAGGACCATCCTCATTGTTAAAAAACATTTATAGTATACACCAAATATTTATAAAGATTGAGTTTTGGTTATTGAGGTTACGATTAGCACTTTGCTGTGTACGTGAATATGTTGAATTATTTAGGTGTGTGTGTTTGGAACATATTTTACCTTCAGGTGTCAAATTTAAAGGTGCATGTAAATGTTGACAGCACAAAACAAGCATTTACGAGACGTGAAGCAGAGATCCGCTGACTCATGTTCTCTTAAACGTCATCAACTTCGCTCTTGACTCAGAGCTGTTGAGGTTATGGAGATTAATGTTGAAGAGACTGTTTGTGTATCTGTCATTCAGAGCTTTGCCGTTCACCTCAGTATCCTGTTGTGGTTGATCTCCTGTATATCACTGCTGTCTTGCTACCATGGCACCAGGAAAACACAGACACTAGTGACTACTCGCTATTTATAATAAATGTTTTTAAACTGTTATTTACTACATATCGTACATTAGCTTCAACCAACTATAATTTTTCAGTTAAATAATCTTGTCTGCATTCTTTCAAAATTCACAATTTTTCTAGAATTAATCAGGCAAAAAGTGAAGTGAGGTTATTTGTCATTGTGAACACAGCACACAGTGCACCACAACGAAATGTGATATCTGCATTTGACCCATCCGTGTAGGAGTAGTGTGCGGCTGATGCGCAGCGCCCAGGGAGTAGTGCTTAGGGACGGTACCTTACTCATTAATATGTCAGTGGTACCTCAGTGAGGGGACTTGAACCAGAACCTTCCGATCACAGGGCCAACTCCCTAACCGTTATGCTACCAACTGCCAACAAGCACAGTGAATAAAACATACATGTAAATACTACTCCTCAAGACAACGTTACAAACACAAGAAGATCTGGCTTTTTTGTAGACTGTAGTCTGTAGCTACAGACTGTTATTGTTCATCTGAACAACTTGTTTAACTGTTGTTCAACTTGTGCTACTCTAGCCCTTCTCCAGTTTTTGACTGTGGTGAATAATATTTGTGTAACTGTTCTTTGTTACTGTACTTAAGTGTTACTCAGTAATAATACTTGGAGTCTTTGTAGCATTTGTCAATAAGAGCAACTTTCACTCTTTACTTAACAACAGAGTCAAGTATCTCTTGTAAATATATTAGCAAAATACTTCAGTTTTGTTAATCGGAGGACAATTTTAACAAGAATCTTTACTTAAGTTTATGCGGTATGTTTAGGTTGAAAGTAAATGTGGGTGATTATTTGTTATTGTGAACACACCACAGCATGGCACAGCACACACTGCACCACAACAATCTTTGCATTTGACACATCCATGAAGCAGCAGTACTTGGGATGGCACCTTGCTCATGAGTACCTCAGTGTTAAATACATACATACAGTGTTCTCTATAAACCACTGTTTTTCAGACACTAGCAAAATTTTGGAAAAAAAATTAAAGGGTGGTGGTCCACTCTCAACCTAGCAAGGTTACTGAGCTGTTGGTTTCCTACTTTCTCATGCCCTGAGGTACAGGTGAGCTGAGAACAATGAGAGTGATAAGATTAGCCAAAAATTCTCTTATTTCTCTTTTTCCTCTGTGTCAAATACATGTTTTTAAGAGTTCGCCATCAGGACTGTTGTGAATGTTACTGCATGAGAACTGGGCAGTGAATCAGCATTAGGCCCATGAGTTATTATCAGTCATAAACATTTAAAATGTGAATATTTGTACTTTGGGACAAGTTACACTAAATCCTAAAGCATGTCATTTATCAAGTGACTTGTAATGTTGAAAACATCATGCCAACACACACAACTCTCTCTCTCTCACTCTCTCTCTCTCTTACACCCACACACCCACACACACACACATGAACAGCACAGCACAGAGATACCATTGATACCATGTTCTTTGGACCAATGCATGTGTTTAACATTCCCTAGGCACCAGTGTATGTGTGTATGTGTGTGTTTAATAGGCACTAGTTGCAGGCATTCTTTGGCATGCTGCTCGGAGAAATTACTGTCAGACTCCATCACACATTTTAACGTCTTCTGGCTCAACCTATCTCTCTCTACAGCCCACTAGGGAGCAGTGCACCCTGGGTAAACACGGCCAGGAGGACAGAAGGGGCCTGGGGACTCACTTCTTCACCCTCCTCTCCCCAAAACAAGTCAGGGCTGCGAAAGGGCAATGCCTCGGGACACGAGGCCACGCTTCTGCTGGAGCCCATTAATCGGGTTAAGAGGTGCGAAGGAGTGCAGAGAGGGGCAGGAAGGCAAACACAGGGCGTTAAGTGAGCGACTCAGCTCTCACAAGGCTCCCTTTGAGACAGACAGAGAGGCCCTACGCTCCACTGAGTTTCGCAGTGCATGTCCACAGCGACGTCTGACTACCTTCTAAAGTTCGGCAGGGCAGGCGTTTCTCAGATGCGGCAGATGAAAGCTGAACAGAGGACAGCTGGTGCACTCACGTTGTGACTGTTGCAACGCTGCTCTAGGCAAGACTCTAGTATTCTAGTGTTAGAATGAGTGACTGATAATTTGTCATTGTGAACACACCACAGCACAGCGCACAGTGCACCACAACAAACTCTGCATTTGACCCATCCATGTAGGATCAGTGGTGAACTTTTTGGCAGTGCCCGGAGAGCAGTGACTGGGGACAGTACCTTACTCATGAGTACCTCACTGGTACCTTTACTGGTCTGGAACTTGAACCAGGGCCAACTCTCAAGCTACTTTCAAGCTACTTATGATTAAAAGTTGCAGCCAAGCTACTGTTTTCATATAGTAAAGCTACAGAGAAAAATTAACTACTTTTAGTCTATATCCAAGCTGTTCAATAGCCACAAATTTTTGCTTGTGGATTCCATCCTTTGATCTTGCAGCTGCCAAGAGCACACTGCCTGCAAATGCCTGCAAAATCCTAGAGGGACTGATTAACACCTAGCTTAAAGGAACACTCCACTTTTTTTGAAAATAGGCTCATTTTCCAGCTCCCCTAGAGTTATATAGATGTGTTTTACCGTTTTTGAATCCATTCAGCCGATACCGGGTCTGGCGGTAGCACTTTTAGCATAGCTTAGCATAAATCATTGACTCCGATTAGACCATTAGCATCTCACTATAAAATGACTAAAGAGTTTCGATATTTTTCCTATTTAAAACTTGACTCTTCTGTTGTTGCATCGTGTACTAAGACTGGCGGAAAATGAAAAGTTTTATAGGCCGATATGGCTAGGAACTATACTCTCATTCCAGCGTAATAATCAAGGAATTTTGCTGCCGTACCATGGGTGCAGCAGGCTCAATGATATTACGCAGCGCCTGAAATAAGTCCCCAGCTAGGTAACTTCCAAAGTGACTGGCACTATGTTTGTGTAGTTGCTGAGTTACAGCCGGCGAGTTGCTTAGTGGCTGGATTTACCTGTGTGCGATTAGCCATGGTTGTGTGCGTTGTAAAGGGCTGTAATAGTAAGTCGAAGGTGTATTCCACCGTCATGTTTCATAGAATTTCAACAAAAAACAAGCAACGAAAGAATCAATGGCTAGGCTGCTCTGCCATAGACTGTTCAGCTACACTTTCCACACTTTCCTGTCTTTCACGCTGTAAAAGTTCGTCTTCTGTGTATTCAGGTTCAAACAGATATGGTTCAGGATCTGCACCAAAGAAAATTTTTTTTCTTACTAATGTCTCCATGGTTGCAAGGCACGCTCCCTGTGCAAGCAGGTGGTCACGTTGGTTATGTTGACAGAAGTTAGGCTATTAGCAGGCGCTGCGTAATATCATTTCGCCTGCTGCACCCATGGTACGGCAGCAAAATTCCTTGATTATTACGCTGGAATGAGAGTATAGTTCCTAGCCATATCGGCCTATAAAATCGCAACTTTTCATTTTCCGCCAGTCTTAGTACACGATGCAACTACAGAAGAGTCAAGTTTTAAATAGGAAAAATATCGAAACTCTTTAGTCATTTTATAGTGAGATGCTAATGGTCTAATCGGATTCAATGATTTATGCTAAGCTATGCTAAAAGTGCTACCGCCAGACCCGGCGATCGGCTGAATGGATTCAAAAACGGTAAAACACATCTATATAACTCTAGGGGAGTTGGAAAATGAACCAATTTTCAAAAAAAGTGGAGTGTTCCTTTAAGTTGTGTGTTGTAATCTTCTTATCTGGTCTTGGTACCAGCAACAAATCAGAAAAAAGCTGTCAGTGAGACTGATGCCAGTCACACATAATGACAAACCAATGCTTTCTAAACTTGAAAAATATCTGGATGCTAATTCTGATATTATTATAAAATATTTCAAATTAGAATTACAGAGTTTAGTGAGTAATATTTTCACAATTGAAAATTTGAGAAACTTTGGCAGCAGGACAGGTATGCAAACCATGTGGACAGGCATGCATTCGCTAAGCTATGTGTGTGTGTTATGGATTGTGGGGATGGTAAGGGTCAGGGAGGGTCTCTGCACACCTGTGTCCTCTCCACAGACCCACTGTTTGTTGTGACGCGCTGGATCATGGTTTTGTGCTGCCCCCCTCAACTCAGCCAACATCGCCGCATCACTGTCATCACCCCCAGCAACCAGGCCCTTACCAACATGGATCGGGTTGCATTCAGGTGCATCACCTGTCTGTCAACTTATTTCTTCAGTTGTCTTTTCTGTCTTTTTCTCCAGATATTCTCTATTTTCATCACGTCCGGTCTGTTTGCCAGCATTGTAAAATTACCTGATTTTACCATTTCCTTTGTGTTCCTGATGCGTCTTTCTCTGAGCTGGACACAGCTTGATGCTGTTTCAGTCTTCAGTGACCTCATTATTTTAGTGCAACAGCTACTATTTAATTATTTCATCTAGGTATTCTGCACATAGGTCACATCGAGTTTCTTCTAATAGCCAAATATTCAAGCTCCAGTTGCCAAAAGGATAGACAAGACACCTTCTAATGTCGACAACTAAGCTTAAGACAGAAAGAAGCGTAGACAGAAAGAAATTAATAGAAAGATACAAGGTTCATACGGATAGGGGACAGCAAGTCACAACAAGACCTTTCAGCATCATTCACCGGGGATTAGGTAGTCGCTGTGCCAAATTGCAACGTGACTGTAATTCCTCTGTGATTTGCAGCTTTGTTGAGTTTGGCTGATCTAATAATTTCTTCCAATCACCAATTTGACAGCAAAAAGGAATGAATGACAGATCAAACAAGCCAGAGGGCCTAAGCATGACTCAGTACAAAGAGGACAAGACGGAGTTTGTGATGTGGCGGAAAGGGAAGGATTCCAACTCAAAGAATATGGTATCTTGCAATCCCATACACCCACCAAACTGGGGTCTTTGTTTCAGAAGTAAGTGATTCAGGTGCTTTTTTTTCGCCAACAGCGTACAGTATTGTAACATTCCACAATAATAGCAGTAAGTGGTGCTCTAGAAGCTGAAAGCTTTTTGTTTGCTAGAATACTGGTATAAAAAGGCAAAAAGGCTGAGGTGGTGTGATTATCAAATATGGAAATTTAATACAATTTCTGTGTGGGCATGTGTCCTGTAAATAAGAGAACTGTTTTGGTAATTAGACAATGTAGCCCTTTGAAATCTATCACCGCCCAAGATTTTTAAGGTGGTTTCATTTTTCAGACAAACCTATTTTTAAGGAAGTATTCATCACACAACTTTGTTTTTGATACTGTTTTGGTGAAAGGTGGGGTAAATTAAAGGAGAGAAGATTCACCAGGGATGAAACTAGAAGTCTAACATGGTGGTCCTTACGCCACAGAATGCATTGAGAAACAACGTTTCTACAAAGAATTTTGTGCTGTCGCAAAAAATCCTTAATATTTGTGTCAATATTCCAATTAATTATGACCTCCACAAGACATTTTTAGGTCATATCAAACCAAAGCTCCTCAACGAATGGATTAACATGTGAAAAAATAAGTTCATGTCAATCAATAGCAAGACAGTTTCATATCAATTTAGCTCAAGGGTTTTTCCTTCATTCTTCCACAAACACAGCCATCAACAAGGTGATTGATGGGGATAAACCTTCCCTCCGGGCTCAGAGATGGAAACTGATTGGCCAAATTGAAATGCATCAAGAGGGTTTTGATAGGCAGTGAGATATACTTTTTAAAACTGCCTCTCCATTCTTAACCTGGCCAGCTAATGCCTGGGGGCATCTTTACCTGATTTGCTCAGAAAGCTGCCCCTACATTGTATACTGTGTTTAGTAAAGCTTTGGCCAAAGCTTCAGTGATAGCATCAGAGGCAGTTTAATGGTTAGTTTATACTCATCTGAAACCTTTGTCTCAGGCGAAAAGGTTAATAGAAGGTTTCACATGAAAGAAAAGTTGAAAAAGTGCCTTGCTTTGTCGACTTTTATCATCACTGACATCTCAGCAACACCATCAGATATACGACTGAAAAAGAGAGCCCCAAACTTCAGAAGGAAAGGTACCCTGGGAAAGTTCTAGACACACAAAGACGAAAAGAAGAAAGAAGAAAAAAGCCCCTATGCTCAATAAGTTCTGATTCACACAAATCTACATGAACATACTTCATTTTCATTCATCCAAATAAGTTATGGAACATCTGTGAAAATGCTATTCTTTTGTTCAGGGCTGAGACGTCACAAACCGATCTGTTTTCAAGAAACATAAAAACGTGCATGAAAGTCGCATGTACAGACAAGTGCAGTACATTCCTGTCCATAAATTATGGCCAAACAAATGCCCTCTTCTTTTGGGGTCTGTTTAAAAAAAAGCCGTGTCCACATTGAACTATGTTTGTATGCCAATTCAGAGCAGTCAGGGTTCAGGGTTGGGGATTTATGGACCGGGACACGTGCTGATGGTTTTTGCAGTAATAGGTAGCCTAAAGAAACAACATGTGGATTTGACACTTGTACCATAAAACTGAATTTATCTCCAACAAGCTGAGAATAAAAATATTTCCCTCAAAATAAAAAACGGCATAAAGCCTTCAGTAAACTTATGAAGGGTTCAAATAAAACTTTGCGTTTGGCTGGTTTTCAGAGGCCTGTTGTAACCTTATTTGCCATTGTTATGGTGCTTGACAAAGCAGTGTAGGACATGAATTATTAGACCATTTTGTTATTCAAAACATATGACTAATAAATATTACAAATCTTATATCTTCATTATGTGATTTAGTGATTTACTGTCCACATGTTTTGCTGCCCTTGTTGTTGCTTATGTCACTCCCTCCCTCCCTCCCTCCCTCCCTCCCTCTCTCTCACTCTCCCTCTCGCTCTCTCTCTCTTTTACTCCTTCATTCCCATTCTTTCTGCACCTGCGTGAGATGGGCAGTTGGCGATGGGCGGGCCATGGCTCTGTTCGGGAACATTCCAGAAGAGAAGTCACCCCATTAATCCCTGGAGCTCAGGACCCCGATGGCTCTCAAGCACCCTTCTACACTTCTTCTTGCCCTCCTTTATGCATCCATCCATCCAACCCTCCATCCCTCCATCCATTTGTTACCCTTGTGCTTCCCATCGAGGACCTGCCTTGAACGAGCCACCGCTGCACCAAAGTAGACATTGTGTTGGCCCAGATTAAGGGGACCCCTCTCCTCCTCCATTTTCCCTCACCAAAAAAAAAGTCAGAACGTTTTAATCCTCCCAAAAATTCCCCTCAATGAAAGCAAATATTGTTCATTCCAGCTCGGAGGGGCTCAGATCTGAGAGAGTGAGAGACTGCGAAAAGGTGAAACAAACACATTTATCAGAGAGCAATAGAGCGAGCAAGGAAGAAAGATGGATTTCAGGATTGTAACTGTAATCAGATCTACTAATGATCTATTTCCCCAGTTTCTCAAATATTCATGTGGTTTGTTTACCTTCATTTTGTTCTATAGTAGTAGTTATGCAGCTAATGATTAAAGATCCCATATTATGAACAAAATCACATTTTCTGTTCTAAGGATATCCATTTGAGTCTGTGCTGCCTCTACACACGCTGTATGTTTGATAAGAAATTGTCAATTGTGTTAGTATTAATTTACAAATGTCGGAAATCAAGTGCTTAAACGAGCCGTTTAGATTTCTCCCCTACTTCTACATCACAGTAAGGGACATTTGAATAACTCCACCCTCCTATCTGAGAAGCTCCGCCCACCAGGCAGAACTGCTAGCACTTCCTGGTCCGCCATGTTTTCTTGCAAGCGCCAGCGTAGGAATAACAATGAAGAAGTCTATCGGCGGAGTGTTGTGCATGTATGGCTGTATGGATGGTCTGTTAGCAGCATCCATGTTGATTATTTTCACGTGAAGAAAATTCTCGCCGTGCTGTCTACACCCCAGTTCCCGAGTGGTGTGTGGGCGGCAGTGCCTCATTTTCATTTAGGAATACTAATGAGAAACAGCCTGTTCTGAAAGGGACTGAAATAGAGGGGTAAAAATCAGGCGAAAATGCCCAATCTGAGAGGCAGTGTGCACCTGAAGTAGGAGCATTCATATGTGACCCACTTTGTGACAATGTCTGTTGTAAAGAGCGCTGGACCAAATCAGGAAAAAATGACCATTACAATTTACTTTGTGATAACTAGTTAACATAAGCTAGCAACAGGGTCTAATGAATTGGGTTTGGAAGTTACAGTCTAGGTCTGAAATTTGGGAGACTTTAAGTTATATTATACGTGTCTGTCAAGGTAGCTATTTGATTAAGCGTGTCCAGGGCCGGCACTTCCATTATGCGCATCTGCACTGCGTGCAAGTGCTGGAGAGGGTACCAATAAAAACGGCTACTGAAAAATCACCATAATAATTATAATGATGTGTTTGAAATAAAAATATGAACTATATTAAATAGACATAAGCAATACATAACTAACATATTTACTTGAGAAAAAGATGAATTATAGTCTGTGCTGCCCCTTCTCCAAACGCTGTGGTGCACCCCTCGCCCATCTGACAGTGGTCTGTTCTGGTCAATTTTGCCTTTTTTTTTTTTAAAGGGGGGACGGGGAGTTGCGGGGCACCCAAATGGCTAGGACCGGCCTTGAGTGTGTCCATTCATACAACAAGGTACTTTGTAACTATGCACCTTTGTGCATGTTGTTATGTTCCAAATGAATATGGATATCACTGCCTGTGCAATGATGCAGAACTTACACAAGCAGAAGTGTGTACATTCATAGACCCTAATCATAGACCCTAATATCTTTTCACAAAAGTAGTGTGATAAGTCAAAACAGTGCAATTTATCATCATTAGCTAATCAGTCTGTTTGTGTCTAAACACACAAATCTGCCCAGTGGAACTTTTTCTCGGTTGCTGAATTAGCCTACATCACAGAGTCAGTGTCAAACTGCAATTCTTTTTTTCTGTCTTCTGCCTCGCACAACAGGCTCTTTATCACCCTGGGAAATTCTGATGTCCGGGCAGATTTTGCCAGCTTTGACCCCCTCCCAGCTCTGCTGGAAATAATATATGAGAGTATAAAAGAAGCTTTAAATAGATACTATATACTGCATTTGCTTCAGCAGCCACTTTCTTCACAATTAATATAATCCCATCTTTTGAAATTTGTCTTGTAATGGGGCCTGAAGTAACTGGCTCTTACTTGAAAAGGAAGAGAACAAAAGCTTCACAGTGCAATAGTGGTAGTAAATTTCTCGCAAGGAAGAGCAAATATAAAAGTATAAAACTGACTAGTCTGATTGTTGAAAGAAAACAAGGAAAAATTTGCACTTCCACTGTAGTACAAAAGAAAGGGGGGGAGGGGGGCATTAACTCAGAATACAGTACAGCCATTAAGACACAACATTTGTAAGACAAAACAGACAAATGACAACATTAATATTAGTCAACAGGTTCGGCCAACATTGCAGTAAAATTGAAAATTAAAAGCTAGGCACGAAAACAATGGACTGACAAGAGTTCAAACACACCATAATTTATAGCATTTATAATGGGTGCCTGAACTCATCCACTGGCAGCCGTTACTGTGACATTTAGGAATAATGCATTTGAAAGCGTTTTCTACAAACAACCCAGCTGTTGGAAAAAGATAAACGAATGATTAATGTCTAACAAACATATTTCTGCACAAGTTTTAACCTGTGAGTCCTGACAGGCACTGGGCAGAACATCAAATAATTCAGTCAGTAGGTTTCTCTTTCCCTTATAAGTTCACAATGAAGCATTTAATAACTTTCTTGTTAAAAAAAGAAAAGATAAACATTCTGATTCGGACAGCGTTGCACTGAGATACTTAAATATTTCCCAACAAACCCTAAGGCTAAAAAGTGATCAACAGGAATATTTCACGTTGAGGGCAGCTTGATAATTAAACCTTAGTAACTGCAGATGAGACCAGTCACATTGCTTATGATGTCATCATTTGGAACACCTGATTTCAACTTTGGATTGCACTGAAATGTTCCTGAAGGTACGCATCAAATTGACAAAATTTGACAACATGTGTTTAGTGTCAAGCTTTCTGGGTTAAACTTTTATTAAAGTGTACATGTCTGTTCAGCTCATTAATCAAAGCTCAACATTACAAATAGATTCTGAACAACTGGTATGCTGATATTATTGGTCAGAGTGAGCTGTGTGAGTGACAGCTTCTTTTTGTATTTTCATACATCCAAAACTGGCATCCAAACTATCAATCACAATTAATGATTATAGAATAAGTTTTGTTAAAGGTGTGGACAAAAGTATGGTGAAATCTTTGTTTATGTCATGTAGAGTTGGGGACAAGACCACCTAAACCAAGACAAGAGCAAGACCAGTGTGTGTCGAGACCAAGACAAGACCAAGACTCTGAGACAGATTAAAATAAATACATTTTTCTATATTTATTTCGCCCTATTGATTGCTCTCTAACATTAAAAATGGGAGAAAAAAATCCTGATCAATTGAAAATGAAGAAGTGCTAAAGTTCCGGGTCATTTTGAGCTGCTTTGAACTCATTTTGGCCGATAAAATGAGCTGCTTTTGGCTTTTCTGGAAGAGAACTCCATTTTTGTGCTTGATGGCGTTCCATATTAGAGCCGCGAGCACTAACGTGTGTGTGTGTTCATGTATTTATCACATTGTGGGGACCTTTTTGTCCCCTAAAAGCACTTTTATCTGTTTTTTTGGGGGTTTTGTGGGGACATTTGTGAGGTCCCCATGAGGAGAAATGACTTCATAGAAAATGTGCTTGTTTTATTTGAGAAACTAAAAGAGGTAAAAGATGTGCTTTTGGTTACTGAGGTTAAGATTAGGGTTAGGATTAGGTGTAGAATTATGTACTTTAGTCACTATGGGAGTCTATGGAAAGACCTCACAAAGATAGTAATACAAGACTGTGTGTGTGTGTGTGTGTGTTTACATGGCAAGTAATGTAATTAATGAGTTTTTATGCAATTACTTCAGTTTTTGTGCACGGAATTACTCAGAAATAATTTTACATACAGAGGAATGAATATAATATCCGGTAAGTTCAAAGTCTTGTCATTCTGATGGTATGTGTGTGGTTTCTGTAAGTTACAGGAATTCTGAGTTAATAAACAACGCAAAATGCATGCGTCTGTCTCAGAGAGTTTTAATAGTAATATTCTCAGAGTTATGGTCTTGGAATAACATCCTGAGTCCTCTTTGTCCGAGTCCATGACAAGGTCAAGTACAAATATGGCCGAGTCCGAGACAAGACCGAGACTTATCTGTATAATTCTAAAAAGCCTATATCGGTCAGGTTTTGATTGCACATATTTTGTATTGATCATTTTATGTGCATTTGATAGCCACGCTGTTAACCCTTATCTAAAAGAGCAATAGGCCAAGACAAGCACTTTTGCCTAGTCAATTTATCACATTTATTTAGCATTTTACTTTCTTTTAAAATTTGAAAATCGAATGAACTCCGTGAACCTGTACATTGTAATGTGAGGCTGAATAATAACATGAGATGAACTTATAAACACGATCATTACTGCTGAACTGATTGTTTAACGAAAATAAATGCTTGTGGTTGCAAACCAAATTAAACTCAAAGTGGAAAAGACCTTCGGCACATCACACAAAATCATTAGTTCTACGTGATTTTATTGTTTTCCACGTGCACTTGCAAACGCTGGGAGGAATGCCGTGTAATGCAAGTCTATGCAGATTACAGCAATTTGCTTGCAGTGTGAGTTCAGTCGTTTCAAATGGGGTAATTTGGTTATAAAACCAGAGCGAAACCCCTGAGGCCAGAGTCCAAACCGCACAGCCGCGAACGGCAACCGGCAGCAAAATGCCAAACATGTAGGCACATACAAGCGTGCATAAATAGCCACAGTTACATACCTTTTACACACACACACACACACACACACACATACACACACACACAAGCATGTTATCCTTCTCTGGGCACTGTGGGTACTGAGTGTGTTTGCCTACCCATTAGGTCTCTCTTTGGATGTTAAAGCAACAGAGGCCACATTCTCCCTACGGAGAAGCTTTACCTCACTTTAAACCACATTAATGAGCAGAGAGAGAGCGAGCGAGAGAGAGACAGTTTAATTTACACTAGAGGACCAGGGACTGATGGATGATGGATGGATGGAATGACACAGAAAGAGACAGAGAGAATAGTAGATATTAGGATGATGAAGAGCGAGAGAGACAAAATTTGTTGGATTGACGGATGGATGGATAGATGGAGGAAGAGAGAGGAGTTTTGGTTAAAGGATACAATAAGTCATAAAAAAGAAACTGAATCAACTTTCATTTATACTAGAGGACAGATAAAGATGGATGAATGGATGGACAGATGCATGGAAGGATGGACAGATAGACAGAAGGACTGCACATACAAAAATGTCCACAAAAGTTTGCAAAAAACAGAAAAGACCTAGGTTTTCCCACCATTTAGGGGACAATCAACTAGGAAACCTGTATTTTATTCACATGCACATTTCTAGAGATGAAGTGTGTGCGTGTGTGTGTGTGTGAGAGAGAGAGAGAGAGAGAGAGAGAGAGAGAAAGAGAGAAATAAACATAATCTTGGCCACAGACTTTATACAGAGGCCCGATTTGTAATCCAGCAACCTAATGACTAGTTTCACACTCTGTGACAAGTTTTCAGCACCGTTTTGTCAAAGCCGGAGTGAGAGACTGCGGGAACGGCAGGGGAAAATAGAGCATGGAAAAGTGCTGCTCTCGTTATTAAAGCTAACATTTGCAGAGCAAACATACATCGTGTTCGTCCACAAACCTGCTCTTGTAAACCCTGTTTTGTTTTGCCTCAGTCTGATACATAACACCGCTTTACCAAGACAATATTTAGATTGCAGCACTCGTGCAAGATGCAGTTACTAAACATGTCACACAATGAGACACAGTTCATGGTCAAACTGACCATTAACCAATGGCTGAAGTTCAGAGGTGAATAAGTGCAATTTGAGGCCACTCTCTCTTTATCTATTCTCCTCTCTCTTTTAATCCTTTTCTCCATCCATCATTTTCTCTTTACTGTCTCTGCCTGTCAGTTGTTTCCTTCATCTCTCTCTCTCTCCATTTATTCCTCTTCACTCTTTCTCTTCTCCATATTTCTATATTTCTCACTCACTTTCTCGCTCTCTACGTTCTGTCCATTCATCATTTTTTCCAGTTAATCTTTCTTTACCTATTTTGGTCAATTCTCTCTTTCTCTCTTTTCCTCTCTGTCTCACTCTCTCTCTTCATGTCAGTCCCTTTTATCACCCTTCTCTCTCTCTCTCCCGCCTTCTGTTCATTCATTACACTTCACTGTTGTTTACTGAATGTTTCTTTATCGCTTTTGTCCATTCTCGCTCCCTCTTTCTCTTTCTCATTGAGTTTTGTCAGTTCATCATTTTTTTTGTTTATGACTCTCTCTCTATTTCTCTTCATGTCCATTCTGTCTCTCACTTCTCTTCACTGTCTCTCTTCATGGTCAGTCCTTTTAGCATCCCTCCCTCTCTTGCCCGCCTTCTGTTCGTTCATCCCTCTTCACTGTTCTTCATCCCTTTCTCCCATTTTGTCCGCTCTCTCTCGCTCTCTCTCTCTCTTTCACTCAATTTCTCCTGATGCCTTTGGTTGATAACACATCTTGAAAAAAGAATTGATTCTGAAAACCCCTAATCCGATGAAACAGTCTCATTAATTTACCACATTTTTTTAAAAAAGTAATAATTCATAAAACTGATTAAATCATTAATGGATTCATCTGTAGCCCCAAGTATCTGAACACTTTCCAAACTCCCGTCTCCTGCGCACACTCGCTTAATATTTTGTGGCACAAGAAAGCATTCATAACGCTTCTGCAGAGGGTTTATTAGCTTATTCCATATGATTTATTAAGGTGGCACGGCCGCTCTCTGCCCCTCTCGCTTCCCAAACACGCGGGATATTTGTCTTTGGCTATTACTTTTCACTTTTTCATTTGCATTTTTCACGAAGCCTGCAACCGCAGCCTCTTTATGAATAAATGCTATTAAATAAAAACAAATGTCTATTTACTCAGGCTGTTATTAATACTAGATATAAGTTGTGCATGGCAAAAAAGGGGGCTGACAGAATGTGATTGCACTTAAGATATGAAGTAAATCTCAGAGCTGTGTAGAGGACTGCATGCCATATAAACTAACATGGCAATTTTTTGAAAGAAATGCCCACATTCATCATCAATTTTATTAGAAATACCTGAACTCACCTTTGGCACTTGCCTTAAAGATGCATCACATAAGCATCATTGCTCCTTTGGTCGAAAACTGATGACTGATGACATCTGGGCCAAGTTTCCAAATAATTCATGCTGTTAAAGTACTGTAAAAGTTACAGTAAAATGTCTCTCATGTTAGGAGTAAGCAAATTAAACTTAAGCCTGAAAACAGATGTGTTTATTTACAGGAGTTACTGCTATATAATGGGGCAGTTGGTAGCATAACGGTTAGGGAGATCAGAAGATTGCCGATTTGAATCCCGGACCAGTAAAGGTACCACTAAGGTACTCATGAGCAGGGTACCGTCCACCAGCAACTCTCCCCAGGTGGTGCCCATGGCAGCTGCCCACTGCTCCCTCACAGATGGGTCAAAGGCAGAGGTCACAGTTTGTTGTGGTTTGTTGTCACTGTGCCGTGCTTCACAATGACAAATAAACACTAAATTTCCACTATGTAAAATTATGTACAATTGCTGTTTATTATGGTACTTATCAGCAAACTAAATTATGACAATTACAATCAATTCTTACACTGAAAAGCATCCAATATATAGATATATATCTACTATATACACCAGCTCTGATGTGACATCATCTGCATGCGCTACAGGGCACAAAGCTTGTGTCATAAAGGTGTGTCACCATCTGCATGTACTGTATGTTGGATTTGGTTCAGCCATTCACAGTAACACAGGAGGGAAAAACTCCCCTAACAACTCCACAATAGCTTGTATAAACAGTACATTGAGGTTCAGCCCTTCCTGACTTTCTACAGGGATACAAATTACTTGAGGTAAGAGTATCTTTGCTCTTCTGGTTCCTCACTGTGTTCACTGCTGCAAATGAGCTTCCAGAATTTCCCTCATGTGATCGAGTATGACATGATAATAGTCGCTACAACCACATAATTGCACCTCAGACGTGTTAATGACTCAGTCGACCGAAGCTGTCTGATTTAACCTGGGTGCTGCTGTCACATTCCTGCATTTCCATGCATCACCCAAGCAGCAGTCATCATGATTACACTTGCTTTTGCAGCATTTATCAGATACTGTTATCCAGAGCATTTTACACCTCTAATTTATAGGCACAAGTCTCCTTGGAACAGCTCAGGGTCACAGCCTCAATCATGGAAGCAGTGGAAGCAGGAGAAAACCAGTTTGTAACCATTAGGACCACCACTAGCTCCAATTTGAACATAGCATTGGTTTATCATGGCATTTTAGATAGAAGCTGGATGGAAGGAATTTAGTCTTTAGTCTTTAGTGGTGTCATCCATTAATATTTAAGACTTTTTTAGTGGCCTTTAAACCACATAGCCTTTTATACAGTCTTGAAATGTTTAATGTGATGCTGATGACATTCATGATGATAGAGTGGGCCAATGACCCACAAATGATTCGCCTGGGCTCAGGTGAGCCTAACCACTCATGACTTGATCCACACCCTGACCTTATCCAATACCTTGAACTCCCCATCAGTTTTTTTTGCACTGAACAATCCAGATTTTTTTCTGGCTCTAAATTATAAATAACCCCAAAAAGTACACCAAAAATCCCCCCAAACCATATTAGTACCAAGCAACCAGAACCAAGATTCAAAGACCTCTTATGCTTGTTTAAAGAATATCTAAGAAATATAGCAAATCTATGACCTGTCAAACTGTCCCTTTTAAGACTCAATAAGATGAGATAAAAACTCTACAAGTCACCTTAAAATTTGCCACCCTTCAAGCCAAAGCTTTTCCACCTGTATCCCAGCGTGACAAGGGTGAAGCCAGCTTCATGTGGTCTTGCATAATGGCCCACAGCAGTGAGTTTACACAGTCGCAGATGTAGATAGCCAGCTCCGCCTTATCACACACACACACACATACACACACACACACGGACCAGATAGCACAGAATCAAGGCGGGCACCGTATGAATGAATGAATGAAAGATCCCTGGTCCAAACGACCTCACAGGAATTCCTAGTAGCGAGCAGGGACCCACCTCTCTGAATATGTAGGACATTCTAGAACATAGGGGAGATGTTTATCAGAACCAAAACTTTGGTGGCCTGGTCTTCCTACGCATAGTAGAGGCTCTGTTAATAATATGTAATGCAGTAGTTTGTTTTTGTGATGTTGCACGTGCCGGAGTCTCATTTTCAGGAGTCATTTTTCAGTATTTTTGAAAGCCTGTTTGGTTCTATAAAGTCAAGGAAGTGCCATGGCAATTTCAGCAGTCTAACAAGTGATTCGTCAAGTAGACTGTTATTACAATTGAAGGAAAATACACCTCCATTTGACGATCTTAGAGGACAGACATAGTCCAGAGACCAGGAGCATGGGACCTGGATTGCATTGTTAATAAAGACGGTTGTTTCAGTAATTTACATGTCAGCCAACGGATCTGTGTTTCCTCTCACAGGCACGAGTAAGAAGTCAGCATCCCAGAAAATGCAGCACAGATATGTTTTGCAAACTGTATGACAGATAGTAAGTAATGACTCAATTAGCATTCTCTCACAGTGCTCTGTTCAATGGAACACTGAGCTAAAACACCACAGCCAGCTGCCGGGTTCTGTCATATTCCATAAGTCATGAGTCATACAGTTTTGATAATCACCTCTGTTATGATGAAAGAGGCCCTTATCCAGAGTAAAACAAACACAATGGCAATGCATTGCGGTACTGTGTTTGCTTATGCAGGTATAAGAACAGTAACTAACATGTCAGATTGCAAAAATGTGAGAAAAAGCCATTTATTTTACTTCTCATATTTTAACTGATGACAAACTGAGTCTAAAACTGCTAGTGTATATGACAGTAGAAATACCGTTCATCAGTATTTTACTCCTTCATGCTTTGTGTCTACTTCAGTGGACAACTTTTTATTTTCTTGAACTCTAAGTCATTTACATCATCTGTTTAAAATTAATAAGCAATAACTCTGTGAAAGTGGTGTAATAACTTTATAACGCATTCAAATTATTTTTTTGTAATTCAAAACCAGACGACAAATGGGTTAGGATGCAGCACACAAGCTTCATATCATGATTAAGGTAAACAGTAAAAAAATGAAGTTTTAATGAAAGCAGATTAGTTTTCTGGTATTTACCACTGTTTAGAGGCCGTTTGGGGACTGTGAGGGGTTTCCACTGCCTGCTAGGGGTCCAGGGTCCTGTGGTCAGCTCTGTGGACAGTAGTGTGTACTGTGTTGGGGAAGCGGTTCTTGCTCACTCTGCGTCACAACTGGACTGGATGAAAAGAGTGGCATTATGGAACTTTGCAGACTATCATTCCCTGTTGCTTACAGCCTCACTCCCTCTTGGCCCATGATGATTAAGTATTCAGCACCTAATCACATCTGGTCTTACCTCCCTACTGTCAGCTATTATATCAAATTTCTCTGGCCAAATGACTCCGTAAATAATCTCTTGGTCGGTCAGTGGTTCTGAATTCTCTATTTAGAAACAAGTTAACATTCAACCATATAGTAATAATAGTAATAACTAGAGAGGTACATTTTCTGAAGAAAATGTGAGTGGTGCTTGCCGTGACAAAACTTGGGCCTCAATATTACAATGTTTCCTTCAGTTCTCTGTGAAAAACAACATTTAAAGCTGGTATAGCAGTGATATGACAATAAGACAATATTGCTTCTATCTACCTGGTAATCGCGTTAAGAGCAAAATGCTAATATAGTCTGCATAATGCCAGCAACATGCCATTATTGTTAGCATAACGTTACAAAATATGCTAAGCACTCTAGCATCAAGCGTTAGAGACATTCTAATGATGCTGCTAGCAACATGCCAATATATAGTTAGCATAATCCCGGCAACATGCCAATCAGCCAAACGCCATGCTGCTAAAATATGCTAATCACACTAGCATCATGCTAGAACATGCCACACAGTTATTAACGGAATGTTAATTATAGTTAGTACAATGCCAGCAAAAATGGCTAATATCGCTACCATCATGCTATCCACGCATAATATAATTAACATAACGCTAGCGACATGCCAATATTATTAGCATAAGCCAGCAACATGCTGCCGCATTAGCACTGGCGTTAATAGCATTCTAATGATGCTGTAAGCAACATGCCAATATAGTTAGCATAATGCTAGCAACATGCCATTCAGCTAACGCCATGCCAGCAACATGGGGGCACGCTAGCATCATGTTAGAGACATTCTACGAAGTTGCTAGCAAGATGTTAATATAGTTAGCATAATGCTAGCAACATGCAAAGAATCAGCCAAACGCTTATGCTATCACACTACACATGCTGGGGAACATGCTACACATGTTATTAGCAAATGCTAATGAAGTTAGTATATAGCAAAATGCTAACATTGTTAGCATCATGCTGTGTTTAATATGCCAGCCACGTACAATATAATTAGCATAAAGCTAGCAAATGCTAATATTATTAGCATCATGCTAGCAACATGCTAATTGTGTTAGGCATCACAACAGCATGCAATGAGTTGCTAGGGCGTGGCTTATGAGCATCATGATAAATGCGAAAAGACTGATTGTTGTTTTGAGTGTTGCCCCCTGTGGGGCAACATCCCCACCTCTTTACAAGAGTCATACCACCTATTCTTAACGAGCAGACAGTTTGCCACCCTTTCATGGCTCACGACAAATGGTACAGTGAAGAGTTCTATGCCAAAATCCACATCTTCTAAGTCAATGGGCAACTTTTGGGGGTCTTTGAAATTCTGCAAAAACCTATACCTCTTGTGGGGTATGTTCGACACAGGTTGCAAACTTCTTTTCAAATGTGGTAATTTGACCTTTCTACAAAAATTCCCTCTCATGCCATAGTCCGTCAAAGTTGGTCTCAATGTTAAGTCTATGATTTTTCCATTCTATGTCAATGGGGCAAATTTGGGGGTCTTTGTGCCCGGTAAAACCTATACCTCTTATGGGTGTCTGACACAGGTTGCAAACTTCTTCAAATGTGGTAAATTTGACCTTTCTACAAAATTCTCCTCGCGCTACAGTCCGGCCAAAGTTGGTCTCAATGTTAAGTCTATGGAGGAAGTGTTAATTGTTACCGCGGGGGCACGGAATCGCCCACCCCCTTAGAAAAAGTCATATAACCCCATTCGACATAAGACGATTGACACTTATCTGGGTCACGACAAACGACGCGGGAATTAGTTACGCTACCAAACTTTTTATACGTAGAAGAAGATTGGCAATAATAATAATAATAATAACTAGAGAGGTACATTTTCTGAAGGAAATGTGGAGTGGTGCTTGCATGATAAAACTTGGGCCTCAATATTACAATGTTTCAGTTCTCGTGAAAAACAACATTTAAAGTGCTGGTATATCAGTGATATGACAATAAGACAATATTGCTTCTATTCATACTGGTAATCATGTTAACAGCAAAATGCTAATATAGTCAGCATAATGCTAGCAACATGCTAATATTGTTAGTATAATGCTACAAACATGCTAAGCACTCTAGCATCATGATAGCTATATTTGAAAGCTGTTGCTAGCAACATGCTAATAGAGCAGTATAATGCTTAAAGTAAATATATGCTAATCAGCAAAACGCTGTACAGCAAAACATGCTAAGCACTCTAGCATCATGTTAGAGATATTCTAATGATGTTGCTAGCAACATGCTAATATGTCAGCATAATCCTGGCAACACATGCTAATCAGCTAAACGTCATGCTAGCAACATGCTAATCACACTAGCATCATGCTAGGAACATACATGTTATTAACGGAATGTTAATTATAGTTAGTATAATGCTAGCAAATGTTAATATCGCTACCATCATGCTATCCACGCATAATATAATTACCATAACGCTTAGCGACATGCCATTATTATTAGCATAATGCTAGTAACATGCTAAGCGTGTTAGCATCATGTTAACAGCATTCTTAATGATGTGGGCACATGCTAATATAAAGCTATATACTAGCAACATGCTATTCAGCTAAACGTCATGTTAGCAACATGCTAAGCACGCCAGCATCATGTTAGGAGACATTCTAATGAAGTTGCTAACAACATGCTAATATAGTTAGCATAATGCTAGCAACATGCTAATCAGCAACGCCATGCTATCACACTAGCTGCCATGCTAGGAAACATGCTACACATGTTATTAGCAAATGCTATTATGTTAGCATTATGCTAGCAAATGCTAACATTGTTAGCACTATGCCAGCCATGCCAGCCATCAGCATAATATAATTGTGCTAAGCTAGCAAATGCTAATATTATTAGCATCAGTGCTAGCAACATGCTAATTGTGTTAGCATCATGCTAACAGCATGCTACTGAGGCTAAGTAGGGGGCGGGCTTATGAGCATCATGATAAATGCGAAAAGACTGATTAATGCCTGAGTGTTGCTCCTGTGGGGGCAATATCCCCCACCTTCTTTACAAGAGTCATACCACCCCATTCCCGGTCGAGCTTGCCAATTTGCCACCTTTATGGGTTCTCACACCTACAGGAAGAGTTTCACAGCCCAAAAATCTCACATTCTGTCAATGGGGCAACTTTTGGGGGTCTCTCTTTGTGCCCTGGTAAAAACCTATACCTCTTGCGGGTAAGGTTCTGACACAGGCTGCAAACTTCTTCAAATGTGTAATTTGATCTTTCTACAAAATTCCTCTCTGCACTACAGTCCACACAAAGTTGGTCTTAACATAAGTCTATGTGATTTTTTCCCCATTCTTTGGGGGTCTCTTGTGCCCCGGGGGTAAAACCTATACCCTCTTGCGGGGTATGTTCTGACACAGGTTGCAAACTTCTTCAAATGTGGTAAATTTGACCTTTCTACAAAATTCCCTCTCTGCGCTACAGTCCGTCAAAGTTGGTCTCAATGTTAAGTCTATGGGACTTTTGGGGGCGGTTAATTGCCCCCTGCGGGGGCAATTAACCGCCCACCCCTTAGAAAAGTCATAGCACCCCATTCCCGATTAAGGCGCACGATTCGATACCTCATTCGTGGGTCTACGACAAACGATGCGGGACTAGTTACGCGCCAAACTTTTATACGGAAGAAGATTAAGAATAATAATAATAATAATAATAAGCCTGAGAGATAACAATAGTAGTGCTTTGCTTCGCAAGCACCACTAATAATAATAATAATAATATTTTCCGATTCACCGATCAATATCGATTCTTGTTCGAAAAATACGATATCGATTCAAAAATTCGCGGATTGATCTTTTCCTGCGGCAATGCACTACTTCTCGCGACCGCACAAGGAGAGCTATGAAAACGTGAGACCGGCGAAACCGAATCCAAATAGAGCCATGGCTGAAGCTGCTCCGCTCAAATCACCGTCTGGCCTAAAGGTCGATGTTTGGCAACACTTTGGTTTTAAAACAAGTTATTTTATAACCAAGCAAAATTAGTATTGACGCAAAGAAATCTCTAAATAAATTGATATCGAATTGAATCGAATCGAGAATTGAATCGGATCATGACCTTGTGAATCGGAATCGAATCGATTCAGGAAATCAGCAACAATACCCAGCCCTACTAAATAGCAGCTGATACAGTAAATGAGTCAGAAATCAAAAAAAAGAAGCAAAAAACATCACATAAATTTATGTAGCATTGTAGCACCCCCTATTGTTTAAATAGTATCATTGTATATTTCCTTCTTCAATATCTTAGTTTTGATTAACTACATTAATAATATCAAGACATAAGCAGGTAGAACAATAAAGTGAAATGACATAGGTAAAAAGAATTAAAGATGCAAATAGAAATTTGTGACTTGGTAGTCGAGCTTCTTTTCTGTTATGACAGCTTCAGTAAGTGGTGTTTATAAAGAAGCTAACTTCTAACAGCGTTCATATGGGAACTCGGTGGTTTTCTATAATATAATGTAAATGATAAAAGCTCTATTATGACAAAACAGGAATTTATGTGATGTCATAAGTACCCTCTAATAACCCCCTAGTGGTGAAAAGTTTTCCTTTGCTCTAAACCTAATTATACGCCGATCACTATGATTTTCGACTCATGGAAAGTTTCACGGCATTCCTACTTACCTTTATGTGACTTACGGTTCAATCTGCACAAGCTGTTTTATAGGAAAATAAATTAATAATAATAATAATAATAAACAAACTGCTTGTAACTTCCATGTTAAGTTCTGATAGACATCTGATAGAAACGCTTCGGATCTACCTTCCAAAATAACTAAATGGTTAAAGGTTAACACAAGTAACAGTCAGTCATTATCTGAACCGCTTAATCCCTATCAGGGTTGCGGGGACTGGAGCCTATCCTGGGTCTATGGGCACAAGGCGGGGACCAACACTGGGTGGGCACCAACACACCGCAGGGCGCAAATTGGTTTTGTTCCCTTCATTTTAATTAATTGTTAGCAAATAATCAGGCATTTTAAGCCACAACAATCTAAAAAACAGGCCTGCAAAATCCTGGAGGGAATGCATTGGGACACTGGTATCCACACAGACCACAGGATGGCACCCCCTGTTGGACCCACCAGTGTAACAGCAGCAACCAGTTAAACCAGTTGGTCCCTCATCCAAGGACTTGCCAGGACAAGGCTGCTTAGCTTCAGGAATATTCATTAGTGTGAAATGAAAAAAAAAAAACCTTCATGTGCATTTCTAACCTTTTGGAACACAATAATGTGATATATTACCTAGCAATAATAAAAAACAAAACCCTCAACCTAACTGCATTTTGACTGTCTGAGCATGAATTACACACAGAGATTAGAGTCTTTGGCAATCTGAATCTAAGAAAAGTTTCTAATTGAAAAGTCTCCACATACACTACCTCTTATTTTGATTGTGCATACTCTCTAGAAGATCAGTCTTGTGTGGTCCTCAGTCTGGCCAAACACACAAATTCACCCGATGCCTGGTCGACCGCCAATGAACATCTATGGGCATTATTAAAGATTAAAGGTCACACTGAGCTATGTATCTACTTTCTGGGAGACTCGATTTAGGTCTGTTATTCCCACTGCTAAAATACGGTTATAACGAACACACTACAAAAACAGAACACACACTTTTTCAGGGATTTCCCAGCTACAAGTTTGCTTTACTGTTCAAGTGTAAAATGAACCTAATGAGCTTATGTCTGACCACAAAAAAACCCTCACTAGCCTTGGTTAACAGCTGTAGAATTTTTATATTACTGAGTATAAATCAATGCGTAGAATTATTATTTTGCTGCATTGCAACTTTGCTCCAGAACACGCCAGATTTGTTTCATTCCATTCGGTTCCCCAGTGTGTGTGTGGTGTCTGTGTGCGAGTTCTGTTTGATTTCCAGCTGTGTTTGTGCTGTCTGTTTAGTGTGTATCTGCTTCGCTGATCTTCACTCATCCACATAGAGGTTTAATTGGCAGAGTGGGCATGTGTTTAGGGGACTGCGAGGTCCCCTAAAACAGAGAAAACTACGACTTTTCAATTTTTTCTGATTTTGTGGGGACATTGTTTGTGGAGATTAAGATTAAAAACAGGGTTAGGATTAGGTGTAGCTGTAGTACTAGTCATTATGGGAGTTGATGGAAGGACCTCACAAAGATAGCAAGACAAGACTGTGTGTGTTTGTGCACTTTGAACTTTTCTTTATTAATATAAATTGAAGATAATTTGATAAGTATAATGTGACTTCGGTCGGACTTAATTTTGCGACACTGTTTTTCTTTCTCGAATTATGAAATGAAACTTCCTCTCTCTGTTTTAAAAACTGATTTTCACAGTTTCTAGGCTTACAGAAACACAAAAGATGAAGAGAACACCCACGCAGCTTAGGACCCAGATTAGGTGATTAAATGGGAGAGGAGCAGGCGTTTGGACAACGGTTGAACTAAAATCTGCCTGGACTGTCCAGCTTTGACAGATGACGTGTGGACATGGATCACCGTCTCCAAAAGCTGCCCTGGAGCACTCAGTGTGTGTGTGTGTGTTTAGGTCTACTCTGGGATCAAATATTAATGGAAATACCCCGCAAAGATAGCGGTAAAAACACTGGATGTGTATGTCTGCATGCAGGTGCTCCATCTGCCCCTAGCTAGGAAACTTCAGGTGCTTCACCAAAAACAATAAAAACCGCCACACCTGGCCGGGGCCTGAAGCAGGCTGGAAAGAGACGAGAGGGAAATATTCCAGCTCCAAAGGAAAGCAGAGCGCAACCACAGAACTTCAAAACCAGCACGAGAAAACACCTTAATGTGCTGCTTTACGCTTCTAGATGACAGAGGCCTCTGATCTGCCTGATGATTAAGTGACGAAAGACAAAGGGAGAAATTTGGTACAACAGAAAGGTACAATGTTTGTGTGTGTGTGTGTGTGTGTGTGAGTGCTTCAAGATTCAAGATTCAAGATTCAAGATTCTTTATTTGTCACATGCAAATTATACGGCTACAACATGCAGTGAAATGTATCCTGATCCGCTCTTGACCATGCAATTAAGGCAAAAAGTTTAAAAATAAAAATAATAAAATAACAAGGAGACACAATAGAACCTTAAAATAACCTAATAATAAGGAGATAAAGGGAAATAACTTAGAAATAAGGAGATAAAGGGAAAGAGATAAAAAAGAAAATAAACTGTGACATATACAATAAAGTGCAATGGATTTAAATGGTGCAATGAGTGCAGTGTGCAATGTTTTTAAAGTGCCAAGTGCAGCTGCACAGCAGATATTGAACAGTAAAATGTCAGACAATATAAATGATCATGACAATATGGAGTTAAGAGGCAGTATGGAATGACAAATTAAGACATTTAGAGAAAAGGCATGTCCTTGTTTAAAAAAACGGATGGTCTGAGGATAGAAACTCCTCCTGTGTAAGTGTTTATATGTGACTGGCCGCACTTTTTAACAGTGTGGCAGTTTAAATAGACAATTTTGATAAAGCCACATGTAAATTTTGGGTGTATGTTTGACCAGGTTTTTAGGTTGTTGTGATTGGCTTTCGGATTTGTTAGTCAGTGAAACAACTATGCAACTAAGATTCCAAGACTCATGTTCGTGTGTTTGTGTGGGTGTGTGTTTGCTACAAAAGACATCAAACTGAAACGTTCCTCTTTTTTAAAAATCTCTATTATCTAAATCTCTTGCTCTCATTCTTGCTTCTTCACTTTCACTCACCTTACTGTGAATGTATGAGTGTGAGAGAGTGTATCTGGACTAAACTTAAAGGACCACACAGTTCTTTCTCTCCAGCCGTGATCGGAGTGTAAACTGTTTGCAGGGAATGATGACACAAGGGTTTTGTTTCACCTTCTCCGTCCCATCGTAAAACCAGCAGGAGTGGCATTGTTTGGGCAGGCGGACAAATCGCCAGCCAGTGAAAAGGATGCCTCTGTTTAATACTCCTGTGTTTCTGTCCGTAAATATTTTGGTATCCTCCTGGTTACAGGTCCCCGTTGGGTTTCATCTGATTCTGTTCTGTTACGGTCATGCCTGAGTCCATCTGAAAAGCTGTAAATTCCAAACATTTTTATGGAATTGAACTGCAGTTTGTCTTACTCACTTTACGTACATTGTCAAAATGACATTTCACTGAGACTTGAGGTCATTTTCCCAGCTAATGTGCCCTTGTGAGGCCTACATTGGTGGGAATGGGATCTAAGTGGGCTAGTGAATGAGCAGATACTGGGGCACAGTTGGGCCCACAGTCACAGTTCATGGGGATGTATGTCGGAAGCCCAGCAAACCTATATATTTATTTAGTTTGCTTTTATTAAGCATACATTTTAATAATTGAAGATTTATGTCTTCCATCATAACCAATGATCTGTCCCTGAAGTTTAACTTTGTAGGAAGACACAGAAAATTATGGTTTACAACACTTTGGCTTTTTGAGGGCTTCTTTATTAGTATTTCTGCATTTTTATTTATAGAAATATATATATAGGGATGCACCGATACTGCCATCGGGCCCCAGGCTGATATCGAATTGTGAACCAATTGGTGAATCATGAATTGGCTTGTGCATCATTTTTTTTAAAGCAAGTACTTAAAGCAATTCACGATTCAGAATCGTTCATGAATTGAATCATGGATTGATTCATGAATCAATTCTGAATTGAATTGTGAATCAATTTATGATTCGAATCAAAATTGATTAATGAATCAATTCCGAATCGTGAATCAATTCATGAATCCAATTTTGAAAATTTTTATGAATCCATTCCAAATCGTGAATCGTTTCGTGAATTGAATAGTGAATTTGTGAATAACTTGTGAAAACCTGAAAGATATTTCTACGCTCGTTTTTACCTTACTGGAACTGTCTGGAAAATAAAAAAGTTGAAATATGTTTTAAAAATTCTTTATTTGAGTTTGAAAAGAAAATGAGCACATTTTCATATTTGTAACTATTCCATACTCTAATTAAACCGCCAGTATGAACTGTATGTCCTCAGCAGGTAGAAATTCTGACTAAAATCCCTCCTCAAACTAATAAAGAAAAAACCTTTTCCAAAAATGAATGAAGGAAAGCACAGTTACAAGTAAGTCTGGAAGAGTATTTACAGTTACACTGTAATTAGAATGTTGGTGCTGGTGCATAAATTCCACATAATCGGTCAACACTGCCATCCCTCCTCTTGTACTCCTTTCACTTTGACTATGGACGGGTTTGTTTTCCATCCCTCCCTCCCTCCATCCATCCATCTCTCTCAGTCAAATTGCTCTCTCTTACAGGGCAGATGGCCTAGAGTCAAATTCGCATAGACCCGTTCAGTGTGGTCGGAGTGGGAATATTCGGCCATTAAAAACGGATTAACATTAATTGGGTGCCTCTTTTACGACGGCAGCGTGTGGAATTCTTGTTGGAGCGATGCTCTAGATCCTTGCGTCTCTCCCCTCCTCTCAGCTAATAAATGCAAGCTCTTTTAGGCACGGAGGGGTTCAGAACGAAGTCTGCCACAGTGTGAATACTGGCCACTCGGGACCTTGCGAGGAGAAAACCCTTCTCTATGGGCTTTGACGTTTTTACACTCGCCCTTAAAACTCGGGCCTGTCAAAAGCTAAATGGGGCCTTTCAGACCAACGCTGAACTTAATTCTCTTTTTCCCTCTGTCACGGATGTGTACACGTCGGCACACTTAAGAATTACACCAGTGCCTCGTGAAACGGCCAAGTGTCCCAGAGTAGGACAAATACATAAATAGGCAGATAAGTGTCATGGATATGATGTTATTTATGAGTATCGTGATGAATGGCCAAAACTATATAAGAATATCTTAAAACGACACCGTTTTTTTTTTTTTGAGAATTAAAAAATGGGCACTGATATGTCAGCCAATGTTTTTTGACTCAGAAACACATAACAAAGATGCTCTATAACATTTATGTAAAGTTACTGAAGTTAAAAAAGTCAAAAGCCATTAAGTATAGTAATACATTTATTTAACTCTCTATATATACTCTCATAACATTGCCTTCCATCTTTTCTTCTCTTTTTGTCCCTTATTGATTTTAAAATGTCAGTACTTATTATTTTACCAGCAAATACTTTTGGGGCGTCAGTATAAGGGAGGGTTATGTGGAAGTAAAAACAATATCACTTTTAGTCTAGATGGGTCTGGTTCAGGTTTAATTGTGTAGCACATTGACAGTTCCCTTGTAAGAACTTTGCATAAACTTGGTAAATGATACGCACTAATGCACTCATAATTGTCTTTAATACAGTGTACTATATGTCAGATTGTGGCCAAAACTGGTACTGCAGTCAATTTCAAAACACTGTAGCGTGTTGTTTTCCTCCCCCTCCTCCCCAGACTCAAGTTGCCAGATAGGTTGGCAGATCCTCATATTTGGCCAATTAGGGTCTAATGTTAAGTTTTGTATTGCCATAATTAGTGCGCTAAAGTTACCACACTGTCTCAGTGTAGCACGATGCTGATGTTAGCCATCACAAGCCATCTTTTTCTTTCTCAAAGAATTCAGTCGGTTCGATGACCCACCTGCACACGGGCTACAATCTATGATCGAACATGAATAACATTATTCAACTGTTGAAAATAGTTTAAATATTCATCCCTACGTCTAGTGGTGATACAAGTTAGCCAACCTTGGCTAACTCTTACCTGTCCAGGAGAAAATTTGCCACTTCAGCATCTGTCTTCAAATTCTTCTCCGCTTTTAGCCGTCTCCATCTTTCAAACACATCTCCTATGCAGATCCTTGTTTTGTTTCTGCTTTGGTCAACAGCGAGGCCTTTTTGGTTTAGTAACATCAGATATTTGTAATCCAGAATGCTTGTAGCTGCAGTTCAGTGGTAACTGCCAACCCGGATACAGAAATGTTACTGACTTCATGATTGGGAGATAGCGGTTAGTGGCGCAACAGACCAAAATACAAAATCAAAACACAAACACGATTTACATGCTGCAAATTACATTTTTAAATGAGAACATTCTGGCTGTACTAATTTTGTCAGTGAGATCAGTATTTCATATTAACATGGTTCCTGACATGATGACATGATGATATCTCATGATATCTATCACAACATATTAGGTTTATTTTATGATTACTTGCCATACATTTCTTACATATAGCTCCTTTAAATTAAGACACATTTGAAAGTGCCCAATTGTAACAAATTTTTCTGACCTGGAATGACAAATAATATACTTTCCTTATGGTTCATATCATGGAGAAAAGACATGCTTCATTTGTGAGTCCCTTGCAGTGAAGATGATAAACTTGCACAGGAATATGACCAGTCATACTGTATCTGCTGCGGCTAAACCTGCACCGACACGCCCTTTGTTTATGTTCTTCATTCATCTTTTGCAATGAAAAACTGTTTCCATCCTCTCTGTTCCTACACACACATACATACACATACACACACACACACACACACACACACACTACTGTAGTTATGGATCAAGAAAACTTGACTCTTTTGTCTGATGTGGTTAAAGGAAGGAAAAAGACATGACAGACAGAGAGACTGACAGTTGTCCCTTAAGGCCTTTTATACAACGCTAGGGATTTGGGATATTCCAGTAAAATATTAGACACATTTACTCTTAAAGCTATTAGTTCTAATATATTGGTATCATCTTCATATTCTGTATAAGTCGCTGCTTTAGGATATGGAAAGGAGGTGAAAGGAGGTGACCATAAGATTGGGGTTTGAATCCTTAGGGGGCCTAAAAAATCACCTCTGGAGACCTGAGCATGGCCCTTAACACCCTTAGCATTAGGAGATACATGTTATAATTCCTCAAAATGTGTTGCTGTTTTCACTTAATAAAATGCTGGTGAAGTTTTTGTGTTATTTATCAGCACAGAGACAACTTCATTCTATGAGCAGAGGTACTCCTTTTCAATGTTCACCCAAAATACACCCCAAAATAACTATATCACTGAACAGTGACAACGGAGATCAAATCTCAGCAGAGTGTATCACCCTCACTCAATCAAATTATGTGGAAAAAAGCAGCCAATACTAAAATTAAGATGAAATGTCCTCATTTCAGCAATTATGAAAGAAAAAAATAAAATAAATCTCAACTTACTGATGTCCTGACATGACTAAAGTTAGTAACAATTAGATAATATGTGGTTGTTTTATGACTACTATCAAAACTTGACTGCAGAATCAACCCAATAAACATCCAAGTGTGAGTAGGCCATAAAATGTACAAAAGTAGTGTGTGAAGGAGAAGAAACTGCATACCTGCGTCTCAGTAGATGTAGCTGTACGGTAGGAATGCATGCACACATTTGTCTGCACCGTCTGCTGGATTGAAGCTTGTTTGTATGTAAAGAGAGGAAGAGCTTTGATCTGTGAAATCCCATATCTTCAGGCTTTGTTGGTGAAAGACGCTCTGAAGCTCAGACTCAATCAGACGACCTGCATGGGAATCCCCTGACAACAATGCATGATAACGCACACACACACACACACACACACACTCCCACACACACACAAACATGCGTATACACATATGCAAGGATGTGCACACATCGTCTCAGCAGCTTAGAGGACCAAGTTGTGGAAAATCATCGTTTGCACTTGATCAGAATGCCAGTCCAAGTCCAAATAAACACCCATGCCCACTGTCAAAAGTGTTGGTATTTGTGTGCCCCATTTAGAGCCTGTTTCCACCAAACATGTTTTTTGCGCAGGCAGTGCCTATTTTTGACACTAATCTATAGAGCTTCAGCGTTCGGAGCGCTAAGCGCCTTTAGCGGAAAAAACGGTGGCTATTAATCCACATTTGTTATTAGCAGAGGTCCAGAGTTTCCTTTTTTGACTTATAGTTGACAATTAGGAAGGTGCCGGGGTCGATTCCCGGATTGGTCGTTGGGCCTTACTGTGTTTGCATGCTCTCCCCGTGTTCACGTGGGTTTCCTCTCACAGTCCAAAAGTATGCAAACTAGGTTATAACTAGGTTATTTGGTGACTCTAAATTGGCCCTGTAAGGTGTGACTGGGAGTGTGATTGTGTGAGCCCCTCCAGTGTGTGTGTGTGTGTGTGTGTGTGTATGTGTGTGTTCGTGTGCACCTGCCCAGAGTTGGACCCTGCCTTGCAGCCGTAGTTCCAGGGATAGGCTCCACTCGCCCCCCGTGACCCCAGTTGGGACTGAGCGGTTCGCTTAATGAATGAATGAATTAATTAATGAGTTGACAATCAGATTAAAGTACATGTTTGGCACCCTAAGTGTCAGTGGTATACACACACACACACACAAACACACACGCACGCACACACACAGTCTATGTATTACTATCTTTATGAGGTCCTTCCATAGACTCCCATAATGACTAAAGTACATAATTTTACAGCTACACCTAATCCTAACCCTAACCTTAACCTCAGTAACCAAAAGCACATCTTTTACCTCTTTTAATTTCTCAAATAAAACAAAAACATTTTCTATAAAGTCTATTTCTATTTTTCCTCATGGGGACCTCTCAAATGTCCCCATAAAACCCCAAAAAACAGATAAAAGTGATTTTAGGGGACAAAAGTTCCAGCCACACACACACACACACACACACACACACATATCCTCCTGTCTTTGTTGCTGAATAGATGACTAGATTTAAATAATTCTACAACTATACCTATTCCTAATTTCAACCATAATTGCCGTAACCAAAAGCAGATCTTTTACCTGCGACTTTTCTATAAAGGCACCGTTCCTCACATACACAAAACCTCTCTAAAAAAATCAGTCATCTGACAGCCCTCAGGTTTCCATCACAATCACCCGAAAACTAACCCACACACCCATCACAGGGGATTAATTCTTGATGTAGGAAGTAGGAAAATACCTGCAGCATTATATCACATAGGACTTGGTGAATTGCCACGCCACAAACTATGACAACAGCCCTCAGTTTACCATCCTTCCATCCCTACATCCCACATATCCTGTTTGTTGGGCCTCTCCCCCCTCCTCCCGCTTTGTACTCCTGTGCGTTTAGCAGTACAGGTACATCCCTTATCACTACAGCCCTTCCGCTGCGATCGGACCAAACTTTCCGAGGCATTGTGATGCGAAGCACATCTCGCTTTCTTTGGCCTCTTTGTTTAGTGTTTTGCTTGTTGTGCTGCTTTTTAGTGAGGGGGCGGAGAAGACCGGAACAGGAGGAACTCGACATGGATAAAACGCCAGATAAAAGGTTGCCAATTTATGGTGAAGAGTGAGACAAAGACCTGTTGTCATCTTCTCAAAAGAGTGAGACGGTAAAGAAAGAGAAGAATACGTTGCGTGGTATGTTTTTTCCAGCGTCTCCGGGATACCCCTCGTTATGTGTATGTTTGTTTGTGTGTGTGAATGCATGTGGATGCATGTTTTCCTCAGCGGGGTCGATTCTCACCATATTGGAGCTACTGGAATGGGACTCAGGTCAATGATGTCAGTATGTGGAAGTGCTTTGAAGAAAATGTGGGCGCTGGGACCTAGAGGCAGGACAATGTGGCTTTTTGACACTGACAGTAGCGTTGTTCCTCGATTCGTATCTTCGTAGGTACATAGAAAGCTGGGACTGCGCATCTCAACACTGATCAAAGCCTGTGAGACACACACTGCACCCTCAGCACCTGATTACGCGTTACACCAGCCTCGCGCCAACACTTCCGACTCACAACAACATAAACATGACAGTGACGATGACTTCACCAGAAGCCTGTATGGTACAAACGGACCAGGTCAGAGAGTTGGACAGCAAATGTTATCAGCCTGAAGGTTGGAAATGCTGCAGAAGAATAAACTACAGCATACTAATAAACTGTGGTTATATTGCCATCTGCTGGTGAGAGCATGAAAGTGAGTGAGTGATTATTTTGTCATTGCAAACACAACACAACACACACTGCACCACAACTAAATGTGAGCTCTGCATTTGACCCATCCATGAAGGAGCAGTGGGCAACTTTTTTTTGGCAGTGCTTAGGGACGGTACCTTGCTCATGAGTACCTCAGTGGTAATAGGGACTTAAACCAGCAACCTTCCGATCACTGGGCCAACTCCCTAACCGTTACACTACCAACTGTCTGTTGGTGTTGTTGCTAATAATATTAATTTCTATTATTATTAGTATTTTTGCTGCTGTTGCCAGTACTAATATTATTTTATCGTTTTCACTGTTATTATTCGGATCCTTTTAAAAATTATTTATTTATTTTTTTTACTGCTAGTTTCTTAAGTCATGTAAGCTGCTATATTCTTCTTCTTCTTCTTATTATTATTACCGGCACACATTTTGATTTCATCATTTAAAAAAAAAAAACTTTGAATAGTTATCACTCAATATCAATTATAACTTCCCTAAACAGTTCAAATGTTTATTTTTATTTGATAAAAAAGGAAATTGATTAACAGTACAGGCCACATAAACTGCATCAAACTATATTAAAATTAAGATTTTTAATATAGTTTGATATAGTTTTTATTAAATAATAAATGAATAAAATAATATAATAGTGAGACAATGCATATTATTTTAATCTTTCGTCTGTAGTTTGAGACATAGTCTCATCTCCCTCTCACCTTTAATATCCTGCACCGGTACACCGTGATACAATGCAGCATTCCGGTGCGTTTGCTTTGGCCTCTGCACTGCTGTCCCAGTGAGCCCCAGGCAAAAACCATTGCATATTTCTTTTATTGTCACAGATCATCTGACATGATTTCCTCGCACTTGGAGCTGGTGATGCAGCACAGAAACGACAGAAATACAAAAAGGGGGGATATATAAAAAATAACAATGTCAGACACACATAGAGAACAGTCAAAACAACTGTTGAATCTGATATACAAAATAAAACTCAAACATTTAGAACAACCATCCAGTTTGGTAAGTCATCTTTTTTAAACTCTTTTTTACCAAAAATATCTTTTTTCCTCCGTTATATTTTTCTTTTTTTAAAAAGGTAAAGGAAATAAAAGAAAATGTTGTTTTCTTTTCTCTCGTCGATGGCAGTGTTACAACAATGGTTAGGGGAAAACAGATACAAGCTGAAACGGTCACTTTCTTCCCCTTTGTTTTAAATAACGCACAATGAGATTCTTTATTTAAAGAGGTGGGCTAACCTTTAAAAACAAACCTTAATGCCCCTTTTTATTTTTAATATTTTATCATGTTCCTCAGAAAGCACAACGTCACAATACTTCTCTCAGTGTGAAAGTTTCCTTTGAGAGGTTCACTTCAGGCTTGTGGCTCAGTTTATTCAAAACTGTCAGTAACAGTGCTTGGTCGGGCTGTTCAATACGTTTTTTAAACAAATTTTATTTTTATTTAATTTGTTTTTTTTGCAATCCCTATTGTTCTTGCACTGTCTCTGTCCTCGGTCCGTGTGATGATATCTTCAGGAAGACAGAATTTGAAGAATACTGTAGCTTACAGTCCGAACACTCATTTTTATTTTTCTGCAAGGAATCCATAGAGATTCAAACTGAGTTTTAAATTATTAAATGTATGTTCTTTTTTTATCAAATACAGTTAATGCTGATAACCCCCACAACCCCATTCCAATACAAAATAAAAGTTCACGTTTTCGGCCTTCCGCTGGTTTCGCTGTTGTTTCTTACTTGTTTCTTCTTACGTGCCCCTGTGTGTGTGAGTTTGTGGTGAAGTGGGAAAAGCTGAAGCAGCATCGTTTTCTTCAAGTGTCAGCAATTTTCCAAAAAATCAAAAACTCCAAAAAATTGTCACTGCTCTCCCACTCACTGCAAATTTCCGAGGGTGCTTTCATACCTAGTTCATTGTTCCAATACCAGGCACGTCCCCCAAAATGTGACCTCTGCATTTAACCCATCCGTGAAGGAGCAGTGGGCAGCTAACAAGCGCCCGGGGACGGTACCTTGCTGATGATTACCTCAGTGGTAACTTTACTGGCCTGGATTTGAACCTGCGACCTTCTAATCACGGGGTGAACACTCTATCGTTACACCACCTACTGCCCCAGCCAGAAGCAAGTATAGCTGCTAAAAATGTCACAACTTACAGTTCGTTTGCACCATCACAGTCAAATAAGGGATCCTAAGAACTTCCTACAGAGTTGAATCCTCGTGGCCTTGTGTCAGTCAAATCAGTATCGCAGAGCGAAGCACACACATTCATGAGTAAATCTGTCGGTTAACTTCCTCTAGAGCCGGAGACATACAGCCGAATCTGAATCGCTCACACGAGTGGGTTCACGCTCCTCAAAGCCCATATAGTCATGAGTGAATCCGCCAGTCAGCTTCCTCTAGTGCCACTTGAAAATTAATATTTGAGGGTGGTCTGGGAATGCTTGCAATTGTTCCACAGGACGGTTTGTTTGCAGTGAGAAAAAACGATTTACCCACCAAGCGATTCAACGTCGCAAACATATCCATGATCAAAACATTGCCACTGCCAGCCGTAAAAACGTTTAGCAATTTTTTTGCAAGCAAGATGAGTGGTGGAGCTCTATGGAAGCCAGGAGCGGACTGGGAGTAAAACGGCCCTGGACTTCTCCCAGGTAGACCCACCAACTGGACTTTTAGACCTCCCTATGAATTTTATACTTAATGATCGTATTAGCTCCCCCTGCTGTTGGCGGCTGTTAGACTCGTTAGACGCGTTAGTTACTGAACAGGGCAGGCCGATGGCCGTGGAACGGACGGATGTGTTTTTAGGTGTTTTGTTGCAATAAAGCAAGTCAAAGTTGCGGAAAAAAGTTGTGATTTTGTCTCCCTTTATAATGATTCTTAAACAATTCGTTAAAATGAAGGAAACAAAACGATTATTATTATTATTTCTTTTTTTTACCATTAATCATTGTTATTTTTGAAGGTAAATGTGAGCTGTTTTGTTTTTTTTTAATCACACACGTTTCCTGCGTCTTCTAAACGTAACAAGGAAGTGAGTTTGCTCAACATTTTCCAGGAAACGACAATGAAAAAAAAAAGGACCGGTAATTGGTCAAAATTGCAAAGTAGTAAAGAATTTGTGGGAATTTTTGGCCTAATCGCGAAATCCTGGAGGCTCTGATTGTGACTCTTTGTACCATTTCACCCTCTGAATTGGAACCAAATGTAAGTATGAAAGCACCCTAACGCTTCGTTGCAGTTCTACAAGGGACAAAAACCCCAAATTTCTAACACTGACCAAAAAATAAGAATAATCCGAAAAATTCTCGCTGCTCCTCCAGTCTTCATCACTTAACATTTAAAAAATCCAAAATATTTTCATCACTCTTTCTGAAATCATCCACTATTCTACACACACTCACTCACTCACTCACACACACACACACAAACCATGACCCACTTTCTTCACGGGCACCAGTCTTTCTCCTCCATCATGGCGGTGCCAGGCGGAAGGGACGGTGCCAGGGCAGAGAAGGCGGAGCCAGGCTGGGGAGGAGGTGGTGCCGGGGCCAAGAGGGTCAGAGCCAGTAGTGGACGTCTCTCTCTCTCTCTCTCTCTCTCTCTAGACCAGTGAGGCCTCAACTACTCATAACTCTATAATCTCCAAATAATGCTGATAATCCCCAGAACCCCATTCCAATAAAAAAAACCACAAGTTCAAGTTTAAAACGAGTTCAAGTTTTCGGCCTTCCGCTGGTTTGAGAGGTTTTATCTCGTCTTTTTCTAACATGCCAGTGTGTGTGTGTGTAGAATGGCTACAAACGTCTTACTTTTCATTGTGTGTCAACAGTTGGTGTTCTTCCGCTCTTCATAAATTCTCAGTTCTTTCTGGAACAAAAAAATGCAAAAAACCTCAAATCACAAATTTTTACCGCTTCATCAACAGTTGTTTCAGGACAAAAAAAATGTTGCTGCTCTTTCGCTCTTCCCAAATTTCTCCTGCTCCATTGTACTTCTTGCCGAAGCAAAAAAAAATCCCAAATATCCAATACTGTGTTCGTCATCGCTGTTCTTGCACTCATAAATTCAATAAAAATGTAAAAAACCACCAGAATTCTTGCTTCTCTTCCACTCTTGACAGAATTCGCGTCATCATTGGCAACAAAAAAAAATTTAACTCCAAAATATAGTTTTTTTGTGCTCTTTCTGAAATCACTTCCTTCTGCACACACACACGCACACTAACACACACACTATCCATCTTCAACGTGGCACGTCAGGACGCGATGCCAGGATGTGGGACCTCTTGTGGGTCCGGCATCTCTCTCTCTCTCTCTCCTCTCAGACCAGCGAGGCCTCGGCTAGTCATAACTCTGTGATCTCCAGTGGGCTGTCGGAGGCCGGCGTGCCGCTGCCACCCTTGTGGCGGTGCATGGGCGTGGACTTGGCCGACTCGGTGCGTGCGTTGCGCTCGGCGTAGGGGCCGACGTCTGCGTGCAGGGCCTCCAGGGAGCGGGCCAGCGCTCGCTGGTCGTCCTCGGGCAGGCTGCTGAGATCGGAGGTGAGCAGCGTGCCGGTGCTGCCGTGCACCACGTGGACGCCGTCGGGGCCCCGGAGTTCCACCGGCTGCTTGTGTTTGAAGCGTAGGGTCCCCCGGCCCCCGCCGGGGCCTGTTCGCTCGTCCTCATCCTCGTCCAGGTCGCTCTGGACCAGCTGGTAAGATAAACGAAGCGAAGGACAATGTTTAAATCGACCATATTATTTATGGAGTTGTAATCATTTGGGCAAAGCTGTGAAGCAAAAAAGATAAATCAACAGGGGGAAGAGGAAATCTGGTGAAACGGCGCCATCTAGTGCAGTGGAGTGAAAATAGCAGGAGTTAAAGCAGTGTTTGATTCAATTTGCCAGACACAAATTAAGATTAAGAGCCAATTTCCCAGTTGAGGATTAAACTTAGTCCTAGACTAGATTGGAGTTTGAGTGGTAAATCTCCTTTGGTACTACAACTTAGTCCAAGACTAGGCCTAAGGCTGGTTTCTTGCTCAGGGATTAAGCCTAGTCTTGGACTAAGTTGCAATACCAATAGAGATTTCCCACTGAAATCCAAAGTTAGTCTAGGACCAGTCTTAATCTTAGACTGGCAAATCGGTAGTGAGGTTCTCCAAGAAGCGACTCCATAAAAGGAGAGTCAGAAGTGAGGAAATAGACGTGGAGGAGGAGGAGGAGGAGCTAAAGCCAGGCTTAACCACACTCCCACCTCGGTGATTGATGACTGGTCTTGGCTGGTGGACTTGGTAACCAGACGTGCGGCGAAGAGTTTTTTGAGTCTCAGGTAATCGTCCAGGACCACCTTTAGCAGCGAGCCCTGATCGGACGGCGATGTCGCAGCGAAAAATCAGCCAAATTCAGGATTTTTCTTTCTCACAGACAGTTCGGCTTTTCACAAATAAAATGTTTAGAGATGTTCTACGCGAGGTTTTACGCTCACCTTGATAGGTCCTTCTCGCATGATCTGGCCGAGCTTGGCGATGTTGTCGTACTCCTGGATGGCGGCTCTGAGGTAGCGATCGTCCTCCGGTTTGGAGGCCTGAGGCTCTCGGCCAAACGTGCCCTGTGAAAATCGTGGCGCACAAAAAGATACGCTTGTTTGCTTAGTGATGTAATCGGGGACAGCTCTGTTTCAACCGCTTTAACCACCAAAAAAAGGTCACAAAATGTCAGACACCTGATGGTTTAAACATGAGGAAATCTACTGTGAGGAAAGTAAAATGATGGACAGATTTGATCCCTTACACTACCATTTTTAGGGATCCATGCAGTGCAACTGCTATTGGAATCATGCGGATTATTATTATTATTATTATTATTATTATTCTGCCTTAAAACGCATTGTGGAGCAAAAACTGTAGGACCTACAGCTTTGAAACTTGGCAGGTAGGTCCGGTACCCCACCCACTACTCAGGCAAAAAAAAAAAAAAATTGCACCACTCTGCCAGTTGGTGGCGCTATAATAAGCTATTTTGCGTTTTGCCTAATAACTTTTGAACCATAGCTCCGATTCTCAAAAGTCTTATACCATCTTACTCCTTGGGTCAAGACGAATCTTCAAAATCTGATAAGGCTGCAGACTGCATGGACCCCGCAATCACTGCTTGCAGTTAAATTATTCTTTTGAGATAATGATAGAGAACGCCAAATGTTATGCAGATCAAGTAACTTAACAGCATCATTTACGCAGCAACATCTGTTTTCGTCTGACATAGTGGTAATATGAAAAGCTCTCCTTCCTCACCTGTGGTCAGTTCTAACCTATAATTTAGGCTTTTGATGTGGATATAAAAGATAAGCAATAAGATGTCTAATCTGATGTCTAATGGGCTGGTCTGTGCTGCAGATGTATAAAAGTGGAAAGTGGGACACCTGCTTGGTTTGCATTGGTGTGTGCAATGTCTTTCCGTCATTAGATGAAAATATTAGACACGAAAAACTGAGAGTGTTTGAAGTTTGGTTTCACTTCTCTAATTATAAAGCTTTATTCACAAATATCCTGTTAAAATTTTTCTCAAGCTTGTTCTTGAGAGACTTTTTAAGAAAAGTCTACATCAGACTGATAGTGTGTTTTTAATCTGCCCTTTTGTTCGCAAGTTTTGACTGCGATGAATGGGCAGAAGGCAAGATGTGTTAGTATTTTAAATGAAAATGATTTGTACAATAATTAAAATAATTAGGAGAAATGATTTTAAAAAAACAGATTTGTCCAGATTGAAGATAGAATTGAAGAAACCGCAATAAGCTAATGTTTTGCACAATAAAATCTATGAGTAATCCTCAAGGTTAGTAGATTCTGTTCTTACTTAAGAACAATTTTCAAATAAGAAAACACTGGTGAATCTTTGCAAAAACTGAGTAAGTGGGGTTTTAAGAATTTCTCCTCAGGAATGTTTGGTGAATCAGGCCCAATGTTAGTAGGAATGTGTTAGCTTGAGGAGGATGAGGAAGAGTGGGGTTCCTCAATGTGTGTGTACAGGTGTTTGGGAGAGAGTGTGTGTAACTGACGTGAGTGCGTGCCGGACTGTTCCAGAGGTCTGTAAAGTCGCTCAGATCTTCAGGCAGGTCGTCCTCGTGCTCGGCCTGGGCTGCCAGCTCCAGATTACGGCAGAACGGGTCCAGCCATACGGGATTGGCTCTAAACACACACAAAGCACACACACACATTATGTTTGGGATAAAAATATCAATATTTAAAAACACAGCAATACATTAATATTCTGAACTAGAGTACTAAGAAAAAGTGATTTCTTATTTTGTGGCTACAGATTTTGCGAAAATAAGATAATAGGTACGTTGTCTAAACATACATGCAAATAATTTTCCTCATGACTACTTTAAAAGCACAAGAAAGTCTGACCCCTTGTGAGCAACAAATGAAGAAATGAAATGTGGCTCAAGACTTTTGTACAGCATAGTAGATTGTATATAATCAATGGAAATTTTAAGCATGTTTTAGACAAAAGGAGCAAAGTGTGTGAGGCAGCAAAAACTAGCAACATCCTTCACAATCAAACTTCAGCTTTGATCAGTTTTCTGCTCAATCTCACCTCATACAAGTGATCATAAAAGCTCTGAAGTCCTGATATGAAGATGTACGAATTTGACAGCAATAATTTGCTTCATCATGAATGTGAAAAGCATTAATAAAGCGTCATCCTCTCATGCACTGTGTCTAAATTCTAATGTCCTTTTTAATAGAAGACACCAGAATCTTTCAATCCATGAATTATAATTTCTGCACAAAGGGTGTATGACATTTTCTCATTTTTACACTTTAATGGATTTTTGAAAGGTATTATGCATTCATTGTTTGATAATGTCAACATGCTCTGCCTCTCGAACACGACTCAAAATTCGTCACATTACAACAGCGCCATCTAGAGCAGTGGGGTAAAATCACAAGGTGTTAACCCAGGACTTAACCAGATTTCCTACACACAAACTATTATCCAAAAATAATTCATTTAAATACCCAACACGCTTAAAACTTATGTCGGTTCTTATTTAAGAGAATTTAAGTGAGTGAATACTTGTCACTGTGGACAGCACAGCACACGGTGCACCACAGCGTAATGTCATCGTCAAAAGTAAACTTCACTGGCGTCTCTAGTATATACATGTACATAGGGAGACAAGACGGCGTGGCAGCAGTTTCTACAGTAAGAACAAACAAGGAACATACAGTATATGTATGTATATGTATATGTATATATATATATGTATATATATATATATATATATATACATATATATACACAGTATGTGACTCTGTATTTAAACTATCTAGAAGGAGCAGGGAGGTAGCTTTACAGCACCCGGCAGCACTACTGGGGACGGTACCTTGCCTTATGAGTAATTTCTTCTAGAACTTGGAACTGGCTTAACTTCCAATCACGGGCCAACTCTCTAACTGTTATGCTACCAACTGCCCCGTATTAATGTCTGCAAATTATTCCCAAAATGAACAGAGAACTTGTTTTGCTCATTTTTGTGATGTGTTTGCTTGTAGCAGGACACTTCAACCTGCTTTTTTAAAGCGGTCGTGAATGCATTTGAAAAAGTCAGAGTCAACGAGAGATTAGATTTGCTCTGCCTCTCAATATGCCTTTTATCTTGTGGATTTATTAGGATTACTGCCATAACAGCGGTTTGTGTCTCACCTTCAATGAGAGTACTTGTTGGTGTTGGGCATGTCCAGAATGTCCATCAGGGCTCCTGGTTACCTGTGAATCATGCAGACAGACAACAAAACAGCCTTTTAAAAACCTGCCAGTCTTGAACAGACACACACAAAGCTGCACTTTTGTCCAAGTTCCTTGAAAGTGGAAACCTTCCTTGTTCTGTGAGTTTCAGAACATTTGCTAAGCACTTACCTGCTGAACCAGCAACGATGGCCTTTAACTTCCTCTTGTGTCTGTTTCACACGCACACACATTCAAAATAAATATGTAAATTTATGGAACAATGTAGCCTAAAAAAACACACCTACTGATAAGCACAATTTACAATCAGCTAAACAGAACATGGCAATTAAGCATCTTGTTAAATTAAGTAAAGAAAATAATTATTGTTCTAAACCCGTGAGCCACAAATATTATTTTAAAATGGACTTACACTGTTCTGTAATACCAGTTCGCGAAGATGAATAACATGGCAGCCAAAACAGTGTTATAACAGCTAGAATTATGATAGCCATCTGGGAGAGAGAGAGAGATTAAATAAATATAAAGGGCATATTTATCATTGGTGGGTCAGTGCTGCTGTGTGCGCAGGTAGAGCTGTGTTCTGACCTGCAGTGTTGTGAGATCATCAGGAGCGCGACCGCTAACAGCAGGCTGAACATCCAACACATTGTAGTTTCTGAACAAGTTCCTCAGCTGTTCCTTATTCTCATCGATCAACTGGATCACCCTGATACAGCACACATCAACACCATCATCATCACCTATCATCATCACACAGCATCAACACACGTCAGTACACACACACACACACACACTGCAGCAGCATGGCACACAGCATCAACACACATCACCACACAGCTTCCAACACAGCACTATCACACAGCATCATCATACATCATCACACAGCACCATCACACAGCACTCTCATCACACACACACAGCATCAACACACATCACCACATCACACACACAGCACCATCACACAGCACCCTCACACAGCATCAACACACAGCATCAACACACAGCATCAACACACAGCATCAACACAGCATCAACACACAGCTTCAACACACAGCACTATCACACAGTATCATCATACATCATCATCACACAGCATCAACACACAGCTTCAACACACAGCACTATCACACAGTATCATCATACATCATCATCACAGCACCATCACACAGCATCAACACACAGCATCAACACCAGCATCAACACTCAGCATCAACACTCAGCACTCACACTCAGCATCAACACAGCATCATCACAGAGCAACATCACGCGGCATCATCACGCGGCATCAACACTCGGCATCAACACTCGGCATCAACACACGTCATCAACACTCGGCATCAACACTCGGCATCAACACACGGCATCATCACACAGCATCATCACACAGCATCACACAGCATCAACACACAGCAAACATCACACATCATCATCACACAGCACCATCACACAGTATCATCATACATCATCATCACACAGCACCATCACACAGCACCATCACACAGTATCATCATACATCATCATCACACAGCACCATCACACAGCACCATCACACAGCATCAACACACACAATCAACACACAGAATCAACACACACGATCAACATACAGCATCAACACACAGCATCAACACACATCTCGATACACACTATGTAAAACGGAGGGATTTATGAAGGAAAATTTCACCTCTCCACATCCAGGATCCGGTTGGTCTGCTTGTTGACCACATGGATCAGCACATCGGTTTGGGCAAAGTTCACCCTGCCCTTCTTATCCACATGGAACTGAGAGAAGAAGATGAAATGAGGGGCAGATGGAAGGATGGATGGATGGACAGAGCATGAGAAGAGAAATACAGAGAGAGAGAATGGTAGATGAAGAGAGACAGAGAGATGAACGAGTGGATGGATGAGTGGACAAAGCCAGAAAAGACAGAGCAATGGATAGACAAAGAGAGAGAATAGAAAGAGAAAGAGTGAAGACAGAGAGTTTGAAGAGAGATAGAATTTCATACACAGAAATTCCTGATGCTGACATCGATAAATCTTTAATGCAAACACACACACACACACACACCTGCACGTCGTCCATGTTGACGATGGCGCCGGTGATGTTAGACAGCAGGTTGATCAACTCCTCCTGGAAGAGCCAGACTCTCTCTGGGATCTCGTTCACGATGATCTTCACTCGCTGGTCGTCGCGCAGGATGTAGATTCCCACCAGTGCCACGTCGCTGTGTCCCGCCAGGTCCCGCGCCAGCACCTCCACCACAAAGTAGCCGGGGTCATAGGCCGTGAACAGGTCAAAGGTCCGAATGATGCCGTCTGTCTCACCTGGCCAGGGTGGACACTGAATTAACAATCTCATTCTCATCATGCAGAATTAATAATGTATGTGTAGTGATGTGATGTAAGACACATGTAAAATCAAAATTTTGAGTTTAAAATCAGTGAACTCAAAAAAACAAAGCCTGAAAATATATTTTTATAATAAGCATTCTTTTCTAAAACCAAAAAGAGAAATGAATGAAGTCATTTTCTGATTTCCTATTTTGTGCTCAAATGATAAAAATAAAAATAAAAAGAAGACACGGACTCATATTGCATTTTGCTTATTTGTGAAAGACAGGTGGTGTCACCAGGAAATACTACTACTATGACTACTACTATTAATAAAATAATAATAATAATAAGAAGAAGAAGAATATAGCAGCTTACATGACTTAAGAAATTAGCAGTAAAAAAATAATTTTAAAAAGGATCCAAATAAATTAAAAGTCATTAAAGGTTCAGACAGGTTGATGGGATGAAAAAGCTTTATAAAACAGTAAAGTGATTTAGTTTCTCTAATTGTAGTGGGCAGTGTGAGCAAAATGGGAAATTGGACAATGACTTGTTATCCTTTTTTTTTTTATTTAACAGTTTTCAATTTCAAAAAAATACTGAAAAAACCCTGCTTTTGAACAGAATTATACACCAATTATAGAATTCCGTTATGAAGATATATAGTAGATGCCAACCGATGATGAAGACATTGCCGATGTCCTCTGAGTCGTTTGACAGCAGTTTGATGTAGCGGATGGACAGAATGTGGTAGAGAACGAGACTGTTGTTGCCAATGTCGTTATCGATGGCCTGCACCCGGATCAACTCGGAGCCCACTTTAGCATCCGCTGCCACTCCTACAAGGAAGAAGAGAAAGAGAGAGATTACAGACTGTTGACCTTAGGTTAACACAAACTCCGGGACAGTGAGTAAGAAACCTGGTCTGAGACTTGCAACTTTACTGGTGGTGTACCTGCGGTGTACTCCGGCTTGGTGAACCTCGGGGGCTGGTCGTTGATGTCCTCCAGGTAGATCCTGACCTCCTGGAGTGTGGGGTCACGGCTGGGGTCCAGGGCCCGGTTCCTCTGCGACCTCTGACTTCGGGGTGGTGACCAGTTCCGGTTGCTGGAGGCTTTGACGATGATGGAGTACACTGGGATTTCCTCGCGGTCCAGGTCTTTCTTTACCCGCAGGACTCCAGCCACGCTCAGGCCGAAGTTTCCTTCAGTGTCGCCACCTATAGGTCAACAGCATTAGTCAACACGAAAACAGCCAAGTCTCTTTTTCATAAAGAGGAACTGATTCTTGACAATAAAACGCGGAAGACAGATTTCCTCACTTCGGGTGCACGCTTCAGTTTTCAAAAATACTGATGCAAGAGATGTTGCACCAATTTTGGAGTTGTTCCCAGGAAGGTAGATGTTGAAATATCCTGAAGAGCTTATGAAATGGTACAGCCTGTTTCTTCTTGACGTTATTCAAACATTTGTGGTTTTGGCTTAAGCACGTAATCACACAAAAAACATGTCTAAATAAAATTTCACCAGTCCTGACCACCTAGAGTCTTGGGACCCCAAGGGGTCACATAGTTGTTCGTGGCCCAACACACCTGATCCGGGCAATTACACTGTCATTAAGTCATTTTTAATGGCATTACATTAAATGACCACTCTTAGAGCCTGTTTACACATATGTGGATATTTTTATAAGAGGCATATTATTTATACATTTATTTTGTAAAATTCTCTGTTTAGTTTTAAAAAAATCTCTGTACACACTAGAACACAAAATAATTCCAAACTCGAATGTTTACCGCTTGTCTGCTTCGTATTTTTTACCGTCAGTGAATAGCGGGCGACATGCGGAGCGTGGATCACGAGATAGTAGCCTTCTTCATGGCAATGATAGTCACTTGTGGTATGTGAGAAATTGAAAGTATTTAAGGCATGCGCACAACAGAAGTAAACACGTCATCCATGGACGTCATTAGGTCTAATTTAGGGGGACTTTAGCCACCCTTAAAAGTTCGTAACGCACCTATTATTATAAGAATTATAAATATATGAGTCAAAATAAATAATAACAGGTTGTTGTTATTATCTGATTAAAATGATTGTTTCGTTTCCCAGCCCGAATACTAGGCAGGTGTGTGCACATATGGACCCAGGCAGAAGCTGCACGTCATCGCTTCTCTGTTAAGCAAAGGTAACGCTCCTGAGGTCAGCAGGGTCTTCCAGAGAAGGCAGGGAAGGAAAGAAAGTGAGCCAGACAACAGGTCCTGATAAATGCTCTTCAAATAATGAATTAATTTATTAAGTCTATGTAGGTACAATGAAAAAAAATTTGGTGCGCGCTTAGCATGTAACCCTAACCCTAACCACATCACTAGAGGCTATGCCCCACCATCCTTAAATCCTAGTGATGTCCCTGACGTCATCGTTTTACACGTATTCACAGAATCCAGCATTTTGAAAAATCTTCACTTTTGGGGGCATTTTGAAAAAATATGCGTGAAACTCTGTTTACGTGCAAATGAAAGGCCCAAACATATAAAAAAATATGCATTTATAAAAATATCTACATATGTGTAAACAGGCCTTTAGAATCTGAAAGAAATCTGACTTAAAACACAATATTATGTTAGAAACGAGAATCAGACTTCAAATTAAAATATGAATCAAATATAATTATACACAGAAACAGCCACATATTAATGGTGTTTTCTGACCTGCAATAAAATAGTAGACAATGGCATTGGAGCCCTCATCTGCATCCACTGCACCTGTAATGTTTCCCACCACGGTTCCAGAGGCGGAGTGTTCTGGCACATACAGAGACTGAAACAGCAGACCACCTCTCTGGGAGAAGGAACAAGAGATTTAAAGAGGGAGATGTAAACTTTTATAGAAAATAATGTACAAATAAAGGCCTCCAACTTGACAACAAATTCCTCCCGGCGGAAAAAAATTAAAATTAAAATTAAAATCCTGCCGCATCCACGCCTCCATAGCATCTAGCGCCTGTTGCTAAGATAACATTCTACTGGAGCTTTTCTTTATTGGGAAGACGCTACATTTTTGGGCAACTGAATAGCATACAACAACCTGCCGCTGTAGGAAGGATATTTGGAGTTAAGATAATTATTTATCTAAGCTAAACGTAAATTAATAGAGTGTCCTATAAACTGTTTGCTCATATCTTTTACATTTACAGCATTTAGCAGACGCTGTTATCCAGAGTGACTGACATTTCCTAATTTCAGGGACAGTTTCCCTGAGAGCAACTTAGGGTTAAGGGTCTTGCTCAGGGACCCACAACCTCTTGATGTGGATTCAAACCCACAACCTCTTGGTCCAAAGGCTAGTATCCTACCACTAGGCCACCAACACCCTGTTTGTTATTAAGATCTACAATTCGGTTAGTCAGTTATTAAGGCAAGCCCTGTGTTTGCACGTGGTTTTCTGTTTGAAGATTATTTATATAAACAGTAAATAAAGTTAGCGTAATTAAATAAAGTTAGCTTCAGTGGAAAGTGCCTTCAGTGGAAAAAAAAGACGTCGGTCTTACCGCAGCGCTCAGAACGCTTTATGTTGAAATCAGTTCAAGTTTTAGAACAGCGCTGGGCTTGTCAATGTCACTCTCTTTCTAGCCAATCAAAATCGAGGAAGGGGCGGGACCTTTCGTAAGCGGTTGTTGCGCAGTCTCATTCCTCCCACCACCCCCGTGGATTTAAACATTCCAACGCTGTAGTATTATCATGTTAACATCACTGTAAAAGCCATGCAGGAAAACTAACCGGGGGTTTCAGGAAGACGGGTTCGTTGTCATCAATGTCAGACAGCGCCACCTGCAGGGGCTGAGTGGTCTCATATGGGACAGGTTGTCCTAAATCACACGCTACAATAATCAGCTGAAGACACACACACACACACACATACACACACAAACACACACATTAAAGTACTGCACAAGCCTGCAACTAAATACTATAAACACTATACTGGGCAGTGCTGAGTTTGAGTCTACAGTCTAGATTTGGGCAATTCCCCCACGCAAAAAAGCACATCCAAATCAAACCCAATCCCATAATTGCTAGGTTGAGCGGGTGTGTCAGAGCGGGGAAATTACCACACCACAGTAACACTTACACTGTAAAGAGCCTGCTTCTCTCGGTCCAGCTTGACAGCGGTGGTGATGACGCCGGTCAGCGCGTCGATGTGGAAATTCTCCCAGTCCCGGTTCCCGGCGCCAGTCTGCAGGAAGCTGTAACGCACCTCACCGTTCACGCCTTCGTCCTCGTCCGTGGCAAAAACCTCATACACCACCAGACCCGGAGGCTGCTCCTGCAACAAGATTTTTGTAACCGCTAATTAGAAAGCTAGCAGACTGTGGTTTTTGGATGATGATACAACTGATTTACTATATTAAAAATGAACTCTGATTTAGACTTTGCTTGAACTGTTACTTTAAACAAAGCTCCAGAACCAGAAGTGAAGGATAACAACCATAGGTAGCAGTTTCCAACATCACTTATTTACATTTACATTTCTAGCATTTAGCAAACAGACTTTACAGAGTGACTTATATTTCCTAATTAGACAAGGAATACCTGATAGAACTGCATAATTGCTGTGATTTATAAATCATAAATGCTGCTACTAATTATAGTTGTCCTAGCTGAATGTTTAGCTTACATCAGGAACCAGATGAAAAGTAATAGCACAGTTCTCCTTATACAAGAACTTTGTTCAATTTCAACATTTAGCACTATTGTTCAGCGTCACGGAGTGCTGCCAGGAGTGCGACAAAAACAAGACATAACCACAGCAATGCTTCATCATAGTTTTTTGAAGAAATAAAGGATATGAGTTTTAGGATATGAGAGTACGAGCTCGACAGTTGACCCGTGTGGACTTTACCGGAAGTGACAAGGGTAAACAAAGGCATGTGGCTCCCTGAATAAACATTGTTTTATACTGTTCTTTCAGAACTACTGCAGTTACATATGCACTGTGTTGTCTCGTAAGGAACCAGTTCACGTTGCTTAACACTTGTAATGACATTTTGAGCATGTTAAGAGGCTAAAAGCACGTTTAAAACCTACCCCGTGTTGCTGGTATTACAGTCCCCAGAGTTCAAACACCAGAAGGAGCATAAGTCAGTGTAGGCAGCACCATATTTTTGTCATTTTTGTCAATACTGACAGCACTCCGTGACGCCAAGCAAAAAAGCTAAATGTTGATACTGACAGAAGTTCTCCTTTAATATTGATAACCCTTGTGGCCAAATAAGGAAATGACATCCTTAATGGCTCCCCGCTTTTTGGCCTAAAATAGAGAATGACAGCATTACGGGTGGCGCCCCTTGTGGCCAAAATAGGGAGCGGCAGTTTTAATGTGGCACCACTTCGACAAATTTTTTTTACCTAAAAAAGGGGAACAAGAAATGCAATAAACTGAGCCTCCTCAATGTGCTGAAAATGTTTAACTATGAAAAGTGTTTCTATGACAAACACTGAAAAAGAAAAAATAGTAGAAGAAGAAGAAAACAGAGACAGTCTCCCGTGAGGATATTTTAATGGCTTTGCTTGGGGCCTGATGCCGTGTTCTTAGGTTCAACAGCTGTCAAGCACTTTATGTCACCATAAAGTGCTCGACAGCTGTTGAACCTAAGGAAACGGCATCAGGGAATCTTTTAAGGGAACCCAGATTCCTCAGATGCATTTCTGTGGCAATGTATATGTCCTGGTGGTGTATAATGGCAACAGTATGAGCTTCTTATGCATTTTAGGAAACACTGTGAGGTATTTCCTCCTGTTATTAAAAACCAACAGCCATCCCATGTCACAGGATATGAGATGGATGTTTACCGAGGGTATGTGGTGCAATTTCCATTGAAGACATCAGTCATATGATGGTCCACTGTTCCTTCATCTCTCATCTCATGCACAAGTCTGAACAAGTTTTCCATCAGTGAGGCGGTACGTAACTTTTCGAGAACAATACAGAGATCAGATTTCAGGGTCAGGTGCAGTTCGGGGAATCAACACAGGATAATTTTGGGTTATTTGAGCTGGTTGCCATGTCGGCAATGCCCTCACCCCTGCTGGAGCACACACGCTCCGGCATGCAGAGTTTTACTGCTCTCCTATTCATCACATTTCAAAGAGTGTGTGTCTCATTGTTTCTAGGCGTCCTACAGAGCCGAGAGGTGAAAGACATGATCCAACAAAGACGACTGATCCGCTGCGGGTCCCGGCACATTTCTAAAACGTGAGCAAATCTGCACGCTGTAACAGAGAACCAAAGCTGGCGGAGCGAGAGAAATGCGTTCATGGACGCTTACGATGATGCACACATAGGCAGTTTTTAGAATCGAACATAAAGTAGAATTTCAGTCGAGCACTGAACCCTATGAATATCACCAGCCAAATTCAATTTTAAATTGTCTATACTACCTGACTTAGCATTCATGCATGACTGAACAGGGAAGAGCACCTGTGGTGGGTTTTAGCCCAGAAGGGAAAAGGTTTGGATTTATGCCACACATCCCAAAAAGACATTATAGATATCATATTCTCAAACCGACATAATGCAACATTTAAAGGTCCCATATTATGAAAAAAAAAATCACTTTTTCTGTTCTTTGGACATCCATTTGGGTCTGTGCTGTCTCTAACACACTGTAAGTTTGATAAAAAATGGTCAATTGTGTTAATTTACAAATGTCTGCTTAAACGAGCCGTATAGATTTCTCCCCTATTTATACGTCACAGTAGGGGACATTTGATCAACTCCACCCTCCTATCTGAGAAGCTTCACTCACCAGGTAAAACTGCTAGCAGTTCCTGATGCGCCAAGTTTTAGCGTAGGAATCGCAATGAAGAAGTCTCCCGGCGGAGTGTCGTGTTGAACATGTATGGCTGTATGGATGATCTGGGATGGGATGGTAGTGGGTTTCCTCAACATGCTTCAGGTCTTTCCCCATTTTTGTTGGATTACGGTCAGAACTTTAACTTGGCCACTTCAAAACATCAACCTTAAGCTTTGTTGACCATTCTTTGGGTGCTTAGGTTCACTGTCTTGCTGCATGAACCACTTTCTCTTGAGATTCAGAAGATGGACAATTTCTTCCTTTATATTTCAGTACCTCCAGGATTTTGCGATGTTGCGATCGCAACAATTAATGCAAATTCAGCCAATCCCCGCAAATTCATTACTATTGTGCATTTTCCCGCAAAACGTGTGATCACTTCCTTGTTACATTTAGAAGGTGCAGGAAACGTGTGATAAAAACGTCTCACATTTACCTTCAAAAATCACTGAATGATGAATGATTAATAAAAATAATAGTGGTTTTGTTCCCTTCATTTTAATTAATTATTAAAGAATCATTATAAAGGGGGACAAAATCACACATTTTTCCACAACTTTCACTTGCTCCCACAGCTTTATTGCAACAAAATGCCTATAAACACAACTTTCATCGCATTTTTTTAGAATAACGACCACAAAATCAGGCATTTTAGCCTGCAACAACCTCAAAAAAGGTCCGCAAAAGGATCTAATGCAGAAATGAAAATTTTCACAAATGCTTCTCCTCTAACACATTCCATTTTGTCCTCCTCTGTCCTCAAATCACATTCCTTTAAAGCCTTCTGGCTTGTCAACATCATTTTCAGAAGTGCTTGTGTTGAAATGATGTTTTAGGTCATATTTATGAGAAAATATTAGACATTCTAAAGGGTTCACAAACTTACAAGCACCACTGTAGGTTCACACACTCACCTCGAGGATATGCATGATGGTGCCGTTGGCCGGTCGGACGAAAACGGGCCTGTTGTCATTGACATCAATCACAGTGATCTGGAGACTGGTGGTGCCCCATAAGGGTGGTCTGCCATGGTCCGTGGCTATCACGGTCAGGTTAAACCTCTCAAAACTGTGCAGCAAACGCAGGGATCGGATCAAGCCGGTGTCAGGATCCAGAGAGAAAGCTTCTGAAAAAAGAAAAAAGAAGGACGGAGACATGAAGAGAAGAGAAAAGAAGGATAAAAAATGTAAAGTTTCACAATCAAATATGGAATATAAGTGTGTGTGAGTGTGAACATGCTACCAGCTCCCGGTCCCTGCAGGCTGTACGTGAGCAGCGCGTTCTCGCCCTCGTCCAGATCCGTGGCGGTCAGCGTGATCACAGACGTTCCGCTGGGTTCGTTCTCAAACACATTGGTGCTGAACACGCGGTTTGCAAAGCGCGGCCGGAAATCGTTCACGTCCAGAACCGTCACCAGGACCTGGTTCAGAAATTAAGAACAAGCTGAAAGTCAAAATAGTGATGATTAATAATAATTTAGTTGTATCCAGAATTTGGTCGGCTTGATGTTTTCACCATCTTCTGTCACATGTTCTATCATTATAGTTAACATTATATTCCTAATATAAAACTCCATTTATAGCCTTCAGATTTCATTTGTCTAATATCCTGTAGTGACATGTACAGTATGTTTTGACTAAACTGTAATGCTTTGATTTTAATGCCATTAATGGTTTATACTAATTTGAATATGTTGAGGCCAGCGCGGTGGCACAGTGGTTAGCTCTGCTGTATCACAGTGTGAAGGTCCTGGGTTCAATCCCCAGGTCAGCTGTGGGGCCTTTCTGTGTGGAGTTTGTATGCTCTCCCAGTGTTCGTGTGGGTTTCCAGCCGGGGGCTCCGGTTTCCTCCCACAGTCCAAAAGCATGCATTATAGGTTAACTGGCGACTCTAAATTGGCCCTGTAAAGTGTGAATAGGAGTGTGATTGTGTGAGTATGTGTGCCCTGCAGTGTGTAGGGCTTAGTCCGTAGTTCCCAGGATAGTCCCCCGTGATGCTGGGTGGGATTAAGTGGTTCGGATAATGAAAGAATGAATGCATGAATATGTTGATATATTATTTTCATCACTGTAAGAAAAAAACAGTAAAATATGTGATTCTACATAGCTACTGCTATCTCAAAAAAAAAAAAAAATTCACCCTGTAGACTGAATACTGCATGTAACCAAATTGTCTCTCTTTCTACATCTAGTTTAAAGTTTATATTTTATAATCTATTTATATATTGTTTATTCCATGTGCCTTATTTGTTCTTTGTTCCTCGTTCTTTGTTTTTGCACTGTAAAACTGGAGTCACGCCGTTTCATCTCTCTGTATACTAGTACAGTATATAGCAGAGATGACAATAAAGCTTACTTCGACTTTGATTTTTATTTATTATCTGGAGAAAATAAAACAAATTCTTAATTTTTCAATGTGAGAGTTACTTCACAAAAAGAGAATTTTTGATAACTCACATTTTTTTATACGTTTCCAAATATATGAGGAAATCATTTCATTGAATAAATAGAAATATCCATATTTTGCTTAATATATTATTAAAAGCACTGCATGACATTTTGCAATACTTGTCAAATTCTGTCCCGTCTTCGTGCTTTATATGGAAATTGTGTGGTCGTCTTGTTCCACAGCATCAATTTGGCTACACAGCCCTGCGTCTTTCATGCTGCCTGATTTCTCAATTCCTGTCCCTGTCTCAGCTCAGAACACTTCTGCTCAGCCTAATGTATTATAATACTCAGCAAAACATCCTTTGGGTAGAGAGCAGGAAGTGTAGAGCAGTCAGGCTGAACTCCTCCCACGGTATTTTTAACCATTTTCACGTACAGTCCTATCTGGACTCAAGAAACTTATATATACTGTATGTTGTAAGAACTGTACTCAGAGAACATGACTTCAGAACGGCTGGGCATGGCACGGTACGGGACACGCTCCATTTTCCACTGAACAGTACAGACAAGATTAAGCATGAAGAACTGTAGAAGCAGACACTTAATTTAGCTGTTTTTAATGCTTCATTTCACAAGACGGCAGGACTGTCTTCAGTTTGCATTTTAACCCAATCAAGTGGAAATGATGAATTTGTTTTCATGATGGAGTCTTTTCACACAGTACTGAAGAAGTTCTCAAATGTCCTGAGCACCAACTTACAAACTTTACTACAGTTTTCTTAGGGCCTGTTTACAAGTATGCGGATATTTTTATAAACGCATATTTTTCATGTTTTATTTGTTTTTATTTTGTTTACGCGATATTCGGTTAAAAAAAATTTTAGAACACAAAATGTTTCCAAACTCAAATGTTTACCACTTGTCTCTCCATGTTTTTTTCTGTCAGTGAATAGCAGGCCACATGTCTGGCGTGGATCATGATACAGTAGCCTTCTTCATGGTTACCATAGTAACTTGTGGTATTAAAGGTATTTAAGGTAAACACGTTTTTTGCACTGGCAGCACCTACTTTTAATATAAATCCAATGAGCTTCAGCGGTCAGAGAGCTAAGCACCTTTAGCGGAAAAAAACTGTCGGAGAACGGTTGAAATCTGTTCAACTATTAGAACAGCGCTGGGCTCATCAATGTCACTTCTCTCTTGCTAGCCAATCAAAAGCGAGGAAATGGCGGGACATACACAGTCAAGAACTCACTAACAACGATAACGGCGTATCTGGAGAAGCTTATTTTGGCTTTATTTACACAGTTCAAATAAGAGAAAAACTACAATTACGTGATCAAACCCCTAATCGGTGCTACTCTCCCAGCTGTTTTCTTGCATGGTTTGTCTCATGCACCCCATCTCTACGTCTTGAAGACATGTGAATATCTAGTTCAAACGCTGCCACTACTGCCAAGATGCCATTTCTCTCTGTTGTTAACATAATGTCTTTTATGTCGGCTACTGATCTCAAAGGAACGTTACAATGTTTACATGAAACTGGAACGAATGTGGAAGAGCTCGATTGCGCTTTACGTAACATAGCAACAACAAACGCTGAGAGAAGCGCACTGGAAGTGAGGTTTTGACTGCTCTCTGTGCAAAAAACGCGTTTCGCTGGACACAGGCCCTTAAAGGCACGCGCACAACAGAACTAAATACGTCATGGTTTTAAGAAAATTTGGTTTTATTCATTTACACGTATCCACAGAATCCAGCGCTTTGAAAAATTTACACTTTGGAGTGTGTTTTAAAAAAGACGTGTTTGAGGTTACTAAGACACTGTTTACGTCTAAACAAAACGCCCAAACGTACAAAAAAAAAAGTTCATAAAAATATCCACTAAAGTTTAAACAGGCCCTGAAAACTACTTTTTGAAAAATAAATAATTTTTACAAGGATTATGTAAATTGATGTACAGAACATTTGACAAAAGCTAATAGTCAGCGTTACGGCCAGATTTTTTGGAGTTAAAATATTTCTCCATGAATTCTATAGTTGAAAACAGAAAAGATGATTTTCGGTATATACTGTAAGTACAAGCATTTTAGTGAGTGATTATTTTGTCATTATGAACACGCCACAGCACAGCACAGCACACAGTGAACCATTTCAGAGTATAATTCCATGGTAAAAACAATTGTCAGTGTATGAAACTTTTCAATGTATGAATAGACATTTTCTAGAGCTACTGAAAACTACTGAAAAAGACTCACACAGAGCGATTCTACATCAACACACTGCCACTGGAAAAGGAAAGGTTTTTTTCTCCACATTCAGTACCTGAACTGAGTTCTCCCTCCGGTTGTTGGGGCTGCCTCCCGGGTTGTCTCTAGCCACAGCGGTGAGAGTGTAGTGGTCTTTAGTCTCTCTGTCGAGGGGTGACAAGATGTAGATATCTCCCTGAGAGGAGGAGGAGGAGGAGGAGGAGGATGAAGGCTGCTGAATTCTACATCACTGTGTCAACACTGTCCGTCAAAAGGGGACCTCTATATATGAGTTTGGTAAAGGTTCAGTGATTTTCAAAAAAATTTCACTATTGAATTCAGAATTACTGTACATTTCTTACAAAGTGCTTATGTTACCCATCAGACCTTAAACGTGTAGCTACAATAACTAGCAAATCGCAAATTTATCCGCACCTTTGACTTGCTCCTGCAACTTCATTGCAAATAAATGTTTTAAAACGTTTCTTGCCTTTTTTTTCAAAAGCTGCCGCAAAATCAGCCATTTTGCCGCAACAATCTCAAAAAAGGCCTGCGAAATCCTGGAGGGATTATTATAGCTATATTGCCGCAATACAGTAATTAAACTGATATTTTATTCTGAATACGCTAGTGAAAGATTTTTAACAATCACTCAGCTTTGCCAAAGTTCAAAGTATGTTGCTCATGGGAACCAAAATATGGCCCCACATTATCCGAAAATGTGATCTCAATAGATGCACACACACTGACCGTAGAAGGGGTGATTCCGAATTTGCCCTCTCCATCCACCAGCCCATATTCAATAACTGCAAAGAGTCCGGAGTCAGCATCTGTAGCGCTCACTCTCACTATGATGGTGCCCAGAGCAACATCCTCAAACACTGGCTTCTACACACACAAACACACCAAAAATGATACACATTTATTATACAAGTTATTCAAACCATTGTCCTTCAGATTGATATTCTGTTCCTCTTAACACTCACAACACTGTTTTAGGTAAAAGAAGTGGCCAAACACGTGGCCAACAAATAAAAAAATCTGCTGCAGAAATCACTGTACTATGAAGTGTTCCTCATCTGACATAGAGGTACCTGGTACGAGGGCTGCGAGAAGACGGGGTTGTTGTCATTAACGTCTACGATGCGGAGATACACTGGAAGTTCGGAAAAACGTGGTGGACTTCCCTGATCCTGAGTTCGCACTGTAAAATTCAGCCACTGCACCTGCTCATAATCCACTGTCCGGTTGGCTATGATCTTACCTGGTGAACACAATGCATTAGGCCATGTTGGAATAAAAGATCAATTTGGATTTGCATGCAGCGCTGAATTTATAGGAACACCTACCGATTTCATAAAAGTCTCAAACAGTGACATAATAGAAAGTGAGAGCATCACAAAACAAGGATTTTACATGAGATTTATGACCAAAATGCAGAAAGGTCTTATGTCAAGACAAATTAATTTTTCCATTCATAACAGTATATGCCAGTTTTAATTTAATTTAATCCAATTTAAAATCTTACAACAAATTATTTAATACATTTTAGAGCAGAAATGTAAACACGTAAACGCACACAATTAATCTCGAAACTTTTTAAAAATACTAATCAATTTTATCAATTCTCACCATTTTAAAATATGGTTGTAAAATAGGTTTTCAAGAAAATCTAACATTAGACCTTAAATTCTCTGAATTCAAAATCCTTCACTTAATATTGGTTTCTTGCACATGTGGTCAGCTACATAATAGATATGTGTGTGTGTTGCAAGGTTACCCGTGGAGGGGTCCTCTAGCCTAACGTAGCCCCCTCGGGGCAGGTGCAGGAGCTCGTAGAAGATCTGGCCATTGGGGCCCTTGTCCGGATCCACGGCCGACACGGAGAGCAGGGTGGTGCCCGGCTGAGCCCCCTCCAGAATGCTCTCTGAGAAGTTGGTGACCCCAAACGGCCGGAAGCGGGGCGCGTTGTCGTTCACGTCCAGCACGCTGATGGTCAGCCTGGCTGTCAGGAGGGGAGTGGGGAGGGCACACAGGTAGGGGAAGGAGTTTTAAATATTAAAGCATATGAAAGATATTCAAAATATATTAAGAATGCAGAGACACCAGCACCGACAGATGCATTAAAGACACCTCATAGGAGGGAAAATTATTTGTTTAAACACAGTTCTGTAATTTTGTGACGGTCTCTAATCCTACTAAACAGTACACTGCAAAAAATCAGTGCCAGAAAATAAGAAAAAGAAAAGGATGATAAGAAAAAAGGTGCCAGAATCAAGCAAAATTATCTGCCAATATAGTGAAAAAATTTATCTTGTTAAGATCAACTAAAACAAGAAAAAAAATCTTTCCATTTTTCCCTGTTTTTAGCTTTAATATTCTTAAAATAAGCAAAGTTGTCATGAATTTCTTAACTCGTAGTGGAGAGCATGAGAAACTTTCTGTTCTCTTAATTAAATTTCTTATTTCATGTTAAGAAGTTCTTATAATCAATACATTTTTCTTAAGAAGATAATTGTAGCCAATGTTTCTTAAAATTAGACTATTTATCTTACACAAGTCTAGTCAAGTCAGTTATTCTTAAAATAAAAAAGTAGAAGAGAAAGAGAGAGAGAGAGAGAGAAAGAGTAAAAGAAAGACAGTGAGAGAGAGGAAGGGACACAAAGGGAGGGAGGAAAAGAGAGATGAATGGATAGAGAGTAAAAAAGGAGAAGGAGAGCAAAAAGGGAGAGAGAGAGAGAGAGAGAGAGAATTAGACAAGTAGAACTATTTAGGGAAAGAGAGAGAATGAGAGGTGGGTAAAGAAAGGGAAGTTGTAAGAGAAACTGGTAGAACTATTTAGAAAGAAATAGAAAAAGAGAAAGAAATAAATAGAGTCATTGAGAGGGGGATCGAGACCAAGAGAGAGAGAGACTGGTAGAACCATTTATCGAAAGAGAGAGCGCAAAACTGGTAGAAATTTTGAGAGAGAGAGAAACTGAATGAACAGAAAGATTTTGTAACAGAGAAAAGAATGGGTAGAAGTATTGAGAGGGAGAGAGAGAGAGAGGGAGAGAGAGAGAGAGGGAGAGAGAGAGAGAGAGAGAGAGAGAGAGAGAGAGAGGAAATTAAAAATTAAAAATTCAAACTTACCATTGGGAACACTGACTGACATGTCAATGACATCACTGGCGTTGTCATGAACCGACACGATGATCTCAAAAGTTGCAACCAGCTCCCTGTTCAAAGGGTTTCGTACGAACACAGCACCTGAGGACACACACATCACACACCACACACACATCTTAAAACCCCCAATATCAACCTTCAGTTGCCCCGTCAGTGTCACATGACAACGTTTTGATCTTCTCACCCGTGTGAAAGTCGATCCCAAAGGACTCCTGCAGGCCGCTCACCGGCTTATTCCCATCATCCTTGGCCTCCACCGAGATGATGTAATATTCGAGTCGGGGTCGGAGGTCGGGGTCGGAGGCCTCCAGCGTGGCCACCACCACCCCCGGCGGCGTCGACTCGTTGACGCTGATTGTCTGCACCGGCTGCAGGAAGCGCGGTCGCGAGTCGTTCACGTCGTCCAGCACCACCGTCAGCGTGGCTGTGCCCGAGAGTGAGGGAGTGCCCCTGTCGGTTGCCACGACCACCAAACGGTAAGATGCGCGCTCCTCGCGGTCTAGGGTGGCGTTTCCGACGAGGACCGCCCCCGAGAGGGCGTCGACCACAAAGCGGTCCTGAGCGCCGCTCTCCAGCCGGTACTGCAGCCAACCGTTAGAGCCGGCATCGGCGTCCGTGGCAGAGAGCTGCGTCACCACCACACCTGGAAGAAACATGTCCACTCTAAATGGGCAGATCCTAAAGAAATTGTGATTGCTGTGCGCACAGAAAAAATCGGATAAAAGGGTGTAAAAGGTAAAAAATGCAGGGATCAATGCAGGGAGTGATGGAGGTAAAACCGCAGCTTCCTGATTTGTTGCTGAGTATTTGATCCACTAAGCACGATACTTTAATATTCCAAAGCAAACATTTACCTACTTCCTGGAAGATATTCAAACAAGGAGACACAGCTCTATTATTTGACACCTTGAATCAACAGATCTACTAGTACATCTCCAAACATTAAAATAACATGAAATAGGTTATTTGTTTTCATTGCCTATATTAAAATGATAACTCTTCTTATTTTCTATATTCCTTACACGTAAAGTGAAATATTTCAAGACTTTTCTGTGTTAATGAAAACTCATGGAAGCTAGAAATCCAGTATCTCAAATTATTACACAAACTCCACATTTCAGGAATGTAATTTTGAGATTTTTGAGGCAGGTGGTTCTCTCTCTTTGTCTCTCTCTCTTCATGTGTCACCTGTGGGGCTGTTCTCTGGAAGGCGCACGGTGAAGCTGGAGGGGCTGAACACCGGCGGATTGTCGTTCCGGTCCAGGATGGTGATGCTGAGAGGAACGCTGCTGTTCAGTCCTCCCACGTCACTACCGACCAGAAAGAGCTCCACACGTGGATCTGAGAAAGCCTCTCGGTCCAAAATCGCACCCTGACGCGCAGATACTACAGCTACAACAGAGAGAGCACAGGAAAGCGAGAGAGGAGGTCATAGAGAGGCAATGTCTAGAGGAGTAACAATGCATCAATCTACATCAATACATTGATTCAATGATCAACAAGTCTACAGCATCGATACAAAATTAAAACGTTGAAACCATAAATGTCACTGTCACTACCACATATCATATAAAGTCACTTTATATTGAGCAGGAGGCCTTTTTAGGTAAAAGACAAAGAAAAGAGATCTATCGAAAATGCAACATAGCAGACTTTATGATATCAGCAGATACTGAATGTTTGTCCATTGAATCAAAATAATATCGCAATGTGATTAAACTGATGCCAAGCAATGTCTTTGTTACGTGTTGAGAATGTTGGGTTATAATGTTTCCATTACTTTCTGATAATGGAAATGTAAAACAAATATACATTTATATTTTGCATTTCATATTAAAAATAATGGGCAACAGAGTGGCACAGTGGTTAGTACTGCCGCCTCACAGAGAGAAGGTCCTGGATTTGAGACCTGGGTCGGCCGTGGGGCCTTTCTGTGTGGAGTTTGCATGCTCTCCCCATGTTCCTGCGGGTTTCCTCCGGGTGCTCCGGTTTCTTACCACAGTCCAAAGGCATGTGATATAGGTTAATTGTGGAATCTAAATTGGCCCTGTAAGGTGCAAATGTGAGTGTGATTGTGTGAGTGTGTGTGCCCCGTGGTGTGTAGGCGCCCGCACAGGGTTGGTCCCCGTTTTGCACCCGTAAGTTCCCGGGATAGGCCCCGGTCCCACCGCGACCCCAGTTGGGATTAAGCTGTTCGGATAATGGTTGAATTTGGTAAATTTGAACAGCCTCACTTTAGAAACCTGGCCAATAATAAAGCTTCTGAAGTTCTCAAGTACTGACCTGTACTTGTGTTAATGGTGAAGAGGTCCACTCTGGGCCCCAGGAGACCGTATTTCACCACGGCATTCTCCCCAGTGTCTCTGTCCACGGCCAGGACGGGTCCGTTTAGGATCACTACGGTGGTGCCTGGGGGTCGACAAGGGAATACAGGACAAGATTAAAGAGGCATGAAGGGAAACTTACAAGCTACCAGCTTTCTCACTTCACCATTCAGTCAACTGACCATCTTCTAATAGGGCACCTTATCAAACCAAGAAGACCCGAAAATTTGGAAGTCGGTGTAGAAAATGGATGTCATTATTGCATATAATTTTTATTTAATTTATGAGATTACTACTTTATTATGGGTGGCACGGTGGCGCAGTGGTTAGCGCTGCTACTTCACATCGAGAAGGTCCTGGGTTTGAACCCCGGATCGGCCGTAGGGCCTTTCTGTGTTTCCTCCCACAGTCCAAAAGCGTGCAATATAGGTTAATGGGCAATTTTAAATTGGCCCGTAAGTTATGAATGTGAGTGTGTGTGCCCTGCGGTGTGCTGGTGCCTGGCCAGAGTTGGTCCCTGCATTGCGCCCGTAGTTCCCGAGATAAGCTCCAGTCCCGATGACCCCAGTGGGATTAAGCGGTTTGGATAATGAATGAATGAGTGAATACTAGTTTATTTAATTTATAGCTTAAAACGTTATCTACCGTTCCATTTGGACACTTTTTACAACCAATTCTGCAGCTCAAAATTAAGATTTCTCTTCACCCATCACCTCATTTGCACCTTTCAGCTACTCGAGTCTGCTTTATAATGACGTTTTATGAAAACACCAGCCGTCATATGTATATCCCACATTGACACACAGTGAAAAGCCACCCTTTCTGTGTAATAACTGATTACAAACATGTATTAATCATAAACACGTCAAGTATAAACCAGACTTCAGTCACGTAAACATCTACGCTGGAGGTGCCGGTGGAATTTTAGGCCAAACTTGGTCATAAGATTAATTTGGAAGTGATGGTGAGAATGTTACCTTCTGGAGAGTTCTCATAGATCTCCCCTCGGTAAGCGGGGGACGTGAAGATGGGCCTGTTGTCGTTCACGTCCAGAATGGTGACCACCAGCATGTCGGAGTCCTGTGGAGAAAAGGTGGGAGAAGGGGAGGGTGGAGGTGAATGTGGTCAGGGTATTTCTCATGTACAGTGAACTTTGAAATCGGCCAATTCTGGTTAGTAAAGCTCTTTACCCTGCGAGCGATGCGAGGGTTCTCTGGGTTGTCTTTGACTGTGATGGTCAGAGTGTATTCAGCCACTCTCTCTCTGTCCAGTGGCCTGTTCACCTGAATCACACCTGACTGAGAGAGAGAGAGAGAGAGAGAAAGAGAGAGAGAGAGAGAGAGAGAGGAGGGGAGAAGAAGGGAGAAAGGGAGAGGTGAGCGAGGCAAGGAGGCAGGGGTGGAAATGACAGAATTGAAAAGGGGGGAAAGAGGAAAGACACAAGAAAGTAATGTTGGAAAGAAAGAAAGAAAGAAAAACACAGGGAGGGGGAAAAGTGGAGAGAGAGAAAGAGAGAGAGAGAGAGAGATGAAATTAAAGAGAGAGAGTAAAAGAAAGAGGGAGAGAGAGTAAGAAAAAGAGAGGGAGGGAGGGAAAAGGAAGGAACAAAAAAAGAGAGGGAGGGAGAGAGCATGTGGGGATGAGAAAAATGGTGGAGGGGAAAGAAAGAAAGAAAGGGGAAAGAGATGGAGTGGTATTGAGAGAGAGAGAGAGAGAGAGAGTAGTTAAAGAAAAAAGGAAGAGAGAGAGGAAGGGACAAAAAGGGAGTAAGAAGAGAGAGAGAGCAAGGTGGATGAGAGGAAAGAAAGAAAAAAAGAAAGAAAGAAAAAAGAAAGAAAGAAAGGGAGAGAGACAGAGAGGGGAGAAATAGAGATGGGGGTTTGGAGAGACAGGATGTACAGCTTAACTTCAACTTCACATGATAGTTAAATCAAATAAGGTCTCTCTATTCTCTCCCTCCCTCCCTCCCTCCCTCCCTCCCTCCTCCACATCCGTGTCCCTCACTCACGGTTTCGTTGATGTAGAAGGCTCCGTCCAGGTTGCCGGCGGTGATGTTATAGGTGAGCAGGGCGTTGCGGCCGCTGTCCGAGTCCTGCGCCAGGACGCGAGCGATGGAGGTTTGGACGGACGCTCCCTCACTCACGCTGGTGTTCAGGGGCAGGTTGAGCAGCATGGGGTCGTTATCGTTAATATCCAGCACCTGAACCCCAACCACCACCTGCCATTAAAAACACACAGGGAAACAGACGCTGAGGAGAAACATTGCAAATCAAGCTGATTTTGTGTGGGAGGTCTGTAAGCTGTTTATGCGTAATGCAAAGAGAGAGCATCAAGTATTTGATGTGTGTGTGTGTACCGAGCTGCTGCGTGATGGTGTTCCCAGGTCTCTTGCAGTGACAGTGATGTTATAATAAGCTGTCGCCTCTCTGTCCAACTCCACATCTCTCCTCACTCTCAGCTCTCCCTCCACAGGCGACACCACAAACTCATCTACACACACAACATAGAGAAATTAACTGAAGGCTGTAGGATTTTCCATTATTTCTATTTCTCTTATTTCACACACACACACACACACACACACACAGAAGTTTCTCACTTTTAGGGTCTCCGGCAGTGATACTGTACTCCACTTTTCCGTTGAGGCCCGAGTCCTCGTCTGTGGCTTTGACGGTGAAGACGCGTGGCCCTGGTTGGCCCTCCGTAATCTCAAATGGCCCCTCGAAAGAGTTGGGGAACTGAGGGGTCACATCATTCACATCGATCACGTTAACCAGGACCTGCAAAGAGGAGAAGGTGGCAGTGATTGAAGTTAGAAGATAGGAATAAAAAATTATGTCCTTTACTTAGTATAGTGGAACTTTCAGGACAGGTTTAGGGCCTGTGTCCGCCAAACGCGATTTTCTGTGCTGGCAACGCCTATTTTTAACACAAATCCAATGAGCTTCAGTGTTCAGAGTGCTAAACGAGAAAAAAACAGGTGGAGAGGTTTTTACTGCAACACTCAGAGTGCTTCAAGTTGAGCTGGGTGCATCAATGCCACTTCTTTCTTCTTAGCCAATCAAAATCGAGGAAGGCAACTCACTACAGATGGTGGCGTATCTGGAGCAGCTGGAGAAGTTTATTTTGGATTTATTTACACAGTTTGAATAAGAAAAGAAACTACAATTATGTGATCAAACTCCTAATTGGTGCTACGCCCCCAGCTGTCTTCTTTCACGGTTTATCTCATGCACCCAATCTCTACGTCTCAAAGACATGTTCAAACGCTGCCGCTAATGCCAACATGCCATTTCTCTCCATTGTAAAGATAATCCTGTTAACTACTGTTCTCAAAGGAACATGTTACAATGTTTACTTTAAGTAGTAACAAACACGGAAGTGCCTGATGACGTTTTCGTAACTTAGCAACAACTACTGAAGCACTGAAAGAAGCTGAGAGAAAGCGCTCTGGAAGTGAGGTTTTGACCACTCTCAGCGCAAAAAATACATCTTTGGTGGACAAAGTCCCTAACCATCAGAACTCTATTACTCACATATTGGATGCGGCGTTTAAATTTCAAATCACCAAGATTTCTAACATGAATTAGTCTGAGCCACAAAGCTACCTAGCCTTGATTTGACCTCTTTAATTCACTGGGGGCCTAAAACCTAAAACCTGAATCTGGGTTCTCAAATATCCTCACTTAAAGGTTCATATTTTGTCTTCTTTCAGCTTCAGTAACAGAAGCTGTAACAGAAAAGCATCACTACACTCCAGACAGAAAGCGGTCAATAACATGGCCGTCTTCAAGTCATTTGTCATCCTCTGTTCACAAGCTAGTTCATAAGTTAATACTGAAAGAACAAAAATTGGGTGTTAAAAATGTCCAATGCCAATAAAAGTAAAAGCTGGATAAAAGGGTGTCTACTGGAGAGACAAAGGGGTGTGAAAAGTGTTTCCACACTTCCTAAAGAAATTTGTAACAACAGGACGGCAGTTCTACTTTTTGTCAGACATAACTGATTGATCCTACCTGGTCTCTGAGTGTACATTTGGTAAGAGAACCACTGTGAGTTATATTTGTGAGTTTTGGTACAGATGTTTCTCAGTTATAACAGCTAAAAAAAGATGTGAATGGTCATTACCAAGAAAGAATTGGCCTCACAACATCAATTTTGTGAATTTTTTGGACTGAACATAACATACCTGCTGTAAATTCAAGTAATACTGGAGTGGAATACTTACATTGGTGCTTGACGTCAGTCTGAGTTGTAATATTGGGCACTGGTCGGTTGCTGTAATGACCAGAGTGTAGCGTCCAGCACTGATCTCATAATCCAACTCTTTCATAACCGTGATCCGGCCCTGTCAGTAAAAACACACACAAACAATATTCAACATTACATCTCTTTTATTGCAACTTTAAGCCATAAATAATGCACAGTTTGGCTAAAATTGCGTACCGTAACAGGGTTGATACTGAAAGTCTGAGCCACGTTCCCAAGGGCGATGGCATAACGCAGAGTCCCGTTCAGACCCTCGTCAGGGTCGGTGGCTGTAACCGTGGCGATGGTGGCGCCTACTGTTTCGGGCCCTTCGGTCAGAACGGTCACATACTCCTTGGCAGCAAACCGAGGGGCGTTGTCGTTCTCATCTATTATGTTCACCAACACGGTGGTGGAGGTCTGCAGGGAAACAAAAAGCAAGCAAAGGATGTTTCACAAGTGCATTCTGTTTTTTATGATTTTGGTAGACATGATGTGTTTCACAATCTCATCATCAGTCTGAAGCAGAGCTGTAATATTCAGTTCCTTTTAAGAATTCAGCTCCCGCTGCACTTAATAAATGACAAAGTATCAAGACAAGGCTACCAGAGTGGCAAATATTTATTTTGAAGTGGCACTAGAAGAAGTTAACCGGCTATATGTGGTTTGAGAAGCGCTAATCCGCTTGTGTGTGCGATTTAGGGGTGCATTTCCCAAACTACGCTAGCAACCCTATGTTAGATGCTTACGTAGTTAGCAACTATGCTTTAGCGAAACACATCCCAGATTTGGCTGTATGTTTCCGGCTGTAGATTAAGTTTACCGGCAAATTTACTCATGACAGTGACAAGAGCTAGCCCGCGATTCAGATTTGGCTCTAAGTTTCCGGCTCTAGAGGAAGTTAACTGGCGAATTCACTCATGTGAGTACTCCGCGCTGTGCTACTGATTCGACTGACATGAGTCAGTGAAAGTTGAAGTCAAAGTTAAAGTTTATTGTCATCTCAGCTACAAACACATACAGTGAGATGAGAGAAAAGACTATATAAAGGCGTATATACTTAGTTGTTCAAAAAGGTGTTGTCTATGAAAACTGCAAATATCACTTCAGCAGAAGAGATTTTGCAACTGATATTAATCAGAAATGACATTTCACTTTTGTTGCATCTAATCTAACCAATTTGAGCTGTAAGGAACTTACAGGGAAAACAGCGTTCAGAATGAGACATTCAAGTTCAAGGCTAACATTAAATCAATCTAGACACTCTATTATCTTCACTAGATACATAACTCCAATATGTATTATAATCTGTCTGGCTAATGTCTAAGGGAGAATTTGACTCATTTGTGAAAGAATGAACAAATATTAATGGCACAAAAAGTCCCCAAACAGTCCCCTGCTTATGTATTTAGTCAAAGCAGACTTGGGGGCTTCAGGTCCAATGTTTTGACTGTGCCAAATGTCAAGTTTCAGGGTTTCTCCCAGTGACAAATGTAGTGATGTCTTTTTTTCTCATCTGTCATAATCCTCATGCCTTGATGATTAAGACTATAAAGTAAAGCACCTGACCAAAGAGGAGAACCTACATCTTTTAAATAGTCGGATGAAAAAAGGAGAAGTAAAATCAAAAAGCAGCTTTGTGTGAGACTGTGTGTACAATCACAACTGATTACAATAATCTTCAAAGCACTCTAGTTTCAATAAAGACATTATAGGTATCTGACCCACTATTCCAAATTATGATGGAGTTTAAAAATATCCACAGTAATGAAGCTCAACACCCAGACAGCCTGAAACAATCCAATCATGGTTAAAAGCTGAACGTACGGTGGTCTTGGTCTAGTGGTAGGACAGTCGCATATAAACCATGAAACTGGCGAAGTCAGGCTCTACACTACCTCCAGCACTACCACCATTAAGTCCCTGAGCAAGCCCCTAACCTCGAGTTGCCCCAGTGAGACTGTACCTGGGACTAGGAAATATAAGGTCCCTGTCGATATTCCACTCGTACTGTGTCGGAAGATGCTGTATGGGAAAAACTCTCTTTTTTCTCCTCGACTGAAGCCTTTTCCAATCACGCAGTGAAACTGCACGTCGATTGGTTCGTTCAAAGTAATAAAAACGAACCAATGACTCGGCGGCGGAATTGAGCAGCCAATGGCTGTGCCGCTTTGCCAGTACCCGGCATTTGCATGGGCGGGACTAACTGGCTCTATATAAGCGGCCATTTCGCCGCCGTGCTCAGATTTCTTCTCTTCAGCTACGGAGATTTCCTTGCTGATTCTCTCGCTGAACGCTGTTATTGCTGGCAATCGAGCCTTGCAGCTGAAAACCGGCAATCGCCATTACCTTCATTTCCCCTGCCGCTTCCGGCGATTCCAAGAGCTTATTTTCTAAGCTAAAAGAGCAAATGTCATTTTTAAATGACAAAAAACGTTGCGTGACGTGTGGGACTTCCCTACGCGCCGACGACGGCCACTCTGAGTGTGTGGCCTGTCTGGGAAAGCCTCACGCAGATGCTGCGCTCAGTGTGGCTGATTGCCCGCACTGCGAGGCTTTCAGCGTCGCCGTTTTATGCTCGTCCCCCTTCTTCCCCGAGGTCCATGACGAACTCATGAAGTCGTGGCATGCCCCGTACTCTTCGCGTATCCGGCCTCCCCCTGGCTCTTCGCACCACCAAAGCCACAGCCCAGGCCATGGGCCGTTCGATGTCCAGCTTGGTGTTGGAGCGGCACCTGTGGCTCATGCTCACGGAGATGAGGGAGGCAGACAAGGTCCCCTTCCTCGATGCTCCGGTTTCAGCGGGCAGCCTGTTCGGACCAGCTGTGGAGGGGTTCCCCGAGCGTGTCACAGAGGCCCAGAAGTCATCTCCCTTGCGAAACGGTCATTCAGGATGGTCACGTTGAAGCAGATCCTTGCGCAGATATGCCCCGGGGACTGGTTCATGTCTCTGAATCTGAAAGACACTTACTTTCACATCCAGATTGCCCCCATCACAGGCGCTTCTTGAGATTCGCCTTCGAAGGGGTGGCATACCAATACAAGGTCCTGCCGTTTGGGTTATCTCTGGCTCCCCGCACTTTTACATGATGCATGGATGCGGCTCTCTCCCCTCTGCGACAGATGGGAATCCGCATCCTCAACTACCTCGACGACTGGCTCATTTTGAACCAGCTGTGGGTGTCGGATTTATTCCAGCTGCTCAAGGCAGCCCCGTGGCCCATTCCCTTGAGGCAGGACCTCCTCTCTCAAGCGAACGGCTTGCTGTGGCATCCACGGCCCAAGTTATGGGCCCTTCACATATGGCCGCTCAATGGGAGTCTCTGGACCTCCCAGAGTGTGTCCTGAACACTATAACTGAAGCTAGAGCTCCGTCTACCCCGCGTCTCTATGCTCTGAAGTGGTCCCTTTTCTCGGCTTGGTGTCGAGACCGTGACATTGATCCGGTCACCTCCGAGGTGTCAGTGGTTCTTTCGTTCCTGCAGTAGTTGCTGGATAAGCAGCATTCTCCTTCGACCATCAAGGTTTATGCTTCAGCTATAGCGGCCTTTCACGCCCCTATCACTGGTTGCTCGGTCGGCAGGCACAGTGTGGTGATTCAGTTCTTGCGAGGCGCCAGGAGGCTGAACCCCCTGCGTCCTCGCACAGTTCCCTCTTGGGACTTGTCTACCGTACTGAGGGCCCTGAAGGGCCCCCCTTTCGAACTGCTACACTCCTCGAGCTTGAGATCGCTCTCGTTTAAGACCACCCTGCTCTTAGCACTGGCGTTGGTTAAGCGGGTAGGAGATCTGCAGGCTCTCTCTGTCAACCCGTCTTGTTGGAATTCGGGCCTAACAACTCCAGAGTTGTCCTGAAACCAAGACTGGGTTATGTACCTAAGGTGATCTCAACTTCGTTCAGAGCCCAGGTCATAGTGCTTTCCGCCCTGCCCGCCTCGACGGACGACTTGTACCTGCTCTGCCCCGTCAGGGCCTTAAGGGCGTACATCGAGCATTCTGCCTCATTCAGGAGTTCAGAACAGCTTTTTGTTGGCTTCAGTAGCCGCGCTAAAGGTCGTCCGGTTACGAAGCAGAGGCTTTCCAGGTAGATAGTGTAGGCCATTGCCTTGGCTTACTCCTCCTTGGGGTTGCAGTGGCCCATTGGAGTCAGAACCCACTCCACCAGAGGCATTGCCTCTTCCTGGGCGTGGTCCAGCGGAGTCTCTATCTCGGAGATTTGTGCAGCAGCCGGGTGGTCCTCGCCGTCCACATTTATCAGGTTTTACAACCTGGACGTCCCCGCTCTGCCATCCAGAGTCCTTTCGGCTTAGTCACCTAGACTGACTGAGTGGTCTTGAGGGTTACTTGACCAGTATTGTTTAAGTCCCTACTCTCTCGGGCCCGTCTTAGGGCGCCGACTGGGGCGACACCCAAGCCACGGAGGACCCTATTGGCTCACCCTGTGCTTGGTGTATTTTTGCACTCCCCTGGGTTCCCCACGGATGTCATGTTTTGAGTCATTCCCCATCATAGCACGGCGTGATTGTACTGGTTCCCATACAGCGTCTTACGACGCAGTACGAGTGTAATATCGACAGGGAACGTACTCGGTTACTTTTGTAACCTTGGTTTGACGAAGCAAAACCTTTTACTCATCTTGGTAGCTGTTTCTCAACCTTTTTGTGCTGCAATCATTTTTTTTTTACATTGCCAGCTCAGTTCTGAATCTAGGTTAACATTGTGCTTATCACTGTTTGACAACTGAAAACACATGTTTATGATACGAAATGAATGACTTTTTTTGCAGGAAATCTGATTAGTCTGACTTGGGCTGGGGAAACCAGATTGTGGATCAACATAGGAGCTGGTCAGAGATGGGAAGTAATGAAGTACAAATACCTTGTAACTATTTTTGGGTATCTGTACTTTACTTTGTGCCAACTTTAAACTTTTACTACATACATTTTAGAATGAATATCTGTACTTGCTTAAATTTTGAAAGCAGGCTCGTTACTCTTGTCATGCATTTGATCTATTCCATATGAATAATGCACACCATCCAGACAACTTGACTGATTGGTTGAGGCTTAAAAACATACTAAACATACACAGAAAAGACAATTCCATTGGTGTCTTGGTCTTTGCACATGATAAAGCGTGAAAGAGAGAAAAAGAAACTAAAAACAGGCAACAACTCGGTGGGAAATGATATGGTGATGCAGAAAGAAGCTTAGCTCGACTAAATTCAGTTGACTTGAGTTTATTTATACTGCGCTCTTTACAGCACTATAATAATTGTTGTATGATGTGTTTAGGATAGAGGTGATCATCATGTATAATGATGGTAATGACCAATGCAGCTTGTTGTATTCTTGTGGCTTTATTTGTCTCTGCTTGTGCTCTACATAACGCTTGGACATGGAGTCCAGTCTGCTTTGCCCTAAAATGCTGGGTTTGTCTGTCACAAGGGAACTTTATACTTTTATACTTTATGTTTTAGAGCCTATACTTTTCACTTTAACTTGAGTAAAGAAGTTAACTTCAACTTTTACTAGAGTCTTACTAAAGTTTTTAAACACATGTATCTACACTTCTACTTGAGTGAACAATGTGTGTACTTTTGACACATCTGGAGCTTGTTGTTTGTAAGATCCACACATTTCCAGCGACCCACTGCTCAGAACGAGACCGCTAGTGTAGTTTGTTTGGTACTTATATGTAAATTCCAGACCATATGAAGTTCAAAAAGGCATAGACACATAACTGCAAATCATTTATACCAGACACTTGCTGAAGGACTTCAGCCCAAGCCCAAGTGGATCAGGGTTATTCATCCATTACACATAAACATAACCCCCCAAACACAAACACAAATCAAGGACAGGTTTCTACTTACTTTACTTTCATGTTACATTGCTAGACACTGCATGTCAAATGTGTGTGCTGGGGAAGCTACTTTTAAATAGTAACTTTTCACAGAATAAAAGTAGCATAAGCAACAGTCAAGCTACAATTTTAATGTAGTAGTTAGCTTCCAAGAACATGCTGAGTGTGCACTGCATGGGGCATGGTATTCTAGCAGACGCCACTTCTGCGAATTCAACATCAATAAAAAAAACAAAACCTGGTAGCAGAAAACACCCAGATATATCATTTTTTACCCTTAACAGTTTACTTATAAAGTACTGAGCTAAGATACTGAATGCGGTATGTTAGTAATGTCACTCATTTTAGTTAACCACTCCCAAACACTGGACATTCAAGGACAATCTCAACACTGGGCTTTGTGCATATAAAGCACGGATTCCGAAGAAAAAGAAAAAGAAGAAGAAGGTCAGTGAAACCTGTAGCACTTCCCCGTCATCCATACATAAAACACCCACACACGCCCACCAACACACCCCCACACAAGTTTCAGTCACACATACTGGCATAACAATATGCTTACACAATCCCTATTTTATCCTCATACTGATTTTTACAGTTGAATGCCCAATCATATATATTGTTTTATTGTATGCCATTGATACCACATTGCTTGAAGCAAGAAAGCCCTCTTAGTTAAGAGGCTAATATGTCAAAAAAAAATTTGAGAGCGAAACGCATTTCCTTAAATGGGGATGTGTGTGCTGTGTCCCAATGTTCCTGTTTTGCCTGCTTTGACAAGCTGATCCTGTTATCTCCAGACTCCTGACTTCAAAAAGCAAACAAACAAACCAGTTTCCAAATTTCCTCTACACTGAAAAATGAAACACGCTTGTACAAACCACAATTTAGTCTCATTTAAGACGTACCATTATCAAACTAAGCTTTCAAAATGTCTATACATTCGCAGGTAATTTCAGAGAATTATGACTCATAATAATCACACGAACACTCTCACGTTTTCTAATAATGAATCATCAACAATTTATCGCTTTTTAGTTAGTCGTTTCCCCGGTGTGCTGTCGGTGTCACTTCAAAACAGAGAGAAAAGAGACTGGCAGCTGTGTGTGTATGTCTGCAAATTTTAAACGTTCATACTTCTTGCACTGTATTCACATTTAGTAGGAATCGTTAATGTTAGGTTTTCGATATATTTAAAAGTGGCCAAGTGTGTTCGAATAAAAACTCACGAAACTCATCGCGAAAGGGGAGGGGCCGCTGTATGTGTGTGTGTGTTGTGGGGGCTCTGTGTGTGTGTGTGTGTGTGTGTGTGTGAGTGAGTGAGAGAGAGAGAAAGAGAGAGAGAGAGAAAGAGAGAGAGAGAGAGAGGCGACGGAGCGACTTTATCTGGGTAGCGCAGTCTGCGCCAGTATCGTCGAGTGTTTGCGCTCCACGACAACGGTCGCAAACATTGTTGTAATACAGTTTCGGATATATTTTTTCTTTCCCGGCGATCTACCTTTAAATTCCAGAAAAGCAATCCTTCGTATTTTTTTTGCCACAAAATCAGGCGCAAGAACGCGTAAATTATTCTTAAAGTTGCAGAAGTAGACTCGGACAGTCCACCGATGGATTTGTATGCAGTTCTGTGGCTTGGCCTTTATCTCGTTTTACCTGTTCAAGGTAAGTCGTGCGTCGTCGCTACGTTTATCTCCATGTCTCGTTATAACTGTGGGCTGACAAGTCAAAACAAGTCGTGTGTTAAAAAATCTTTTAGGCAAGGACACTAAGAGAAAACACTTCTACTGGATAAGCTAGACGCCCACTGTGTCGTTATATCGAGCAAAGCGTTGTTATCAATTAGAGACAGAAAGGCAACTTAATTGCGCACATAGAATGTATTTTCTTTTACAGTAAATCCATTCTAAGAGAGGAATTAAGTTGCTTTTCTGTTCTAATCCATCACTTTTCAATTCAGATCGTCATCACGAATTAGAATAAAAAGGTAACTTAACTCGCTTAGAATGTATTAACGCTAACAGACATTATGCATCAAAGGGTTTAAATCATGCTAACAAACTAAATATATGTTTGAAACATCGTTTTAATGCTTTAAACTCTGTTTATCTTAATTAGATCTTTTTGCTTAACGTTAATGCTTCTTGCACGGGAGCGAGAGACGTTTACATTTAAATGCATGTTGCGTAAACATATGTTTGGCTTATAACGTCTTAGATTCTAAACCTTAAAAGATGTTGGTGATCAAAATATATGGGACGAAGCAAGGATCTTTGTTTGACATTAAAAACTTTGTCTTTAAATTTATGAAAACTGAAGGCACCCGCCGCTTTAATTTCCTGTTTTGTGCTGAACTGACGCAACTTGGCTCCAGGCTGCTACAATGATCCGCACATTTCATCAGTGTTTAACCCCAAATTTGCGGCCCAGCGGGAATCGACGTCGAATACTAATCAGTCAAATGCTTACAGAAATTGTTGTGACAGTGTTAGCAATGCAAAAGAAAAGAAAATCTTCATGCAAACTTTATGTAAATGAATTCGGACACAGGTCCCTTCTGTCCTGTTATTTTACATCAACACGCGTTTACTTTCTTCTGGTTGTATAGCTGCGTTTTCCATGTTCACGAAGGTTCAGCTTTTTAATAGCTAAGTTTGTGTTTCAGATCCTGAAAAATCGGCAGTTTACAATACAATTCCAGACCCTTTAATCAATAACAACTTGGATTTAGTAATTTAGTAAAGGGGTGAATTTTTTGGAGCAAGGTGATGTAAGCGTCTTCCTGCGGACATCAGTGGTGGTAGTTCTGAGAATATGAAATCCGGACTTGCACCTATAACCTCTTGGTGTGTAGGCGAGTATCCTTTTATTCAGACAGGGATAGTCTTCCTGAAACAACTTGGGGTCATAGGTTAAGGGTCTTGCTCAGGGGCCCAGTGGTGGTAGTGTTTGAGGTAGGACAGATTTAAACACGGACTAGTCACAAGCAATTTTATAATAAATAATCAAGCAATCAAGCTTTCATCCATTAGGAATGACATTACACTACTTGTTGTACTTGTCTATTTAAGTGACAAAGAAAGAAGTGTGAACACAGAACAGGGACTTGATAATGTGAATCCGTGTATATACTAAGCAGTAAGAGTTGTTCATTAATTCTTAAAAGTTCCCCTACACCCCTTCCTCCTCCCCGAACATCTGTTGAGGGGTTTGCGGTTTGTTGAAGGCCACTAAGCTCAAGCTGAAAGAAGCAGAACAGCTGTTGAGTGAAATGAGACGTCAGCGCTTTCATGTAGTTCAAGTACGTGAGCCCAGAGAGAAAAAATGACCTAAAACGAAATCTGACCCTCTGGACGTCTGAGACTTCATCCATTGAGAACAGAAAAAACTTGTAATGTTACTCAGTCAGTCCAGAGATGAAAAATATTACTCGAGAAATGAGTGACATGTGACCAGCCTGGACATCTGAAACTTTTATCTATGGAAGACAGAAAAGTCTCAAAAAAGTTTATTTACTCACAATTAGAGACTGACATTGTTGAAAATCTGTTGCACAGGAGAGTATCTAAATATCATGGGTATCTGATAATTCCATCTGTTCTTTTCTTTATTCTTTATGGGAATTCATAAAAGCATGTTTGTCTATACATTTTTTAGCAAGTTTAAGAAGGTCTGACTGAGAGGGAACCATTCTGTTCTCCTTGTTTCATGGACACAACACATTTATTTGCTCTCAGTCTCAGGATGGTGAGGTCTTCTATGACCTGGAGACAGTTGTGCTTATTGGTTTGGAGGTGAAGCGGAATTGGAGCTAATGAGAAATAAGGATTGATTGTGAGACAGATACAGAACAGCAGGACTCCTGGTCTGCACTCAGCTGGTTTTCTTAATGCCAGGCAGGGCATACTGACTCCTTCACCTTTGCCGGAGTTAAAGAGGAAGGATACAATAATAGGCTGTATTGATTCATTTCGGCTGGACAAAATAGGGGACAAACAAGCTTACAGTGTTTAGTGGGATGTAGAAATCCACATTTGAGGGTACATCAAACACTAGTAGCACATAGCATCCTACTTTATGGAAATAAAATTTCTGATCTTTAGTTTATCATGCAGATGTTGTGCAAACATTAAAACACTGAACACTGAAGCAACAGAAATTCAAATAAAATCAAAGATCCCATTTACTAGTAATAATCATAATCTTATTTATTAATTAAATGTAGAACATCAATTTCTAGCTTGCTCAATTTTGCCAACTTTTGACCTGTTTTTATCAGCAGCTAGTAACTTTTGGTTGTCTGTTTTTGCACATCACATCTGAGAAAAAGTATTTAATTTAATTGAAATAAATGTAATTTAAATTAAACATTTTGCATAGAACCAATTAGTTCATCTAAATGTAGTGGCTCTATAATAAGCATCATGCTTTATCTGGATGCTAAAAGAAAGAGCATTTTCTGTGTGTAAGTGACAGAGCAGTTCAGAGTAAAAGTAGGCTGTGTGTTGAGCCCTTGCTTCTGTATCACATACCTGACCCCCTGGTAATGTAAGTACTGGAGATAAGACAGAAGTACTAACTACCCAGAAACTACGAGGAAAAAACAGCAAAATAGACCCCCAAACCATGAAAAAAACATGAGAAAAGAAGAAGAGGAAAGTGACGAGACATAGATGGCATCTCATGCCGCATTGACACCGACTCTCGTTCACAAGGGAAGTGCTGTGACCTCTGAACTTTTCACAACATTAACCATAAGACATCACACCCTTTCCTCCTATGCACACACAAGTGTTTACACATACTTTTTACTTTGCTTTTTTAAAAAGGTATTGTGAAATATAGATGAACCCACGGCAGCCCGGCTGACTGTTGACACTGTCAGAATGAAGCATGCATTGAATAATGGGGTTAGGGGAGCACTTTGGGGAGAAAGCTGTGTTTTTCTAAGCGGCAAAGCCTGCTGTGCTCCAATTAGCACCTTTTAACGAGCCGGTTAATCCAAATTGGGTAGAAGTGGGGAGTCAGAAGTGGGGAGTAAGAACTGATGCAGCAGGCACTCAAAGGCTTTTAGAAGGATTAGTTGATAATCCTCCATTCACTTCTCAACTGATAAGAAACAATTCAGTTTTAAACCCAGATTGCACCAAATCATCGTACTGACTAAAGTTTTACAAGTAAGAGAGTTACATGCATTTTATGCAAACGACTAATATCACTCTTTTAAAAAGTTTGAATTGCCTGCATGTCATTACAAACCAGAACTTTTATATCAAAATAGTTACTGGTCACTGAACCCGACCACACTTTCCACACTGTGAACTGATATCCATTAGTAGCAATAGACACGGCAACAGTTTCTGTCTCTCACATGCCCACTGTAAATTGCATTAGTACTTAACATTGTTTGCTGTTGTGTCTGGTGCTGAGGCTGTTTCTAAAGCTGCTCAAACTGATTCTTCCTGTATGCTCTTTTGACTCATGCTTTGCACAAGGTGGCACAGGTTTCCTGCAATCACAGCCTTATAGTTGTCTTTGAAGCATCAACGTCAAATAGTCAAGCACTGCATAAGCAAAAAGAAGTCGGCAAAAAAGATTTCACATCCACACTGGTGCTTGAAAGTTCATGAACCATTTAGAATTCCACGTGTTTCCACATACATTTAACACTTAAAGTAGAAAAAGAGCTAACGTTTGCTAAATATCATTTAAATAAGCCAGAAGTCTTTTAGAAAAAAAGATGAGACCAAAATAGGACTTTCAGTATAAAATCAGTAGTGTTATATTTAGAGAAAAGAAACTAGTGCATTACAGCATAAGGACCTGATCTCATTTGTGAAACGTTGTGGTAGTAGCTTTGCTCTGGATGGTTTTGTTGCATCTGAGCCAGGACAGCTTGCCATAATTGATGGAAAAATTATGCCAACAAATTCTAAAAGGAAGTGGGTCTGGCAGCAAGACAACAAACCTAAGCACAAAACCTCACTTCTAGAGCGCTTTCTTGCTGTTTTCTCTCAGTGCTCGTTGTTGCAAAGTTACGAAAAGCGCAGACGCCACTTCCGCGTTCGTTCCTTTTCAGCGTGTTTCTTTGAGATTGTTAGTTTAGCCGACAATATGGAGAGAAATTGCATCTTAGCATTAGTGGCAGCTTTTGAAATAGATTCTCACATCTTCGAGATGAGATTGGGCTCATGAAATCTCCAGCTGCTCCAGATACGCCACCATTTGTAGTGACTTCTTGACAGTATATGCCCCGCCCCTTCCTCGATTTTGATTGGTTAGCAAGAGACAAGTGACATTGACAGGCACAGTGCTGGTCTAAAAGTTGAACGGATATCAACTCGAAGCGCTTTGTGCGCTGCGACAAAAGTCTCCACCAGCGTTTTTCTTCCGCTGTAGGCGTTTAGCGCTATGAATGCTGAGGGTGTGATTGTGTGTTCCCTGTGGTGTGTTGGCGCCTACCCAGGGTCGTTCCTCGCCTTGCGCCCATAGTTCCCGGGATAGGCTCCGGAGCTCCCCGGGGACCGCGATAGGGATTAAGTGGTTTGGATAATAAATGACTGAATGCAATATCTGATTTATTTAATGATGGTTGTTTAATTGGGTTTCTCTTTACATAACTGGTTTCTCTTACCTACTTACCTACTCTGAGCACTTCTGTGGAAATATGAACAATTCCAAAGAGTTCACTAACCCATCGTAAGGGTTCAAATTATTAATGTGGGACGGAGAACAATATCAGGCTGCTGGCCATATCCCCGGGGTCTTTCTATCCAGTTAGAATAATGCTGTGCGGGGGCCAGAAGTAATATTTCAGCCGTCCGAGTGGATTCCCAGCCTGATGAAAGTTCCCCTGAGACTGGAAATGGGCCTCCAGCTGGGAGAATAATGGACACAGATTGGGAATATCAGGAAGAATGGGAATAATGGATTGGAACGGAATCAGATTGAACCCCATTGTCCCTATGAGAGCCAGGAACAGACACAGGGCCCCAAGCTACTTGCAATCACACTGCCTGCTTTTCCTATTGCTCTTCCTGACAGCCTAACACACACACACACACATTGACATACTTAATAGGTCAGCAGACTCCTAATAGGTCCACACTGTATAATATTACACACATAGATCTGTGCTAAAAGTCTTGAGCTGCCCCTCATTTCGCAATATTTTGCCAGGCATTTTTGTTAGGGATGCACCGATTCGATACGTGGATCGGATATCGGTTTGATAACGACTCAAACCGCTGGATCGGGTATCAGTGGCATGGAGCCGATCTGTAAATTCTAGGTTTTTCTGCGTTTGCGTAGGCGCGCACACTCAATTCGTTTGACATTCGCGCTCATTCCTACATATGGAAATGGCAATGAACAGAACAAGCAGCGCAACAAACTTCAACCCCAAAAGCAAATTACACCAGATTATAGTGTTTACGTACATAAGACACTGTCCTTGTGTCCTAAACATAACAACATATGGCATGTTTAGCTAACTTCTACCCGAATCCAAAGCCTAAAAACAAGGGTACAGACAAACACCCCACATTCTTATTGAACTGTGAAGATGAAAAAACAAAATTGGTATCAGATCAGTACTTGGGATCGTCCAATACCCAAATCCTAAGTATCGGCATCGGTATCGGAACCGAAAAAGTTGGATCGGTGCAGCCTTAATTTTCGTGTGGTCTTGGGGAATAGTATTTAGATCTACCTTTGCACATGTTGTCCGTCACATTATTGTGATGCGGCTCCCAGTCACGCAGTATAGCTTAAAAATGGTGCAATATTATTTTTAGGACCTTCTCGCTGTCCTAAAAGTAATATCGCACCATTTTTAAGCTATATTGCGATACACAATATATATCTTGATACATTCTCTCTTTCTGGGTGAGAACTACATCAGCCAATCCCTACCGCACGTCACAGGACAGAGGCATCTCTCACACTGGAAGACTCTCCCCTTTTTGTAGGACTCTCAACGCTTTGCCTGTAACCACGTAACCTTTACTTCATCCTGTCCGGAATCTTTTTTTAGGCTTTGGATTTCGAAATATAAAGAAATGAAAGTTTTACCCTGTGCTGTATGTAAATTATGTTAATCCTCATCATATGAATATCTGCAAAAAATGTAGAAGAGCCAGAACTGGAAAAAAGTAAAAATCAAAATTTATGGTAGAAAGTAGAAAGTAGATTCTTTTAGTTTAGAACAAATGAAGTCATCTCCTTAACCACTTTTCTGCATGAATTTTGACTCAATACACTTATTTACATACTTTTATAATCCAAACCAGAAAGCGAACCGAAAGGGTTAAAAACACTGTCTTTGCTCTAATTTGACATAGCATGGCAGATTGGCCAATAGAAAATACACTTTTACAATTTGATTATTAGATTCGAAACTATTCGGAACTGTTAATACTAACTGACTGCCAAGCTGTCCAGTCTTGAGGTCAGTGTGGAGGCCTGTGTGAGGGGTTGGGGGTGTGAGAGACATAACACCAGGGACAGAGTTCAGGGTGCGGTGCCTTGACTACTCGGGTGTGGCCAATTTCAAGACATGGGAGATCTATTTCTGTAAGACGTGGAGCCAGAGGCCTTAGCGTGTTTTCATTGTCTCCTTGGTGTTCTGTCAACGTTCCAGCAGGACGAGTGTTGATAGCATCTCGGCTGTTTGCTACAGTTGGGAGGAGAAGCACACATGGCCAAAAGGAAGTTGCTGCCCCTCAGCGCTGACAAGCCTTCCTTATCACTGCACTGTGTCCTGGACTCACTTACAGGAGTCTGCACTTCTCTCTTCCTCCCTTCCAGTCCTCTCTCTCTCTCTCTCTCTCTCTCATTATCTCTCCCTTCCTCCCTATTTCTCTCTCCCTCACTCCCTCCTTTCTCTCTCTGTCTTTATCTCTCCCTCCCTCTTTTCCTCCACTCTCACTCCCTCCCGTCTTCTCCCTTTCCCCCCCTTTCTCCTTTACCCTCTCTATTTCTCCCTCCCTCCCCCCCTGTCCCTCATCTCTTCTTCTCTCCTGCCTCCCCCTCTCCCTCTCTATCTCTCCATCCCTCCTCTCTCTCCCTCCCTTCCTCCACTCTCTCCCTTTTTCACTTCCTCCCTTCCTCCCTCTTCCTTTCCCCCTTTGCCTCCGCTCTTACTCCCTTTCTCCCCCTCCTTTTCTCCTTGACTCTCTCTGTATGTCACTCTCCCTCCCTCATCTCTTCCTTTACCCCTCCCCCTCTCTATTTCTCTATCCCTCCTTCTCTCCCTCCACCCTGTCTCTTCCTCCCTCCTCCCCCACCGTCTCTCACTTCCCCCTGCCCTTCCTCTCCCTTGCCCATTCTCCTCCACCCCTCTCTCTTTCTCTCTTCCTTTCTTCTCTCTCCCCGCTCCCTCCCTCTTCTTCTTCCTTTCTTCTTCCCATGTTCTGCTCTACCTCATTCCTCTCTTACTTCCTTTCACCCTCCCTCCCTCCTCCTCACCCTTTCTCTCTCCTGCTACATCTGTTTCATCCCCTTTCTCCTCCACCCGCTTTCATTTTCTCACCTCTTTTTTTTCTAACTCTCTCTCCACCAAACAAACCTCAGTCCTTCACCACCTTAAAACCTGCCAACACACACACACACACTCTCACACACACATCTACATACACACACTCAGCAACATGCACAGGCTTGAAAGCTGCAGTCATGATATAATTACAGTCTGCTTGTGACAGGAACAAAAGTTTCACAGGTCTGGACTCACTATAGCAGCGGTCAAAGTATATCTACACAGCACATGACCATGGACTGTGTTTTCCCAAATGCCGCTCATTTCAGGCTATAACATTTCCAACAGTAACATGCTCAACTCAAACATGGGCAGGCCCTGGACAAACATGCACTCTTACAGGCTACAGAATTTATCGTGCATGAGGCTTAGAGAATTAAAAAATCTTCAGCTGAAGCCAAGATGTAGCTTGGAGAAAGAAAATAAAGGTTGCAGCAATTTGGTAAGGAAAACCGCTTTGCAAACAGCACATGAAAGACTTCGACGCGGGTGATATGACTCACCCCCAGCTGCACCAGTTTTGATGGAATGTGTGACAAACGGCTTGTTTGAGAACAAAACCTCAGTGATTGTCTGTGAGTGTGAACATTTATTCACTATAAAGCTGTATTTCTGGCTTACTTTTCAAAATGAAAGAGTGAAAAAAACATGCACGCACACATGCACGCATTTCTGTAATGAAAGTGATAACCCTTATGAACATGTCTATTGCAAGATCACTTTCCCATAAAGAGCCTTTGACAATGCCAGATCACGTGTGTGGGTGTTTGTATGACATTGTGCATACACACATTTAGCACGGCGGTTAAGAGCGTTACTCACTCTACAAGACTTTTGAAACTGAAGTCTCAAAGCACAAAGAGTAAAACACTAGCTACAAAGATGAAGTGAAGTGAAACAAACTTTTTAGGTTCGTATTTCTGAAAATTACAATCAAAATCAGAAGGAAAGTAGTTTGCTTTTGAGTTTAAATGAGCAACCCAGAACAGGCAACAATGAGCAAGTAAATTCTGTGAGGAGATTCTAACCCGAGGCACATTTTTTTGTTGAGATGATGTTTTTTTCCTGGGTTTGTGAAAGGTTGGGGAAAGTTTTGGTTCATGACGACTGCTTTGGAACAAAAACTTTGACATTTTAGCGCTGAACAAAGCTACACACGGATGTGAATTTTAGAAATCTGTGAAATCGCTCAATGTGCATTCTCTGCTACTTTCTCTCCTCACACCAATACACACCCCCACACACACACTATAGCACGTACCCCCAGCCATTCAGACAACAACCACAAAAATGCAAGAACTTCTAGGAACGGGTGTGCATCAGTGTGCAACGTGTGTGTGTGTGTGTGTGTGTGTGTGCAGCGTCAAGCATTTTAACACACAAATGGAACTGTGAAACCAATAAAATTTTAATAATACAATAATAATAATAAATCATTTTGCCTGAATAAACTTTTGTAACAAAATGATTTTGTCTATATATCATGTGTGCAATCATTGCTTTAGCTAATACGCTGCAGGTTTACAGTTCATTCCAAATCATCCAACTTTTAAATATAGACTCTGATACGCGCCTCACGAGATTTCTAAATGCTGAGCCTATTCTTCCTAAATTTTGTTACAAAATTGCTGAAAAACTGTTGGACTGCCATTTCTTACATTTGTGTTTTTAAAGGTTAGAATTTGTTGGGTTTATTTAAGTAAACTAAATGCAGTTTGTTCCTAATATAATGATTTTCCGCAGCATTTACACTTAAATGGAAAAAATCTTAAAAAATGTAGCATTCTGGGGCAAGCGCTTTCCCAAAAGCATAGTTGCTAACGATATTAACTATGCCAAAGCAACAGTATATTAGTTGCTAATGTACACTATGTTAGTTGCCAATGTACACTGTTAATTGCTAATTGCTAATGTGCGCTATGTTAGTCACTACACGTGTTACCTGCGTTAGTTGCTAACGACACTATGTTAGAAGCTGCTAATTGCTAATGTGTACACTATGTTGGCTGCTAATGTACACTATGTCAGTTGCTAATGTACACTGTTAATTGCCACGTGCTTATGTTAGTTGCTAATTGCTAATGTACACTATGTTAGTTGCTAAAATATTTAGCAACTATGCTTTTGGGAAATGCTCCCCTGACCGGTTCTGTGTTTGTGTGTATGCCATGCTGGAAATTTTTGTCAACAAATAGCATCTGACTCCTTCCTTTCTGCTTTTTCCCCAATTGAAAACCAGACCATCACCTGCACCCACTGCGGCCCTTGCCCCTCACCGCCCTACATATGCCCGGAGGGCTAACGACGCTGGAGGCAAGATACAGTCAAATAAGCCCACCCCTGCCTCTCACATGAAGCATGCCTGGCTCTTCACCAGCCACGACCAGCACTGCCACGCCACCTGCAGCGATCCGCTGGGGAACCACTCCTTGCACGAGGCGCCACGAGACGCCCTCAGCGCCACCCTGCTGGACTTGGTGGTAGGGCTTATCAGGCCGATACTGGCGTTTGGCGCTGGATGTGGTGCAAAACACCGCTAATAAGCCTGTAGTGCAGCATGCAGGCCACAGCTACATTTACTGACCATTATACCACGGCGCCGGGGAGAGGAGCCAAGAAAAGCAAGCTAATTCAAATTCTTTCTCTGTCGATTCAAAAGTGATTCATGCGTTCCAAAAAATTTATTCATTACTCTAACCCTAAACTACATTTAATTCAGTATGATTTTTTTTTTTGTTGATCTGCCACAGTCAAATGGGAAAAGTAACTCAAAACAGTATCTGGAAGCAAATTAATCTATGTAATAAATCATGAATCGATTATGAATTAAATCGTGAGCTGAATCAAATCGAATCAGAGATTTTCAACCGTGCAACCTTAATACAGTTACATAACATATATAATATAAGATGAAACATCGTTTACAATTCCTATATCATGCATGTATATATATATATATATATATATATACACATATATATATATGTATATGCATGATATAGGAATTATCGGCCGATGTCGATATCCAGTGTTTTTCATGCTTATATTTGCCCATGCCCTAGAGCACAACATTTTAAGAAAAATACACTTCCTGCCCTATGTGGTCAAAATAGGATGTGTGTGAGACACTCCATGTGCACTACCTAGTGCTTAGAGAGCTGTTAAGCTACAACTCCCCGCTATTTCATAGCCCCCGGCTATGGACTTTGGAACACAGCAAGCTAACATTCTCTAAGTGAGGAATACACTGTTTTGTTAGTTACATTTTTTCGCATGTGCAGGCAGAGTTGAGCGCGTAAAGACAAGAAGCTTGCAAACGGTCCACAGTGTGCTCAGAATTTTGGCACAAAATAACACCATGCATTTTATGACGGAAGGTGCAGGGCATATAAAGTCTATGTTACCGACGTACAATAAACGCGTCATCAAATAGCGGCTGGAAATATCGGGCAAATCTAAGCCTCGGTCCGATGCCGATGACATAAAAAAAGCAATTATCGTCAGATTCTGATGCGTTTTCGATATGATCGTGTATCCCTAATATATATATACATTTTATTACTATACGATACTGAAATGTGTCTGACGTTCATCTTAACGTGTCGTTTCACAGGTCGAAATCACAGTCTCACCTGCTCAGTGATAGACCCGAAGCCTCCACAAGGTACACTCAAGCATTCAAGTACATACATGTTCTCACACACACACACACACACACACACACCCTAAATAGCTGTTGACTGTTAAGATGTGGTGAGAGGTGTTCACTACGGTACTACACATCAGTGTGGTGAAAGTGGCTCACCATTATATGCAAACATAGACACTTCACACACACACAAACATGAATTCAACATTCTTTTTCATTTTTGCCTTTTTTTCTCAAGATTCCTTAGCAGCAGGCATGGCTACAGCAGCGTGCATTATGGGTATTCTGTGTCTTCCGCTCATACTCGTGCTGGTGTACCGTCAGAGGCAAGCTCCAGGCAGCCGGCGTGAGTACACACACTGACACACCATTTAAATAGACTTGAATACAAAATATACCCATAGTCACGCAAAGGCCTGTGCCCTATTTAGCCACTAGCTAAAAGCTTGATCACATGCGTACATATGCATATCTCACATCCTGTGCAGCGGCGTATACGCGCCACGTGGGCGTGCACCGCTGTTACGAGAGATCGTAGCTACGATAGCCCGTTTCCTGCCGTGCACTAATCTGTTTCCTCTTCCTGCTCTGCACAGGTGCACACGAGCTGGTCCGAATGGACAGGTGAGTTCCCACAGCAGCCATTTAAAAAAGATGCTAATGTGGCTAACAATGAACAAAGAACTAACATTTAGGAGAAAAATTTAGCACAACCTCCTACTTAAAAAGTTTCAGTATTTATAATTTGGAGAAAAGCTCTGTTTCTGGGAAATGGTGGAATTTTACAAAAAAAAAAAAAAAAACTGAAGCAAGGTTAACAAAGTTTATGTAATAAATGGAAGAAGGCTAAAATCATTTTGAGTGCAAAAACTGCCACTGTGTGCCAATTAAAAAATCTAGAATTTTTACTATAGACGGATACACTTCCTGCATCTTCACTGTGTGCTTGTTTTCTGATCCCGTCTCTACAGTGAGGCCCAGGGCCATGAGAACCCCGTGTTTATGGCCAGCTCTCCTCAGCCGAAAACCCGCACCGTGTCGCAAATTCTGACCCGGCAGACATCCGAAACGGGACGTCACCTGCTGGCCGACCCCGGCACTCCCATGAGCCCCAACGGACGTGGGGATGTGTTCTTCCCTGCACAAGGTGAGCGGGATGTGTATAAAAATTGGGGATGCACCGATACAACTTTTTCAGTTCCGATACCGATGCTGATAGTTGGCCTTTGGGTACCAAACCCGAGTACCAATCTGATACCAGTTTTTAACTAATAAGTTATGTATTCCTCTGGGAGGATAACACTTATGAGATTCTGTTATGCTTAAGGAAATATTTGACTTAAATACTGTTTTCCGAACTAACACAATGTAATAATTACACACCCATAGTATGTACATGCAAAATTATTTATTATTAAAATAACATCTCAAAAATGTTTTGTTTAAACACAGTTCTGTAGTTTTGTGACAGTCCCTAATGCTGCGGCGCTAAAACCATCAGGAACAGTGAGAGCTGGTGTTGTTAAGATAATTAACCAGTATAATCATTTGATTTGTTTTGGGGTCGTAGTGTGTTGCGTTGCTTGTTCTGCTCATTGTCATATCAATATCCAGGAGTTAGCATGAATATCGGACAGTAAACCAGCTTCCCAGGGAGAATGAATTTTATCGAACAGATTGGCTCTTTAGATCAGCCCAATGCCACCAATACCCAATCCAGCTATTTGAGTCATTATCGGACCGATATCTGATCCACGTGTCGGATCAGTGCATATAAGTATACACCCTGAATTAAATTAATGTAGCAGCTGTTTGGAACATTTTGAGCAGAGTCAGCCCAGTTCATGTGGAGGAGTTGTTTTTTGGAACGTTCTATTGCCTTACAGCTCACGACATGCCTGTGTACACACTCCCCAAAAACACACACCATGACCCTACTCCTCCATGCTGTAATCCAGCTCTGCCTCTGCTGCTGTCACTGCAAGGCACGAAACATCTGGAAATGGGGTGGAGCTACAAATACACACAAGAACACACACACAAACCAAGGCTGTCATCATCTCAATGATTTATAGTTTTAGGTGAAAAATCATGAGCTCTCTGTCACTGTCTTTCTCACACATGGACTCTTTCTATTCATGCTCTCAAGAATTTAGACGTTTTTTTCCCCTTATGTAGTAAATCTGTATCAGCATAAATCTCACACCTCAGTCCTCCTCGACACACTCAACACGCGACTCGCGATACGCGGCTACCGAAAGAACAATACATTCCACTCACACACACTTAGCTTCCGAGAACAGAGTTATACAGAAGAGAAGTGCGTAGCAGAAACTGGAGTTGTGAAAGAAGGTCAGAGAAAGGGGAAGCTGAAGTTAACAAAACCTCCGCCGAGCCAAAGGTCAAAGGCGAGGTGGGGGGAGTCTGAGGCTCGAGCGTGAGGCAGGAATTAGTCACGATGCACAGCTAGTTGAGGTGCACTACTGCTGTGTGTGCATGTGTGTGGTTTGGGATGCAGAGGTGTTTTGGGTAGACGTGTGTTAAAGCCCACGCTTGTTGTTGCTAAGGCTTCTCTTATCAGAGTGAATCTGTGGGCAATTTGGGAAATGTGTATAATCATGCGTGGCTCTAGGGGTGTGCTAAAAAATCAAATTGGCTCGAATCACAATTCTTTCTCTGTCAAATCTAAATCGATTCACAGAATCCATAAAATCAATTCATAACCCTAACCCTAATCATGACCCTAAACTATATTTGATTCACTGTGATTTTTTGTTGATCTCCCACAGTCAAATGGTAACTCAAAACAATCAGGAAATAAATTTGTCTATGTATTGAATTTTGAATCATTTATGAATCGTGAATCGATTTTTGAATCGAATCGTGAGCCCAAGAATCTGAATCGAATCATGAGATTTTTTGAATTGTGCATCCCTGTGTGGCTCGCAGTGTTTGGGAGTAGCTAATTACAAGGTAACACTACTAACTTAATTACTTAACTACTTATCAGTAGTGAAATTACTTTAAAAACACTAGCTTTTACAGGAAAACAAATTTACAAAGAGGAATTAGACAACTAAAATAAACAACCAAAACTAGATAAAAAGTCTAAAACTTTCAACAGTGGCACCTTCATAAAAACATCAACTGCATTAATTTCAAAAAATTGCAAAAAAACTACAATGCTGTGATCATACTCCTAATCGGTGCTACTCTCCCAGCTGTTTTCTTGCACAGTTTATCTTATGCACTTAATCTCTACGTCTCAAAGGCGTGAGTGTCTAGTTCAAATGCTGCCGCTAATGCCAAGATGCTATTTCTCTCCATTGTAAAGATAATCTCTTTCATGGCGGCTAAACTACCGATCTCAAAGAAACGTTACAATATTTACATGAACTAAGAAATGAACGTGGAAGTGCCTGATGACGCCTTTCGTAACTTAAGAAGAAAGCGCTCTGGAAGTGAGGTTTTGACCGCTCTCAGCACATAAAGCACGTTTGGTGGACGCAGGCCCTGTTTTACACTTTATAATAAGCCTCCTTTTTGCCAAATATAAACCTCAGTAACTCTTGAATAATTAGTGATAAAAATCAGATTCACCTGATAGTTGAAAATATGTCGCTGTAATGAGAGGAAAATGATTCTTTATGTAACGATGCAGGTGTAGATGTATTATTATTCAACCTAATCAGTATGGGAGTCTAAGGAAGGATCTCACAAAGACAGTAACATGTGTTTGTGTGTGTGTGTGTTTGTGTGTGTGTGTGTGTGCACCTGCTAATGTATTTGCGTTTCCTCCGCAGAGCCCATCCCTGAGGCCTCAGACTTCCTGCAGGTGTAAGATTGAGAATTTCCTCAGACTTCCCTTCCTCAACCTGTGGAACTGCACAGATCTTTTTCCTGCCTTTTCCTCTCCTCCACTTCATCCCTCCATCCTTCCTCTCTTCTCTGTGACTGGGAGAGAAACTGTTTCTCTGGAGGGATATGCAGAGGGCACCACCTCACCCTCCCCACCACACATTCTTCACCTGTAACAACAAGCCTGTAGCCATGTGGTGTTGCGGCTGGGGGGAACTCATCTCTCCCGGCCGGCGTTGCAGTGGAGCTCTAAATTCACTGTGACGCCACCAGACTTCCTGCCCAGACACACTGAACCCGTTTCATACATGAGACGAATGGGGTCAGCTTTGAAAGGAGGTCTTACACGAACCAAACAGGGTTCAGGGTTTGATTTTATGTTCTAATAAATCAGTCTCCTGCTCAGATGCTGATAGTAGAACCACTGGAAGTATATAGAGTACTAGTCACAATTTGGACGCATTCTTTTATTTCCCTTCATTCTACTTTTTTTTCTAACTTTTTGAATAATATTAGAGTTGTCAAATGTTTCAGATAGACTCAGTTAGAGTTATGTCGTGACCCAAAACTGTTTGATCTAAAACACTGGAGCAATTCCAAAAAATGGATTTTTGAAATAAATCTTTAAAAAAAGAAAACTTTGTCTTATTTATGTAGTAACCAAAATTGGTTAATTTCAAAACTTTTTAGTGACTGCAAAATTCCAAAAATGGCGTGATTCAAACAATTTATATAAAACATTTATAGTTAAACATTTTAACATCTTTAATGCATAAGTTCCAAAATTTTTATTTAAATGTTTTGTTATTTTTGGTCACGGCATAATTAAAAAGCTGTTATGTAAGACATTTTGATCAATGCAGGAATCTGAAAATATGTTATTTAAACCATTTTAAAAAAAATCATTTTAAAATAAAACATTTGGATTAAATAAATGTTTAATTTTTGCAATTCCTGCGACCAAAAATGTTTAAAATAAAAATGTCTTCATTTTGCCATTTCAAAAATATCTTTTTTAAGTTGTATTTTTAAAATTCATATTTCTGGCATGCAGCATTTGAGAAGTATATTTTTAACTAGATGTGTGACTGGTGCTGTACATCGGAAAAACAACTTATTTTGCACTTTATAGTTTTCATGCCTTTTCTTCTTTTACTGTAAGATGTGACTTCTTGTAGACCCCTATAGACCTCCTCAGCCCTCCTGCAGACTTCCTGCCTCAGATTCTGTGCCTTACTGCTTTTTAGTCTTTACTTCACAGGTTGTCACTAACTTTGCACCTTTGCACCACACTATACCTGTTTGGTGTGTGTTTGTGTGGTTCGTTCATACGCTTACAAGAGAAACCACAGACTCTTAAAGTGTGTTTGAAGTTCCTGTGAAGTGTATCTTCACTGCCACCAAAAAAAAACAGCAATGAGACTGCCAAAATAACTCCGATCTGTCACTTGTAGCTTTAAGACATTGTATATTTTATAGATCTTATATATTGTTTTTTTAATGCTGATGGTGGTGCATGTGAGAGTGTTTGTTTGAGTGTGTGCATTAAATTTTCAGCTGGTTCTGAGTTAGACTTAAGGGGAAGATGGTTATTTACGCGCAATGCTTTCATAGGTTTGATGGGTATGGATAAATGGATGGATGAATTAGTGGACGGGTTAACTCTTGCCTAAATGCAACGCTTTGTTAGTAAATTTGGATTTACTGTCTGTCTGTGTGTATGAATGAAATGACTGTGGTTTTCATTTTGTAAAAATCTATTAAATGCATTTTTTTCTATTGTCCTTTTTGTACAAAAAGAAATAAACTATCATGAGTCACAAATACTTTTATGTAAAGTTTGCAGCTCAAAATAAGATGGTTTACATCACAGTTGCCTGGAGATTTATGAATTTTTAACTACATTTTTCTAGTCAGGTCCCAATGTTATCACTTGACAGATGCACATAGTATGTGGAGAGTTTCTGTTTTGGTAAAAGAAAGCTCATCACTTTTGAGCTCCAATTAGAATGCTTTTTGACCTGAGGTTGAAACAGGAAGTAAAAAATATCTTAAAGTGCAACTTCCTGTTTCAGAAAAAAGGAAGGTTTCCTGTTTTTAGCTAATGGAAATTACACTTCCTTTCTTTAAAGAACAAACCCATTTAGGGAAGTTTACAGCAGGTTTAAATGTCTCGCTCAGTGTGCTTTAACTGCTGCTACCACGCCACCACTTTTGCTGCATTAATAAATCTTTAAGAGGCAGGGTTATGAGATTTATGGGTTCTCTCTCAGTAGTACAGTCAGCATGTAAAGGGCTGGCTTGATGTGCTAGTAACATCAATTACCATTATGGGATTCCAGTAATTAGTCACACTAATCACTACACAGTGAGTTTAAAAGAGACATCTGTACCTTTGCCAAGAACTTGCAAATATACAGTTATTCTAAATTCTTTCACTGCTGCATTCAGAACCTAACCACACCATAAACATGTACCTACGACACAGTATCTATCTGATTTGTGTAACAGCCTCTAGCAAAGTGACATTGATGATGCAATCCACCAGTGGTGTTTTTGATTAGTGTTGAAAAAAGCCAAAGTGAAAAGGACAATTTCAGAACCATAATTGTAGTTTGAACGCCACATGTAACTTCAATTACGCAGTCTGTTTTTCTACCTCTAGTTTGCAGTTGCTAGCATAACGGTTAGGGCATTCGCCCTTCTGATCAGAAGGTCGCCGGTTTTAATCCCAGACCAGTAAAGTTAACACTGAGGTACTCAGTACCGTCCCCAAGCACTGCTCCCCGGGCGCTGCCCATGTTAGCTGCCAGTACTCCTTCACGGATGGGTCAAATGCAGAGGTCACATTTCGTTGTGCTGAACTGTGTGCTGTGCTGTTTTCACAACTCTGTAAAAACTGGAGCTGTTTCGTCTCGTCTCTCTGTATATTGTATATAGCAAAGATGCAGTGTTGGGGAGTAACGGAATACATGTACCGGCGTTACGTATTTAGAATACAAAATATGAGTAACTGTGTTCCGTTACAGTTACCGTTTAAATAGGTGATAATTAGAATACAGTTACTTTGTTGAAATAAATGGATTACACGGCGGTCTTTTCCTGTTTCATATGTTAGGCTATCCCCTCTCTATCCCCTCTCTAATTTTGGTAATTCCACGCATTGTCGGAAACCCAAACAAAACACGCAATAAGAGGCTCTAATGGAAGCGTCCTGTTAATGTTGGTGGCGTCAGTTACACAACGGACCCGGAGCCAGCACAACAGAGCCAGCAGTGCCCGGGCAGGAAAGAATTTCTTACTCGGAAATTTCGTCTTTGCTCCACTACAGAAAATATATTGTCTATTCAGGGAGATTTGGGCTTAACAGCCAACTGGAAGAGAAAAACAAACAAGAATTTGCAGGATGTGATTGCTACATTCATGTAGTTGTAAAAAGCATGACAATATATTAAGTAATCCACTCACATTGAGTAACTTAACGGAATACGTTACAAACTACATTTTGGGGCATGTATTCTGTAATCTGTTGTGGAATACATTTTAAAAGTAACCTTCCCAACACTGCAAAGATGACAATAACATTTGCTTTGACTTTGAAATGGCAGAAATGGCATCTGATAGGCTATCGTGCCCACAAGCCACAAGCCCCTGACGTCATAACGTGCTCTTGGCAGCTGCAAGATGGAGTCCACCTTGGCAAGGTGGAAGCAAGAATCTGTGGCCATATTTCTAAAAGATAATGACTGTTTTTCACCTTTTTTTAATTAATTTGCTTTAGTTAAAAACACTAACATTAACTCTTACTGGAGGATAGCTGTGGTTAGCTGTGTTACTCTGAAGCTTGTCGTGTAGCTAACTACTATATTAAAACAGCAGCTTAGCTGTGGCCTAACTACTTTTCATCATAAGTTGCTTGCAGCTTCCCCAACACTGCTCGGTGAGAACATGCTGTGACAAAGAAAATAAGGGTGACCACCAAAAGACCAACGCGAGACCACAAAGAGCATACAATCACAGTTGCACAAAAAACCCCACAGAGGCCTTATTTCAGTCTTGTTTTGTTCGTGTCCCTATGCGGGTGGTGTACTTTAGTTACACAGTGAAGTTAGCAGGCTGTTCACACGATCTGTTTAGTTCTTTAAAAAAGGAGGAACACGCACACGCGCACACGCACACACAAACACACACACACACACGCACACACAAACACACACACAAACACAAAGTCATACCGACAGAGGTGGAGTTCCGTCATCTTCCACCGTCACGATGAGTGTGTACTGCTGCTGTCTCTCACGGTCGGGAGGTGAAGGTCTGGTCACGATCTCCCCAGTCATGCGGTCCATGCGGAAAGTCAGGTCCTGGTTGCCGTCGGTGATGTAATACGACAGCATCCCGTTGGGCCCAATATCCCGGTCTGTGGCAACCACACGCAGGACCGATGTACCGCCACCTACGTTCTACAAACACACATAAACACACATGTTTACTTCACAATATGACTGCAGTTAAATAATTTACGAGCCCAGTGCTGTTCTAATAGCTGAATGGATTTCAACTTGAAATTTCAACAGCGCTTTTTCTGATGAAGGCGATTAGCGCTCTGAATGCTAGATTTGTATTAAAAATAGGTGCTGCCAGCACAAAAAAAATGCATTTGCTGGACACAAGCCCTAAATGTTTAGAGAATTGAGGCAAGCTCTGGGTAGGATCACAGCTTGGGTTTTATATTATTTTAAATTGAGTTGCTCTGACCTCACTGACGCTGACGTTGTATCCGCGAGGACTCTGCACTACAGGGGGGTTGTCATTCACGTCCACGATATTCACCGTCAGGGAATGGTCAGTGAAACGGGGAGGAGAGCCGTTATCCAGTGCCCTCACCTGAACATACACACACACAAACACAAAATATAAATCTTTCTCAGGTTCCAAAATAATGAACTGTTATAAAAACAGGAGTAACACATTCCTGAAACCTGTAACAGCCAGAATTATTATTATTTATTTAGAATAGAAGCCATTCTTATCCAGAGCAACATCCACTTTCCGAATTTTAGGTACAGTTTCCCTGAGGGCAGAGGTCACATTGGTTGTGGTGCAGTGTGTGCTGTGGTGTGTTCACAATGACAAATAACTTACTTAGATACAGTTTGGTTGCATTGACAATAAAGTTCTCTTAAATTGTATTTAATGGTATGTAACAGTGTTTACTGACTAGTATGTGTACTACCTCATTAGGAACCGAACTAGAAGTGGGATTCACAAAGTGAATCCTGAAAACGGAAAAGATTTAATCAGCATTGTGGACTGAACAAAACACGCAGATTAATATACACTTTGATCTCATTTAGTATGAATAAATAACAAATGGGGGTGGCACAGTGGCGCAGAAGTTAGCGCTGCTGCCTCAAAGCGAGAAGGTCCTGGGTTTGCGTGGGTTTCCGCCGGGTGCTCCGGTTTCCTCCCACTGCCCAACGGCATGCAATATAGGTTAATTGGCAACTCTAAATTGGCCCGTAAGGTGTGAATGAGTGTGTGATTGTGTGAGATCTGTGGTGTGTTTGCGCCTGCCCAGGGCTGGTCGCCGCCTTGCGCCCATAAGCTCCCGGGACAGGCTCCGGTCCCACCCACTGCGACCCCGGTTGGGATTAAGCAGTTTGGATAATGAATGAATGAAATATCAGATGTAGTTTAAACAATATTATGTGGTATCACTACTACAATTATTAGTAGTATGTATTGAGGCTCACACAGGATGAAGAAAATTCAGTAGATGTCAGCACTCACCTTGAGCAGGTAACGGTCGACAGCTTCTCTGTCTAGAGGGGCGTTCACATAAACGTCTCCGTACGTGTTGTTGATGGTCCGGATTTCAAACACATCCTGCATGTTCCCCGCTGCCAACGTGAAGTTCACCTGGAGGCACATAGGCACACAAACGTGGGACAGGTCAAAGGGAGTGTCAGGAGGGAAGATGAAGACTGGGATAAAAAGCATTTTAAGAGACTGATCTTTATTTTCAATTATACAATGCCATGAAAAAGTATTTCCCATCTTCTTGGGGTCCTCTATTGGTCTTGGTGGCCTAGTGGTTAGGAAACTCGCCACTGGACCAAGAGGTCATGGGTTTGAATCCTTCATCTGGCACTACCTCATTAGGTTCCTGGGCAAGACCCTTAACCCCAAGTTGCTCCAGGAGGATTGTCTCTGTAATTAGGAAATGGAAGTTGCTCTAGGAGGCGTTTCCCTAAAGCATAGTTGCTAACTATATTAGCAACTAATATAGTGTTGCTAACATAGTTAGCAATATGTTAGCAACTATGCTTTTGGGAAATGCACCCCTGGAAAAGAGCGTCTGCTAAATACCATAAATGTAAAATGTTGCATAAACCAATTACACTTTAGCTTTAAATCACATCACTGCCTCCTCTCACCAGGCCATTTTTTCCTGCATCTTTGTCCCTCCCCATCACCACGGCAACTCTCCTCCCGATGGGCGTGTCCTCGGGGACGTTCACGGACACGTCTGAAGTGAGGTCAAACTCGGGGCTATTGTCATTCTCGTCCAGAATGGTAATTGATACCTGTCACAAAGAACGGAGAGCAGAAATCAGAAGTCAGTCTTTAAAAAAAATCCAACAGTTCTAATGTGTAAAAATGTGACCCAGAGAATAAACGGTTTCTTACCTTCTACAAATGTGCAGAAGCGGGGGAAAAGACAAAAATGTTTGAGCGAGAGGTTCTGCATATTGGACAAAATCCTTCTGATGCTAAATTATAAATCATGTTTAAGTTAAAGATGAAAAAAAGTTAGACAACTCCATCAGAGCCAGAGACTGGGAGTTTGTGAGATTGAATTAATTAAGTCTGGTTTTTAATTTTTATTTGATGAGCTCACCACAGTGGAGCCTCGCTTAGGCCCTCCATCGTCTGCCACCACAGTGAGTGTGTAAGAGTCGCCCTTTTCTCTGTCGATCAGGCCAGTCACAGTGATTCGACCCTGAGGAACACACAAACACACACACCACACACTGTTTTTAGAAAATAGTGGCCTTGTCTTATGCGTCAGATTGCTGAATGTGCATAGAATTGATCATCAAAATGTTTTAACAATAAGTCTATTTATTTAAAGGGGTTAAATTGTCATAGCAAATAAAACATTATTTTTATGTGATATGAAAGACTTACAAATGATGTGAAAAATATTTTATACAAATTATTTTTGTACATATTAAATATTTTATATTCAATTAAAACATGGATTATATGTAGCATTAAATATCTTTAGATTATGAGAAATATGTTTGTGTTTATCCAAACATAACATAAAATACATTATTTATATTTGAGATTTTTAGATATTTTTATTTGTTTTTTAAACCTTAGAATGTATGTGTGTACATATATATATGTATATATATATATATATGTATATTCAGAAAATCTCACAATTCGATTCCGATTCTGGGGCTCACGATTCAATTCAAAATCAATTAACGATTTATAAACAATTCATGATTCAAAATTGATTCACGATTCATAAACGATTGAATACATGTATGAATTTGTTTCCAGAACGCTGTTTTGAGTTACTTTTCCCATTTGACTGTGGCAGATCAACCAAAAATCACAATGAATCAAATGTAGTACTAATTGAAAGTCAATTTGAACCTTTGTAAATAAAAATATCTCTATAATATTTTATATGGTTATTTTATGTTGTTATATATACTGTATGTTATATGTAATTAAACAGTATTTTATCCCTATGTAGGATGGTCCTACGTCAGCTTACCGTGACACTGTCGATCTTGAAGAGCGCGAGCGCGGCGGGTGAGGTGTCGGGGTCGAAGCGGTAGGTGAGCTGGTTGAGATTGTCGGCCGACTGAGCGCGGACCTGGATCACCTCGGTGCCGGTGGCGATGTTCTCCCGGAGCGAGGCCTCGTAGCCGGCCATGAGGAATGCCACAGCCTCGTCCAGCTCGTTGAGCAGTGTGACGTAGACACTGCAAAAGGCTCGGTTGAAAGGAGGAGCCTGGTCTGTAGCTGAAACATTCATCAGGTAGCTGGTCTTGGTCTCATAGTCCAGGTAGTCCACTGTGGTGATCAAGCCAGTGCTGATGTCCACCTCAAACTTACGGTCCGAACCGGACACCAGCGCATAAGACACGGCGCCTCCATCTCCTGCACATACACACACACACATACACACACACACTTGAACTGAGATCGGTGCAATCAGTTGACCCAGCTAAGGCCTCATCTCTTTAAGACTTACCTTTGGGTAGTGTCTGATTTTTCTACTGATCTTATGTTTTTATTTTATTTTAATTAATTTCAAATTTTATTTTGTGATCTCTGTCTGTGACAAATGCTTTATAAACTTTACTTATTTGCAAAAGAATAAAAGTATTTTTTAAAAGTAGTAAGAAAGAATTTTAAGAGACTGTAAAAGTAAGACTAAAATAAATGAAAATTAAGAGTGCAATAAAATTGCAGATTTTTAAACAAAAACATAAAAAATTGTGTTTATAAAAATATTCACATGTGTAAACAGGCCATTAATTTGGAAAATAAGACAGACAAAAAACAGTGAACTGCATTTTAACCCCAACACAAAGGAAGTAGTAGCAAATAGTGATCATTTAACTCCAACATGATGATTTGGAGTCGAATGGTCAGAAACGAATACAAACAAGCTCAAAATTAAACTCATTTGACCTTTGACTCCAATGTGGTAATCCTCAAAAATATCTTCTATGATGAATCTGAGATTACACTTTATTTAAAGAGTTAAATTAAAACCTTTTTAAAATTACAATTTTTCTGAAGAAGACAATATACTGGTATGTTTATCTACGTATTACTTTATGCCTTAAATATAGAACTGGTCGGCAAATCAGCAGGTCAGATTTCTAAATACTCACATTAAAACTAACTAATGTTTGTGTGTGAGAGCATGTATTTGTGAGAACCCTGTCACCCATCTGAATGTCTCTAGGTGTGAAAGAGGAACTGAAAGACAGAAGTCTGGCTCAAAAGTCACGTGTTATAGCAACTTTGGAAAAAAAACATCTTGCAGTAAAGCAGCACACAGGACTTGCAAGACTGCAAGGAAAACAACAGGACGAAATAGAGTCAGATCAGTGCACAGTTGGAGTCTCTAATCAGTCTGTAGTTATTGCCTTTCACTTCCTGTAAGGTCATCGGTGAGGATGTGAAACTCGGCCGTGATTTTCACTTTATTGCTAAGCGCTCAGGGACAATATTGAAGATTGCTGAGCGAAGAGCTTTCAGGCTGCATGGTTGCTGAACTTTAAACTTTTGCATCTCTATGGTTTAAAGGGACAGACTTGCTCGTATGCTTCAGAGTATAATCCTGCTGCATAAAAGTGAGTAATTATTTGTCATTGTGAACACACCACAGCACAGCACACAGCGCACCGAAATGAAATGTGATCTTAATATTTGATGCATACGTGAAGGAGCAGTGGGCAGCTGACATGGGCAGTGTCTGGGGACCAGGAATTCAGACAATACTTTCGTCAAAATGATGAGACACGTGCCCATTCATCCATCCATACATCTTCTGCCGCTTAACCGGAATCGAGTCGCAGGGGTTGCAGCCTAAGCGGAAACACCCCGACTTCCCTCTCCCTGGCCATTTCATACAATTCTTCCGGGGGAATCCCGAGGCATTCGCAGGCCAGCCGGAAAACATAGTCTCTCTCTCCAGTGTGTCCTGTCTCTTCCTCAGGAACTCCTCCATAGGGGAGACATGCGCCACATTTTACAAATGCATTGCACATTGCAGACGCACTACAAAAACGGAAAACGTGCAACTTCGGCAGCGCTGCACATAGTCACAACACAACAGAAGTGTGGCACAACACAACGGAAATGCTTCCAGGAGACTTTTGTTTTAACCCTTTAAGGAGTCGTTGGTGCTGGTCTCTTCTACTGAACACAGTGCTTAAACATTCATTCATTCATCATCTGAGCCACTAATCCCAACTGGGATCACCGGGGGGACCGGAGCCTATCGTGGGAACTTATGGGCGCAAAGCAGGGAACAACCTTGGACAGGCGCCAACACACTGCTGAGCACATACACTCACACAATCACACTCTCGCTCGCACCTTACCGGGCCAATTTAGAGTCGCCAATTGACCTATATTGCATGCTTTTGGACTGTGGGAGGAAATCGGAGCACCCGGAAATCCACACGAACATGCAAACTCCACACAGAAAGGCCCTACAGCCGGAGATCGAAGCCAGGACCTTCTTGCCGTGAGGCAGCGGCGCTAACCACTGTGCCACCTTACCGCCCAGTGGTTTAAAAAACTCAAATAATTATGTTAACTCACTGGTTTCCATGGCTTTAGCGCCAAACAATCAAAAAGCATGTGACCTCCTAAAAAACGTCTTCTGGAAACACTTCCCTTTGTTGGGTCACACTTGCGTTGTGTTGTTACTGTTTGCAGCGTTTCCAAAGCTGCATATCTTTTCCTTATTTGCAGTACGTTCGTAAAACATGACGCACGTGTTGTCATTTTAACAAAATTGTTTTTTTGCTTTGCAGTGTGTCTCGGCCGCCGTAAGGACGCCATGTGGGACAGAGAATTCTTAGCTTGTCTTCGGTGAGGTGGAACATTCAACGTTCAAATAATCTTAAAATAAGCAACACATATTCACTCAAATATCAATTAGTAATACAAGAGAACAGGAGTGAATTCCACACCAGTGTCCGGGTCGGTGGCTCGCACCACGATGACAGAGGTGCCGATGCCGGCCGTCTCTCTCAGACCCAAACGATTGTACTGCTGCTGGGTGAAAACCGGACGCTCATCATTCACATCCTCCACATACACTATCACCTGAGAGGAAAAGAAAGAGGGAGAGGTGTTAGTGGTGGGTTTGTTCCGGTAGTAGATAATCACTAGATTGTGAACACACCACAGCACAGCACACAGTGCACCACAACATAATGTGACCTCTGCATTTGACCGATCCGTGGAGAAGCATTGGGCAGCATTTTTGGCAGCACCCGGGAGCAGTGACTGGGGACCAGTGCGGTAACTTGGTACCAGCGACTTCTCAATCTCATCAGGCTACCAACTGCCCCAAGATGCAAATAATGACCCCCAACCTTAGTAACTAAAAGATTTACTTGGTATCTTAACAGTTAGGGAGTTGGCCTCGTGACCAGAGGGTCACCGTTTCACATCCCGGAAAGGTACCACTGAGGTACTCAAGAACAAGGTACCATTCCCAAGCACTGCTCCCCTGGTGCCGCCAAAAACGCTGCCCACTGCTCCTTCATGGATGGGTCAAATGCAGAGGTCACATTTGGTTGTGGTGCACTGTGTGCTGTGCTGTGTTCACAATGACAAAATAATCACTTACTTCATTATATTCAAAAGCAAATCTTTTAATTTTTTACTTAAAATCTGAAATTGTTCTATAAAAGTATTTTATTGATTATGAGGACTGGCCATCACATACAAAATGGTCTCCACAAAGCCATAAAAACTTGACATATCAGTTTTCTCAAACTTTTAGGGCACAGTTGAGTAAACACAACATCCTAAATATATTCACACACGCACACACACCCTGACGGAGCTGCGCATGCTGCCCTGGTCGCTGTTGTAGGCCTCCACCTCCAGCAGGTGTGAGCTGCTGGTTTCTCGGTCCAGAGCTCGCTGACCTCGAGTGATCAGGCCAGACAGCAGGTCTATAGAGAACTGACCTCCACTGTTACCTGAGCAGGAGGAGCAGAAACAAACACACACACACACGTTATAAATTATTACACGTGTGGTATCTTATGGCAGTTTTACTCATACTGTAAAAAGTTACACTAAGACTATTAGACTACAAACGTGTCTGAAATTGATTGGTTTATTTCTTCCTAAGAAGGATCAAATGTGACCCGATCTGCCGTAATGAGTCGGAAGTCGGCGTTTTATTTATTTAGATACGGGCCGATTATGTTGAAAAACATCACAAAAATAGCGATTTTTCTTTTTTGGAGACCAGATTAATTTTGAAGACCTTTTCTTTCATATAAAACCAAAAAAGAAAAATCGATATTTGTGATGTTTGTCAACATAATCGGCCCGTATCTAAATAAATAGAACGCCGACTTCCGACACATTACGACAGATCGTGTTACATATTAATTCCTGCAAAAATGGGGAAAAAATCTGTCAAAGGGAATGCATATGAATAAAGCAATGTGTATGACAAAATAGACACACACTCATAAAAAGCAGAATGTGGTGTTTTGTTTATTTATTTTGTGTATTCTATAATTTGTCTATTTATTTATTTTTGTGTATTTGCATATTTATTCATTTGTGTATTATTTATTTATTTATTTGCATATTTATTTTGTGCATTTGAATATACATTCGTGTATAATTTATTTACTTTTTTATTTATGTATTCAATCATTTGTGTATTTATTATGTATTTTATTTGTTAATTCGTCTATTCATTTATTTACTTATTTGAGCATGCAATAATTTGTGCATTCGTTCATTTGTATTCATATTTATTTGTTTGTGTATTTATTAATTAATTATTTTTGTGTATTTATTTTGTGTACTTGCATTTATTCATTTGTGAAATTATTTAATTAACACAGTTATTTATGAATGAGCTCTTGCTCCCATGAAACGCTAAAAAACCTGACCAGTTTTAGCTTTCCCTATTTTTGGGGAGAATTACAACTCCGTCTGACTGCAACACACACGCACACGCACACACACACACACACACACACACACACACACACACACTGTGCCTGTCCTGCGGTGGAGACCTGCTCCTTGTTTGCATGCTTGTGGTTTGTTTGACTTCATGGCCTCCAGAACCTTTTTCAAAACGGATTTTCCCCGCCGCAAGTGTGTGTGTGTTGCATCATGCTGTGCAGTGCTGTAATCTATTGTGTACAAACATCTAAGAAAAACATTTAAAGTGTGGGAACCAGCGGATGAGAGACTCACCTGAGAGAATGCGGTACAGGACTCTGCCATTCTCCCCCTGATCTGCATCAGTGGCCTGAACCTGAACATGGACACACACACACACACACACATTGTAACACTTCATCTGCAACACACACGCTCTCTCTCACACTCACACACACCCATAAACACACCCATAACTGTTGAGTAATGTGCATTTAACAATGTAGTGACGGCTAAGTTGTCCATTTAAAACTTAGATACTTAGAATAGTGATAGAAATGAATCAAATGTAACACACACACACACACACACACACATCACTCATCCTGACTCTCTTTACACTCCAAAACTACTGTTAACCGGTTGTCAAGACAACAGCAACTTTCCACAATAGCAGCCTGACTCAGATAGGCTTCCAACACACACACACACACACACAGAGGGGCAGAGGAGGCCCCCATCTTGAGACTCATTAGTTTTATAAAGAGATTTGGGGATGAGAAGAAGAAAGCGAGGGAAGGGAGGAGGGAGGAGAGAGAGAAGAAAGGGTCAGGGGTCACGCTAAGATAGATGAATAGAGCATACAGAGTGGAGCGTACCACTCTCCGTCTCACGGGGGATTAAACTTTGGGAAAACACTTTTCACAGGGACAAAATTAACAATTAATGATAACATCCAACGTATCGCAGCACAACAAAAGAGCGGATCAGACACGACGTGCAAGAATATACTTATTACAGGGGGTAAAAAAGTTCAAAGTTTGGGACACTTTTAATCCCCCCGCCTCACTTCCCTCTCACTACTTTTCTCCTCCATGCCAACGCTCCCTCCCAGAGTGGAAGACAAACAGGAGAAGGAGGGAACACAGAAGAGAAGACACACTCTGAAAACTGTTGCTTAAAGGTAAAGTTATTAATACAACATTGGCCTTTATTTAAAACCCGGTGTGTGTAAGTGTTTGTGTGTGTGTGTGTGTGTGGTGTAAGAGAGAGAGGAAATGAGAGAGAGAGATGCATGAAAGAGAGAGAGGTTTTGATAATATTTAGCAAGCAACATATCTTTAATCCTTATTCTGTTAATAACATATAATTAAAATCTTTATGAATATTAATGATTTCATAATAACAACATGGAACTAATTCATGTGTCATTTTGCGTGAGCGTTAAATTTGATTCATTGCATTTACTCTGTGAGACAAGAAAAACTTGCGCTGGTGCAGTTCAGAATTAGATTTGCTAAACAGTGTGAAAAGATTATTATTTTGACCCAAAAAACCTCAAAGCAGACCCTCCAGGATTACGCGATGTTGCAATCGCAAGTACTGACGCAAATTCAGTCAATCACCGCAAATACATGATATTGTAATATTGACCAATTACCGCAACATTTCCGCAATTTTTGACCAATTATTGTCGTCTCCTGAAAAAACATTGAGTCATATGTCAGCGAGCTCACTTTCTTGTTACGTTTGGAAGACACAGGAAACCAATGATAAAAACGTCTCACATTTACCTTCATAAATAACTAAATTGCTAATGGTCGACAAAAATTATAGTGGTTTTGTTCCCTTCATTTTAATTAACTGGTACAGAATAATTGTAAAGGGGGAAAATCAAAACTTTTTTGTCGCAGTTTTGACTTGCTTCCAGGACTTTATTGCAACAAAACACATAAAACACTGCAACTTTCAACACAATTTTTTAGAAAAGCTGCTGCAAAATCAGGCATTTTAGGCCGCAACAATCTCAAAAAAGGCACATGAAATCCTGGAGGGACTGTAAGAAAACATTATTGTCATTTCACAAGATAGTGTAGCTACGTATTGTGGTGGATTACAGTAAGGACTTTTAGCTAAACTAATTCTGAATGCAACAGTGAAAGAATTTGTAAAAATCACTCAACATTTGCCAAAGTTCTGGGCATTTTTGTCTCACAGTGTACTAATGGGCAAATTGTAATTTGCATCTAATAGTCGTGTGTGTGAGTGTGTGTGTTAGTGGCTGATGAAAAGCATCTCTAACGAGTGCCTCTGCCTCTGTGGCCTTTTCTGGGCATTTCTGGCATTTTGACGCTGGACTAATTTCACGTCCCAGTGTGTTTTTGCTAAACGGTTAAACCACCTCTTACAGTGGCCCAAATTTAACATGCTGACATTTACCAACAGTGCAATTGGTTATTGGTGTATCAGTAAAGTGTATGTGTGTGTGTGTGTGTGTGAGACCATGTATCCACACACACACCAGTTTATATGGAGGGAGGCTGTTTTAATAAACCCAATTGTATTACGCTAAAAAAGAATTGTCAAGCATGCTCAGTTATTGGAGCCATTTTTAATAGGGATGTAATTGCCTTAAATACCAGCAGTTACCGCGTGTGTGTGTGTTTGTGTGTTTCCTGCTCTCGTATCCCTGTTAGGAGCCCTGACTCAGTCAAGCCGAGATGCAAGTTTACACAAAAGCTCAATAGTGCATTTGCGGGTGTTGGAAAGAGATTATTCCGCTTACTGTTCATTATGGATTACAAAAGATCAAAAAACGCAAAATATCTAGGAACTACAAGGGACCAAAAAGTGGCAAAAACCTAAAGATTTGGCACAACAAAGCGCTAAAGACGTGTGTTAGACAAACCGTTACCTGACATGTATGTTCCTAACACGCCAGAAACACCTCACATCTATTTACCCTGCTTACCACATCCTGTTAATCTGCTGTCAACACATACACACGAACACACACACACACACACACACACAGATTTACTTCCCTATAGTTTGATGGATCCAAACTCTATGGCTGCCTCCAAACCTGCCCCTAACAATAACCTCAGTGATGAAAATGAAAATTATTTTCATTTTAGTACGAAAGAAGAACCATCCTCAAAAGGTAGGTTCATCCACAACCTGAAGGTGTAGAGTGTGAAATTTGCTCCCAAAATAAGTCTACGTCAGGAACACCTTCCCTCCCAACCACACAAACTAGGTCATGGCAAGGTCACATGTTTGGTTTCATATTAATAGCTGCTGTGGCCTGTGAAGCCAGTTCACAAATTCTAACCACTAAGCCATTCTGTTTACATGGTTCTATTTACTGTGCAGTAATTACTGTGATGTGAAAACACAATATATAAACACTAAAAAGGATTTTGGATTTTAATTGTAAAATACAAGTTCAATCATGAAAATGAGGGCGATAAATTGCATTTTACACTTAAACCAGCTTTGGAATTTGTGGTGATAAATATTTCTAATATGAAGAAGATGAGCTGAAACTTCAGCATGCGTCTCTCAGTACGCGTTCAGCCTGGGGGTCGACTGATTATCACCCGGGGGTGAGTGTCCCAAAAGCATAGTCGCTAATGTATTGCTGACTATATTAGCAACACTATGTTAGTTGCTAATGTTATTTGTTAATGTACACTGTTGCTTGCTAATGTTAGTTGCTAATACACACTATGCTAGTTGCTAATGTAAGTTGCTAATGTACACTATGTTAGTTGCTTATGTTATTTGCTAATGTACACTATGTTAGTTGCTAATGTTAGTTGCTAATGTACACTATGTTAGTTGCTAACGCACACTATGCTAGTTGCTAATGGTAGTTGTTAATGTACAGTATGTTTGTTGCTAATGTTAGTTGCCAATGTACACTATGTGCGTGGCTAATGTTAGTTGCTAATGTACACTATGCTAGTTGCTAATGTTAGTTGTTAACGTACACTACGTTCGTTGCTAATGTTAGTTGCTAATGTACACTATGTTAGTTGCTAATGTTAGTTGTTAATGTACACTACGTTCATTGCTAATGTTAGTTGCTAATGTACACTATGTCAGTTGCTAACACAGTTAGCAACTATGCTTTTGGGAAATGCACCCCTGATTCATTCAGTGACGATATTCAGAACTTTTATGGTTATCAGTTTTTGTCATGATTTTATCTGTTGATGAAATATTGAATATATGAATTTAAAAATGGCTGGCACAATGGCACACTGGTTAGCCCTGCAGCGACCCCAGCTGGGATCAAGCGGTTCGGATACTGAGTGAATGAATAAAATCTCCTTCACCTTCCTCTCTTCAGACCCTGGCAAAATGGACATGCCCCAGAACCTCACCCTCGCCTTTGCCTCCTCCACCCTGGACCCTCTCTCTTCCACTACATCCAACCTCTCCACCCCTCTCCCCTCTGTCGTCCCCTTCCTCGGCCTTCATCCCCCGCTCCCTGCCATCATCGTCGCCGCCTGCCTCTTCATCGTGTTTGGGGGCTGTACGGTGGTCCTGGCCGTCTGCCGCTGCTCAGGGACGTCGGGGGGCTTTGACCGAGGATTGGATGACGGTCACTATTGGGGCCGGGGCCTGTCCAGCGAGCCCCAGCTAAAGCTGTGGAAGCGTTTGGGGTCGATGCGGAGGTCGTTCTCCTCGGTGCCGTCCTTCAGGAGACCACCGCTGCAGCGCCGGCCCGAATCCAAACTGGCACTGCAGTTAGCTCAGGACAGGAGCGAGCTGCAGGCACAACTGACTTTACCGTGCTTACTGCAGTACGCTACTGAGATATGAACGTCTGGACGTGTTCTTTAACTGTGTTGGTGGTGAAACACTGGGCTAAGTGACTCGAACCTTGAGTCGGTGATCTTAACAATGTGGGTTCGAATCGCAGCCAAGCCAAAAATGCACCACTAAACCACCGTAAGCAAGGCCCTTAATCCCAAGCTGATCCAGGGAGACTGTCACTGGTTAATAAGAACATGGAAGTGACTCTGGAACTGGTACTCATTTGTATTTCGCAGTTCTTAACGCACTCAAAATCAACAACAGATATTTCAAATGTCTAACCTGTTCTTCCATCTGACTGGCCTTTCACAATCTTTAAAATTAAGGGACACTGCTAGGAGTGTTAAATCAAAGTTTTATCATGAACTGATTCAGTGGACAACAGTTCAATGTCTACGTCCCATTTAATGCGATACACAACACAGTGATCATCCGAGGCCCAGTTCACACATAGCTGGGTATTTATAACAAAATGGATATTTTTTCTCCTCCGTATTCCAAAATAACTTCATACACATAAGCCAGTTTTCAAAAATATCTCTGTAAGCATGAATCCGGATAAATACGGATTGTATTGTATTGTATTGTATTTACTTCAATGTTTACGGTAAATCCACTCGTTGACTAGCGTGAAGATATTTCTCCGGAATCCATCTTCATCTCCCGAGTTCAGTTAACCTAACGCAGGTAGGCTATCCGTGTGGCTGTGAATGCAGCGTAGGCTACCGTAAATGCAAACATAGCCTCGACCGCACCAAGCGTCTGTGAGTGCTACGTCGATAGTCAACTTCAAAGGCAGATTTCTCCGTTTCTCACTTGGCGTGACAGGAGAAACCCGACTCCTTTGAATGTTGATATCTCAGTCATATGTCGTCCGATTTATTCGATATAGGTATCGTTTTGAAGGTTGAGTTATGCCCTTTCATGAAATATGACTCACATAATAACTCAGTTTTGACAATTTGCAACAAGCGACTGGTTTTGCTGTGCAGAGTCACATATCAGTTTTTATAAATACCCAGCTACATGTGTACGGGGCCTGAATTAATACAGTCACTCATGTTCATATCAGATCACAAACGTCATTTGCTGTTTTTCCCTTGGTGCATTTCAATGAAAATTAATGTTCTGTTTTAAACTAAGCCTCCTGTCCAATATAAAGTGACTCTCTTGCTTGGCGAGAGACAACACAATAAGTATGTCAATCTGGATCAATGATGTGGGCTCACTGATCACAGAATCAATGTATCAATGTAGAATGATGTATCGTAACATCTCTAGATACTACACTGTCAATCAAAGAAGAAAACCCTGTAGCTTTGCCTAGAACTTCGGTAAATGTTGACTGATTTTCAAAATTGCTTTGTTGTTGCATTCAGAATGAACTTTGCAACAAAGTGACCATCACAACCAATGACGTGCTTGGGGACAGTACCTTGCTCATGAGTACCTCAAGGCTAACTTTACCGGTCCGGGATTCAAACTGGCGACCTTCTGATCGCGGGGCAAACGCCCAACTTGTTACCCTACCAAATGCCCCAAATTCTCATTAATTCATAAAAATTAATAAAATGAAATATACATTTTTAAAATGTGATTTCAGTAGTGAAACTGGATTGCATGTCACAGACCACCTACAATGCTGCCGCGGATCATTTGCAACAACTTTGTGTGATGGGTAATATTCTGATCAATTTGTTGCAAATTCTGAATTTATGAATGACATAATTTTGAACATTTGCTAAAGTTATGGGTAAAAACGCTAAAAACCATCTAACTACTGCTTAGTAAATGTGTTTTCTCTTGTGCTAATGTCTATGAATTCATCATTTTTTGTTCTTCAATGTAGTCTAATTTTGTGCAAGTTGACATTTTGTTTAATGCTGTAAAAATGTTTAATATTATATAGTTGGAGGCTTTCAAATAAGCCCATATGAGCTCATTGCCTTTTACTGCACTGTACTTTATTTATTTGTCATTTTTTGTTATGATAAAATGTTCCACAAAATAAAACCTGGACATCAGCTATGACTGGAACTGCGTTCTACTCAAGCAAAAAAAGTGAAGTGCTGGCACTGCCCTTCTAAAATTAATAAAAATATCCTATTGGACAGCACCGTAATGCCAGTACAGGCTGGAATAAGAGCGGCAGGCCAGACGAGGTGCCAAGGGGCCTTCAAAGCGCCGCCATTCTGTGGTCAGAATTGTTTGAGATGTCGGATTTGGCTGTAGATTTGGCCACTGGCTTTGTGCCCCTGGCATGGGTATGAAAGACGGAGAGCTGGAACGGTTAGAACGGACGGAGAAAGAGAGTCATTACTGTGGAAAGTTCTGGACAGACCATACTGAGCAGTGGAGGAAACTGATGCATTTGCTGTATTAAATGAGTTTAAATGGTGATGATTATGTATGTGTATTAATTTAATTTTTCAACATCATTTCACAAAACAAAAAGCTGAACCTATTTATAACAAGAACCATAATATGAGAGTTTTACCGAAAATGACGCAAAACTGATACATTAACTGATATATTTACTGATAAAATCATGGAGGAGTCTGTCCATCATTGGTGGAAAACAGATTCATAACTAGATCTGGGCAATATGTACAAAAATATTATCACAATATTATTCAACCCTGATTGATCTCGATATAAATCACGATATAGAATTTTGTGTTCTTGCTTGAGTTTATTCCAGTCATCTATATGACTAATTTAAGGTTAGCAAATAAAGATGCGCAGTATAGCTTCAATATTTCTATTATCAGAAAATATTAACTTAAATGCAAAAAATCCATACCAATGTTTTAATAAAAAACAAAACTATGATTAAGATATTCATTTGGATGGTATTTCTAGATGTGATCGGCAGCGAATCTTGCACTGAGACTTCATCTTTTCTGCTTTGTGATATTTGGACCATCATGTGTGCCTTCTTTTTATTATATTTTATACAGACAGGTCCATAAATATTGGGACATGGACACAATTCTAATCTTTTTGGCTCTATACCCCACCACAATGGATTTGAAAAGAAACGAACAAGATGTGCTTTAACTGCAGACTTTCAGCTTAAATATTACTGTCCCCTTTTATCCAAGTTTATACACTTTGTAATACGTAAATTTCACTGACTGACTTTGGCACCTCTACGTCTGTCACATTTTTTGCAACCGCGCCATCAGTGATGTCTGGAAGTGATGGCTCACACTGCTGACCAATGCAGTTCTGAGGTTTTAAAAGCAGTCACAGTTTCACAACTGGCCGAGCTCCGCTGAACACGTCACGTTGAGACGAGTCTGACAATTTTATAACTTTAGTTTGGAGTTGTTTTCCCACTTTGCGCCCCCGAAAGCTGTAAACTGATTTGTCATTGTGAACATAGCACAGCACAGCACACACTGCACCACAACCAAATGTGACCTCTACAATTGACACATAGGTAAAGGAGCAGTGGGCAGCTGACATGGGCAGTGCCCAGGGAGGGTTAGGGTTAGCAGTGCTTGGGGACGGTCCTATGCTCATGAGCACCTACCTCAGTTGCTTTTTAAGGGATTCGAATCAGCGACCTTCCGATCATGGAGCGAACGCCCTATCAACTACCAACTTTAGCAGCATTTATCAGCAACATTGCTGTTTTCTCTTCCGTCATCCTTCCTTTTTTCATGTGTCCTACATCAATTCAACCGTTCGCATCTCTTGTTTGGCATGAATGAGGGAAGTATAGAAACCAGAAGAAAGCTTTAAAAACATGGTTTAAAGGTGCCGTAAAACGTGATTTCCAAATTTCGCGATAAAAAAAATATTTTCATGGCTGTACAAACCCTGACGTATGTGTATGGATGTGCTCTTGCACAAACCTGTAGTATACTGGTTCCTCTTGGTATGCTCTCCAAAACCGTCATCTCATAGCTGTTCTGTAGGAAGATGGGCCTGTTGTCATTGACGTCAAGCACTTCCACATAAACAGTGGCAGTGCCAGTCTTCCTGTCCCCCGCTGGGCCGTTGTCTAGAGGGAAAACACATTCAAGAAACAATCAACAGTCCAGACTGAAGGTGCACAATGCCAAACCACAATGTTTATGAAATACGAATTTCAAAACTCTCAGATAAAGCTGCTTCCTTGTGGTCGTTGGTGACTTATGTCTAAAAACAATGGTTGAGTCGTCTCCGCTGATTACGGCCCGACCAACAGGCTACACCGTGTGTGTGTGTGCGTGTGTGATCAGTCCTCCTGTTTTTCACAAAGGGAGTGTAAATTACTGTTTTTGTTGTTGATGCCCTAATTGTTTTCCCCTCCTTACACAATAACAGCCAATTTCATTAGCGGGGAAGATGTGGAAACGTCTGAAAAGCTGAAGATGAGTGATATTGAAACTGCAGTTACAGTCATAATGAGCAATATCAAGCAAATTAACCCAGACAACTGTGTGGTATTTTGAATGTTTAGATCCTCTTTTATGTTGATTATGCTGCTTCAGCTGCTGGGTAAAAGTTTATGAATAGTGTATGAAATACTCTTGCTCATTTTTACATTATTATTATATTATTATTATTATTATTATTATTATTATTATTATTATTATTATATTTTAATAAATTTGCTTTGATTTTAAGTGACAAGTAAAATAACTGTTGATTTGGGAAAGTGTTTTATACAAAATTTAGTAGTGTTTTCACACTCTGCTCTTCAAATCTAACCCAGGGTTGTGTCCTTGGTTCGAACCTTTTGGGCAGGGAATACAAGCACTCAAACTCAGGTGTGGACCAAACAAGCGAACCGAGACCCAGCTGAAGAGGTGGTCTCGGTTTGTCTCAAACCAACTCTGGTATGGTTGGTCTATGTGAAAGCAGCCACCCCAAAAACAGACCATTTTGGATTTGAAGGGTTCCCGTTGTTGTCGCGCATTACAGGAAATAAGTGGATGACTACACAAAACACAAAGATGTGTCTAGCCAGTGCTAGAAATGAGCCATGGGGTAATGTTAAGCTCCTCGGGAGGGGAGTAGCGCCTGCCTTTGAACGCCTTTGCCGTTGCAAAATTACTAGCATCATATTGTAAAACTGACATTGCATCTACATCGCTTGAAGCTCAAACATTTCTGCAAACTTATGTAACTGTATAAACCATAAGGACGAGGAGAACAGCACGCAAATCTCCATGATTGTGTTCTTTCACTTGGGCTTCCCGCTTTACCCCGCCCCACACGTTTCTGTCCAATGGTTGAATGACTTAGCACACATGTGGTTTTGTTTTTGCGTTCTGGGTTCACGGCCTGGGGCCGTGAAAGCTCAGATATAGACATTTTCTAAGTTTTAATGTTTTGTCTTTAAGGTGCATTCACACCAGAAAGTCTGTTAGTTCACTTGCTTTGTCCTTTGCTTTGGTGCAAAGTCTACTCACATTGTAGGCCTTACAAGTGGACCAGAACTTGTAAACAAAACCACATGTGTGCTGAGGTCGTTCAACCATTGGACAGAAACGTGTGAGGCTGGGTAAAGAGGGAAGAGTCCACAGTGGGAGTACTGAATTAGTCATTAGGGTGCCCTAAGCACAACAGCTTTATTTTAAATATGTCATCATTATGATTATTATGATTTTCTATCAGCTGATTTTTTTGGGTACCCCTTCCGGCACTTGGTACCCTATGCAAGGTGCGTTATGGAAGCACCGGCCCTGAACACAATCATGGAGATTTTGCGTGCTGTTCTCCTGCCCTTATAGTTTATATGGTTTATACAGCTACATAAGTTTGCAGAAAATGTTTGAGCATCAAGAGCGCTTTGATGCAGCGCGTTAGTTTCCATAACATGATACTAGTAATTATGCACGGGCTAAGACGGCTGCAAACAGCGTGAAGGTGTAAATACGCCCTAAATATAATTCAGATTTGGCTGCCAAATTACTTAGACAAATTTTTGATCTCCAAAATTAAGATATTTTAAAAATTTTTGTTTTAGCCAGTTTCTTTATGTTCACTAGTTTCATTTCTGATTTCAATTCTAACGTCCTCCAGCACATCTCGATTCTAATTCTCCATTTGAATGCAGCTCTGACAGCGTTCAGGGCACCCTCCTGGCTGCAGTTTGTGTAACAGTCTGCTCACACATCTGGTCCGGTTATGGAACTAAATGCATCGAAGCCAGCACAGCGCCGCACAGTTTGCTCACAAACAGGAAACCTCAACTATGCTCTCGCTTTTGTGCTTTCAGACAGGACGTGAAGGTGTTGCTTGCTTGGCCTGCACGTCTTTGCGAAAATCTGGCCGGTCACGCAAACTCAGATGGAGACGCACCGATGGCTTCGATAACCAGCGTGTACGCGGCCTGCGCTTCACGGTCCAGACCCACCACGGTGCGCACCACACCAGTCCTGAAACCCACGCTGAACTTGCCATCCTGATTTCACCTGCACACACACACACACACACACACACACAACAAGACAGGTAAGCCCCGTGAGTAGAAGTGCACGAAATATGCATGCAGTTAATTGCACACCAAATGCAATAAAAGAGATTTTTGGCATTTTGTATTTATTTGCACTTTGACTTCAGATGCACAGCTTATTTTTATGCATTTTGCATACCGATGCATGGCTCATATTTCTATTGCTGTTGCAGTTTTCCTGTTATTATTGTTCATTTCACTTTTTTTGCATATACAGTAGACACCTCATATTTTAACCGCCACTGTGTTTTTCCTGTAATTAGCTTGAATTTTTGCATTTTGCTTTTTTTTTCTTTTTGCATATAGATGTACAGATCTACAGCTGCTGCATTTTTCTAACTTGTTTGAAGTTTTTGCACAGTTTTTGCACTTTTCCTGTATGTAAACTGTTCAGATAACCTTTGACCTGTAAATTTCTGACCTGTGATGAAATATTGGGAGCTCAGCTGCTAGAGTCCTGCATCGTTGTCGGAGCAGTTGAGCCTGACGACCACATAGTCACGAGGGACACTCTCCAACACCGATACATTGTAGAGGCGAGGATAAAAGGTGGGGGTCTCATCGTTCACATCCAGCACTGATGAAGCGGGAGAGAGAGAGAGAGAGGATAGGAGAGAGAGAGAGAGACGGGGTTAGGAGGGGGGTGAGAGGGGAGAGGAGGAAAGGAAGGAAGGGAGAAAGGCAGAGGGGAGGGAAGAGAAGAAAAGGAGGAAGAAGTTGATAAAAAAAAGTGTAAGGAATGGGAAAGAAAACGGATAGATGAGGGGAATGGGGAATGGAGAAAGAATAAGAGAGAGACTGTGAAAGAGAGAGAGAGAGAGAGAGAGAGAGAGAGAGAGAGAGAGAGAGAGAGAGAGAGAAGGAGGAAAGAGAAATAAGACAAAAGGGAGAGGAGCTGCAGAAGAACAGAGAAATAGAGAAGAAGGGGGAAAAAGAGGAGAGAACAGAGAGGGAGGAGGGGAGGGTGGAGAGGAAGAGAAAAAAGCAGAAGAAGGAGGAAGAGAGAGGGATAAGAGAAAGAAAAAGGGAGGGAGAAAGTTTACTTCTCATACCAGTGATGGTGAGGGTGCTGGTGGAGGTACGTGGGTATTGCCCAGCGTCAAACGCCACCAAGCGCAGGAAGTACTGTCCGATCTGCTCACGGTCCAGCGGCGCTGTGGAAACCAGAACCCCTGTGCTGCTGTTGAAGCGGAAGTCCAGCCGGGGCATTCCCACCTGCAGCGCCAAGGTGACCGCTCCATTCTCTCCCTCGTCTGGGTCCTGCACCTGCACCTGTGGGGGGCAGCAAAGAGCCTTGAGTGCAACACTATTATAATCATAATCCTTTTCATTCATTCATTCATTATCCCAACCGGGGTCGCGGGGGGACCGGTGGTTATCACAGGAACTTACGCGCGCAAGGCGGGGAACAACCTGGGCAGGCGGCAACACGCTGCAGGGCACACGCGAACACAGGGAGAGCATGAAACTCCACACAGAAAGGGCTTACGGCCGACCCAGGGATCAAACCCAGCACTTTCTCACTGCGAGGCGACAGGGCTAACCACCGCGCCACCGTGCTGCCCCAATACTAAACCTTATATGAATTAAATCTATTAAATTCATATTAATATGTATAATTAAAATGTATTGAAAAATAGTAAGTAAGAACAGTAAATGCAGGAATGTTAATAATAATAATAATAATAATAATAACAACAACAACAACAACAACAACAACAACAACAATAATAATAATAATAATAATAATAACAATAATTATACATTTTAACAAATTATTTTTCTTGATACATATGTCACTTTCATTTGTCATTATGGGAAAAATTAGTTATGGTCCTCATAACAAAAAATACTCCAAGATCAAGCATAAAATGATTAAAATAATTAAAAATATATGTTGTTAGAAGAATTTTAGAAGAATTTTGCAGGCAAAGAAACAACAGTGTTGAACTTGTGTACTTCCTGGTCACTTTAATTTATCAGTATCAAAAATTATTTCATGCCTATTAAAAAAAAAAAAATAATAATAATAATAATAACAACATAGTTCCAAAAAAGATAGAGGTTAACTGTAGCCCATGAATCCAACTACATATTTATTCTGTTGTCATTGTTTCTGCTTTACATAAACCTCCATTAGAAACCTTTTCACTGAACACATTCAGCACGCTCAAACTCCAAAACTGACCCTGAAGACAGAAGACCCAATAGGGAGACCCTCTGGAACCTCAGCTACAAAGGGCAGGTTGAGGAAGGCCGGGTCGTTGTCGTTGAGGTCCAGCAGGTTGACGTAGACGGTGGTGCTGGCCGAGGAGCGCAGTGGCGGAGTCCCACCTGCAGGGGGCAGCACAGGTGTGAGCAGAGAGGCCAGCAGCAAGCCACAAAACTTTACTCATTACATTCATTAGAGAGGAAAGAATCGTCAACCGCGATGGAAGACGTCGCTGGAAGGGCTATAAAGTGCACACTTGGGGACGAGGGGAAAACAGATGCTGTCTGCCACAATGTTGACAAGGGTAAAGAAAAAGACAAAGATGCAGAGAGTTTTGGGGAGGGCAGTAAGGAAACAAAGATCACAAAGTGGACAGTTATAAATAAAGGTAAAAAAGAATCCAAACTGAAAAGCGCTTCAAAGCACTGAAGATGCTTTGAGTTCCAATTTTATGATGTTACATGATTCCTTTAGCTCCAGATGCAAGGTGCATACAGAAATATTATACCTTTTGTGTAAATCTTATGCCTAGTGTATGCACTTTATAAGAGTATTACAGAGGAAAATATCACAAAAAGCCCTGTGGATAAACTACACTACATGCACAGCAATTTAATAATGCAGACTACATTTTATAAAACACTAATGCAGAGGGAAATAACATTAAAATAAAGTAGCAACTATATATATTTTAACACATTTTTAGTTGCTGCATGAAAAACCTATGATGGTAGAAACCTTTTGCTGGATCTTGCTGAGTTTTATGTTTGAATCAATGCACATCTGGGTCAGTTTGTCCACATGGAAATCACAATAACGTAACACACACCTCCGTGGGAGAAGTTTATAGAAATGTATTTTGTGTTTGGTCTCAAATATACAGACTTTAAGTCCGTGCTTAGCTGTACTTGAGAAACTCTTAGTATAAATAAATAATAAATAATAAAATGTTTGTGGTAATTTATGGTGAGCAGTGGAGCTTGCCAGGATATGTTGCCCAGAGGTGTCAAAAGTACACGCATTCTTCACTCAAGTAGAAGGATAGATACGTGTTTAAAAAGACTCTAGTAAAAGTTGAATTTTTGACTCAAAATCTTTACTCAAGTTAAAGTGAAAAGTACAGGCTCTAAAACATACTTAAAGTATAAAAGTATAAAGTTCCCTTGTGAAGGACAAACCCAACATTTTAGGATAAAGCTGACTGGACTCCATGTCCAAGCGTTATGTAGAGTGCAAACAGAGACAAATAAAGCCACATGAATACAACAAGCTGCACTGGTCATTACCATCATTATACATGATGATCACCTCTATCCTCAACACATCATACAACAAATATTATAGAGCTGTAAAAAGCGCTGTAGAAATAAACTCAACTCAACTGAATTTAGTCAAGCTGAGCTTCTTTCTGCACCGCAATCACTATATCATTTCCCACCGAGTTCCCGCTTGCTTTTAGTTTCTCTCTCTCTATCACTTTATCGTGTCTTGCATCTGAAAATGTAAGGAGTAGAAAGTACAGATATTGATGCTAAAAAAGTATGTAGTAAAAGTTAAACGTTGGCACAAAAATTAACAGTCAAGTACAGAACCCCAAAAAATTCTACTTAAGTACAGTAATGAGGTATTTGTACTTCGTTACTTCCCATCGCTGATGTTGCCCCAATTTTGCCATTATCAGCCACTAGTGGCAAACGTGCTGCAATGTCCTGGCAATTATGACAAATTTCCGCTAGTGGTTAATGTATTTGTCAGTGATTTGCCAAAACAATTAGTGAACAATTAGTCCACCGAAAGTTTGCCACAAACCTAATTTGCATGTAAAAATATCACCTTTGTTGCACATTGCCAAAGATTAACGGCAACTGTTTGCCATGAGCCTAAAATTTTTGTAAGGCTACTCATAACCCTTAGCGTTATTCTTCTCTGTCATCTTTTGAAGCTCTCCGGAGTGCTGCAGTTAGCTGATAAATAATACGATAAAGTTTTGTTAATTATGTTTGTCCCTAAACTATTAATCCATGATTAAAATCACTTTATTTTAGCCCATGTGTCCGTCCTGAACTTTTTACATAATAATCCTCTTTCACAAGTACAATTATCTCTTGTAAGCCACTCAGCAAATGTAAATGTACAAATTAAGGCAACAGTTGTGTTCTCGTAACAACACAAACAACAATTTTGTACGAAGGTGGTGATGTGTCTGATGGACTGAAATCTAGTGTTGTTGGCCATAAGTTTGGGGGTTTGAGACTAAAAACACCACTGGGGCCCTGAGCAAGAACCTTAACCCTAAAATGTGTTGGGTTAATGACAAAATCCATATTAATGCCAGGTGAGAACAGAGCAGCCATGCGAGTGGACAAAACCAAAAGCTTTTCCCCTGCTGCAGCTGGCCTCATCAAAAAGATCAGAGACCCCTGCTGACCCTTAACCCCCACCCTGTAGATGTCAAGCTTCTCATTCTGTGAACTACTGCACATCCAATTACTATTTGTACAGGTGGTTATTTATTTCAATCCATCGCACACACATTCTGCTAATATTTCTGTCATATTCACGTTACCACTTCTTTCTCATTCCGTGATCTACTTGGGGCAGTTGGTAACGTAACGGTTGGGGGAGTTCGCCCTGTGATCAGAAGGTTGCCGATTCAAATCCCAGGATACATAAAGGTACCACTGAGATACTCATGAGCAAGGTACCGCCCCCGAGCACTGCTCCCTGGGTGCTGCCCTTGTTAGCTGCCCACTGCTCCTACACGGATGGCTCAAATGCTGAGGTCACATTTGGTTGTGGTGCAGTGTGCTGTGCTGTGGTGTGTTCACAATGGTAAATAATCACTCACTTTAACTGTTCAGGTTATTTTTACTGCACCAACCACTGAAGCAAATTCATCTTTTTTACAGTATACTTGGAAATCTAATTCATTCTGATTCAGACTGTCGTGATGTCCTATTAACAGGTGGAGCTACTCACGGTCAGTGGCTGAAATGACGATGGTCCTCATCAGCTGAGTCACTCTGGGGTCCAGACTCTCTCTGTCCAGAACTGCCCCACTGGTGCGGATTTTCCCCGTTCTGTTGTTGATGATGTAGAAGGGGTTGGCTGGGCTGATGCTGTACACCACCGTACCGTTCTCACCGTTATCAGGGTCCAGTGCTAGAACCTGGAGACGACAGAGAGGGAGGGAGAGAGAGAGAGAGAGAGAGAGAGAGAATCTGAAGCAACAGTTCACATTTACATGCCACACTAGGTGTGTAACACCCTCAGGTGGGTGAGAAATCAAATCACGTTCCACGTCCTGCCAGAAACGGCATGATGGGAGATTTATGCACGGCAGTCTCAAACCTGATATGTGATGTGTTTTTTTTTAAAAGGACCAATCAATTATTCACAGTGCTGGTGAAGAAGTGCGGAAAATCACTTAATTGGTCATTAGGAAAACAAAGAGCTTTCAGGTGTTTAATTATTGAGAGGCAGATGCCAAACACATCTTAAAGCCTCACTAGAGAGAGAGAAAGAGGGAGAGAGAGATAGATTAGGAGAGAGCGAAGGAGAGCAATGAGGGAGATATCGATGGAGAAAGACACACAGAAAAAGAGAGGGAGAGATGGGGAGAGCGAGAGAAAGTCAGACAAAGAGAGGTAGAGAAACAGAGGGAGATACAGACAGAAAAAGAGAAAGAGAGATAGACAAAAAGAAAGACACAGAGAAAGAAAAAGGAAAAGAGTGTGTTAAGAAAAAGAGAGAGAGAGAGTCAGAGAGAGAGAGCGCGTAGATCATGGCCTTACAAGCAGCTGTAAGGAGCAACATATTTTAAAGATCCACCAATCAATGCAGATTCTAATCTAATTACAATAGACCGTGCCACACACACACACACACACACAACTCAGCTCCATATTTTACCAGCATATTGCTCCTCTTTTTTAATCAAACCTTATTTACTATGTACTTTACCTCTTTTACGAGGGCCACTAAAACACAGTAAAATATGTAAGTGCTGGAGACAGTAAAAGCTTGTGCAGGAGCTGATGGAGTGGAGCAGCAGGGCTACGTCAGGGTTCATACACACCGCCGGATCCTTCTCTCTCTCTCTTTCTCTCTCTCTCTCTCTCTCTGTCTAGTCTTGCCCACGGGCACTGAAACCCATTTCACCTGGCTGGCTGGACACCTCCATGACATCTCCACAGGAAGTTATAGATCACCATGACAACCTTTGAGAAGCTGGCAATTAGAGGCCTAATTATGCCACTCCACTAGCCAATCAGAAACGGAGAGGTGGGAAAATCAGCAACGCGAGCTGGACCTGGGTTTCAACTACATATGGAGGGGAGTTTTTATTGGGATATGATAAGTCGTGCTTCCTCTGCAGTGCTTTCTTTTGTGAACACACACACACATACACACACCGTCTCTTACTTCAAAGTGTTTCAAAGACAACAGGGTTCCTCTCTTAGACCCGATGGTCCAGCGGGGTAATTACCTATGCTTCTGACTCCGGGCTACATTTTAATTAGTCATCGGAAAGCCCTTAATTAAGCTTGGCGCCGGCTCGTTAATTAATAGACATTTGGGGGCCTTAATTAGCAAATTTATTCCAATGACAGGACGGGAAGAAGGGCGGAGAGGTTTCAGCATGTAAACATTTACTGGCAAAAACACTTTGCCCTCAAGTTGTGGTTCCTTATTATACCCCAAACGCAGGATAATGTCAACTGCACTTGAGCAGGACTCGCAATGTCTGCTAACGCTAATCGTTTTCTACTAATATATTCAATAAATATGCTAATCAACCCGGTCTAACACTGTAGCGGCCAGTGTTTTCCAAACCAGTCCTCAGGGAACACCAGGTGTAGTCCACACATGAACCAAGCAATCAGAAACATGGCATTCTTCAAATATTATACAGTTTTTGCTATGAATATATAATATTTATAGTCTCCTATATGATATAGTATACAAGCGGTTCTTATGTGGGTTGTGGCAAGTTCTTAAATGGTCACAAGGCAGAGTTTGGAAATTTAAATCCATCTGAAAACTAGGACGCTCCTGCGCTGATCCATGACCAGATTTGCGAGCCCCAATCGGACTTATTCAAATTCTGGTGTCTCATGGAGAAAACATGTATCATAAAATAATAGCTGATATTCATTCATTCATGAACTGCTTAATCCCTATCATACACACACACATTCATTCATTCATTCATTCATTATCTGAACCACTTAATCCCAACTGGGGTCGTGGGGGGACCGGAGCCTAGCCCGGGAACTTTCGGGGGCAAGGCGGGGAACAACCCTGTGCAGACGCCAACACACCGCAGGGCACACACACACTCACACGGTCACACACATTCACACCTTACGGGGTCAATTTAGAGTTGCCAATCATCCTAAACTGCATGCATTTGGACTGTGTGAGAGCTTTCAGAGAAACAAGGGGAGAGCATGTGATGGCCGCCCCAGGGATCAAACCCAGCACCTTCTTCCTGTGAGGTGACAGCACTAAGCTGTGCGCTATGCTGCCCCATGTTGATATTTGACTACAATTATTACATTACAATATTTAGAATATTCATATTAAACTGCTGCAGATCTAATGCACATTTATTGGAAAAAGACAATTGTTTTTTCTCCACTTGACTGCTGCTGCAGTATTTGTTGCACATATCATTGAATACCATGAACATTGTAAAGGTGGCATAGCTGGGACGGCGTGATGTTACTCACAGAGATGACGTCTGTATTGACTGGGCTCATTTCGACAACGTTTGCCAGATACGGCTCGTCCTGCCACACGGGGGCGTTATCGTTAATGTCCAGGACTGTGATGTTCACCTGAATGGACAAACAGAAAGACAGAAGCCTAGTAAATATCGCCAGCATTAGAACTCATTATAAATTTTATATTAGGTGTGCAGAAAAGATTTAAGGGTGTGTCCCTGTGTCTGAGTGAAACATGTGTTACCGTAGCGATACCCGTCTTCTGCAGAGGCCCCACCCCTCCGTCCACAGCACGAACAATCAGGATGTACTCAGACTTCACCTCACGATCCAGCAGGGCTGTGGTGGTGATCTCCCCTGCGCGCACACACACACACACGCTTCACCTCACCATCCATGAGAGCTGCATTCTTACTCCCAGACCACACAGATGTAATTAGGCTGCAATAATATGGCTCACTATTGCCATATTTTTTTAACTCATCCTGAGAGCTTGTTTAATTGTCCAACTATTAGTCATTTTTAAACCTGTCCTTTTTAGGGTTACTTTCCTCTTTTAAGTTTCTACTTTGTCTTTTAACTCTGTGATTTAATTTTATGTTATGTTTAAACCACCCACAGACTAGCTCTGAGAGAGAACTGTGTCTGCAGTCTGGCCAAACATTCTACTTAAAGAAAGGGCCATATGTAGAATTTCACATTTCTAATGATCAGCAGAAATGTTATAATAAAAAAATGCACATTTAAGTTTCTTTTGTGAAACTTTTTCTTTTACAAAAACACAAAAGTCTCGGTGTATTAAACTACAGCTTACTGAAGACTGGCGGAGGCACAATTCTACACACAGCACCTTTAATACAGTTCTGGCAAAACATTTATTAAGGCTGAGCAGAGTGCCAGCAGTTGGTCTGAAGAGTTAGCAAGAATGTGGGCCAGCTGGACTCAGTTCAGATAAAGAACCAACACTGAAACTGAAACAAGACAATTTCCTGTATGAAACCAAACACGTACAAAGCAATATGATGAAACAAGAGCAAAACCCCTATCATTTAAAAACAAGAAGCCCCTTCATCTCTTCACAGCTCAACATCATTTAACTTATTAATTAACAATTTACAATTAACACTTAACTTATAGCGTTTTACACGCTGATACCAACAACCCATCCCACTTTTAACACTGACTGTTCATCAGTGATACATTTAACAGACAACAGTTGATCCTGCTTTACAATAAAGAGAGATCCTGAATGAATAAATGAATGAATGAGGTGGTGGTGGTGGTGCAGTAGTCTAAGCGACTGAAACCTGGTGTTGTTGATCATAAGATCTGGAAGTTCAGATCCCAGGATCCAAATGAAAAAGAATGAATGATCCTGCTCTAAATGCTCTAAAACATTCAATCAGTCCTGAATGAATAAATGGACGATCCTCTGCTAAATGTTCTAAAACACTGAACAGATCTTAAATGAATAAATGAATGAATGAATGAATGAATGGTTGATCCTGCTCTAAATGCTGCCAAACACTTAACAGATCCTGAATGAATGAATGACTTATTCTGCTCTAAATGTTCTAAAACATTGAATAGATCATGAATAAATAAATGAATGAATAAACGAATGAATGAATGATCCCGCTCTAAATGCTCTACAATATTGAATAGATCCCAAATGAATAAATGAATGAATAACCCTCTAAAGTGATTAAAACACTTGATCTTGAATGAATCAATCAATTAATTGACATCATTTCTAAATGCTGTAATAAACTGAACAGATCCTGAATGAATGAATATTCCTGCTGGAAATGCTCTAAAACACTGAATAGATCCGGACAAAATACAGCTCTACATACTTATGCTGCCAACAACAAATAATAGCTAACTTTGTGCTTTTATTGGCACAGAACATGTCTGTAGGCAAAGATTCACCAAAAATTCATCAGTTTCAAGTTTCTCAGTCGTCTGCTTTGGCTGTCGGTTAACGTCTACACCACCAACATTTATATTTTTTGGGTGGAGTGTCCTCTTAATCTCATAGACATTCACTTGTTCTCATTCTGCTAATCACACGCTATTAAAGTTGTGGTAGAAAAATGTGGTGCACACTTTAAGGCAGAGATAAGGCACCAACTCATCCTTTCTTTCATCCCTTTCAGCTCCATGTCATTTGCTACGCATCCTAATGAGTGTGACTGCATTCGATATACAGCTTCAGGACACGATTATTTAGGCATATGGCTCTGTGCTCCTGTATTACTCCTCCCTTCTTATTTCTCATCCGCATTTAGTTGGAAGTCTTTCAAGCTTGTGTGTGTGTGTGTGATTGTGTGTGTGTGTGTGTGTGTGCATGTGTTACCTGAGCGTGTGTTTAATCTGAACTCTGTGGGCCCCTGAAGTGAGTAGATGAGTGAAGCCTGACCAAACTCTCTTGATGCGTCCAGATCTGTGGCCGTCACAAACAACACAGTCGCTCCTGAGAGAGAGAGACAGAGACAGAGAGAGGGATAACAGACCATATTAGCAAAAAATATGGATAGAAAAGGATAGAAGAAGAGGGAGTAAAAGAGAGGATGAGGGAGAGCAGAAACAGTTTATATGTGAGGGACAGACGGACAGAAGAAGACAGAGACAGAGGAAGAGAAGATGAGAGAGAGAAAGAGAGAGAGAGCCAAAAGAGGGAGAGTGAGGGAGAAAAAAAGGAGACAGACGGAGACAGAGAATGAGAAAGGCACATATATATACAGTATATATATACAGTACTGCGCAAAAGTTTTAGGCAGGTGTGAAAAAATGCTGTAAACAAAGAATGCTTTCACAAATATAAATAATGATTGTTTATTTTTATCAGTTTACAAAATGCAAAGTGAGCGAACAAAAGAAAAATCTAAATCAAATCAATATTTGGTGTTACTACCTTTTGCCTTCAAACCAGCATCAATTCTTATAGGTACACTTGCACAAAGTCAGGGATTTTGTAGGATTATAGTCATTATATTATTTTGTAGGATTATAGGATTATAGATCTGTGGTTAGTTCTCCAAGATGTTTGGAACAACCTACCAGCCGAGTTCCTTCAAAAACTGTGTGCAAGTGTACCTAGAAGAACTGATGCTGTTTTCAAGGCAAAGGGTGGTCACACCAAATATTGATTTGATTTAGATTTCTCTTTTGTTCATTCACTGCATTTTGTTAATTGATGAGAATAAATGATTAACACTTCCATTTTTGAAAGCATTCTTTGTTTACAGCATTTTTTCACACCTGCCTAAAACCTTTGCACAATACTGTATATATATATAGAGAGAGAGAGAGAGCGAGAGAGCGAGAGAGCAAGACTCATCATTCGTATGCATGTATTCACTCAAAGCTTTTGGCCCAGACAATAGGTTTCTCTCCAATTGCCAAAGAAAATTACACTCGCACCGCCCAGTGTCTGTCAAATCCCCATCCAGTGGCCAAAGTGTGTGTCTGTTTGTGTGGTTTTACTTAAACACATTGTCAGAAGTTTATTATCGTGACTCAAATGGCGGTTTACAATGATTAATCAAAGGATTAATTGTATATTCTTAATATTCTTCTATAATGCTGTAACTGAATGAAATGCTCAGCTAGCAGGGGCAGGGGCGGAGGTTAGTGCTGTCGCCTCACAGCAAGACGGTCTTGTGTTCAAACCCCAGGTCGGCCGTGGGATCTTTCCGTGTAGAGTTTGTATGTCATACTTGAGACCGGTGTCGAGACCAGTTTTTAAAAATCTCGGCCTTGTCTCGGACTCCTCCGTATTTGTACTCAGTCTTGTCATGGACTCGGACAAAGAGGACTTCTGATTTTATTTCGAGACCAGCCGAGACCACAACTCTGAGAATATTAATAACACTCTTTGAGACCGACGCTTTGTTTATTTTGCCTTGTTTATTATTAAATTTTCTGTGGACAAAAACTAAGTAATTGCATAAAAACGCATTAATTACATTATTCGTGATATAAACACTCGCATTAGCGTTTGCGACTCTCATATGGAACGCCATCATATGCAAAAATGTAGTTATCTTCCAGAAAGGCCAAAAGCAGCACATTTTATGAATCAAAATGAGTCCAAATCGGTTCAAAATTACCCCAAACTTTAGCATTCCTTCATTTTCAATTGATCAGAAAATATTTTTCCCATTTTTATAATGTTAGAGAGTAATCAATAGGGACATAAAAAATATAGAAAAATGAATTGTTTGTTATGAAATAATTTTATTCTGTATCCAGATAGATGCCAAATGGATAACTGCCTAAAGTGAAGCGATTTCCTCATTACAGATATGTAATAGAGAAATATTGAATAAACATGTTTAATGTTGCTTAGGTTTTGCATGTTCCACTTATTTGTCAAATGGTGTAAAACATGCATTGGTCTGGTCTGGTCTCAGTCTCAGAAGGTCGCCGGTTTGAATTCCGTACCGATAATGGTACCACTGAGGTACTCATGAGCAAGGCGCTGGTCACTGCTCCTTTACAGATGGGTAAAATGCAGAGGTCACATTTTGTTGTGGTGCGCTGTGTGCTGTGCTGTGTTCACAACGACAAATAGTCACTCACGTTCACCTTACTGTAAATGTATCCTACTTAGTTTATGCGCACCAAAAAGTGACTTTAGTTCAATAATAATTCATCATAAAATAAATATAAATAATGTAAAAACTGGAGTCACATCTCATCTGAGATGACGATAAGGTTCACTTTGATTCTGACATATCCACACATGTTGTATATCGACATTTGGTCCAAAAAGTTTGTGATTTTAATTTTAAATATTTTGATTTGAAAGTCATACCACCAGGCCCTAACGTTACGCTTCTTTTTGGTGTAAAAGGTGTTATTTAGAGAGTGTGTTGACTGATGAGGTGAGCGCCGCTGCTCTGTTCACTCTCATTCTCCTCACCGTGTTGAGCTCCAGCTCGTTGCTCGTCTCGCTCAGGGCCTCAACAGGCTGATAATCCTCAAATCCATAATCACTCTCCAAGTCTGACCATAAATGCAGCTCAAACAGCAGATTACACTCGTCTGCCTTTACGACTCTCCTTCTGTCCATCAGCGCCGCCATTCTGCTCTTTTCTCTATCACTCCATCTCTCTTATCTGCGGCTGTCACTGGCTGCAGTCTCCTGAGCTCATTATTGGCTGCAGTGATTTTACAGTAATTGTTCTTCACTTTCTTCCCCTTTCATCCTTCTCTCTCTCTCTCTCTTGCTCTCCCTCTCTCTCTCTTGCTCTCTCTCTCTCTCTCTCTCTTGCTCTCCCTCTCTCTCTTTTGCTCTCTCTCTTTCTTGCTCTCTCTCTCTCTCTCTCTTGCTCTCTCTCTCTCTCTCTCTCTCTCTCTCTCCATCACTTCCATCGTTCTTACTCCCCTCCCTCCTCACATTTTTCTCTCTCCATTCCCTTGCTTCTCTGTTTTTCATCTTTTCCTCTTTCTCTATTGCTTTCTGACTTGTCCCCTTTTTATTTCTCTTCCTATCTAGCCTCTTTCTCTTTCTTTCCATTCCCTCCTTTTCACTTATTTTCTCTCTTTCTCTCACCGTCTCTCTCTCGATCTTTTCTTCCCATCTTTTTCTCTTTCTCTCTCCATCCATTCCTTGTCACACTTTCTTCATTCTCTCTTACTATCTTTCTATCACACCTCTTTCTCTGTCTTTCTATCCCCCCCTCCATCCTTTCCTCCTTGAGTGCTCTCTTTCTCTGCATCTCTTTCTTGTCACACTTTCTCTCTCCTTGTCTTCACTTTCTCTTACTGTCATTCCATCTCACATCTTTCTCTCTCCTTCTCTTCCTTCTCTCTTCCCATCACATCTCTCTCTCACTCTTCTTCCCTTTACCTACTGTTTTCTCACTTACTCTCTTCCTGTCTGGTGTCTATTTTTTCTCGTTTCTTTTTCTCTATCTCTCTTTGTCCCTTACTTGTCACATTTCTTCCTCTCTTCTTTCCATCTCACTTCTTTCTCTCTCTTTCTCCTTCAATTCCTTCTCTCTTACTCTTTTTCCATCACATCTCACTCTCCATCCTTTCCTTCTCACCTTTTCTCTCCACCTTTCCTTCTCATTTACTCTCTTTCTGTCTCTTACCTTTGTCATTCTACTACACCTCTTTGTCTTTCAATTTCACCTCTCTCTCTTGTTCTCTCCATCCCTTCCTTTTTACTACTCCTCTCTATCTTCCACTCACACCGTCTCTTTCGATCTTCACTCTTCCTTTCTTCTCACTTACTCTCTCTTTGTCTCTTACCTCGGTGA